>OY751386.1:10000000-11200000 GCA_963565295.1 Epirrhoe alternata | reverse complement strand
AACGATCATTCGGATAAAAAAGTTCAGTTCAAGCGGTTCAAGCATGCTGTCGTTGCCGCCCTCTATTTATTTTAATGCTATGGCAATACTGACACAGTGAGCCATCGCCCTGCTAACTGTGTCATGGCGGTTTGACTTGTAAAGGTTTTTTTTGCATTACTAAATAGTTTCATGTGCATTCTATCAATATAATCCCACGTTAACTGAAGTATACCACCCTAAAGCACATAAACAATAATGCGTGAATATAAAATAGTCGTGTTAGGCAGTGGAGGCGTGGGAAAATCCGCTCTGACAGTGCAATTCGTACAAGGCATCTTTGTGGAGAAATACGATCCCACCATAGAGGACAGCTATCGGAAACAGGTGGAAGTGGACGGACAACAATGCATGCTCGAGATTTTGGACACGGCGGGTACGGAGCAGTTCACAGCGATGAGGGATCTGTACATGAAGAACGGGCAAGGTTTCGTACTAGTTTATTCAATCACGGCACAGTCGACGTTCAATGACCTACAGGACCTCCGGGAGCAGATCCTGCGGGTAAAGGACAAAGATGACGTGCCTATGGTGCTGGTCGGCAACAAGACCGACTTGGAGGCCGAAAGGGTGGTCGGCAAGGAGCAGGGCACCAACCTCGCGCGCCACTTCAACTGCGCCTTCATGGAGACCTCTGCCAAGGCTAAAATACATGTCAACGATGTCTTCTACGACTTAGTGCGACAGATCAACAAGAAATCCCCCAAGAAGGATGATCCAAAAATTAGAAAACCCATAAAATGTCATATTCTGTAAGTGCGGGAGGAGCCTCGAGCGAGTAGGTATAAAAATATTTAATAATTTGAAAGACTTCTCATTCCCGGATTTGGCTCTTGACTGTTCCCAAAGTTAATTAGGTCGGGTGTAGAGCATTGTTGCTTGACGATGAAATACCTGTAGCATTTGGAGAAAGTGCATTTGTTGGGCACTGCGGTGCCTGAAGTGATGGGGAGACGCGACATTGAGCGAGTGGCGGTCCCTGTCTGTGCAAACTTCTATTTTGCTAGCACTCTTTGGCCTTTAATTTGATAGTTTGAAGAAATCAGTGATATATTCATTATTTCTGTATGTTCTCTTTATATTACTTATAATGTTCATTCTTGTTTCACTTCAGATGGCTTAGCATAAACTCTTATTACCGGACAGTTTTTGAACTGAATTTTGAAACGAATCTAAAATGGCATTGGTGACTGTACTAGTGTGCAAGCGAGAGAACATGATAAGTTGCAGCGTTTCTATAATGAACCGGGTTATTCGAAATTTACATTTTGTTTGAAAACTGCCAGAAGAGTTCATGCTAATCCAGCAGTACTAAGTTATGAACAGTTGTTGCTGTTCTATGCATTTTGCTTAGTGGTACATGTAGCCACACCACACACAGCTGTGGGTGTGTGTGGAGTACATACCTACTGTTAGATATCTGAAGTTATTGTTATCTAAGAACTACGAGTATATAATAATACAACAAAATGTGTTATATCTGGAGTGTATGGGGAGGGTGTCCTTTCATTCCTAAAGACAATACTAATCATTTACTCATTCCAATTTTGATGCTATGTTTATTCTTGTTGCGCATGCTGTCCCCATACACTTCTGTTCATTTATTTCTCGATCACAAGAATGTGACATAAGGCATGTTTATTTGTAACAATGTGAGGTACAGACAGTTCTCTGTCAATTAATCAACAGGAAAATGCATTTGGGTTTGCCATGAAACTAATCTATCAATGCCATTTGTAAAATAATGTCCTTAGAATTGTGTTCGTTACCTACCGAAGCTGAAATGAAGATTATATATTTACCAACATGTGCCTATTTACCTATGGAAGTGTCACTGTCTGGACCTGACATGATAATATTTTTCTTTAGTATTATTAATCTAATATGATTAGGAGCCCATAAGTTGTGAACAACAGGATGAGAGTTGTAGGTACTTGTATAGCGAGCTAGGCTCCACGGAGACCTAGGAAATGTGCCAGTAGGCGTGAACCAGTGGGTAAAGTTAATAAATTAAGGAAACATTAAATTTTTTCAGATATATTATTGTCTTGTTATATAATTAAAATGTATCAACGGAAGGTTAATGTGACACCGTTTAGAATATCTTGTAACATTCTTAGTGAGCCTTAGGTAATGCACCTTACGTAGTCTCAACGTTGTGTCCAGTGCCCCCTCTTGTTGTCTCATGGGTGCCATTCACTGTGGACTATAAAACCCTGATTGGTGAAGTAAATCTTTAAAAAATATCGTTATTGTAAATGAATAAATTTTTATCATTACTGGCTCAGACTAACTAGATAATGATAAATTGAACAAGCTATGTTTCGCTACTTAGACCCTTGTTGAAAGTAAAATAATTATATAGGTGTTCAAATATTGTTATGGGATTAGATGTTTCTACCGAACTTTTATGTTAACTTGTAAGGATTACTGCACAAGGATATTGGTAATGACTTTGATCTGAGTTGAATTATATTTTTATATATTGTGCAAAGTAAGAATTTGTGTATATTTTTATCTTCTCAATCAATTATCGACATGTACAATAATAACTATTCATTTCTTTTTTTTGCAAATTATCAATAAAACCAATTTTAAATATGAAGATATTGGGGTATGTTTTCGTCAAGTCCCCCGCGTCGGTCGCTCCCGTCAAGCGAGGTCGGGCGGTGACGGTGAGTCACGCTAGCCGTGCCCCGTGCCCGCAGCCGCCTCCCCACCGACAATCAAATAAACATCAATTGCCTTGGTATTTTAATAGAATTCAATTAATTGAAACGACAGCGCACATTCTACAACTATTTTATTGATGTGTAAAAAAGGTACATAAAATGTGGTTCAGTTATTAAATACAATACAGATTGAACATTAAAATAGGTACAAATTGATAAAAACACTGGCAGTGTGACGTGGCGGGCGTATGTCGACATTCTAGTAACATAAGAATAGACACAGTCCAATGGAAATGAACACAATACGCCTAACATAGCATCTAAGAAACTCGATAAGTAAGCCATCTAATCTATGATGCAAAACAAGTGTTGAGTTACATTAAAACTTTCGTATCGACACACCCCACGATGTGTAACAAGGTCTAACGCATAGATCGAGCTCACTATGAGGCGTGTTGGCATCAAAAAACACAATTTAATTGTCACCATACAAAGTGAGGATGTTGAAAGCTTGTGAGAGAGTGCTTTAATCTACATACAATTGCACTCTAGTAAAAGTGGCGCTTATTGACAAGCGACTTCATAATGAGCGTGGACAATTTTTATCTAGCAACTCTGTAGCTGGTATACTCCCCTTATCTTTACTTTTTATGGGGTCATTGTACAGGGTGTGCATTGGTACAGCAGTTGATTGTGCTGTGACTTGTAGCTACAGCTGTCAACGCTATTAATGTTCTATTTATAACATCCTGTGGGTGGTCACTGATGTACATTTTTGGCAGTTATATTATGCGAATGGTGTTATCTGCTCATTTATTTTGATAAGTGGCCTTAGTTGATAAGCGTTACCATGATTATTTTCTAAAAGTGATAGGTGTACTACTGGTTTGCTAGTGTTCAATCTTTTACAAAAATAACAGCATTTTTCTTAATAAAATGAACTAAAGCAAATCTACAATGAAATGCTACACAACCTTTCAAAAATAAGGCGGGTAACGTACTTGTGTACCTAACTCTTAAACGCTTAACCTTTTCAGTAAATAATGGACGGAAATGTTGATATTATTCTAATGATAAAAAGTGACTTTATCCTAAATTAGTTAAACTATTTTCCTTATTAATTATTATAAAACAAACTAAGTATTTCATCTGGCTTTTAAATAAAATAATACTTAGTGTTATTATACTGACGTTTGAACAAAGATGACGTTATAAAAACGATAACATTATTATAAATGTAGGTACAAATACATAAGTATTTTTCCTTTTCAGTTTGCAAGGAATTGATGTACAAGTCTAACTGGCACAATTAGTTTTCCGTAGATAAATCTTCACTTGCACCTAGAACATAATCTAATGACTAGAAATGACTAAAACCATTATCGTACAAACTCGTTGATCCTTATGTTTTCCATTTACGACGCAGACTTCAACCTCACAATTATGTAAGTAGGTATTAACTACACAGAATTAGAAAAACAATTGCCCTATTTTCTTACATAAACCAGATCAGAAAAAATATAATACTGACTCATACGCCGAGCCACTATTAATTTCCGGATGACCTCTGAGCCGGCAGAATAAATGACTATTAATGAATCATCGCCCCGAGAATCCATGACTCAAATGTTATCAAACAAATCATCGCAACTTTGTGACAAATCCAATCCACTCGCTACTCGTGTACTTTGTGCCATAGTTCTATTAAAATGTGATGACTTTTGAGCATTTCATTGCCTTAGGAATAGAAATTTAGTTATACAATACTGTGCCTTGTTCGCTCTTAAATTACCTACCTACGCATTACACCAAGCCATTCATATCGCCTACTTATATTCTTAAGAAAGCGAATAACAGTAAAATACATTTTTACTTTTCCAACATGCTATCACTAAAGACCTCTACGCTTCGTCGAACCTTGACATTATTTTTTCTTAAATACTTTTAATTCGATTACAATGTAAATTGGTAGGTTGATAGCAAAATCATTTACATTCAAATATTCAATCAATAAATCCAAACCATTACAAGTCGCAAGGACACCGAGATCAGGAATACAACACATTCAATAAACATTTTATTTGAGAAAAAATTGGCCTTGAAACTTCATTATAGCTAGACATGCACAAAATTCAGTTAAACACACCAACACAATAGTCTGAACAACCTTTTGAGGAACTCTGGGACATCACAAAGAGCTTAATTGGAATTCCGCTCCAAGTATGCCAATTGCCTTTTTCCTACGCCATCAATCACGCGTATATAATTCTGTACGAATTACTAAAGAGACTGTATGAACTAGAAATACTGTCCCTTTTTATTGCAATGTTTTGTCCACATTCCAATTAGTATAATCTAGTGCAAAGACGATTTACTTTATCTCTAATCTAGAACCTACTTTATTTTACTTAACTCACTGGTTTTTGTCATCTTAGTAACAGTATTTCCAATATTGTACAGGTCGGGCTACATTCCCGGAGGTCATACAACGCGAATAGTTTCCGGAAGCTTAACATTGTAGCTTCCTTATATCAGGAATTTACTATTTTTACCACCTTTACTGCCAACTACAATGACTAATTTGTTGAAAAACGCTGGTACAACTTGGATGAGTCTTAGTTGCTCTGACTAATTTGTCTAGAAACATATCCTATCCTATTTCCGGGTGACCTAGTTCACAAGTATTCACAAGGAACACCTAACACTATAGGTACTTGGATTTGAGACTAGAATACCTACGAAATTTTTTACATCTAATGCTAGGACTCACTTGTGTCTACTGCCAATAATTAGCGCGTTTTTTGTCATACATTTAGAGTCCAAAATCGCACTGATTATAATAATATTAGCGACAGAAGACGTAGGTGAGTCCCTATTAAGATCTGCAGGCCCATTGACAATACATTGAATCACATCGAATGGATATTTTTTCCATAGACTATTACTTGGAGGAGTCGTAGCTGTCGTTCAAAGGTGGCAGGCTGTGTGTCAACGTGCTGTCCAGTTTCCTCGCTTCGTGCTCCAGGGTATACGAGTCCAGAGCTGGGTCCTGGTGACAAAGGAATGATTAGAACACTGTGGAGATGATTATCGAAGTTCGAATGAACTGATTTTCAGTCATAGCATTAGATTAGGTGACGATCTGCGAAAGACTGCTGGCAGAAGCTGGATGCGTCGAGCCGAGGACAGGGCAATGGCGCTCATTAGGGGAGGCCTATGTCCAGCAGTGGACTACTATAGGCTGATGATGATGATTAGATTAGGTGACCGGTATTCAACATTAGAGATAATTATGTAGTTGTAATACCTAAACTTTAGTTAAAGTCAAAAAGCATTTAATTCGAAGGGATTGCTTGGATCACTTAAAAGTCATAAAACAAATTTTACTCCTGTTCTTTCACGACCAATACCGTGAAGAATCAGGGCAACAAACACGGTTTGGGGCCTATCATTCTTTTAGGTGATCAATCTTAAAACTAAAACGGCCTTGCCTACCGGTGCCAATTGTACCATCAATGGTACTACCTAATGGTACAAGTGTTACGGCGGCGATTTAGATGAAACTTAGCACATGCTGGTTAAGCTTGGGAAAGAATTGCACAGGACCGAAGAGTGGCGTTGTGGAGAGGAAGCCTATGCCCAGCAGTGGGTGCAATCGGATTGATTAAATAATAACAATTAACAAGGTATAAAAGGAAAGTCTCGGAAAACTTTTTCTCATAAACATGTAAGTAAGTAGGTAGGTATAACTTTTTAAACTATTATGGTTTTAACACTAATCATGGTAAATATTCTGATAATAGTGTTAAAAATAAATAATGCTGGACATTTCACACAGCATCATCTAGCCCCAAACTAAGCAAAGCTTGTACTATGGGAACTAGATAACTGATATACCTACTACTTATATACTTTTTGTTTGTAAATACATACATATTATACATAGAAACACCCAGACCCGAGATAAATATTTGCAGATCATACAAACATTTATCCCGCGGCGGGGATCGAACCCGCAACCTTCTGCGTCTCAAGCGGGCATTCACCCACTGCGCCACAGAGGTCGTCGCTGTATGTAAAGTCGCTGTAAATGTAAGTAGGTTGTATGTAAAGTATGTTCGCTATACATTTTCCCTGAGGTATCATAACTTGATCAAGGCATATTGAATGAAGTCGAGCGGACGCTAGCACTAACAGAATCTGATCATATTAGGTTCGTAGCTCGGCCACGCAATACGGATTGTGGGCGGAATCGCCGAACGACTAAATTTGGTTATCGCAGTCTCCACGAATTCATATTATCATTATAACATGGACAGATCATGGGTGTGCTATTTGATATAAAAAATTATAGGTTCATTAAGATCAAATTCCAATCCAATCCTACCTCCATTAGGACCTGCCTACCTGGTTTAACTAGTAGCGAGTGAGTCAAATATAAAGAAGACTGGCGAAGTTCTTTGAAGCTACGACCCAACTATAATCTGCCTCGTTCATGAACGAAATAAACCAAGATTTGTACAACCTACCACCGCAAACAAAATAATACTAAAAGTTACCCTCTAAAAGTTGGGATTACAGAGATATAAAAAAAAAAAATAAAGAAGTTAGGTTAGGTTACGTTTTGTTGTCAATCTTACACACATTTTTGAAAATCATTTAATTTTTTATACCCAGCTTTAAAAAATCACTAGTTTTTAGGATGAAAGTCTGACAATAAAATAATATTTATATTTTATGTTCTTCACCATGCACGGTTCTATAAAATATTGGGTCGATGGGTCGACTTTCGCCATTGTTCTTTGGTATGTTTGTGCATGTTGGGAAAAAATATGGCACCACAAATGGGTTTTTTGTTTCATTGACATGACATAGGAATGATGACAAGAATGAAACTTACAGCAGAATTAGATAAATGGATCAAGCGTAGGCGTTTGCGTAATTTACCAGACAAACGAAAGGAAAAAAAATCTACAAGCATTTTACAATAAAAGGTCAAAAGAGTCCCCGTTTCTCCAAAGTAACAGCACCAATCTGTGGGGATAGTTGAGGTAGAGATTAACATTCCCCTCTCCCCACCCCTCATTCTAAGGCGACACTGGAAAACAGCGCCTAATCCATCTAGGCAAGTAGGTAGCTGAGTAGTGTTTTATTTTCTTGTATATTTATTTTGTTTGTCGATTAAATGTATTTTCTTTCTAGTCCACACTATAAAAATTATTTTAGAGCAGGGCGTGCAAGGCATGAACATAGTAATTTCAAAATTGTATTATTATTTTTTTATTGTTAATCTATATTCTATTATTTTTTTTATTGTTAAAATGTTAACCTATTTCATGCCACTGCTAAGCAAAGGCCTCACCCATATCTCTCCAACCATCTCTCTCCTTTGAGATCTCCCACCATTCTCTCTCATTACAAAAAAAAAAACAAATCTACACTGTAGATACTAGTCACAATATTATGTGTAAGTAGGCTATTTCAAAAGCTGATGACCATAAAAAAGCTGAAATAAGTAGGTACTTAAGTATTTTAATTTGTAAACCATTTGTCTAAGATACCAAAACTTTACGGCATAAACCATTACGTAGACATAGCGTAATTCAATTATAAAATTCTCAGATTCAGGTAAACCACGCATTCGTGACGCCATTACTCATAGATGACGTCAACGATTGAGGATAAAAATGATGAATGCTGGTTCGTAGGGATTTGTTCTACTTTTAAACTATACCTATTGTTTTACCTTGGGTCTGGTATTTCTACATTAGAAACAGAAACAAGCCAGTAAATTGTGAACTCATTAGTCTAAATCATGTACCTAAGTAATTTTTTTCTCTACCTAGTTTATGTTTCTCCTCTTTCTTTTCTTGTGTGTTTGTGCCAAATAAATGTCTATTCTATTCAAATTTTCTGAATAAACACCGCTTTTACTCCTGTCTGCAGATCATACAAACATTTATCCTGTGGCGGGGATCGAACCCGCAACCGTCTGCGTTCCTACGAACGCAGATGGTTGCGGTACAGTAGTATTACCTGTGAGACGGTACGCAATGAGTCTCCAAGCGCAGATCTAAGTCGCTGCATATCCCTCGCGGCGCGACCGCTTCGCGACACGTACGCTTGCCGTCGCCGTATCTCCGCTGAAAGTTGCGCGCGTAGCTGAGACGCCTGTAATAAACATATCGTTATCTCTTTCTTTTTTACTTTCTCAGTAAAGGAAACATTCTATAAAGTATCAAAACTTTAATGAATGAATGTTGAGATGACGGCTGAAGAGGAGAGTGGCAGAAAAAATCCTACATTAACGTGGGATAGAGGTAGAGAAGATGAATTCTGATAGTTGTATTTTGTAGATTTATTTTATTAAATAATTTAATAATGTAGACATATTAGGACAATAAATGCATTTTTCTCAATCCTTTAATCCTATTTTATTAGATCAGTTAAATATTTTGGCGATTCTTGCTAACTGTCATCATCCTTAATGGGTGTTTAAAATAGTTGATTGACCTGACTACGTCTGCCAATTAAAGTGTTACCTGGTTCTCTAGTCGCATAACCTGATGTCTATAGCTGGCATCTCTCGCCTCCAACAGCCGCTCGGCTTGCAAGGCGGCTTGTCGGTACCGCTCCGCCTCGCCGGAGCCTTCTCCCGTCGACAGCTCGGATAGGTAGCGGGTTCTGGCTAGAGCTAGCTCTGATTCCTGCAACGTTAGATAAGATAACATTCCATAACATAAGATTTCATTTCATCATGAAATACCAAGTGTAGATTAGCACTATAAAAAATTACAAAAAATTATAGATTTAGCTAAAGCGACATCTCGTAGTCATTTGATTCTGAATGTAACTTCGGACAATGAGCATGAGTTCACTAGTGAAACGTGTAGATGGCGCTAATCGGTGCTTAACCGATAAATATGAGCTTATCAAAAATTTGGATGCCGACGACTAGGGTTCTGTGGCCGAGCGGTAAGGCACTCCGGCTTTAGGAGGATCGTCTGATCGTTGCAGGTTCTAATCCCGACGGAATTCAAAATTTTAATAAGACTTTTCATTTCTTAAAGATAAGATAACGTTTATTCATACCAGCAATGGTAGGTTTACATATTTTTGGAACGAAGATCCTTTTCAGACGGTATCGGATAGGGGCTAGACGAAAAAAAGTGTAAGGTTTTTGCGTCACGTCACGAGGTGCGCAGGCGCGATAATGTCCATAGATTGTTATAACTCGCGTCACGTAAAAAGAACGCTGGAAAAAAGTGGAGGGGGTATGTTTGCGCATGGGTACACTCGCGCACGAAAGTACTCAACCTACTGTTTTATTTTTGAATTAGCCTTTCGCTTGCGGCTTCGTTTATTGGTTATTGGTAGGTACATTCAAAATATTAGATAGAGTTATCATTTATTAGAATTAAAAAGACATTTAATTTCGTAAAGAAAGTTTAATCGTATTACAAATCATTAAAGATAATGTTGAAACTCCTTCCACTAAGTCGTAGTGGTATTCCGAATCTTTTGAACCTTTTACAATTTTATCCGTCTCACTGTAGACTCGGAACGTTTTGTTGCCTTTTTTGTCCGTTTCATACATTGTTTTACAATATCAAATTCATTATTATCAACCTCTCTTTTCATAATTTTTTTTATGTAAAACAATTTCGTAATTAAAAACTTTTGTGCGCGATGGTATTTTGAGAGCCAAAGTAACGTGGGTTGAGAGTCAAAGTAACGTGGACACAGCGTGGAAGGCAAATGCCAACTGACTGCCTCCGCAATAGCGCGCTGGCCGCGCGTGTGGCGCCCGCCCCGCGCCTCCCCCCGTACCGTCAAATGGACCCATAAAGCGTCCATGGCGCAACTTGACAGCCAGCGTTCTTTTTACGTGACGCGAACTATACATTGCTAGTACGAAAGAGCGTTTCTATTGTATTTGTAAATTGACAATAATTTATTTGACCCTTTGGGAAAGAGGCGTGACTTTATGTATGTATTATTTGACAAATGTCAAAGTTGAAACTTCGTTCCAACCGAGTGTCCCACGACACTCGCGTACTTTTTATTCAGTGTCACTTAAACTAGAAATATTCTCTACAATATAGATAGTTACGATATTTTTTAGGGCTAAAATAAGTCCAATTCTTCTTCATTGATAGCCATTTGGCTTGCCCAGGCCTAGGTTCGTACCGATTGCCTTTTGCATGTTGCCTAAAAACCTATTCTCTCGGTATCGGCACCTTACGTGATCGGAGACCAACCAATCAACATTAGCTCTAGATATTTGTGTTGGTACAGTATCAATAAAACTTTTTGCTAAGGTCGACTAATCTAAGATTTTTATAAAAGTATGTTTTACCTTATCAGCCAGTTCTTTCTCAAGTCGACGTATCTTCATCTTAAGCTCTCGGTTCTCGATCTCAAGGAAGCTGAGATCAGTCACGAACCC
Source organism: Epirrhoe alternata (assembly GCA_963565295.1). NCBI lineage: Eukaryota > Metazoa > Arthropoda > Insecta > Lepidoptera > Geometridae > Epirrhoe > Epirrhoe alternata. The sequence goes on along the minus strand of OY751386.1, from coordinate 11,188,840 downwards.
TTTGTCCTTACAGGGCAGGTCTTTGTAGCCATCTTTGTAGCGGGACGAGTCTTTTGAGTCTGGACCTGAAATACAACATTGAATGAATAAACGAAATACATGTCTGTCTATGAACAGCTCCTCGATTAAGCTGAGAGGATGGTTTAGGTGCTGGGCAAGCCTATTCCATCTCAATGTCCCAGGCACTACAGCGTCCCGTTGAGTGTAGGCATAGGTTTCCTGACGCTGTATAAATCATTTAGAATAAATACAATACAAAATACAAATACAAATAAATGTATTTGCCAGAAAGAAGTTACAAGTTATAAACTATTACTAGTCTTTTTCACACCGGAACGAATGCAAGACACATTGAACTTGTTTCGTTTCACGTTGTGTGGCTCACAACAATTTTGAAACAAAAAAGTCAAGAAAAAAAATTAAACTTTAAAACATACAAAAAAATTTTTTTTGTCTATTTCCTGTTTAATTATTTCATAAATTATCATAAACAAGCCATAAAATATAAACAATAAACATCATCATTCATCATTTCCCTGCCCTTATCCCACTTTCATGTGGGGTCGGCACAACAGGTTTTCCTCTTCCACTCCGCTCTATCAGCCGTCATCTCAACACTAACTCCTTTCTTATCCATATCATCCTTCACACAGTCCATCCATCTTTTCTTTGGTCTGCCTCTTCTGCTACATCCCTCCACATTCAAACCTAACATTCTTCTCGTTACATGACTCTCTTCCCTCCTCATAACATGCCCATACCACGACAACCTATTACTCCTCAACTTATCCGTCACTGGCGCAACTTTCAAACTTCCTCTAATATACTCGTTCCTGATTTTGTCCATTCTTGTTACTCCACACATCCATCTGTGGAGTAACAAGAATGGAAAATATAAACAATAAACATTTTCTAAAAAACTCCGCCAATTAACAGTACTGAGTAAAATGGAACGTAATCTATTAGAGAGTGCAAAAATGAAAATCGAAACAATTGATGAATCGATAAGTAAAGAAATAATCGTTGGTTTAGTAATTTTGTCTATGAATGAACCTTGTGATCGATTGAGATGAATTGATAGTAGTGAAACAAAAATCGATTTTGATAATCTCGATTAAACTTTAGGACATTACTATTAGACTGATTTTGACATTATCTCGAAGTGTCTTGCTTACGTTCCGGCGTGAAAAAGACTATAGAGGTCCCCGCACGAGGGCTAGCCTGTGTCGCGGGAAACCGAAAAACAAAAAGGCGATTTCCGGGAAAAAACAATTAAAAAGAGATGGATAGCACTTTTTTTTAATAGATGTAAAAGCAGAGTTTTTACCTGAGTCTAGATCCGAGTAATAGACATTTTTCTCCGTCCTGTCATGATTTTTAGATCTCAATACGGCGGGTCTCATAAAAACTTGAAGTGCGTTATAGAAAGACTTTTTTAATACAGTTGCTCAAATAGTGGCGTATTGCAGGGACGTATAGCGTTCGGGATGTGGGCTATTACACACTCGTGCTTTTTTTTACCTTTCCCGCACTCGTGCGTTTTCTTTCCCAACTGTCACGGCAAAGGAAAACATCCTGCGTAAAACCAGTTGATAGTGATGATGACAGATAGGAGCGCGCCGCCACCTGGCGCGGAGCAGGCGAACCATGAGGCTAATGATATTTGATTTTTAATACAATTTCAATGTATATGTGAATTATAACTTTTATAAGAAATATATGTTAAGTTAGTTGAGTTTATTGTGTTTTTATTATTTTATTAAATTGCTTCATTTTTTCGCAGCTGTATTAAAAATAGTCGTTCAGTACACGTGCGGAACCGTCATTGCAACTTGTTCCGACTGTCAACCCTCGCCTTCGGCTGCGCCTCGGCTCGGGTAGACATTTGTCGGAACTCTTTGCAATGACAGCCTTTCCGCACTTGTAATGAAATATACTAATCCGAGTAGTAGACATTTTTCTCCGTCCTATCATGGCTTTAACACCTGAGTACAGAGGGTCTCATTCTCATACGTCTATCTGCCTGCAATTGCCTCACAAGCGTCCGCTAATACTTAGTTCTTGGCCTTCAGCTCTGAACACTCGCGCTATAAAATGCAACTTGAAGTGTTTCAAAGACTTACCTGAGTCTAGATCCGAGTAGTAGACATTTTTCTCCGTCCTGTCATGACTTTTAGACCTCAGTACGGAGGGTCTCATACGTCTATCTGCCTCCAATTGCCTCACAGTGTCCGCTAACGCTTCGTTCTTGGCCTTTAGTTCTGAACGCTCGCGTTGTAACGAGTGTAACTCTCGTTCTAATTCGCCATCGCTACTCTCTTTGCCGTCCCATGTGGTCATACGGAGCTGGGATTCGAGACCGGATCTGTGAAATAAATAATGCTGGACATTTCACACAGCGTCATCTAGCCACAAACTAAGCAAAGCTTGTACTATGGGAACCAAGTAACTGATATACTACTTTTTATACTTTTTGTTTGTAAATACATACATATAATACATAGAAACACCCAGACCTGAGATAAATATTTGCAGATCATACAGACATTTATCCCGCGACGGGGATCGAACCCGCAACCTTCTGCGTCACAAGCGGGCTTTCACCCACTGCGCCACAGAGGTCGTCAAATAAATAATGCTGGACAAGTCACACAGCGTCATCTAGCCCCAATCTAAGCAAAGCTTGTACTATGGGAACCAGGTAACTGATAGACTACTTATATACTTTGTGTTTGTAAGCATAGTAACACCCAGAACCATAAAAAAATATAGAAAGAAACAGGCAAGATTCTGCATGAGTTCATAAGATTTGCAATTTTTTTGATTAATTTTAGTACTGGCTATTATAGTGCAAATACATTTTTGAACAGAAAAACTTATTGGTAATGTGGTACACGGATCAATGTGGTCTTTAATCATCTCTAGTAGATGGAGAAAGGCCAATGATGACAAGACAACCAGTGCATAAGCCGCGGGACAAACCCAAGAGTCGCGGTGCGGGCGCGGCGCCACTTCTATACCAAAATAAGAGTAATATCAAAGAATTGGCGACGCCACTTCTTTCAAAATGTATAGAAATTACACCACGCCCGCACCTCGCCTCATGTATTTGTCCCGCACCTAAAAGGACTCTCTTTGAGAGTTAAAATGCTACCATATGGAATTTTCTTTCCCGTTCAGTCACAGTGATACGTAAATCCATCAACATTCATACCAAGTACTAACTAGAAGAGTACTTGGTATGAATGTTGATGGATTTACGAGTAGAGGTAGGCCAAAGAAAAGATGGATGGATTGTGTGAAGGATGACATGAGTAAGAAAGGAGTGAGTGTTGAGATGACGGCTGATAGAGGAGAATGGAAGAAGAATGTTGTGCCGACCCCACATAATGTGGGAAAAGGGCAGGGAGATGATGTTCAGTTACAGTCATAACCCTTATAACAACAAGACAAAATGACAACTAACCGTTGTACTTCCACATTGTTCAACTGAGCAGTAAGTCTATGCACTTGGTCTTCTAACGACGCGTTCATACGTTTCAACTCGCCGAGCGCCGCTTTCGCGCTTTCCAACTTCTCCGTCAAAACTCGTCGCTCGTTCTCGCAGCTTGCTACAAAATAAATACTAGATGGCGCCACACGTCAATTTAGATAGCGTTGCCGTGGGTTCAAATCCCGACAGAACAACAATTGATATGCGCATGAACGCTAAACGGGGAAGGAAAACAACGTGAAAAAACCAGTTAGTATTCTTATAGGCGGCGATGTGCTTGCTACCTGCCACGTATACACGTATACTTCTGCAAAATGTAAGTAAGTATTGAACATTTTTATTGGTTGGACATGCTTTTGACTACCCCCTAAGAAATCTGCAAAGGGTCACATAAATTGTCCGAGAGTACAAGTCGTGATCCTGCTATTATCCTTTGATTTTGTTCAATTTTACACCTTAATTTGCAACATCGCTATGCTAAGGTTTAAAGTGATACTCACTGACACATTTCTGTAACTGCCTTAGTTTATCGAGCGCGTTATGTTCGTTATTCTTCGCCTCATTCAGTTGCCGTTGCACCTGCAAAATTTATAAATAATTTGCATGATTTGGTAAAGCTCAAGCAATCTTCGTAAACCAATAACTAATTTATCAGCATTAGAATATCGCAAGGGTTTTTTTAATAGGTAAGAGCTGAGTAATATTAGAAGTCCTCAGCTCTTTTATTACTAGCAGAGTAAGATAACTTGATATGGGAACCACATGACTGATATAAACAAAGAAAATTCTCATATCCTAGAAAAAAATTGTAGTTCATACAAACATTTGTAAAGGGGGGGAATCAAACCCACATTTCACCACAGCGGTCGTCGCTGTCAAATTTCAGAGTATCTTACCTATACTACTACCTTCAGCGCTTGGAAACCTTACCTTGCCGAGCTCAGATCTGAGTTCGCTTTCAGCGCTTGCAGCCTTTTGAAGCGAAGCGGAAAGTTGTTCGACAGTACCCTTCAGCGAAGTGCAGCGGTCTTCTAGCTGAGCGATGGTTCGGCTGTAACCTTCGCAGCGCTCTTGAAGTTTCTACAAGGGATAATGGACTTTATTTAGTAAAACATTGAAATCATTTTGTGTTTTGATCTAAGTACTATTCTACCGATGATGGCATGTATGTAGGAAAGAATGTCATGTTACTAGAAGAGTACTTGGTATGAATGTTGATGGATTTACGAGTAGAGGTAGGCCAAAGAAAAGGTGGATGGATTGGGTGAAGGATGACATGAGTAAGAAAGGAGTGAGTGTTGAGATGACGGCTGATAGAGGAGAATGGAAGAAGAACACATGTTGTGCCGACCCCACATAATGTGGGAAAAGGGCAGGGAGATGATGATGATGATGAACGGTTAAGTTGAATATATTAAATCGAGATTATCATTATAAACATGTTCTTTACGTAAAATCTTGTAAAGTATCAGAGTTTTACGATAAACTGTTGTTACTGATTAAACCTAGAAAAGGGCAAATAAAACTGTGATCATACAAAACGAAAATGGCGGATTTATAAAAATAATTGCAACGGTTGTATTATATCAAGAGAATTGCGTAACTTTAGCCCCCGAATGAAACTTCAAAATTAAATAAAGGCTAATCTTCACAGCATAGTGAAGATTAGCCTTTATTCAATACTAGCTTCTGCGAGCGACTTCGCCCGCGTGGAACCAACATTTTGAATAGCCTATATGCTATTCCAGGTCACTATCTACGCCTATTCCAAGTTTCATTCAAATCGGTTCACTGGTTTAGGCGTGATTAAAACACAAACATACAAACAACCAAACATAATCACAAACTTTCATATTTATTATATTATTATCTGAATCGTTAATTTTGATTGTTATGATTCAAAATTGAATTGTTTTACATTAAATCTACTTTAGGCCCTTATATGAGACTTCATGCTACACCATGCAATGTTATATTTAGTTAAATACCAAACATCGTGAGGAAACCAGTTAGTATTCTTATAGGCGGCGATGGGCTTGCAACCTGTCACGTATGGAATACTAACTTCTGCAAGATGTGGGCATGTATCAAATATGTATTTGTACATGCCTCTGACTACCCTCTTAGACATCTTCAAAGGATCTGGAATATAAAGATCTGAGAGAATGTCTACCGCGCCTTGGGGATACAGTCGTGACCCTGTTTACGTTTTTTTACGTTTTTAAATTACCTTCAGAGCTTGATCTCTATCCCTGGCCCCTACCGCTGCCCTTTGCACGTCGCCTTCCAACTGAGCGCGGCGGACGTCCAACCTCGACGCTCGACCTGACAATATTACATTATAAGGCTCAATGCACATTGAATTGGGAAGCGAAGCGACTTTTAGTTTTAAGAGCAAGCCATTATAAACCTTATAAATAATGGTACAAGATATAGAAACGCTTGTAGAATTAACGAGTTCTTGAAAAGCCATCTAGCGGGACGCGCCGCCGGCGCGATTGGTTCATTCTACAAGCGTTTCTATATTTTGTAGCATTGTTTATAAGGTTTATAATGGCTTGCTATAAAACTGATTGACGCGCGCTTGGCAATTCAATGTGGCTTGAGCCTAACCATACTTCACTAGTTCTTTCACAAACAATGTGGCAAAAAGGTCATGCTCATTTCGTGCATTGACACATGGATTGATAATTCTTATTCCAGTCATATCACGTCTAACAGACAAGAGATGGACCGTACAGACCACAAAATGGAGAGGACCAGCTGGCAAAAGAAATGTTGGCATACCATGTAGGTAGACGGTGGACTGATGACATAACAGGCATAAATGAAAAGTCGATCAGACGATCCTCCTAAAGCCGGAGTGCCTTATACCGCTCGGCCACGGAATCCTTAACGTCGCAATTGAAATTTTTTATAAACTCAAAATTTCGATATAAACAATAAAACAATAGGAGTAGAAAATTTTGCTATAAGATATTACTAACAGATATCGTTCATTTATACATATTTAAGAAACCATGTAAAAGATATTTTGAAATAACAGGCTATCATTATTTGGGAGAATGTGAAAATTAAACAATATAAAAACACATAAACATGTGTACTAACCAAGATCACGTTCATTATTGGCATTAAACGCAGGTTAGTCCTTAAGTAATAACTTTATATTTTTATTGACAAGTGCATTTACTTATTATTGTCAATTTTGAGAGAGACGTTTTCTGTGACTCCCTAAGAATCTTCAAAAATAAATTATTGAGCCATTTTGGTCAAGTTCTCCCTTTTAATTCTTTTTTTTTTGTTGGTAAAGAACGTACCATTACTTATTTTAATTTTAAGTTTTTTTTTTTTACATATTATTATGCGATATATAGTGAAAGCTGTTGTATACTGTAAATTGTTATATATATCAGAAATGTGCATTTACTATAATTTATATTTGAAAATGTTATAATAAATATAATGTGGTATACTATTAAATAAATAAATAAATTGTCGTATGTAATGCTTACATGTATTATGAACTAAATTATCTTATGTAATACCTTCAGCAGCTGCCAACGCTTCCCGCAACTGTCCGACTTCTTGCACCCTCTCTGCCAATTGCACTCGCAAGTTTTCGCCTTTGTTCTAAAATTATATTCATAGTTACTCGTTGTTACTATGTTTTTTCAGTCCAAAATTAGTACGAAATCGAAAAAAAATTATAAGACTTTTCCTTGCATCAATTTTGTTCTCATAAATCACATGATTGGGGTTTCGAGTAGGATTTGGCATACAAACCTCATTCTGTGTCTTCTCTTCGGTGACAGAGCTGAGCGCAGCTTCCATGCTTGTTATCTTGTCTCTCAAGTTGCTAACCTCCACTGTCTTCGCTTGAACCGATTCATTCTGAAATAAATTACTCATTATTACTTTTGTACCAGCATTTCAAATAGCTTATCTATTCGAGACAGGAGCGCTCGTGGTCGTGCTTGCTTACGCCCGGTTTCTATATCCAACGGACAGTCGTAGGTAAGAGCTACGACTCGTTTCCACATACAAAAGTTTGACAGCTAACTTACGCCCGGTTTCTAGCTGTCAAACTTTTGTACTTATGTGGAAACGAGTCGTAGCTCTTACCTACGACTGTCCGTTGAATATAGAAACCGGGGGTTAGTCGTTCTTGACAGATACGTTCTAAACGATCCTTATGTGGATGGGTGACCGCCAGTGCCACTTTTATCCGAGTGCTTCGGAGGGCACGTTAAATTGTCGTCGTTAAAGCCATGAGGCCTTAAAGCGGCCTAAAAACTCCGTCACCAGAATTGGCTACTGGGTCATATGAACTTACTTTTTAACATCAGACAGAGTAGAATAAAAAAAAATATCTTAAAAAAATATCTTACCAAAGCATTCAACTGCGCGTCTTTCTGCGCACACGCAGACTGTAGCTTGGCCTTCTCGTCCTGCAAGTTCCTAAGGTTTGCTGTCACAGATTGTAGTTTATTGTCGCCCTTGCCTTGCTGTTCGTTGGCCTCTTTCAGTTGTTTCTTCAGCATGTTCATTTGCGATTTGTAATCATCCTAGGATAAAAATATACATTAGACTAGGCTTATTATACACCGCTAATTTGCGTTGGCGTTGAGACTGCTACACAGTTTATTAAACTTTTGCAGTTCTCATCGTTCTATTGCAATCAATGTTTTCTATGTACTTTGTTCTGAATAAATAATTTTGATTTGAATTTGTAACTACCAAAAAAATTTAAGGGCAGTTGCAGCAGATGCAGAAACTGATAATGTCATGGTCAGATTTTTTTATATTGAACTATCACAAAGTTATTGAGGATAAAACTGTACAAATAAAAATACTATAGACAACAATAGCGTACGCACGCTCATTTTAACTCTGCTCTCGTATCATTCCCAGTCAGTAAAACTGCAGTAGCTATCTTAAATCTATGGTCGTCTCCTTTTTAGGTTATTATTTTTTCTCTTTTTAAAGTTTTAACTACATAAATGTGATAAGTAAACAGACACCGAGACCATGTTTAACATTTTTTTTATAATTAAAAAATAGGGGTGTATACATTTTGTCGGGTAGAAAAATGAATCATGTGCATTTATTTAGTAAAGTTGAACGTTATTGCTGCACTCACGGCCGGTTTCTCGAACGCAAATCATCTTGAAAATTAACTAATCATTGGTCAAATCTGTCAAATCAGTGTCATTCGACCAATGAGGACCAAGTATTAATCGGTTTGTCAATAAATGTCAAAAATATCAAAAAATAGTTGATACGCGGCGGGACATTGAATTGATTGAACTTGAATTGACCAATCACAAAGCTGAAGCGGAGCAATCAAAATCTCAAAATCTATAGCTCGCGGCGACCAATCATATATGATTGGTTACTCTATTCTAGCGTAGAGATACGATTGGTTACTTTATTCTACCGTAGAGATATGGTGATAAGCAGATGGTTACCTTCTCTCGTTCAATTTGACAGACATCGTGCATCAAGTTCCTCATTCCCTTTTTGATGAGTTCCGGATCTACGTCGATTATTTCGTTCCTGTCTTCCGAATGATCACGACCTAAAATGTAAAATAAAACATAATGTTGGACAATTTTACAATTTTATTGCAAGCGCTTTCAAAGTTCTTTTATTATAGACACTGCAAAAATTTGACATCAGCTTCCCGCGTCTGTATTTCCACTGAGCTACGACCCTGTTGTTTGCAAGAAGAGAGTTAATAGGCACCTTCTGGGTAGGCTCGCTCCATCGTAGACCTCATTCTTGCCTATGTTAGTTTCGAGGTTAAGAGCCGACCGACCCATTCATCATAGAAAAAAAAAAAAAAACAAGCTTATTAAACTTTGCATGGGCGTGATTTTCACCGGCAATAAACATTAACTCATACCTCTATGCAGGCTATATTTATTCAAAGATTTTATCACAGGGCAAAGGCCTCAGACAAAATGAATGGACGAGTTATTGACAGAATTTCTCTTTCAACAGTTTTCCGCCGGTTTTTGCGGGGGACACGAACGCATTTTACACACATAAGTAAGCATAAAAAATGGCAATACACCCTCATTTTTACGCACACTCTAGCAAATTTTGTAAATGACGTACGTAATACTACAAGACGTACATGGTTCGGAATCTTGTACATTTTGGCAGAGTATTTCCACAAGGTAAAGACGCATCCCGTCTTTATGATCTAAGGCAAAGGGATCCTTATCCCCACTATTCTCTAATCTCACATCCCTTTCCAGCAAAAAATCCCAGGAATATTTTTCGGACTTTACAAGGATTTTCATTGTAATACATAATCCCATACCTCTATGCGGGCTATATCTCCTAGCCGGGCTAGCAACCCTGCGCCTAGCGGCCGCATGCACGCTTCCATCCGACTGCACCCCACAGACTCTTCGCAAAGCATGCGCTATAGACGACAGCTTCGCTTCTGTCTCACGCTTCGCTGCTTCGCACTGCATGAGGGACGCTTCGAGCGCGCGGCAACGGCCTTCGCAGCCGCCTAGACGAGCCTAGAGAATCGAATAGTAAGCTTAGTTAGCACAAAAAAAAATATGACTGTTTTCCAAAGATAGGAAGTACTTAATAGGCGCTTTAACACGTGCTCCGTTGAGAAGAATACTAACTGGTTCCCTCACGATGTTTTCCTTCACTGTTTCTGAAAAAATATCATGTGAATTAGCACAATTCACAATGCGGTAGATATTTTCTCACATCATTTTGTGAAGTGATATTTTCAGATAAAATTTATGAAAATCATTCTGATAGGATTTAAATACTGTCGAATACAGCTCAACAAACCGTCAGTTTCTGTATTTAATGTCACAAAAATGTATTTCACAAAAAGTTCAACAACTGACCTTTAGTTCTTGTATTTGCTGAGTAGCATCAGCGAGGCACACTTCCAAGTTATGTTTCAACTCCTCCAGTCGCCGCTCCTTCGACCGGCAGTCTTCTAAACGCAAGACCAGCTCCTACGACATAAAACAATAATAATAGAAAGTCACAAATCTTGCTTGCTTAGTCGTTCTTGATAGATCGTCGAAGGTAAGCACGTTCTAAAGTAACCGTAAGCGGATGGGTGACCGCCAGTGGCATTTTCATCTGAGCGCTTCCGTGCTTCGGAGGGCACTATGACTGTCGTTCTCGGCTATTGAGCCATAACGGAGGCCTTAAGGCGGCCTAAAACTCCGTCACTAGAGTTGGCTACTGATTCATACGAACTTACTTTTTTATTTTGTTGTCATTTTGGAGCATATTTTGTGTCAGGTCGGCGCCATGTTGACATTCCAGTGAGTGGTATCTATCCCAGGTAAAGCGGGTATCACACTACACGGTATTCAGGGCCCGGTAATTAGGGAGCAAGGCTTGCCGGGACTGTCCGGTCGCCCTAGTTAGGGACCCTTACGCTCTAACTCTTATTACACCACTCCTTTTTACCACCCAGAATACCGTGTAGGGTGATACCCGCATAGGGCAATGGTACCTGGTCTCGTGCTCGACAGGCGTCCTCCAGCTCGGCGCAGTGCTGGCGGCTGGCGGTGAGGTCAGTCCGTGCGGCGGCCAGCAGCGCCTCTAGCTCCGCGCCGTGGCGACGTGCGGCCGCCGCGTCCGCCGCCGCTCGCTCGCGTTCTTCGCTCTCGTTCTGTAGCCTGGGGATAGACAGGGATAGAGATACATGTGTTTTGTAGCCTAGCCAATGAGATATAAGGATAGAGCTCGGCGTAGCGGGCTATGTTCGTTTGAGGAGTTCTAGGCCGGTATTTATGTTACTTTTTTCGTTCGTTTGATGAATATCCGGATGCTTCCCACCACGATTTCTGACTTCAAGGGCCAATTTTTCGGTTTGGAATATTTGGTCCTAGGTTAGGACCGTGTTTTAACGTTTGAAAAATTGGCCCTTGAAGTCAGATATCGTAGTAAGAAACATCCGAATATTCCTCAAACGAGAAAAAGAACAATTACTAATTAGTTTTCAATACGGCACAGGAAATCTTAAAAGGATTGCAACAACTGCCGCGCGGCCAAAACCACATTGGTTCAAGAGCTTGTTCGAAACACCATAACACCAAAAATAACATGAGGGGGGTAACATATAACTCGGTTCATTAGAAAAAGTGAGACAACATGATTGTACCTGCACTGTAACTCCTTGATGTCATGATTGGCCTGTTCCAAAGCAGCTCGCTCCCTCTTCAGCTGTCCCTCGGTTTGCTTGAGATCTCGTGCAGTGTGTTCGCCGCTAGTTTCTGTTTCTTTCAACGAGGTCTGCATGCGGGACAGTTCTAGCTCCAACGATGTGCGGTTTTCTTCTAATCCTGGATTTTAAATAAATAATAATAAATATTTCTTTTAACTACTGTGTAAAGTCAGATGTATGTTACAGTTATGTATGTTACATAATATATGTTTATAAAGATTTACACTTTTACACAATGAGGTAAAGTATTTGAGTTTGAATGTAGGAGGTTATCTTTGAAGATACTAAAAAACATCAGAGGTTGCGAACTTTTGGCAACTTGGGGTTACTTTATCTCTAGATTTTAGGGTACGCGGGCGCGACTTTGGCATAATACAGTAATGGGTAAAAAACCTCATTGATCAATCAACCACCTTTTCTTTTACAGTTAAAATATTTTGTGTGAAGATGACGTTTTTTTACTAGCAACTTCAAGTTTATTATACAGTAGAAAACTACCGTATTTTTTTTTTCTACGTCTTCTTAGAAAACTAGATTTGTCGGTAATTTAAACAGCTTACCTGCAATCTTATGGTAGGCCTCATCACGCGCCCTAGCCGCGTCCCTCCTTTCAGCCTCCACACGTTTGACATGTTCACGGAGTTCGCGACAGCTACTGTTGTATTTATCGCGCTCGGCTATACAGTTGGTTAGTTGACGACGTACGTCCGTAAGCTCTTTACGAAGACAGTCTGACTCGTTCTCCACTGGAAATGTTTATGTAAACGTAAAAAAGACACAAAACTGTGAAGAAAATTCATAAATAAAGATTTAAAAAATCCTAGACAATGTCTACCTCTCCTTGGGGTAGTGATCATGTTTTTTTACCAGAGAATGAGGAATTTTCACAAAATTTAGTAAGCTTTGTCACTTCCCATCGAATCAAGTCATACCTATCTGTATTCTGTGGTCATATTATATTGTTACCGTCTCACCAATAAAAACTAGTTATTCCGAAGTTCTATCAAATTTACACATCGCATAGCTGTACCTTGCGTTAATTCAGAATCATCATCATCATCATCATCCACAACCTGACTTTGCCCACTGCTGGGTATAGGCCTCTCTTTCTATATGCCACTTTTTACGGTCTCGTGCTAACCTCATCCAGGTGCGGCCCGCAACGGATACCAAATCGTCTGCCCATCTCGCTGCCGGACTACCAACGTTTCTATAAATTTCATTAATTCAGAATAAGTCAGAAAAAAATTCTGACCAATAAACAAGGTGGAACTCTGAGGTAACTGTCCTTCTGTTACGTGAAGATGCACAGATCGGCAACATCGCATCCAACGAGAAACCTCAAAATAAGTATCATTTTGTCTATGAAAGCTGACTGAATTGGTCATTTTGTTTGTCATTCTTGTTTTTTTTTTTCTCATAATGGCTTCGCACTTTTTGTGCATTCGCCAATATTTCACATGTAATTTTTTTATTACAAAATCATTTTTGATTTCCGCGCTCGTTTTTATTATCAAATTACGATTTTTATTTTATAAAACCTTCTCGCCATGCTGCCTCTTCTATTGGAATGTAAGATTTGTTCCAGATAAAGTTATTTTTTTCTCCTGTAAATTTATCTGGAAGAACTTAAACAAAAACTCCTTGGTATGTACGAGTAAAATATATACGAACTCTTTGGTGGTACCAATGAAAATATTTTTACAGTACCTACTAATATGTATTCTGTGGTTACACTAAATTTAAACAAGGGTGCTAGCTGGTGGAACTTCGGAATAGCGTTTGTATGAAAGAAATGTCAAAGTTATGCAAGGTGGAACTTTCTAAATGGTTTATTGGTTGCCATTTTGCTTATTCTTAAGTTGAACTAAAGAAAAACTTTACATAGTGTTTATTGGTGACAATCCAAAATTATGTTCTCGATTATAATAAGCCTTCCTTTAAAAGCCATAACCATAATTAGGTAGGTCTTCTCAATTAATATTTTGACTCAGTCAAACAAACGAATCTCTAAAATTAAAGTTATTCCAAAGTATTAAAACTGAGAGCATGATTAACATGCATGAACATGAATCTTAGTTTATAGTTAGGAATAACGTTTATTTGCATACTTACACTCCTTCAATTTCCGTATAGTCTCCTGTAGTTGCGCATACGCATTGTCATACTTGTCTTCAGCCAATGACAGTTGAGCGCGGACCTCCGTACATTCTCGCATACACGCTTCTTTCTCTAAATGCATCTCTTTGATTCTGTTCTCGTATCTTGAACAATCGTCTTCTGCTGTTGCCCTGGAAATAAAATTGATGATAGACATAATAACATGAATAAGGAAGTGCTAAGATGACGGTTGATGGAGAGAAATAGAAGAGAAATACATGTTATACCGACCCAATGTAAAGTGGGACAAGGACAGGAAGATTATTGATATTAATTTGAGCTACAGAATACACCTATAACAGCACCTCTCATCAATCAATAATTTAAGCCATACGACAACGGAATAGGATTCAAAATCACTAAATTCAACTTGAGACGGCGTGACGGAATTCTAAATTGAAGCCTACTACAAATATTCTTAGGGAATAGGATTCCAAGTCGCTTAGTTCGGAGAATTGACACAGTTTATGTCCTCCAAGACACGACAGCATTCAAAATTGAATCGCACGACATTGAAATAATGTTCAAAATAACTTACTTCAATTCGTCAAGCCGGGTCTTCAATGCTGCCATCTCATCTTTCAGTGCATTGACATAGTTTCTGTCCTGCTCTGCCCTCGCCTGCGCTTCCCTGCGACAACGCTCCAACTTGTTCTGTTCACAATCATAGTTGCGTTTCAAATCTTCCAGTCTCTCTATCAACGCTTGCTGTTCTTGGTGAGCTGAAATATTGTTTTTTTTTTTATCGAAATTGTGTCAATCCTGATATAAAAGGAGTGAGTGTTGAGATGAAGAGTTACAAAGGAAAATGGAGAAGGAAAAGAATTGGCAAGCGACGCGTCAATTAGTTTTATAGCAAGTCATTATAAACCTTATGAACAATGGTACAAGATATAGAAACGCTTGTAGAATGAACCGCACGAAAGTGCTCGAGCCAGCGCGGCCCGCTAGATGGCTTCGCCAGACCTCGTTAATTCTATTCGTACAGCATACATTGAAAAAATTCAACGAAAACCAATTCTCATTCAGTTGTATTACGGCACATTTTTGAATGCCACTCACCAATAATCAAAGCCTGTTGCTTATCGTTCTCGGCTCTCAGCATAGCCTCATCGTGCTGCAATATAAGTTGGTCCCGTGACGCGAGCAGTTTCTTCTCCCTCTCTCTCGCACCCGCCTCGCTGGATTCCTTCTCGCTCGTCAGTTGTGCGATTGTTTGGCTCAGTTTGTGTTCTAGGGCTTGACGTAGTTGTTCCTGTAAATAAATTGACAGGATAACAGAACATTGAAAAGTCTCAATAAATAACTAAATGGTTTTTCTTAGAGACTTTGATTTCATCAGAAAGGGCGTTTTTGACCACTTTCAAGTTGTGTTTAGCATTATTTACATTGACAAGAATTATTTTTACATAATACAAGGTTATTTGTAAAACACCGGTAACCTCTCAGGACTATATTACTATCATCATAAGCAACAACTTTTGTTCTATGACTTTTTACAAAACCTAATACATTTACCAAAAACTAACTTTCAAGATTTCGTTTTCCTACCTAAAACATTGTCCTATCGAAAACATTTCGGCCCCTGCTTCCCTAACCCCGCTCCCTTCGCTTTTTACTATTGCTTTCTTTTGTTTCGCATAGACTTCGTAACATTTAGAGCGTTCAATTTAAATATTTTATTTTTATATGACAATTTGATGAAAAAAAAGAATGATGACTTTTTAAAAGTCATAGAACAAAAGCTGATAGTAATACAGTCCTGAGAGGTTACCGGTGTTTTACAAATAACCCTGTATAGAGATATAGCTAGTGAGTAACGCTAGCTAGCTATCTGTAAAAACAGCTCTTTAGACAGTTGCATCTTGCTGAATTATAAAAGAACTTCACATACCTTTTCCTCCTTCAACTTGGTGATATTATCATTAGTAGTGCGGTTCAGGTTGGTGATGATCTGTTGGTACTCGGCCTCTTTCTTTCCGGACTGCTGCGCCATAGAGTTGCGAGTCTCGCGCATTTTCTTCTCGCTGTTCTCAAGGTCTTTCGTGAGACGGGCGATTTGACCTGCAGATTAAACTTCAGAGTTACATGATAGTTACACGTTTATTAGTTCTGTTATGCATAGATGCATAACAGAACTAATAAACGTGGCGAAGATTCATTTCATTCTTTCATATTCATAAGTCATTTCAAAATATTCCAAACAGTGATCGATTTATGGTCAAACGCACAATCATTTATTACATTACTATTCTATTTTTTGGTATTACGCCCACGTACTAGGAAAACTGCGTACTCGGGCCGTACTCGCGTTCCATTTTTCGTTCGTTTGATGAATATTCGGATGCTTCCCACCACGATTTCTGACTTCTGTATTACGTGAATGAAAAGAACCAAGCAACATGCGCATTGGCTACGTACTTACAGAAATAGGTTATTATTATTATTAGCTAGGCCCCAAACCGTGTTTGTTGCCCTGATTTTTCACGGTATTGGTCGCGAAGGAACAGGAGTAAAATCCTAGTTTTAAGACGTTTCAAAGTGATCCCAGAGGTCCTACTGAATAAATGCTTTTTGACTTTGACCGATTCAAATAGTCTAAGAAAAATTTGGATACACATAAAAAAGTTTTAGTGTTACTTACCTTTCTGCGTCTCCTGTTGCAACAAGCACTCTTGCAGCTCGTGTTCCAACTTGCTTCGCTTACTCTCGCAGTCTTCGAGTAAGTTCGCAGTATCGAATAGTACCGCTTCTAACGCGTCCTTCTCTGAACGCACTCCGGCTAACTGCTCTTGTAGATGCTGCTTGTCCTTATCTAGAGAGTCTATGAGGATCTGTGAAAGGTAATTTGTTCACGAGTTTTTGACAAGACTAGCTTCTGCGCGCGGCTTCGCTCGCAGGGTACCAAGAATTTGATTAGCCTATATGCTATTCTAGGTCACTATCTACGCCTATTCCAAGTTTCATCCATGCCGGTTCACTAGTTTAGGCGTGATTGAATGAAACATCTACAAATATTATACTCACAAACTTTCACCTTTATTAGGTACGAGCTACTGCCCGCGTGGTACAAACATTTTTAATTGCCTATATGGTATTCCAGGTCACTATTTACGCCTATTCCAAGTTTCATAAAAATAGGTAAGTTAAGCGTGAAGCGTGATGAAGAGACAGGAAACGACCACGCGGCAGACCACGGCGACGGTGGAGAGACGAACTTGACTCTTACTCTCCACATTGGACAACATTAGCTTACAATAGAGTTGAGTGGAAGAAAGGAAGGGAGGCCTTTGCCCTGCAGTGGGACATCACGGGCTCATAATAATAATAATAAATAAGCGTGATTGAAACACAAACATCTAAACAAACTCACAAACTTTCTTCTTCTTACTTTACTACAAAAAAAACTATTAAACATCTATTAAACACATGTTTAAAAAATCTGTCACCACAAAAAAGCGTTTTACGAGTATTTAGAGATAGACACGGCTTAGATAATGTTTGTTTCGTTAAACAGGTGTTATGCACGTTAAGCTGCTTAGAATATTTTTGTATCTATTTATTCAGCCCGGTTGCACCCACTACTAAGTATAGGCCTCCCCTCTATAACGCCACTCTTTTCGGTCCTGTGCAGTTTTTTTTTGTACGAAAATGGATCGTGCATATAATTTCATTCTTTCTTCTGTTTTACCTGTTTTTCCTCGCCATCTTTAACATGGTCCTCCAGAGTTCTGTTCAGACGTCCAATAGTCTCCGTGGCCTGCTCCAAGCGCTGAGTTAGACGTATTATCTCCTCATTGAGAGTGTCCTTCTTACGGACCATTGCTGTTAATTGGGAGCTAAGCTCACCGCGCTCCCTTTTAAAATGACAAAAATAAATCATTATTATTAATTTAAAAATTCTTTAAGTTCAATAACAGACTTCATTCATCGAGTTCGAAACCATGAAAATTTCAGTAAGTATCTATTTTTTCACCCATCAATTCCCCTAACCTTATCCTATAACTGTTCAAATGGTACAATCCATAGATTTTCTTCAACATGAGACCAAACATCAAAATAAGCACATAATAATATCAAAATCTAATCGGATTTCCGGCTTCAACTCCAAGCAACTTTATTCTAATTCATTTTATACCTTACATCTGAAATGAGTTCCGTGAATATTCATGCATTTCAGTGATATCATTTTGCACTTTATTTACATCTAACTAAGATTCAAATTGCACCAACCTGACAACTTGCCGCAACTCCAGTTCAACCTTCTCTCTATCAGCTTCAACGAACTTGATTTTCTCGAAAAGCGATGCTTTATCAGCCTCGAGCTCCATTCTCGTTTGTTCGGCCGCTAACAACTCTTTACGCAGCGAGTTGAGGTCACCCGCTTGTTCGGACGACTGACTGCTCAGGTTAGACTTTTCTTCTTCCAACTAATAATAAATAAATAATGCTGGACTTTTCACACAACATCATCTAGCCCCAAAGTAAGCAGAGCTTGTGTTATGGGTACTAAGATGACTGATATACTACTTAAATACTTTTTTTGTTTGTAAATACATACATATTATACATAGAAACACCCAGACCCGAGACAAATATTTGTAGATCATACAAACATTGGTCCCGCCGCCGCGGGAAATTATACATTTCAAATAATCTACGAGTCTACGAATATACGATATACAGGCTGTGGTAAAATTTAACAACATTCAGGGCAGCTACCTTTTCTTTTATAGTTAGAAGGTTTTGTTCTTAGGAAACTATTACTTATAGGTTTATTTTAAAGAAAAAAGCAACGGCATTTTTTATTTAAGTTATGTCAAAATATGGAGTTTCCTCATTTTAAATATTTCGTTTCTGTAAATAAATAGGCCTTTACATTAGATAATTTATACAGCATCAGGAGGCAATCCATGCCTACACTCAACGGGACGCTGTAGTGCCTGGGACATTGTTTGAGATGGAATAGACTTGCCCAGCACGACGTCAATACGTGTGGAGCTGACTAAGCTGCGGGTCCTCACGATGTTTTCCTTCACCGTTAAGAGCTCGTTAAAGTGCATATACATTTTGCGAAACGAAAAATCCATTGATGCACGGCCGGGATTCGAACCCACGACCTTCGGATTGAAAGTCTAGGCACAACCCCATTCGACCAGCACGGCTCAAAATAAATGTATGTCATTTTTGTATTGAAATATGTTACAGTTCACTTACACATCTAACATCTTCCAGTAACTTCTTCTTGTCCGCCTCCAAGTTCCTCAAGTTGTTCTGCAGTTTTTCAACTAAATCTTGAAGATCGCCGCGCTCCAACAACGTTCGTTCTAGCTCCATCTCCAAATCACCTGAAATAAAAAGTAAAAGTAAAGTAATAGTTAATCTGACACGACAAAAAGCTAAGTATGCCACAAAGATTTGAACTACGTTTCATTGAGAAATGAAAAGTCTTCAGG
This sequence comes from Epirrhoe alternata, assembly GCA_963565295.1. Taxonomy (NCBI): domain Eukaryota; kingdom Metazoa; phylum Arthropoda; class Insecta; order Lepidoptera; family Geometridae; genus Epirrhoe; species Epirrhoe alternata. Next base: position 11,169,504 of record OY751386.1, on the reverse strand, counting down.
ATTCGAACCCGCAACGATCAGACGATCCTCCTAAAGCCGGAGTGCCGCTCGGCCACGGATCCCTTAGTCGTCACAATCGAAATTTTTGATAAGCTCATAAGAACAATGTTGTTTGCTCATTAGCTCAGTTGGTAGAGCGTCGACACGGATCACCGGTTTCGGGTTCCGGCTAGAGTGCAATTTTTGGAAGCATTTATAAAATCTTATTATCCCCGTGTAAGGTTAACAAGACTATTGACCAAAAAATTAATAAACATACTTCTAATCTTCTCCATCTGCGACAGAATAGACTCGGACTCTATCTTCTGTTGTTCCAACATATCCCTTGCTAGTGCAGTTTTATTCAACTCCTCCCTAGTCGACACCACTTCGGATCTGAGGCGGGATGAACGTTCCTCTTCGGCCCTGGGAATAAGGACATTACTTTAATAGGAATAAGGAGTATTTTTGTTCGTAGGATTTCGAATGAATGAAATGATTGAAAATTCTTTATTGCGCACCATTAATACAATAAAAACAAACAAAAACAAAAGAAAACCCAGATTGTAATTCTCTGCAATAAAGTATTTAAATAAATAATGTCCATTGCCAGTTGCGTTACACAATAGGGTTGAAAGAGCAGTATTTTAATTCGTGTGGTAGCCGTCAGATTGGTATAGGGTTACACCCGACCAATTTTAATAGTTGTAAAGGCCATCAGAGTTGATGAAGGAAACTACCACCGAAAATCGTTTAGATTCCGTAAACGTAGACTCGTTTACGGAATCTAAACGGATTTCGGATTCCTGTCTTTTGAAAGTATGCGCTTGCCCATCCAGATATTCTGTTCATTTAAAATACTCTGTGTGGTTGATCAGAGATCATTAAAATATGTCTACCGCACCTCGGGGATACAGTAGATCCTGTAAAAAGACTTTACCTCAACACAGATTCCCTATTCGCCAGATCCCGATGTAGTTGATCAACTTCTCCGTTCAGATTCATCTTATCATTCTCTAGAGACTCGATCGCCTTCTCCAGCCGTGAGTTTATCTTCTGAAGTTTCTCGTAGTCTGATGTTAGAGACTCGACCTTAAAAACACGAGCATAAAGTTCACTTTCGTTGATGGCTTCGCAATTTCTTTGAAACAAAAAAAGATCACAAGACTTTTAGATTTTTAGACTTCCATGAATCTTTGAACAGATCTAAGAGGGTGACATCTTTTAACTATTATTTTAATGTATCCGCGCTAACTTAATTAGTAAACCATTTCTCTGGCAGAATGACCATAACGCTTTTAAAACCAATGCAATTAAGAAGACATCAATGCTGCATGAATCCGCCGACTGCGCCAACCCACCGACTGCGCCAATTTTTTCATAACCAGTTTATTATGACAACAGTGTCGTTATATATGTGTATCATTGTTAGTAAAACACACGCCTGGGTTTCAACTGTCGTATGTTTTATTTCACACAACGAAATATGATCAGTGTTCGCGAAAGTTGAAAGTTTACCATAGCGTTGATTTCTACTCTATTCCTCTCCAGATTGTTCTTGTCCATTCGCAAAGTCTCCAGCGTCTTCTGCATAGACTCCTTCTCTTGGAGTAGCTGGTTTATATCTGCATTGGCTTGATCCAGTTTAGCTATAAAATTAAATCGAATTTAATTTTAAGTTCTTACTTAAAACTACACCTCTTTCGAGCAAAGGCAAGTAAACACCAAATATTTCTAGATTCTACTAGCTACAAACTCAAAGTCAAAAAGCATTTATTCAGTAGGACCGCTAGGATCACTTAGAATAGTCTAAGAACAAATTTTACTCCTGTTCTTTCGCGACCAATACCGTGAAGAATCATGGCAACAAACATGGTTTGGGGCCTATCATTCTTTTAGGTGATCCCAAGCTCCAGTGGGGAGCCAGTCAAAGAGAATTGAGGCATCAAAGTAAGTTAAGATGCTCATAAAGTACAAAAAACAAACGCCTCAACAAAGTTCTTTGCCTACAATCCTAACACACATCTTTCGTCTGTCGTCTCATTCATTACATTCTTCAAACAAGTTCACCGGTTTAGGGTAGCTCTGACTTTCTCTAAAAATGCCAGGAATTTGGTCCAAAATGTTCGTTTAAACTTTTCCTATCCAGCCCAATCCACACTAAAACAGCAAATGCTAATAGTTCTTCAGATATTTACTACGAATTTTAAGCTGTAAATAATTAAAAACTAGATACCTGTTAGATCTTGCACCTTGCTTTCCAAGGACGCGACGTTACAATCCGCCACTTCGCAATTCTTCCTGTTGGTCATCAACTGCTCTCTGGTGTTTTGGAGTTTCACCTAAAAGAGTATATGAAATGCTTGTACATAAGCGAATCCCGGGGATTCGCACATTTACACAAACACTTGACAGCCAAATTTTGGTGTGAGAGTGGGACGCATAGCATAGATTTCATGCTATCATCTATGCCATGGATAGTCGATTTATTTATACCTTAATGCTAAAGGATGTTTGTTGCTCCTTCACACTGAATGGATTTTGATGAAATTTGCTATCGAGGTAGTTTATACCACGAATAAAACTGTGCTACTTTTTATCCTGAAAAAGTATTTAATGCTCCTTAAGAGCCTATAATACGCCGCCATTTTGTAAGCGGGGCAGCGAGTGTGATTTGTTCGGCGTTTGAGGAGTACAGAGCTATGGATGCGCAACGTTATTTACGGCGCTAAAACACTTTTTAGCTAATTAAAAGTACAAAAACAAAAAAAGATCAAAATTCGGAACAACAGGACCACGTAGTGTACTAAGCTGAGTTTAGATACAAAGTTTTACTAGTCTAGCTAAAGTATTTATTGAGTACTTTTGTTTTTAAGTAAAATTCAGAGGGAAGTTTGTGATTATTTTCAATCAAGAAAATATTTAGTAATCGTGTTTTCACTACAACGGGGACTCAGTTTATATCCGCAACTATAATATATATTTTTTTTCAATTATATTGGTTCAATACTTTTATAGATATGATCCAGAGTCGAAGCAGTTTTGAGGTAGTACGCGCCCTTAAAAGGTGTTCCACTGATGTTAAAAAGTTATACACTGATGTTAAGTTCTGTGCAATGCATGTTAAAGAGGAACTAAGAACAGCCTAAGCTTATATAATTTACCTGCAACTCGTGTATCTGTATCTGGTACTTGTGCAATGCAGCTTGAACCGCCGAAATAGTACTCTCGGCGAACGCGGTCGCGTTGGCTGCCTGCGACACGCCGCGCTTCGGGGAGCGAGATAAACTGAACACAAAACATTACTTATTGTAAAGTTTTTCAAATATATGTATATACTCGTAGTAGATAGTAAATGTTATGAATAAGCGGCCTTAACACGTAAAGATCGAACCACACATCGACTGTGTTCCAAACCGCGGATCTGTACGGTTTCGAACGCGAATAAAACTGCCTTGCTAGCCAAATTAATTACACGCACGGTTCAGACTGCGCGTTGGAATGGCGCGTACTATTACCCATAAACTGAACATGTACGGCATTATGTGTGAAGACCGCTTTTATTTCGTTATAGCATTTTTATTCGGAACAAATACTTAGTAAAAAATAATACCTAGTATAATAGTCCAGACCATTATGCCGCCGCATGTCAGGAACTATACAGTGAGACAGCGGCGAAGCAGAGCACAATTGAGATGGTGGAATGAGCGCTATTAGCGCTGAACGCTTATAAGAGGGACTGATGAAAATAAAATCAACCCTATGTCTAAGCATTACAGTCTGTCTTCAATTTGATAGATCTTCTAGAAGATTCGTTACAATACCTGTCAGTGAGATGCACATGATGCGGATGCGGTATGGTCGAGGCTTCAGAATCGTGGATAAGTGCACGAGCGACTTCTTCTAACGCGCCACGCATTACATTTGCTTCCTGACACGCGCTTTCCGCACCGTCACATCTCTCTTCCTGAAATTTATGATGCTACAGTTTGTTGAAGGAAAACATCGTGAGAAATCAGTTTAGTCAGCTCCACACATATAGACGTTGTCTTTCATGTGACACAGCCGTAATGCTAGACTTTGTTATGAAGGAAAACAACGTGAGGAAACCTGCAGGTTAGACTATCTCTCCTCCTAAAATGTAACTGGTATAGTAGCGTTTCAAAGGAGCACATTGTAAGGAAACCCGCAGCTTGGATGTCTCCTATAAACTCCATCGGCCGCTTATAGCGTTACGTTACGCTATACGCCTTGATGGTGGCTATAGAAATGAGCTCCACATGTATTGACGTTTGTCTTTCCTGTGGAGCTGATTAAATACTCCACAGTTCCACTCAAGTGATTCAGTTTGACTTTACTCATATCATCCAGTTATTATTACAATAATAAAGTTACGTACCAATCCTTGCAGCTCAGCTAACAGACGCTGGATACGCGCGTCACGTTCACGCAACTCTGAGAGCGCCGTGTCACGCTGTGACGTCATATCGCGAAGTTCAACACGCATACTCTCGACATTAGGGTTAGGAGCTCCCATAGATGCCATGTTGGGAGCACCCATGGCTCCCATACCACCCATTCCGCCCATTTGACCCATACCACCTCCCATCTGGCCCATTCCAGCACTCATTTGGCCCATCCCACCGCCCATCTGGCCCATACCACCCATGGCTCCCATACCTCCCATTGATGATTGAGCATCGGGCTGGAAGTAAAAAGATTAGTGACAATGAAAATTATGGTTCAAGTATTATGCGAACACAAAAGTGATAGGTTAACTAAGAGTTTTATTCAGTCATAATGATAAATTATTATAATTTCTAGTTTTATTCTAGTTAGTAATCCCAGATAAAATGGTAAAATAAAATAATCAGACTGGTGTAAGTTTGTCATAACGTTTGTAACGACTTAGATAAGAAATTATCTGTAATGTTAGCCTAAGTTGTTATAAATAAATGTCTTATTTTGTGTTCCTTTTATGTTTCTTCTGAGTACAATAAATGTCTAAATGTCATGAGAGACAGTGGCCAACTCTGATAAGAGTTTATAGGCCACCTGAAGACTTAATGATTTTACAGCCATATTCATAGTTTTCTAAAGCGCAGAAGTGACTCTTAGTTCACAAAACTTGGTAAGCAAGTATAGTTTACCTTAGAAACACTCTGGGCAAAGGCATTGATGGAATATCCGCTCAGCACCCCAACCATCTCCCTCACAGATGCATCCAGGTCATTCTTCACACGGTACAGATCTCTTTCGGTTGTTGATTGGAGCTCGGAGAAGTAGCGCTTCACGGATACAACATCTCGCCAGAGGCTGAGCAGACGGTTATGCTCAGATGAATAGTAGTCATTAAAAGCCTGGAAAGAGGTGATAACAATGATAAAAATGAAGTAGAAGATCTAATTAAATGACTAAAATGTTAACAGTTTCACAGAAAATCTTTGGGATGTGATGGTAATTTAAAAAAATGTTTTGATTTTACAATATAACTGGCACTTAATAGATGATTTTTTGTATGAACAGGGGGATATTAACTGCCAATATTTTTCAAGACCTATCAAGAAATGCCAAATACCTCTTCCTCATTCTTCCACTCATCCTCCTTGATTGCCATCTCGTCCCGCAGAGCCTCCCAGTCATTGGTCAGTTTCTGCAGGTCGTTGGTAAGCGCTTCATTCAGATGGTGAGACTCCTCAAGCTGATCACGCAGTAAGTTGTTCTGCGCTGCCAGCTTCTCACACCTATGAACAGCAAAGATATTTTTTTAAATAAGTGATGTATAGCTAATTTTCATGTAGTTTGCTAGCAGGTGAGGATGTATTGTAAAAATCTCATTGCTATTACTACAGCAGGTACCTATAATTTGAATATAATTTGAAATAATTGGCTCTTAAAACGCATTGAGCCTGTTTTGTTAAGGTTACCATTATTAGAGCATGTATAGGCATGATTTGTCTAGTGTCTGTAGCAGAAAAACAAGTAGTTACCTACTTATTTTCTCAAGCGCATGAAACAGGTAGGTAAGTCTGTAAAACGACGTACTTTCTCTTTTCCTCCTCGAGCCGGCGCAGAGCGGTGTCCAAGTCACTGATCCGCTCATCCATCCGCGATTCGCAGCTGGACGACGGCAGAGCGGCAGGCGCCGGGAGCGCAATGCTAGACTTCGGCCGGTAGTCACTGCGCGGCGTTGTCTCCAACATCTGGTTCTCGAGTTCCGAGCATCGCTGCTTGTATTGGAGCACCTATACAGGCCATGTTTTTCGTGAGCGAACATATTGACTTTTCACGAGTTACTTTTCACTATTGCAAAGTCAAAGAGACATTTTTTGTAAATTTTTTTGCATAATTTTTGTGATTCCAGTAGAAAATACCGAAGTACTGAGTTTGGCAAAAAATAAACAAAACAAACAGTTTCTGGTGAATTTTTGGAAAACTCAGTTGATCTAATGTGACAATTGATTGTCTGACATTGACGTTGACAACAAAAAGTGACAATAACATTAATCTATTGTCAGGTTCAATAAAAAATAAATGAAAATGTGTCTGCGCCACAAAGAACGTCGTCGTTTAACCGCGCTACAAAACAAATCCGCATCGCAGGACTTTTGGCACGGACGGCATACTCTACAACATTTGAACATAGTCTTTGCATTATTATTAGGTATAAAATATCATTAGATCTAGGCTAGAGCCAAGTATTTACCTTGGATTGGAGCCTAGAGACCAACGCGGCCTGTCCCTGCTGTGCGCGACGGTAGGCGTCCAGGCGCCGACGATGGTCAGCCGCTTCCCCAGCAAGTCGGGCGCGCAGCTCCTCATTCTGCCGACGAAGATCGCTGCCTACGCTGCCCCCTGGAGAATCCATCTCAGGTGGACTATCCAGGGACTTCTGTCAGGAAATAAAGACAGTCACGTTCCGTGCTTCGAAAGGCTTAGGCCAAAGAAGACTATGCATCGTAAAAATACCAATCACTAGATTTGGCCATTATTTAGGTAGGTAGGTATCTAATGCCGGCCACCCACGATCCAGTCTACCGTCCAGTTTGCAGCGCTGCAAACTTGATCAAGTCGGCAGAACGAAGTTCTTTTTCGCTTGTCATGCACACCCATACCAATACACTGTCAAGTTTACTGGACGCCGCACATTGAGTTATAACGTAGTACATTATAACTCAATGACGCCGCATCCAGTCCGCTGCAGACTGGACGGTAAACTTGATCGTGGGTGGCCGGCATAACCAACCTCTTTCTTGAGCCGCGGCGGAAGAGTGCTTGGTGGTCGCCTGCCAATCGGAGCGCGAGCACTCCGTGGCGTGGTCAAACTATCCCTTGTTGGCAACTGCAGAAAACAACTTTAGTTTAGTAAGAAAACATGTTTTTGCAATCCATTGGATGTAGAGGTTGTGGTAGAGGTAGGTACGCTCTACGCTCCACTGAATGTCCTAGCTGTTATGTACCTACCTGCGTAGGTGGAATCTTAGCTAAGTACGAGTAAGTATACCTACTACCTACATAGTATTTTTTTTTTCTAGGCCTACTACTGAGGATTTGATGTGCGTCAAAGAGGCTTTACTAGGCAGTGAACTAGTGGTAGGTATCGCAAAACTATGACCTGAAATGAGACTTTCTTTTTCTTCTTCCTGTTTTTCATTTCAGAATACAAAAGGCGAGCCGATTTATATTCGTAGTCGTAAAACATTTTACAAAATAAATCTAGCCGCTAACTGCTGTTTTTACACAAACACAAAAAGAAAAAGAAACAAAACGGAGGCCGCGAAAAAAGGTAAAACACGAAAAAGGCTTCGTTCTTGGGTGAAAATGCGGTTTCGACTGCAGAACCGGGTTAGCGAACATTTGAGGGCGGCAAGGAAGCTATCAGGCCTAGCAATCTGTACCTACATAATTATCGCCTGCAAGCCCCCAGTCGAGGTTAATAAACCGTTCCCTTTCAACACTGAATGAACCTTCGGCAGTTAGTCATTAGACATCTAGGTAGGTACCTAAACGTATACTATGCACTATAGTTACCTACCTACTTACCTTTATAGGTACCTAAGAATTATACCTACCTACTGTATCTACCTAGGTATAGGTAGGTAGAGTGAGTACCCTATCTATGTACCTCCTACCTAGTAAATAACTTATGAATAAGTAGGTATATTTCTTACCAATTTCACCAGCGTTGCATAGATTTCAGCATGTTCACTTTTATTTTACCAAAGAATTTACAGACTAACTTTCATTCAATAAAAAACCCCCTGATTGATAATACACGCGTAGCATAGCAACGTAATCAAGGACGCCAAATCTAAACATACGGGCATTGAGTTATAATGTACTACGTAGTACATTATAACTCAATGCATACGGGAGTCCTTTTAAAGTTCGCCTACAACTTAATCAATATTAGTAGGTACCAATCTACCCAGGTACTACGATTGCGTAGCGTAGCATACCTACTGTGTAAGCAGGTACCTACTTAGATATTATCCACCATTGCATTTTAGTCTAAGAACATAGCACCTTCCAGAAAACTTACAGGTCGTGCCTTAGTAATAGGTACCTACATTGCCGTGCTTACCTATCATTCCCTTTTCTTTTAGGTACCTACCTACCTAAGTAGGTACTAAGTAGTTACCGAAACGCCTATGAAAATAAATTCAGCAACACTAGGAAAACTTGTTTAAGATTTTATCACAGCTCTACATTTCTATCAAGGTTGTAAGTTTCACACAAGTGACCCAGAGGGCCAAACCACGAAAACTGTGGAATAAAAGGGTGGCGCAGGGAACCTCACACGTTACGCACCAATGGCCACCCCCTTTAATTGCACCCGATGTTTAGATAACGATAGTATCGACACTTTTTTATTTAAAATCGATAATACTGCTTAGCATAGAGCAACGTTTTAATAAAAATAAATTTATGCAAGAATATCACTTAGGTAGGTACCTACTTATTATAAATTGTGAGTGCTACAAAGAAAACTAATGCAATTCTAGAGTTACCGACGTGAACATAAGTGTTTTAGCATGGAGAGTCATAAATGTCAAAGACCATTGGAAGTGAAATTGAAAATTATTATGTTATGCACATCACTTAAATTGGCTATGAAACTGACTAAGAAAAAAGAGCGCCGTAGACTCCGCATGAAACCAACCATTAAGATAACTACAATAACCTACTAAAGGTAACTCATCATCATCTCGCTGCAATAGGGCAGCTATCGCAATTTTATGTGAAGTCGTTACAACAGGTTTTCTCTTCTACTCCGCTCTATCAGCCATCTTTCACACAGTCCATCCATCTTTTCTTTGCGAATTATACACCCTGTATGTCCAGTATTTCGATCCCTGCTAGGCAATAAAAACCGTGAACATCAATAGGTATTTTAAGCGATCAATACGGTAAGGTTGATAATTTATAACGACTGTCAAGTAGGTGTTTACTTTTGTTACGTCATTAAAGATTAGGATAATTTCTAAAATTTATTGGTCTAAGGGTATTGATACATCCACAATACAAATAGATATCAGCCATTCATAATATCCATATTAGAACCATTGAGCAATTAGACATGTAGGTACTTACGTAGGTACCTAGCTTCATAATAGTTTAGCTCAATGATTCATCATCATCATCATTGGCATGGCAGCTCAAATAATAGCCCACTGCTGGGTATAAGCCTCCTCCCTCAAACATAGTAGTAATAAAATAAGCACGCCTTTTACTATCATTTATGCATGTTCGCTTACACGGAAAGTATTTCTAATTTAACTACCAATTCCGGTAGGTAATTTTTTTTTCATGGTCATAGGTAGGGTAGGTACTTATCTACTTTATTTGATCTGGGGTCATACATATCAATAAACGAGATCGAGATGAAGGACTATGATTTGACTTTATATTGACTTACAAATAATAATCTAACTACAATGTGTTCAGCCTTTACATTGCTACGTGAGTGTCTTAGCTCCACGGGTCGACGACCGATAAAATTTAAATTGATAAGTCTAAATTGTTATAGTTATTACGAAAACATTGAATTATTTCATCAATTGGTGAAAGTTTACTTATCAATGGTCACGTAGGTATACCTTTCTGCGTTATTAATCTTACTGTATTTCTTTTTTATTGAACTCGAATTAGGGTCTGGTCCACGACATGCTACGCCGTAGAGCTACAATAGTTGCAGATGACGGTCAATCTACACATTCGCCGAACTATTTGACAAACTATTCGCCGAACTATTATTTAGCTACTGTAAGTAGTATACCAATTCACTGTTATTTGGATAGAACGTCACGTTCGTCACGTTCGTCACCGTCATTCGTCTATCTTCGCCGAATATGTAGAGGGCCCATGAAAATATGTTTTGCTTGATTTTTTTATTTCTCTCCTCGATTCACTGGTGTAATTTCAGATACAAACATATTCACACAGATAATAATATCTTCCTAGATATTAGGAATTTGTTTCGCGTAGTAAGTAACGTTGTTTCTATGCAAGTTAAGATACATACGTACATACATATACCAACATGCCTAGTTAGCCAGAGCCATTATTATAGTGATGGACCAAGTATTGATAGTGACTTTAATGTAGGCATAGTGATAGACCAAGCCCAATCTGACGATATTATTATGAGTAGCCAAGGCAAGCGTATTGTTTTTAGAACGTTGATAAGAAATTGTTTCTGCACAGCCATTTATGTATATAAAATGTTGTAAGTAACTAGTGTTCCGTAAAAAAAACATACAATATGGTGAATATCTGGTGTTATCGTTCTATTGTAGCTACCTATTACCTTCTGGTAAGCCAGGAGTGGCGTGAAAGAGAAGAGGCCTATATCCAACAGTGGGTGTTACCGGCTGGATAGATAGATCGATAGATTGCTAGGTAAAACTACCAAGAAAAAAAAATACTTACCTACCTAAAAATAAAAAGCATTCTCTCAGTTAATATTTTGTACGCATTGTAGATGTCTAAGTAAGGAGGTAGTCAGAGGCATTTTACCTACATATTTGGTTTGCAGAAGTAGGTCCTATATACCAACCTACTTTTTTCAATCCAAATATTTTCGTGGATCCCTAAAAGATAAAAATGCATTAGTACTTACTAATTATAATCATGTTGAATATTTTTATTTTGTTATGAATGCATGTTACTTATCAATCTGACCTCGAAATGAAAGCAACTGCATGCAATAAATAGGTACCTACTTAATATGAAATTATCTGTTGATAAAATACTTACCTAATCGGTTTTTAATACATTAAATAACGAACCACATAGATATGGTCAGGTTTTTTGTCTCAAAGATATAGGTAGGAAAGTACTAAAAGATGAAATTGTCCATTTTTTTGTTTGGGTCTTCTCGTCTGAAATCATGATTTTTACTCATGACCTGTGCGGTCAGGATGTGGGCTATTATAACCTATATATGTGACTGTTTACAATCATATAGGTAATGGATGGGCTATAAAATAAGTCCGTAGGTAGGTACATTACATCCTGTGACTCATTATTCTATATACCTACGAATTATTGCTCTACATACCGTTGCCGTTGAAGGAAGGCAATACAACACATATGATTGAAACTAATGGGTTTGAAATTTATTTCTCATACAATACACGGCACGAAACAAACACGGAAGGGGATATCGCCCTATGCAAGTCTTAATTCATTCATGCCACATGCAAACTCCAATGCACATAGGTAAGTAAAATGAACCTATAAATAAAATGTTCAAAGCATATATTCCATTTCAACCGCATCACTTGATCTAAAGTTGTCAACAAACTTTATGATGTCCGTCCGATGTTCTGGAAAAGTCTGCTAATTATTGCGCTCTAAAGTAAAAGTAGGTAGGTACAACCCACAGAACTCAGTTCTGTGGTACCTATAACCTGTTCATTTTCCGTCGTAGGTAGTTACGTCCCTTACTATTGGTTGCATCTAAGTATCAGTCTATCTCTAAGTCTAAAAAGCACAATAGCAAACTTGTCTGTCATGATCTTATTGCCCTGATATAATTATAACATTTAAGCACTAGGCAAGGCTTTTTTAATGTAGGTAATCCGTAGTTCGCTCCTATAAATATTTATATATAACATTATGCAAGGCAATAGGTAGACAGGTAGAAGTGGTTTATGTTACCTACTTAGAACAGATTGTTATGAACCCACGATAGTACCTAATTATGAAAATCTTACAAGAACTATTCGCAAAGTTATCTTCGTAAAAGATTGTACGAGGTACCTAACGCAAATGACCGCTACGTCATAGCAATCTCGGAGTCAATGACTCTACATCATATCATTGTTTATGATTTCTAACTCTCGAGTAAACATAAAACAGCATTTTTGCTGATGTTATCTAGCCCAGACTAAATATGTCTCATTTGTTAGTTGAATTCATTTGCAAGAAACGGCACTTTTATTTTTCTCAATACAAAAATTCGAATAATGCTATGATAGGTTACTTACTAATAGGTTTTGAATCGTATTGACAATCGCGTGTTGTCTGGGGTTAGTGCCTTGTGGATAGGTCTACAATCTACATCATTTAGCTGTTATCTAGTTATGTCACAGTCACAAGTAAACTTTGTAACATTTAGATTTGCAACAGTGCGTGTGTCCTTCGCTAGACTAGGTACTTAGGAAGATTTGCGATTCAATTACAAGTACAGAATTACATCAACGTTCTAAACCCGAGTTCACGGTATTATTCAAAGTTAAATTGATATTATACAGCTTTAGTTCAGAGGTCTGTTTGTATCCCCGTTTGTGCGTGTCTATTTTGCGGGGAAACAGCTAACTGGGTCACAATAACCGTTTACGATCAAAATGATAATCTGGTAAATAATGTAACGGCGATGGTACGACACGGTGCTTTGATGGATTGTAACGTAATGTAACTTTCGATGCCTTTGTACCTACTGTTTGTTGAGTAATTTGCAGTGCCTCAACGTTTAGATTTATAAAACTAGGTAGGTGCTATTTTCATTAATTATTTATAGGTTTTTATAAATAAATAAAGCTGAGAAAGATGAATAACTTAAGATCTGAGTGGGTTTCTATCGTTCCTATAGATAGTCGCGATCTATGTCTGTGTACATGTTTCATTAATGTGAACATCAGCAAAAGTATAAAAGCTCATCGTTACAACTTACAAGGACAAAAGCCATAATAAATTAGCTCCATTTAAGTAGTTATTTGGCAAAGGCTTCGCAGCCAACAGGCAACCTCTTATTTGGAGCTTCATTTTCGCGTGGCATGCAACTCTTCCTCATTAGTGTCAAAACTGTCAAACTTCGCTTCGACAACGAATTACCAGCATATTACCAGCTAATAAGAACCGGGTTTTAGTTTAACATTATTAACGAACTAACAGTTTTAAGTTAAGTTTAAGCTTAAGTTGAGACAAGAGCTCATTGCGTCAATCAAAAACAATGATAGCTCTAGTTGCTTGAATAAAGGAAGTTAAATAAACCGAATTTCGTAAATGTTATTCTCGTGTGAATAACATCTAAGTAGCTTGGATAACAATGTTTATGTTACTTATCGATCTCGTAACAAGACAAACATGTTTACTTAAGAACAGAGTAAATTAAGTAGAATGAAGTTACTACAATATGTACATAAAATTACAAAATACAATAGAATCAGTCAAGTTATCTAAGGATCGTCGTAAAAACGATCTATAGATAGTTCAACTGATCCAGGGCACTGCCAGTCGGAAGCGTGCCCAAAACACTGGCGGCGTTGCCACGCTGAATGGCAATGCTGATTCTTTGGGCCAAAAATTCGCCAGCTCTTGAATCACGCGACGCTTCGACCAGACGCCCTGAAAGATTTTTGAAGACGCGATGGGCCCCGGAACCAAAAGTTGAATGAAGTTGACATCAAAAGTTTGTCTATTACAGTACAATGGTCAATGTGCGTGGAACGTATCACGAGTAGTCACGGGTTTCGTAGCGGCATTTTCCTTCGCTTCCTTCAAAGATAGTTGGTTCATTGATTTTGTTGGTTTGCTTAAGTACGCCATAGATAACCCGTGTTTCATGCTCAATCGCAATCCACCTGACTTCCGCATCCGGATAAAGACATGTCCCAGGAATCAGCATACCAACCAAAATCTTTTACATAAAACTGCCATGAATAAAAATCGTTCATTAAATCTATATTTCCGCGGTTCGTGACGGTCTCGCATGTCGCATCCCGACTTGCGAACTTCCCGCCCATAAATAACGTTTTATGTCACGTGTCAAAGCGCCGAGCGGCCATCTTGGTTTACCGGTGAAATCCGGCAAAGCTAAGTTAACGGGCAGCGGTGTCCCAACACTACAGTTATACGCGCTACGTCCTTGACACAGAGTTTACAATGTGCTGTAACTTTTTATACGTTGGCAAAAACTTAACGCGTTTACAAAAATTGGAGGCTCGTCTCAATATCGATTGTGCCAACTGGTGCTTACCGCCGATCTCGATTCGGCGATTGGTGGGCAATCGAGTGGATTACTCGAATTGTAGAGTCGGATGACTCGGAACGTAACTTCAGTTATGCGCTCCTTTTGGTTGTTTTGTGTTGCCGGTTAGGATTAGCACGCCATGCTATTATAGTGCTTCTATTAGGTATTCTGAGATATTATTGCGATAGTACTTTGCTGAGGTTTGTCTATGGTATTTTCGGCGACACGTTTCACAGTGTTTTTATTGTAGGATTTGAGCAATCGCACTGAGAGAAATAACGTTCATGATTACGAACAATTATAAAGGAATTCCAGCAATTTTATCCGTATTCCCAACAAAAACGGACCAAGAGTTCTTACTAACACTTTGTGAGTAAATCGTAACAATCTATCATTAAACTCATCACCAATGAACATCATTACAATATCACGTTAATACAAAGTGCTGTAAACTCGCGTCTTAACGTTACATGTCATAACAAAATGTCATGACTAACTCTCTGCTTGCGTCTAGCAATCATTACTAGAAATGAGTTTCAATCATGACGGGAATGATATTGAGTGCTGCATACTCGTGTGTTATCGCTACGCGTCATAACATTTTGTCATGACGAACTCTATGAATACTCCTAACAATAATTATGAGAAATCATGATGGGAATTATAGAAATTGTTAAAGTCATACTACGGTATCATTATTAGAATGTCATATTGGTACGGACATCATGATAATCAGTAGAAATTTCCTAATTATGCTTTGTGAAACTTGAGAATATATTTCCTGAATGTCATGACATTTATATTGAGCTTCCTAGTAGTTTATCATTACGAAATCCAAATATATCATGACCTACCCTAATTGTTGTTGGTATTTTAAGGATAGTGTGACCTCTCATAACTATAAACTATTAGTACTGTCATGTCAAATCTGTATGCTTTCCCATTATATTAACGGTAATATTACCGCTTTTTGGAAGTACATACTTACTCCTAATATTGCAGGGGTGTTTTCTCGTGGACATATTTTACCATTACCCACCTGCCACCTTAAGGGTCGGTTCATATCTAACGGAAGATCCGTCGCGTATTATCGGTCGCGGAACGCCAGAACTGACAAATGTATAGAAAAACACTCGACCGTTCACACTCGACGGACTAACGTATCATCGGTTGAGTGTGAACGGTCGAGTGTTTTTCTATACATTTGTCAGTTCTGGCGTTCCGCGACCGATAATACGCGACGGATCTTCCGTTAGATATGAACCGACCCTAACAGTGGCCGGGGATTAAAAAAAAATCTCCTGTTTTTATCCACCTGAGATAAAATACTCTTGAAGGTGGATTAAACAGGGGACAATTTTTTTTATCCCTGGCCCGTGCTAAAGGGGCAGGTGGTAATGGTAAAATATGTCCACGAGAAAACATCCCCGCAATATTAGGAGAAAGTAAATCTAACAGAGGTCCTGTTAGATTTACTTTCTCCTAATATTGCAGACAGTCAAGTAGTAAAACCATTATGGAACAACATTAAAGCCTAGAAATATAAAAAGAACCTTATTATTACATATTATAATATGGCATACCAAAGCAGAATACACACAGATTTAACATAAAGTACCTAGGTAAAGTACTTACAGATACAATATTTTATGATCATAACTCGGTATACCTATTGTAAGTGGATTTTAGGTGTAAACAGAAAAAATAAACACATAAGGTAAGGTAATCATTGTTTTATTTTTATTAAAATACAAACAATATTTGTACATAGGTACTGTATTAATCTTGTATACACTAGCATGAAAGAATACTAGACATATTTTAGGTACATTTCCATTTCTTACGTTGACCAAAATATGATAGGACCTAATCAGATGTTGTATGTTTACGTTATTCCTAACGAATCATAATAATCAGCTTAAGTGGTTGCATCTGAACTGAACTCAGCTCGAGATGGCTTCCAAGCGCCTTTTCTCCGTACAGGTGGAATGTTTATGATGTAAGGGAGCACAAGCAGGCTTATATCTTCTTCATTATTTTCTGAAACAAAATAAAGGTACTTATTAAATAAAGAATACACATTGTTTTGTCACAGATGAAAGAAAATTGACCTTTAGCTGATAAGTTTAATTCAGTCAAGTTTTGGTCGGACGACATAGTCGGCGTGGTTGGACGACAATGGATGAAGATAGCACAGAACCGAGAAGAGTAGCGGGTTAGAGAGGAGGCCTACGCCCAGCAGTGGGTATTAATAGGTTAATGATGATGATATCAAATTTACCCAAGTAAACCAATAAGCAAGTTGAGTACTCACCATCAATAGCGTTTAATATAGCCCTGGATAGCTTTCTTGATGGTAGCATCTGTGGTTGTGTTTGCTTTAGCTGCAGCAATTTTTATAATGTTTTTACAGACACTCAGCAAATTTGTCAGGGCAGCAGTATTATTCGGATATAAATTTTCATAATCTTGAAGTAGAAGTGTTTCAAAATTGGAAATCTGTTTAGGTAGTCAGTTAGCGTTCCCTTCTCATAATATAGATAGCGAGGGCACACACGGTGCTGTTCCAACACCTTTCCACGTGTTGCCATGGCCCTGGGTCTGGACTTTCTAAAATCGTAAGATTCTCTTCGCTTACTGTTGGGTCATCTGAAAATAAATTTTAGCTATTTAATCTTATCATACACGTTGTTGGTTACACCATTCCATTGTATACTAGAGAATAATAGATATTCATTAGGGTAATACTAATAGAGAAACCTTTACTTATCAAAACAGGTAAAATCATCTTGATTGAATTAATTAATTTCATTGAACAGATTGAACCAACAGAAATAAAATAATAAATGTAAATATCATTGAATCATGGTAAATATCCCGATGGAATTCATATTTTTAAACTAACCTCGTTGCAATTCAGAAAGCTGAATTCCTGATCCAGGTACTGTCAGTTCAGTAGTATCAGTGCTAGAAATTGTAGAAGTACAAGAGTGTGATCGAGATCTAGCAGGTTCAGGTAGTATGCCGAGGTTCCTCAGATGCTTTTTTCTTGTTGTATAGGCATTAAAAAGAATTCCGGATGCATTTCTTTTTGCCTGATATGTGGTCTGAGCTAAATATGGCGCATAGTAGACTGCTGGCGACTCTTTAGGAAATAGCTCATAGATTTCATGAGTGAATTTTAAAAAATCCGGTCCTTGTAAAGCTTTGCCAGGTTCATTTTCTAATCTGTTTTTAATAATAATATTGGCCAACTGTTTTCTAAGGTCATAATTTAAAAGACCATTATTGCCTTTTGTGAGGATTGCACGACCTTCAGCTTTCTGGTTAAGTATTTCTAGGACCTGCAAATAAACTAAATATGAAACTATTCTATCCAAGTAATAGGAACCTATCAATACATACATACAAATAAATAAAATTGAAGTGTCTGTCTGTGATTTCAAAATAACTGTGTTATACCAAAGTGCATGTTATTTACACGATACTAAAACACAATCTAACTTAAAAAAAAATTTTGTCTGTCTGTCTGTTTGTCCGGGATAATCTTGATGGAACTTTCACTGGAAGATAGAGGAGGTTGATCGGTCAACATATAGGCTACTTTTTATCCAGAAATTTTCGCAGGATTGGGATTTACACAGGATAAACCTGAAAAAATAATAGGTCCCTATTATATTTCCAAGTTGATTTTTCAGACAGGGCAGTAAGTAGTAAGGGCAGAGCTATGGATAGTCTCCATAGAATGTTTTCTTTTCTTGAAACCATAGAGGTTAAGATACCTGCCATACTGTCCCGTCTCAAAAATGCATCCTGTATAACTAGTAGGTAGGTACATAAAGACTAGTTAGTACAGTAGTAAATACTTTGACTTGACAAAATTAAATAAGCCTTATGTATGAGTTAGTTAATTATAAAATCTATTTACCGAATTTTTAAAAGTTATTTCATTATTTAAATTTTCTTTTGGCCACTGCGGTTCAATATTAGCTTTGGTGCTTGGGCTTGGAGGGTTAATATCGTTCAGAAAACTAGAATTGAGTTCTGGAAGCTGCAACAATCATAATTATTTCAGTAAGTATTGTGAATTGTAATAAAATATTGTTTTCTAATTAAAGTAAACACAGACTACAGTTCTTTCAACAGATCTAGGCATTCGTGAAGATAGCCGTTCGTCTGCGCAGAACACAATTTTGTATGAAAAAGCAGTTACTGCGCAGACAAACGGCTAACTTCACGAATGCCTAGATCCGTTGGAAGAACTGTACATAAGTAGCTTACTACTAAACAAATTAGTTAAATGCACAGCTATTTGTTAGTGGCCTTACCAGACTCGAAGGTAACTCTGAACTAGCACTTGTTAATTCCTTCTTCCATATTTCTAGGTTTGATTTTAGTCTTAATCGATCTCCAATTGGACCAATAAGTGATGCTATATCGCTATCACCAATTAGTTGTAGTGTGGTTATATCAATTCTTGCATCTAAACAAAGCGGAAGCCACCATATACAAGATTAGTAAATGCATACAAACACAGCCATTACACAATAGGTAGATAACTAAATGGGTTATAAATAAAATAAGTTTACTTCAGACCATTGATCCGTAAATTTGTAAGTAACTCTTACAAACTAGATTAGTACCATATTGTTAGTGTCTAAGAAACCCACCTCTCCCGCGAGGCGCGCCTCCGCCTCGACTCCTGCAATGAGCGGAGTCCCGTCTCGATATTTCACCAGCACTTTGCTTGTAGGTACAAGCTTGATGCTGGAGAAATATCGAAGAACACGACACGGTTGCTGAGACGTGCCACACATGCACCGAATAGAAACAGAAAAACAGCACTCGTAATTTTCTTTCTTACAGTTCTTCCAACGGATCTTGGCATGCGTGAAGTTAGCCGTTTGTCTGCGCAGAACACTATTTTGTATGAAAAAGCGGTTACTGCGCAGATAAAGTGCTAACTTCACGAATGCCTAGATTCGTTGGGCAAACAGTACTCACCTGCGAATATATTCACATATTCCAATAGTCCCCACTTACAGAGAAGGTCAGATGTTTATTGGTCCATTGTCAGGTCTTTCTTATGTCACATTCACATCACACACAATATCACTCACAGAGAAATGATAATATAACAGTCCAATTTATTTCAAGATGCCGGCAGATTCAAATTGAATCAGTTACGAATAGAAACGAAACGAAGCCAAGTAAGGAGGGACAACCAGCCAGTGTTGCCAACTCCAACTCAGTAAAAAACTGCGCACATGCGTAGGAAAAACCGTGAAAACTGTGTAAATTGATTTAAAAACTGAAAATCTACAGAATACATTGAAATCAGACAAAGCGAGCCTATTATAATCTACCTTTAAAAAACTTAAATTTGAATAAATGCCTAAACTGAAAACTGTGACCATTTCCAAAAAACTGTAGATCTACAGTTAAAACTGAGGGGTTGGGTTGGCTACACTGCAACCAAATGACCAGTGTTGTCAACTCGGATTTAAAAAAAGGCTTAACCCAGGTTAGAAAATTAAGTAGATCTACGTACGTTTTTTTTATAAGAAATTAAAAAGAAGAGGCTAGAGTAGTTAAAACTGAATAAAACTAATGTTTTGTTGAACAATTTCAGTCCATGAAAGAAAAAAAAAACAAAGTAAAACATTGTAGGTACCTATGCCACTAAGTATTTGCTCGAAATCGCAACGGAATGCTATAAAACCCACGAAGGAGCTAATTTCAAGCACTGAGACTGCAACTACATCTGGCGGAGACCAAAAACAGGACGCAGAGACTTCACATAAAGAAGACAGCGTAATACAATTGATGATATCAAACACACAATCAACTGTTACGCAAACGACTGAAACCGGAACTGGAAACCCAGCTAAACGAAGAATAATAGTCTTAGCTGACGACCAAGGACGCCATTTTAGGCAAAACTTTCAGAAGTTAGTAGGCCCGGAATACATTGTCAGCTGCTTCTGGAAACCAGGAGCAACTTCTCCAGAGGTTCTATGGCCTGAAGCAAATATCGTATCAAATCTAAGTAGGGATGATTTTGTGATTGTACTGACTGGGTTAAATGATAAAAACCCTAATGACTTTACATTTTCCATCAGATGTTTTCTCGAAAATGCTGTGAATACAAATGTAATCTTTTCAGAAATACAATTCAATAAACACTTAAACGAGTGTAAGTTAAATTATGAACTAAAGTTTATATGCTCTAGATTCAAGAATGTAAGTTTTGTTGATTTGTATAATTCAAGTCTGTTTCGAGCTCCGAGACGTGTTTCTTTAGTCATACATAAATGCCAGATACTTTTAAGAGAGATGCTTCGTTTAGACTATAAAATGAAAATTGAAGAAAATCAAAGAAAATTGGTGTGCCCAGGGCCTCACTCCATGGTCTTTGTGGATAAATATACGCAAACTGAACCTGAACGTGATTGTACACTGAGTCAAGAACAGGTGGGAGAGGAGGTAAACCAAGAGAGACAGCTTTTTCGTGTCTAAACAAATTCATATACTACATCAAAATTTAGATGGTTTACTGTCAAAATCAAATCTCTTATCGGTATCGGTAGAATCGCTTGGTAGTGAAAATATGCCTATAGATATAGTGTGTATTACTGAGCATAATATGATAAAAAGTGATTACAATCTTTTAAATATCCCTAATTTCGCGCTCGGCTCTTCATTTTCGCGCAAAAATAGGCACGGAGGTGCCTGCATCATGGTTAGAAATACCCTTAAATTTAAAAAAATAGATCAAATAGATAAATATAGCCTTGAGAGCATTATAGAGTGTTCCGGGGTTGAACTAATGGATCTTGGAATTTATATTATTTGTATTTATCGTCCCCCTCGTAAAATCTTAGAAGATATTGACAGATTTTATACTAATTTTACTTTGCTTCTTGATAATCTAGCACGTGGAAAGAAGAAAATAATTATATGCGGAGATTTTAATATTGATACTCTTATAAAGTCTAAAGAATCAAATACATTCATGACTATTCTATCGTCTTACAAACTCAAATTAGCATTGCAGGAAGTCACAAGACCCGCATCTGGTAAATGTATTGATAATTTTATTTTTAATATAAGAGGCTGCGACTGTAAGGTATTCGAATTTGCTTTATCGGATCATACAGCACAAGTACTAACTTGCCCAGTTAAAGCGAACTTTACTTATAAATACTGGTACATAGACAGACGTGATTATGGTAATGAAAATATTAAAAAGTTTAACGAGTGTATTAACGCCATATCATTCAATGAAGTACTTAATAGTGACTGCCCTAGTAATGCATTTGACAAATTTTATGAACTTTTTACCCTGTTTTATTATCTATGCTTTCCGGTGCAACGAATAAAGATACCAATACAAAGGCGCTCCAAATGGATAACAAAAGGTATAAGAAAATGTTGTTCTCGTAAGCGGCAGTTACTATGGGAGTACCGAAAAAAACGCACGGAGGCGACTAAAAACAATTTCATGGCTCTATCATCGCGTCTCAATCGGATCATTACCTTTACACAGAAACTACAGAATGAACACTACATTAACAAAGCAAAAAATAAATGTAGAGCTACCTGGAATGTCATAAATCGTGCAAAATTTAATCTTCCTAAAGAAGAAATACTACAGATAAAAGTTAATAATAACATTGTTAATAACCCTCAAGAAATTGCAAATTTATTTAATGATTACTTTGTAGACCAAATAACTAGCATAGATAATATAACTGTAAAAAGAAATCCACTGAACCACTACCAATCCCTATTTATGACGCCTACGGTTCCCAACGACATTCAAAAAATTATTTTAAATCTAAAAAATACAAATAGTACCGGTTACGATGACATAGCAACTAAAATAGTTAAACAAGTTGCTATTAAACTGTCACCAGTTCTGTCTCACGTCATAAATTTATGTATTCTGCATGGTATGTTTCCACAGCAATTAAAATTAACCGTCATAAAACCACTTTTCAAAAAAAATGACAAAGATGACATGGCTTGTTATCGACCTATAGCGTTGATACCAGTTATGTCGAAAATTTTTGAGAGGGTTATTTATGACAAGCTTTATGACTATTTTGAAAAAAACAAATTACTTGCAATCGAACAGGTCGGATTTAGGAAAAATAAATGTATTAATCAAGCCATCTATACTTTCTTACAAACTGCAATGACTAATATAGACAATAATACTACAGCGTGTGCTCTTTACATGGATATGACGAAAGCGTTTGATCATGTTGATCACAGAATCCTAAAAACTATACTTTATTCATATGGCGTTAGGGGCAATGTTTATGATCTCCTTGACTCATACCTAACCAATAGAAAACAAATGACACAAATAAACAGAATTTGCCCGAAAACTAAAAAAGAGGTAAAGCATTATTCGACAACAAGAAGCGTTAGCGTGGGAGTACCACAAGGAAGTATACTGGGACCTTTACTCTTTATAATATACATTAACGAATTACCCAAAATATCTAGTCATCAAACAATAATGTTTGCTGATGACAGCACCGTCATATTTACAGGGAAAAATAAATCTATTTTAGAGAATGACATTAATCACACATTAACTAATATTATTAACTGGCTTGACTCAATGAACTTGAAAATTAATTTAAGTAAGACTAATATAATGGTATTTAGAAACGTAGTACTTAGAATTAAAGACATTGACATACATTATTTAGGACATAAAATTCAGGATGTAGACACAACAAAATTTCTAGGCTTATGTATTGACTGCAATCTTAGTTGGAAATCGCATATTGAAAATTTATGTTTAAGGATAAGTCAACAATCCTATGCACTTTTTATGCTCTCTAAAGTCGCGAAAATCTCAACTGTACTAAGTGCATATCACGGGTATACAGAGAGCGTTCTGAGGTATGGAGTTATGTTCTGGGGCAATTCAACTGGTAAAGAAACCATTTTCAAAGCACAAAAGAAATGCGTCAGAGCTATCTGCAAATTAAAATACGATGAGAGCTGTAAACCATATTTTTCTCAGTTAAATATACTCACCTTACCATCCTTATACATTTATGAGATAGCAGTATTTGTAAAAAGTAATATGAACTTGTTTAGAAAATTCAAGAGTGGACGTCAGTGCATGAAAATCTGTTGCCCCCCAAGTAAGACTGCTTTATTAAATAACAGTGTTTTCTGCATGGCACCTCTTGTATATAATCATTTGCCATCTGATATACTAGAAACAAATACTTTACATATCTTCAAATCAAAATTAAAGAAATTTCTATGCAAAAAGTCATATTATAAGGTTGATGAATATTTTTTGGATAAGTTTAATGACATTTGATTATTATTATTTTTTATTTACAACTAAGACATGCTAAATTTGATTATACCTACTCACCTATACATATATTAATTGTACCTATTAAAATCTTGACATTTATGCGTTTAAGATTTGACATGTATGTATTTTTTTTAATTGTTGTGTTTTTAAACTGTTGTGATTTGTAATAATTTAATTTAATATTCCTTGTAGTAGAAATAATTTGGAATGCTGTGTATGTACCCATAAAATATTTTGCATGCTGCTAAGCTGATCATGGCTGTACAATTACCTATACTTACACTATCTCTGTTAAACCCATGTATCGCAGAATAAATAAATCTGAATCTGAATCTGAATCTGAAGTTTTTTGGTTTTGTTTCACTTAGGTTCCTAAATGAGATACAGCATCACAGCTATATGGATTCCACGCAATTAGTATAAAACAGAACGTTTATTAACTTTTTTAATAATAAATAAATAATGCTGGACATTTCACACAGAGTCATCTAGCCCCAAACTAAGCAATGATTGTACTATGGGAACCAGGTAACTAATATACTAGGTACTTATATACTTTTTTTTTGTAAATACATAGGTACATAATTATACATAGAAACACCCAGACCCGAGATAAATATTTGCAGATCATACAAACATTTAGCCCGCGGCGGGGATCGTACCCGCAACCTTCTGCGTCCCAAGCGGGCTTTCACCCACTGCGCCACAGAGGTCGTCTTAAGTGGATGTTTTAAGTGGAAATACTGGAAATCATGATCATTCAGCCTCACGTTATTTCGCAAAAATTTAAAAGCAGATACCAATTTTTTTACGGATAGAAAATCTGCTCATAGACATCCAATTACCACGAGGGAACGTAATTGGGGTGTGTGGGGATGTTAAATACTCGACGACCCAGTAAAAACTCCCCAATGGCCATAACGAGGGGCTCCGGGATCTCCTACGGAACGCACGCGGTGCCCCTCTCGCATTTTGCTTTGAGCAGAATCCCGGTAATGGCACCCACACACGCGGCTGTTAAACCATGTGCGTGGAGCTAACGACGACACCTGCCTAACAGTGTCGCCGCCCTCCCGGGATCTGCCAGAGCCCTCACTCCGACCGCCTTCAGACCCGAAAATTCTCTTGTTGGGCAGGGGATACCACTCGCGCCCTCGCGGGGCAGGCGGTGTGGGGCTGATACTGCCAACAACCCGTTCCCACCTTCCATCCCGAGCGGGTTCGGCCTCGCTCCGAACCCACTCCGCGGCCTCGTCATCCAGACCATACAAGTGACTGGTGCCAAGGCAAGTCAGTCAGCGCGTATTCGACCGAATCGCCAAGGCACCTACATCCCGTGATGCCGGGCAAGAGTAGCGAAGGTGGCGATATTGCGCAGGACATAGGCTACTTTTTATCCCGGAAATCGTACGGGATTGGGATAGATAAAAAGGAAATATAATAGGGACCCATTAGTTTTTCCGGTTTTTCCCGCGTAAATCCCGATCTTGCGGGAATTTCTGGATAAAAAGTAGCCTATATGTTGACCGACAACCTCCTCTATCTTCCAGTGAAAGTTCCATCAAAATCGGTTCACCCGTTCCAGAGTTATCCCGGACAAACAGACAGACAGACAGACAAATTTTTTTTTTAAGTTAGATAGTGTTTTAGTATCGTGTAAATAACTATATGCACTTGGTATAGCACAGTTATTTTAAAATCACAAACAGACTCTTCAATTTTATTTATTTGTAGTATTGATACAAGTGGCAAAATGATAATATACTCCCTATATTTAGGGAAAAACCCAAAAACTTGGCAAGTCTGCCTTGATGTGACTTATTCTAAGGATGTGACGATGTGACCTATGAAAAAACCAGTCAAAAAAAGAGGTCTTTCTTGACATTCCATCGTGCCGTCATTTACTATGACGCTACATACCGTTAGCTACGATTGATTAAACCAAACTTTTATTATGACAGCATGAAAGATTATCATGATATCACGATAGTTCATCATGATAGCATATTATACTTTTAGGTTTTCC
Source organism: Epirrhoe alternata (assembly GCA_963565295.1). Taxonomy (NCBI): domain Eukaryota; kingdom Metazoa; phylum Arthropoda; class Insecta; order Lepidoptera; family Geometridae; genus Epirrhoe; species Epirrhoe alternata. The sequence goes on along the minus strand of OY751386.1, from coordinate 11,143,665 downwards.
CAACTATCTATAGTGACTCTACTGATAAACCCCACAGATAAAGTTAGAATGAATTCATGATTTAATTTTTGTAACGTGACGATTTTAATCTTTAGTCAATACAGTCTTGACATTTAATCATGCGCAGTCTTGGTAATTTAGTAAACATCATGGCTCATGTAAGTTATAAACTTTAAAAATATCGTTATTGTCATTTAATCAGGAAAACAACAGATTACTATGACTTTCTCGATAAAACGTCATGCTAGTGCTGATAATTCATTGGTATGTAACTTTACGTTCTACTGATGAACAATCATGACAACCAACCAAGTTTTTCATTGTAACTAGTTGTGATGCAACGTAAATCGAAGCCGGCTGAATAACATTTTAAATTGCACATGATACTAACACAGTTGTCATGATTAGTTATAATTCTTCATGTTTAAATTTAATGAAGGACGAGATTCATTTTTCTCAGTGCGGGTAATCAAGTTCACACTAACAACTAGAGACTCGTCATTTTTTGTGGTCCTAGAATTAGGATAATAAGAAAGCTATTTTTTGGTCTACGCTTTGTTTACTACGAAAAAGAGTGCTACGTTTGTAGGCATACCTACAACGTAGCTCTGTCGTAGCATAGCTACGACATTTCGTAGTCCGCTTGACCACGCTTGACATGATGCTGCATAATTGATATTTATCACACGTATAAGATTTTTTTCTTGAAGTTCAAATATTAGGAAAAAGTATATTATTTGGATTTCTCTTTATTTTATTTAGGTACTTACCCATCATCCAAATATTTTTAAACTGCATAATGTTACGTTTACGGTAAGTACAGTCAGCAAAGAAAGTTTATTTTCATTGTAAAATTAAAAGGCCTCACCACTATTGGGAATGTCAATCCGAGTATATTACAGGCACTAAGTCTCGAAGTCCACAACTTCAAAAGATTTCTTAAGTTTAAAAATCTCTATTTCTAAAAAAAATGAAGGTACACAATTAGGTACATTTTTTGACTTACAAAATCATTTGAAGTAATTGACCTTGGTGTTCTATTGAAAAATACTCCGATTGACTTGTCCAGTAATGACACCTTTATTTTCGTTGGCTGGCACTTTTGACTTTGGGACCCAAAATGAATGACCTCCTTTGCAAAGATTTTTTATACCATATGTATTTTTTATACCATAATTCCTCTCTGTATTCTGTGCCATAAGTACCTAACTACCTACCTACCAACTGAACTAATAGTTGCTAGGTTTGAAACTTCCTTGGAAATTCCACCTTAGAATATCTTTAGCAAATAGTGCTTGTGGAAAAATATAGTGACACAGTAAAATATTGGTTATATCTAGTTCTATAGAACGTATTTTTCCATGTTCGCCGGAAGGTGCCGTATCACAGCATCCTTCACGATGTACACTCGTGATCATTATAAAATGCAACGTAGAGTCATAGTTTATACACCTATACTTTGGGTACAGGTGGAATTCTCCTAATTTTATTTATACCAAAGAGGGAGATCTCACCTCTACCAGGTCGTCACCATCTTGACCACTTACCTGGCTGGCCTTTCGGCCGACAGTAATGTCGACCTCTATCCAATATCGCCACAATTACCTACAATTTCAAGAATCTTTGTACTCGACCAATACACCCGGGACCCAGTGCAACAAATACGTCTGTTGCACCTACACATTGCTAAAAAATATAATTTCCGCTGATATTAAAATCTGTGAAGGAAATTCAGTTCATTGCATCGTAGTGCACCGCATTATTGAATTTCAACAAATTTTGCAGCCTATCCTTTTGCAATAGAGTTGAATTTGCTTTGCCGAGATAATGCTATTTTAAGACCAAATTCAGTTCACGTTCACACTGATAATACCATGCTTACATAAATACTTTTTTTTATTTTACATAAATATGCATTAATAATGATGTGATTATTGTACTTATATGTGCTATATGTTATCGTGTTAATTTATAGGTATTATGTAGGTACTTACTTATTCATAAGTACCTACATACTTAGATCGTTTGCAACGATCCTTATTATAGATGGTTCAACTGGTTCTGTTTTATTTTGTTAGTGCTTTGATTTATTGATGTTATTAATCTCAGCCAAACTAAATCTAAATTATTAAAATATTATTCGACTATCCATGATTGATAATTTCGGTACAATACCAATAAACATCTACTTATTAAGTAAATATTGTAATGATGTCATTACGCCTAATTTTTACTAGTTATTAATTATTATCTCCGACCAAAGTTCGATAGCTTCGTATTGTCTATTGAGGAAATGGAATAATTCGAGTTGCCTTCCAAAGGTTACACTTAGCCCTTGATAGCCACAGAGCAGACAAAACTAGAGGAAACATTTGGGTGAGTGAGACCGTAAGTAGAAAGTACTCAATTGACCTACAAATAATAGTCGTCAAAGCAATGATTGCATAAAGATTAAAAAAAGTCGAAAGTATGCTATCGATAAGCAAAATTTCCTAAAGTCGGCACTCAGTTATTTATTATCTGTATTGAATACCTACTTACTGCAAAGTGCGAAAGTCGGCACTAAGCTCCGAAATCATAAATACTAGTAGTTCCGCAAGTTGTGTGCTTTTGAAATATTTTTTTTTTAACCAAGTGATAGGTGACCTTAGTATTAAACCTACGAGGTAATTTATCCATTTGAAAACATAAATTTTTTTTTTTTTTTTTTGTTATACCTACTCTTTGTAAACATTGTTTCTTTTATGATAAGCTGCTATAGTCGCTTCATTATTAGAAAAGTGTAGGTATAGGTACCTATTTAGGTAATAAATAAATTAATAAAAATGCATGCATAATAGTTTTGATAAGATAATGATAAATAAGTACAATCCGACTAGATCAAGAATGATCCAGTGTTCTTTTTCTACATGAATCAATATCACATAAAGGCTTAGTAAAAAAGATTTAGCTTAGTATCTCATCTTAGGTAGGTATACAGGGTGTAAAAAGACGTCTACCGAAGCCGAAAGGGGTAGGTACAGCATCCCAACACATGTTTGGAATCCTGATTGCAACCCCTCAGTTTTCGGTAGTTGTCTTTTTACAACCTGTATAGGCGTCTGACTATTATGTTAGTATTAATTACATAAAGTCCCTTTCTTGTACTTACTTGAAAACGCTCTATTAGTCACGTAGACAATCCACGTTTAACCTGATCGCACACTGCCCGCGCCGTACGCGCCGCAGTCATTTTTCTATACAAAAAATGTTGATGACGTCAGAAAATGCGACTCGCTTCTAACGTCAGCAGAATTTTCTCTATTGAATTGACAGTTCGGCGCGTTCGGCACGGCTGGACTGTACGACCACCCATCGTGTTTTAGTTTTGGTAGGGAGTTCGGAGTTTACCTAATCACACAATATGTAAATCACCTGCTTATTTTTACTACTGCTAGGTAATCTTGACTCAAGAAGTTCTCTTGAGCAAAGGCTCTTTCCACTTTCTACTTCTTTAGCATAGGTTAGTGAACCTATACCTACTTACTACTCATAGTAACCCATGAATAGATTACCTACTCCGATACCTACCTTGTTACAATCACCATTGTCTGAGTATAGAGGTTGAACTACACTTCTACGCAATCTGCAGCAATACCTTTTTCGGATGGACCTTAGATTGCTGTTTTGCCTCTGGGGCTTCTGCCAACTTTGCCAAAGTCATTTCCACTGAGACGGAGCCATGGAGCTGGGCGGAGCAGATCTAAGCAACTCATAAATTGACTAATCTCCAAGCACGAACCGAGAAATTAAAATCTCCACTCCACTCAACGGTCTAACCTAACTTGATACGCTCTCCAAGGCGGTACAATGCCAACACAGAACACTGAGACATCTTCACCAAGACAATTGCAACAATATTTATCTTTTTAAGTAGTACTTCAAACCAGCCACATGAGATAGACGAATGTTCCACATCTTGCTTTTTTCACTTATTCGTTCCACCCACACTTAACTTCTATTCTGTTGACTTCCCAATCTCCTTTTAAGTGCTGAAGTTTGCCAAAAATATAGTTGAACAATCACCTCGATAGCTCGCTAGAATAGGTAAACATTTGCGCGTTTCGCAGGCCATTCACGTGTTAGTAGAACATTATGAGGGAGCTAAGTGCTACATTGCAAAACGCTTTCATTCTGCCTTGATTCCACCTAAGCGCCGCACAGACAGTTGAAATTGAGCTTCTGGATTTGTTTCTTTTGCCTTTTATTTTTGACATGTTTAGTAATTAGCAGCTCTACGGACTTGGCCCTGACTTATAGCCATCTGCAATAATGATACCTAATACTCGTAGTTATGATAATAAAAGCACAAACCAGCGGAGCTCTGCTAGGGGCTGGGCTCTACTGGTAGAGATCTCAAAACTTTTTTACAGTTAATTAAATGTAGTCTTAGCAAAAAATGTTAGATAAAATATTTTTATTGGGTGAGTGAGCAATGAATTGTTTTTGGAAAATTGTTAATCACGCGCGTGTCTGCTGTTATAAGTTCCATGTAAACATTATTATAAGTAGTAATACCTTATAATGATTACCGATTATCTAGTCCAAGACTGCGATAAAGTGATTTAGATCGAGGACGGCTGTGTCTCGAATTTGATAATTTATTGGTTGGCTGTTTCATTTTCTGAATGATTTTGTCTGTCGCACGTATTATCCAATCATGTTTAAACAAATTGCACGAGACGACTGATCTAATAATGCCATGGAATCCCAAATCAGGACTAGGTACTTTAGTGTGTCAATTTCATCTTTTGCTGTCTTCTTCACCTCAGTCTGAATATGAGAATATTTTTTTCTATAGAATACACAGCTGAAACCACCTACTGCGACTCTGACAGCAAGGACATCTTACTATCCTATCCTACTATGACTAATATAATAAATCTGAAAGTTGGATGTCTGTATTTTTGTCTTTCAATCACGCCTAAACTAGTAAACCAATTTGGGTGAAACTTGGAATAGTTGTAGATAGTCACTTGGAATTGCATATAGGCTATTCAAAATGTTGGTACCACGCGAGCGAAGCCGCGAACAGAAGCTAGTTTAAAAAACAATAAACAAAGACATTTAAATAATGACAGTAAAGAAACTTCCTTGACAAAGGACATAGGCGTATGTATCTTCGTATCGATTCAAGGAAAAATTCGGGGTAGATCTTATACCCCGATTAGCTTGATGGCAGGTGGCATGTCTATCGGTTATTTCTCAAAACGCAGGATTTATGCGTGTTTACGTTTTCGTACTCTTTTGTTATTAGGAGAATAAAATATTGAGGCTTGCCTCCTGCGTGCTGTATTATCCTTTTTACGTGATTCTATTCTAGCGTAAGCCGTTTACTTTTTGTGGCACGATATTTTATTCTGAGGTTTAGAGAAATTAATACACTAGCTAATTATTGCTGTTTTGCAGTAAACTCGTTTGATTTCAGATGAGTGTGTAACCTTATTTTCCGATCTGTGTCTTTCTACTTACTAGTATTCTTTTCTGTAGGATTTCCTTACAGAAAAACTACGAGTAGCATCATACATAATGTAGGTATTTGTATCTAAGTAGATCCTGTCTCATTTCCTGCTTGGAAAATCTTCATAAAACACAAGCAACACACAAACCAGTAGGTATAAGACCCCTCGCAGACTACAGACTTTCTATCGGCCGATAGAAGTATAGCCCGTCTCAACTAACGGCCGATAGAAAGTCTGCAGTCGGCAAGGGGTCTAAAACATTAATAAAATCAGTGCATCTTTCAGTCACATTATCAAACTGAAATCAGTTTTCGACTGATCTGTTTGAAGTTTTGAATATTTGGTGCATAATGATGATTTAAAACTTTATTCCTTCAGTCGTTAAAGTACACGTGTACTTACCGGCATGATTTCCGTGAAAAGTCCGCGTTCTCCGCCCGCTGCGCCCGCCGCCCTACTGCCTCGAGTCCCGGGCCTCCACTGTGCCACCTCACCACCTGGCTCCATCTGAACCAAGCTCGCGTGACTGACATCCTCATCCACCGCACCTGTAAACTCTACCCTATGCCCGACCAATTTTAAATCCAAATCCGAACGAACAAACGCATCGCGATTTATATTCGAATTTGATGTTTCTTCAGCATTGTCTCTGATTATTTCAATAAAAGTTAAAGCCTTCCCATTACTAGCTTTTTTGGTATCTTGCACACGGCCTATTTTCCCTTGTTTAGGTTCATGAAATTTTTCTTTCAGTGAATTGATAATTGCGTTCCTCGCCTTTTCATAATTCACTTTGGCCCGCTCTTCTTTCCATTTTCTCAGTACTCTGTCTTTTGGTGTTGTGGCGAAGTTTTTATATAAAACTGTGGTTGTTTCCCTTTGGCGTGCTAGAGTGTTTGTGTTTGTGGATTTGTCCTTGAATTTAGGTTCATTATTTAGTTGAACATCTTCGTGAACCGTTTGTGTATCTTCATCGCCGAAATGGTCCCACCATGTGACACCAGCTGTGTCAATAGGAGCTCTTGATCTTGCTGAATAAGTTGATTTCTGACTTTCTGACATTGCGAGTACCCTACTCACTCTTATTACCTAAGTCACCAAACTTTTTTTACACACATTACACCTAGCTACTTAATATCCTTGTGCGTGATCCTGCAAAGGTGTTTTTCACACGACTAATATCCAAAATAGCCTGCCGATAGATATTGCAAGTCAGTGTCTTTTCATGTAGGTATGTGAAAATAGAACGAATTAATGTATATGCCTATGTTGCTGAATATATCGTTTTTCTATTGTAGTTCTAATGTGGGTTAGTAGGAAGGCGTGGAAATTCAGGAATGGCTTTTATGCCTTTTAAACAATCTTATTATCACAACATTAGACGTACCTACTTAGGTAGTCGGGAAACACTCATTTTATTTCGAAGTAAACCCAGATTTTCAGTCTTTTTTTATTTCAGTTATTCATCTTGTGAACGTAGGTTACTATTCGGAATAATACTTAGGTATAGGTAATTGTTAAGAATGTTGGCCCCTATTGATTTATTTATTAGGGCAAATTGTTGGACATTAAACTAGAAAAATATGTTTTCCAATCAATCATTAATAATATAATTAAAATAAACATGACGCAACGTAGATAGGTACCTACTTACTAATTGTAATTATCTTGTTCGGTCATAGGTTATGATAATCCTCATCGATTTCGGTTGTCGAGAATCCGGGATGTTTATCTGTGGTCTTTGAAATGATACCTAAATGAAGCAGAGATACTTTGTATCTAAAATTCATCTACCTACAACTAAGTACCTACCTACGTATGTAGGTTAGGTACCTACCTACTTTACTGTTGTAAGTACCAACTTCACGCTCAAAATAAGTGCGAATGGGTGGTTGGATTTTTGATTCTTGTACTTAATCGTAGGTAGGAGGTATGCGTAGTGTAACCTCGTTGTGTCACTTTTTCAGCAAGATAGGTAGGTATTTTTTTTAATACAAAGTTATAGGCACCTTGATGATGATAATGTAACCGTAGTTATCTAATTAGTGCATGTTTATATTTGCGCAGCGCAGGTCACCACCTACTCGATAACTGTATTGCATCTTAAGGTATTTATCGAAGTTATCATTCAGAAATATGAGTTTATTTTCTGCGTAATAAAGTTCGAATTAATATGATCACAGAAAGGAATACCACCTAGGTAACATTAAACGTACAGGTTGTATTTTACTAAGTAAATATGTATGTACCTTTTAAACATTACCTGTTGTACCTACAACGAAACGCTACAATCGCTACGATAGCGCCTACGGCGTAGCTTCAGCTAGTTTGCTGGAGAGGTGAGATCACGGAGAGATAGTAATCAACTACTTTGGTTGGACTAATACTTTATTTATAGCATCTCGTGTGTGTTCTTAAGTGCCGTTTTATTAAGCCTGAATGAGTGAAGGTTTTTGAACAATATTCACATTTATAGGGTCGAAAACCGGAGTGTCATTGCATGTGTCTGATTATAGCACTTGTAGGTAAAATAGAATGTTTTTTATGTTACAAGCACAAAAAATACAGAACGGAACTTTAAAATAAAACAACTTAAAAAAATAGATACAAATAAATGAAAAAAAAGAGAATGAAACATATCAAGGAAGAATAAACGAGAGCACATAAAAAGAAACTTAACAAAGGTAGCTACGGAACAAAACGAATTAGTCTCGCTCGCCGCATCCTAGGCCAGTCAAATAGCAGTTCTGACTCAGCATAGATACTACTAAGCTGACGAGCAAGCATAGTAGCAGCATAGTTTCAGGCAGAACCCATGGTATGGTAATAATCAATAATTTAACTTATGTTTTTTTATGATGAGTAGTCTGTCAAATTGGATTTAAAGTGTCATAAGGAATTATAGTAAGGACAACACAACACTCAACAGGATGCAGTAGTGTCTGAATAAAAATGTGAGGCTGAAGAACCAATAAACAGTTTATTTACACGGCGTTTATTACACAAAGTAGGTCGTGCCGTCTGTGAGGTCGCACTTTGGACGTCTGGTGGCAATGCACTGCTAGGAAAATCACCGGCTGATTGCCCTCGTGATATCAAGGATGTGCCCATATATCATCATGTGGCTTCAAAAACAGAGGAAGCAATGAAAATAAATCAAACATTGCATCATCCAAAGTCAATTACTGACTTAAAGTAAAATAAAAGATCTCTATTAGGGAGTTACAACGAGCATAGTTCAAATTCCAATTCAAAACGTTTATTGCTTCATGTTATTTAGCATGAACCCCGCTGGGACACTCCAACATTTGGTACTTATTTAACTTAGGTATTTCTAACTTACAATCTAACTAATTTTCAATAATATGCCCAGTATCATTTTATATCTGTCAAACTTTGAGGCTCACTGTATGTAGGTCCTAGTTTCACACTTTGGACCACCTCGTGACCACCAGTTCTGGCGGTCACGAGGTGAAAAAAGTGTGTATTGAGAACCAAGTGTTCAGAAATTAATAATTTTAGGTATGTAATGTAAGTGTAAAGACTTGTCAAGCACTTAGGAACTACGTGATTTTACTAAAAGCACGAGGTCAAATATCTGCTAATCTGTGTCTGCTGGATGTCTGCGCGTGCGCAGCCTTGGACAATACTTAGACGCTGGAACTACGCATTTTTTGGTAAATTATCTTTTATGTTTGATTGTTGTTTTGGTATCAATTTTAAAATAAGATAATTCTGATAATAAATATATTTTTTAAAGTGAAGTAGATTAACCTACCGAGCGTTTACCTACTTAGACATTGACCGATCTAGTGTATGGAACCTAGTGTGTTTATGGAACAGGAGTTGATTTTACTCCTGTTCCATAAACTAGCTTTTCAAAGTGATCCCAGCGGTCCTACTGAATAAATGCTTTTTGACTTTGACTTTAGTCGAAAACACGGAAGACCGTGTTTTTAAGTTAGGTAAGAACCTAGGACCAAATATTCCAAACCGAAAAATTGGCCCTTAAAGTCATAAATCGTGGTGAGAAGCATCCGAATATTCATCAAACAAACGAAAAAAGGAACGCGAATACGACCCCAGAACCTACTTAGAAAATGATCCAAGGAATTTAGAGTTCAGGTCAAATCCGCTTATCCTAATTAGGTAAGTACCTACCTATTATCGAATGGATGTTTCCACTATGATACCAGTTCCCACAAGTTCAGAAAATCTACCAGCAAAGTAAACAATGACGCCTCAATTGTTTCGGGGTCAAAAATCTAGTTCCTACTTACCAGATTGGAAAACCCTAAGCACCTATTAGTAAAATATTTGAGTAAGGTACCTAGGTACCAACAAACTTCTTTTTTCATAAAACTAAGTAAGTAGTAATTTGATAAATGAAACCATCGACACGACGAAGAAGAAAAATCACGTGAAAGCTTTTAGGAATAGTGTTGGATAATTTACACAGCTTTAGGTATCTAGCCCCAAACTATGCAAAGCTTGTAGGTACTATGGAAACCAGATATCTGATATAGGTAGGTAGGTGCTACTTATATACGTACTTTGTTTGTAAATAAGTACATACCCGCGCAGAAGCGTGCTTTTGCCCACTGTGCCACAGAGGTCGTCAACTTTGTCAAGACTTTGCTCTCATCAAAATCAAAAAGTAAATAGGTAATTGCTAATGGAACAAGTTCTTCCTTACCCTACTTATCGCTTACCTACAGCTAAATGCTGTTTACGTTATTCTGTGGTCCACCTTATCAGTCTAGACTGAGAGTGTAAACAGTGTGTTGACTTCGAACTGCATCATGCGCTTTCAGAATGATACCTGGTCGCCCAGAGGTCTGACTTGAGTAGGTACTTAGATCATAGCGTTTAAATAAGACTATAAGAGAACCTATTTATTTGTCTAATAACAAACACTAAAAGAACAAAAAAATACCTAGTACCTAACCTACCTATAATTTAGAACAACTGTACCTATTGCATCGAACAAAGCAGACACATCTGAGTGTCCTAAGATCTGCACTTTTTAGAATCAAAGTTTCAACACGTTTTTTTGTAACTAAGTCCTACCTATAACATCATGAAAAGGAAACTCATGCTGACCTACCAACATAGTGATAAAATAAACATAAAGTAGGTACATATAGGTAATATAAACAAAAATAGCCGATAAAAACAAGAAATCATTTGATACTTAAATTTTTACGTGTCTTTTAAATAACACCACCACTTTATAAAATTTTATCTTCACAGCTCGGCGGCGCGTGGAGGGAGTGTGGTAGAAGTTGAAACTGAGTAGATACAACAATTTTCGGTTTCCTAGATAAAAGAGTTCGCCGAAGTGACGATAATTATGCGTAGAAATAAATCCAAGATAAAAGGACATTTTTATATGGGTGCTTGAATGTTGGTGAAAGTTATTGCTCAAACTGAGCCCTAAATAATCTTCTCGTATGGGCGCCGCAACGAATCGGTAAAGTACCTAACCTACCTACCTACTAGGTCCATTGCGTAGTTTGAAAACCTACAAGGTGCTAGACGGACAACATACCATTTACCAAAGACCATGTAGAAGTAGGTACTTATGCATTTTGTATTTTTTTTGTAATATTTAAGGTTACGGTGATGTAGGTCGCAAAACTCACGTTTTGACTGAACCTCAAGTCATTTTTAAGGCATAAAGTTACCTTTAAATCTTCATCTTAAAGCAGTTTCATTTGCTGGTTATATAAAATTTTTAATGAAATTTCGTCTACGTGTTCCCTAATAAATACGGTAGAGGATTACGGATTAATGCAAAAAATACATTGATAAATAACGTTCAGTGTAATTTTGCGCAGGCCGGCCAGCACACCATCAGACGGCCGCGGGGGGGGCTAGGAGGGTGGCGAGCGCGGCGTAAGTTACCAATTCATTTTCTCATTTATTCATCACGTGTCAAATGGTCAAGGGATCAAAACAACACGCTTGATTAGTTCCGCATTTCATAAACAAAATTAGCTGAGAGCTATTTTCAATTCCATGCGGTTGTTTTCACTAGTTCTTTGCACCTAAGATGAATATTTTCTTTACTTGAGAGTAAAGAATCTCTCACAATCTATTGAAATGGTTGCGGTTACTAAATCATTATGAAATCGTAGTATTGGACTTTGGATCCGACCGCAATCAAGATTTGCCTTATTCATAACCACAAAATAGAACCTATCTACTCGCTATCTAGAGCAGGCCTTAGATTCGTTCCTAGAATCTACTTTACATGTTAGGTAATTCGTGTCTAAGGCGTAGGTCTCTAGGTCCTACTCCTAAGTGGATAGGTGGTTAGGTATATTAGAGATAATGGAATTAGAATTACCATCTGCTGGATCGAAATTATTCGAAGACATCCATGTCAACGAATAGGAAATCACAAAAGCATCATGAAATAATGCACGCATCTCTGTTTGCCCATTTAACCTGATAGCTGTGAATATAAATTGTATTGCACTTGAAGATACGCTATCTCGCGTCCGGGTCACCGGATCGCCCCCGGTCAAAGCAGTTTTCTCCACGCTTCACTCAGAAGGGTAGATATAATATATTAAGTACAGTAGGTAAGTACTCGGAATATTACATGGGTAAAATATGACTCCTACCTGTCTTACTGGGTTAACACCTAGCATAATTTTATATCTTATGCTAGGTATCATAATAAAATATGGTAAATGTGAAAATCAAATTAACAAAATAAATATTTGAGCATGTTTATTTTCCTTAACATACTATTAAATCAAAATAACGACTAAACGTAGTATTTGATACATAATCTTAAAATATCTACTTAGTAGTTACAAAACATTGTCAATCCTCGACTGTCCGCTTGTCGAGCAAGCGAATCGAAGCGATAACAAAAGAGAGCGTGATTATAGTATACCTACGACGGCACCGAGAGAGCTCCCACTCACGCACTATTCAGGTACTGAGTGTCTAAATAAATAACTCATAAGTATCTTTATACATAATAACACTTCAGAGTGGCACATTTGGCGGTGTCTTGCAAGGCTCCGGCGATGGTAACCGCTGGCCCTCGGGCGCCCGCGACTGATAGTAGGCGCAATACGGTAACGGGTCCCAGAACGCGAAGAGTGCTTCGCGCGTATCCAGCACGGTGTCCAAAAGCTTGCCCACCGTCGCTGTATGCCCACACTTGTGAGCTGTATTCTGGCACAAGTACGGGAGGGACACTCCGACACGAGCTCCAATGGCGACGAGTTTGATCCCGTGGCCGTTCGTTGTATTCTCTTCACGTACAAGTCTAAATGAGATGTGGCCTGTCATCGGTCGCGCCGGTGCGAGAAACGATACGAATCTCTGGACCCAAGCGTCAGCTTCTTCATCTTTCTGGGGCACCAATCCCTTCCTAGCAGAATCTACGCGACATGTAACGTTGTTCACAGCACGAGACGCCTTCAAAGTTGTGCAAGTCACTATTCTCTCACCCTTTGGCTCCCTGACAATAACCCACGGCTTTTCAGCACTTATTTCACGCGGAAATCTGAATTGATTCTTGTCCTCTGGCATAACGAATCGTAACCGATCTCGAGCGCCGCGAGCTCCTGCACTCGCTATGAAGTGCTTCCCTTCCTTTGATGCTCCGCTGTCGTACCACGCTCGGACATCTTCGTCGTTTGCTACCACCCAGAACTGGGGAGTGATGAGCCCGGCAGCGCGGCTCACTCGAATCAGCTCCAAAGGGTCATCCAGAGTCACGACATCTCGTGCGCAGGGAACAAAGCACTGACAGCCCACCACCTCCAGATGCGGTTTTGCGAGAGCATCGTAATAAGCTGGCGTTGAGGAACTAACTGGTACGTAGAACACAACGGATTCCCTTTCTACTATCTCTCTCAACGCCCGCGCGTACGCAAGAGGATCTCCAGGGTTAGGTCTCGGGACTGTGTAGAATCTATGCACGGCGGCGGAGTACTTGAGCAGCGCGAATTGTCCCTCCGTCTCGAAAGCGACCACCCTGGCGCCAGCCGAGTGAAAGTTCCTAGCTAGATGAAGCGCCTGCACGGAACTGCCCCCGCTTATCAGGACCGTCCGGGGTGTATTCGGATTCTTCCAACTGATGAAGCGTCCGATCATTTTGATCAATCCCAACGGGCACTGAATACACTTCCAGAAGATGAACAAAGAAGCGGCAATCCATAGTGTCGGGAGCACGACGAGAATCTGCTTCCAGGCGGGGTGGGACACGAAGGCTAGCAGCGCGAAGAACGGCCGGAGGAGTTGTCTCGGCAGCCAGGTGAGCACGTAGATGAGTCTCGGTAGAGACGGCGGACGTTCAGGCGAGATGGCGCGTTCCTCTGGGATCAGCGAGAAGGTAGAGGAGAAGGAGCGTCGCAGCGCCGTGAAGGGCGGCGGTTGGTGCGAGCATCGCTTAGTCCGCGGAGAGAACACTAGCTCGGTGTTGGAGCGCGCAAGGCGGCTGAACTCGGGCGCACAGGCCGGCATGGCGGCGGATAGTGACGCGCGCGCAATCCGCCGTCGCATATAAACAGCCTCGTTATCGGACACACGCCGGCGCCCGCCTAGCTCATCTTTGTACCCAATTAATATCTACTAAGTTAAAGAAATAAACAAATAAACCAGATGATTACAAATCCTATTACACAGGATATTGAATTAATTAAGAATAGCAAATTCCTAGAGGTATTATAAGATTGGGTTACCTACTTATTACTATTAATACAGGGAAATAAAAATATATAAACCAATATAAATGAAACAATAGTTTAATGATATTTTCAACAATTCACTACATACATTTTAAATAACAGAATGGAATAGTGTACAATCAATATCTACAATCTATAAATCATTAAATAGACTAGTGTATCTGCCTAGCGTTGCTGATACCAATTTTAAGCCTAATTACCTAACTACTGGATCACTGGATGATTTTGGGTTAATTTAAATAAAAGATGCGTATCGTATGAATATCAAAAAACGTGTGTAATGGCGGTTAAAAATTATAATAATCTGGATAGGGGGAAAGGGAACAATTTTATAATTAGCCAATAGGAACGGCGCACGTAATTATCACGTCATAGAAGACCTCAGCGATTGGTTGAAACAAACTATGACGACGAGAACAAGTTTTTCTCAATAAACATTTTGTAATCGCGAACATGCCGCCGGCCTTGAAAGAAGCAGCTTTCAACGTTCTTCAGGTTTCGTAGACTCCTCGAGCGATTCAGGAAAAAGAGGGCAGATCTTCGCGTAACTCCGCCGAACAACGCCTGAAGTCGTCTGTATGTCCGCTACTCGTGAGATTCCGTCCTTTCCCGGGATGGTTGCAAGTACTCGACCCATGAGCCACTTTAGCGGGGGAAGGTTATTGTCCTTTATCAAAACGAGTGAGTTTGTCTGTAGCTCCTTCGTCTTCTCGGTCCATTTGTTCCGTACCTGCAACTCGGACACATATTCCTTGGACCAACGTGTCCAAAAATGTTGGCGAATTTGCTCCATGCGTTGGTAACGATTTAGCCGGTGCGTGGGCGTATCGTTGACATCTTCACTGGCTGGCGCAGTCAGTGGTCGACCAACCAAAAAATGACCTGGAGTGAGAGGGGTTAAATCTTTGGGATCTGGAGAAAGAGGAGAAAGAGGTCGGGAGTTTAAAACAGCTTCTATTTGTGACAAAACTGTGTAAAACTCTTCAAAAGTCAGGCGAGCATTTCCTACCACACGGCGTAAATGATGTTTACAAGACTTAACTCCTGCCTCCCACAGGCCACCAAAATGCGGAGAATAAGGGGGAATGAATTTAAATTTAATTTGTTGACTGGTTGCGTATTCTATTATGGATGTACTACATTTCTGTAAAAAGTTTGAAAAATCATTCATTAACCCTACAAAGTTACGACCATTATCGGAAAATATTTCTATTGGTTTAGAACGGCGAGATATAAACCTATTCAAGGCTAGCAAATATGCCTCCGTAGTGAGGTCACTGACCAATTCCAAATGAATAGCGCGCGTTACAAAACACACAAATAAACAAATGTATGCCTTAGTAGTTTGAGCGCCCCTACCTTTGCGATTCAGTACGAGAACCGGCCCACAGTAGTCCACTCCGCATCGATTGAATGGAAAACTGGGAGTAATCCTCTCTTTCGGCAAGTTGCCCATGAATGGTGTAAGGATTTTTCCTTTCATGCGCGTACACCTAACACAAGTGTTCACTACATGCCTAGCTAGGTTCCTACCACCTAAAGGCCACCACATTTCACGTATGTGACAAAGCAAAGCCTGAGTTCCAGCGTGGAGAAGCTGCAGGTGCTCAAAACGAAACAACAATACAGTGAAATGATGTTTACTAGATAATAGGATAGGATGCCTTTTATTATAGCTAAACTCTTCGGAGTTTCCTAATCGGCCACCTACTCGCATTATTTTATTTTTATCTAAAAATAAATCTAACTTTTTTAAGTTACCTTTACTTTTTATGTTTGCGCCACTACATAACAATTTATATTCAGCAGGATAACTTTCCATTTGACACCACCGAATTAAAGTTTTTTCTGACTCATCTAATTCATCTACAGTAAGTACACCTGTGCGCCTGTCCGTTTTATTGCGAATATTGTAGATAAATCGTAAAATAAACGCGACTGTGCGTTTCATACGCTTATATTGTGAAAACCTATCGAATGAAAATAGTGACAAGTCAGGTGATTCTTGCGTAAGAAAAGAAGAAATAGCTGGTCTGAGTTCAGGTAGGTCTTCACATGTTTCTATGGCCTTGTAATCATCCATTGCGTAATTAGGGCTTCGAAGAAAGTCCGGCCCTTCCCACCATAAAGTGGAAGATGAAAGTTCATCCAGGCGAAGACCCCGTGAAGCCAGATCAGCTGGATTTTCCTTTGTTCTCACATGGCGCCAGTGAACATCTTTAGTTATATCATGAATTTCCGTTATTCTATTTTGAACGAAGGTTTTTAATTTATTTGGCGCCATGTGTAACCAGCCTAACACAATAGTTGAGTCAGTCCAACATATAACGTTATTAAACGTGCAAGTCAATGATTTGCGAACCTTATCAAGTAGCCTGGCACCTAACAAGGCACCGCAAAGCTCAAGCCGCGGTATACTCACAGGCTTAAGAGGAGCGACCTTGGCCTTGGACGTAAGCAATCTCACAGATAACGTTTGATCCTCATTCACCGTGCGCACATAAATACAAGCGCCGTACGCCGTCTGCGACGCGTCACTAAAAACATGCAGTTCTAAATAAATAGGTTGGCTACCTATAGCGTGCCGAGGAATGCGAATAGTATTGAGCTTCTGTAGGGAGATAACAAACCGGTTCCATGTTTGCGCGACACTGCATGGAACTGTATCATCCCAACCTATTTTTAAGAGCCACAGTTGCTGCAATAGTACCTTTGCTATAATTATCGTCGGGCTTAGCAAGCCGAGAGGGTCAAATATTTGTGAAATATTAGACAAGATAGACCTTTTAGTGATGGGCTTATCATCATTTTGAAATTGCGTGCTAAAATGAAATTCGTCGCTTGAATGATTCCAACCTAAGCCTAACGTTTTTGAGCTTGCGTTTTCGTTGTATTTAATTTCTTTAGACTGGTTAGACAGCTCATCATCATCATCATCAGCATCGCGTTGGAAATTATACATCCACTTCTGAAGTGGGAAACAACCTGACTGTAGCGTGTCATTGATGTCTTCACACAACTTCAATAAATCAGCTTTATCACTACCTCCCGTTAAAAGGTCATCTACGTAAAAATCATCCCTAATAACCCTTTGGACATCAGGGTTGGATGATTCCAATCCTAGCTGCTTCAAGCACCTCACGCTTAAGAACGGTGCCGAAGCTGTACCGTACGTAATTGTATTTAGTTGGTACATACCTAGCGGTTTTGATGGATCATCGCGCCACAGGATCATTTGCAAATTACGTTGATCCTTTTCTACCAAGCAATTTCTAAACATTTTAGTTACGTCTGCGCATACAACGAATTTATGTTGCCGAAACCTTAAAAGAATAGAAATTAAATCTCCCTGAATCGCCGCGCCTACTAATTGCAAAGCGTTGAGTGACTTTCCTGAGGAAGTCGGAGCACTAGCATCGAAAACCACACGTAGTTTTGTTGTTGTGCTATGCTCTCGGTAAACGCCGTGATGCGGCATGAAGTAACACGGACTTTCATAAGAACTGACTTGACTCATATGACCTAAGCTTTCGTACTCTGTCATAAAATTTGCGTATAATAATTTATAATCAGGTGAGCGTTGTAAACGTTTTTCTAGCGCGGTAAAACGGCGCTCAGCCTGAGTATACGATTCGCCTAACTGGCTAGGTGACTCTTTGAAAGGAATGCGCACAGAGAACCTACCTGCACTATCGCGTGTTGTTGTGCGAAGGAAATGTTCCTCACAAGCGCGCTCCTCCTCGGTCTGCGTATCCTTAGCCGATGGAAGTTCCTCGATCTCCCAGAACGAACGTAATTGCGTATCAATCGAACTACTGAAATTACAATTAATGCGTGTAATTTTTCGATTTTGATTTATTATAGGGCCGGAAATAATCCACCCTAGTTTCGTGTTTTGCAGATAAGGGCCACTGGGAAGTCTGAATTTACCTTCTCCTAAGAGATCCCAAAACCTATCAGCACCAATTAAAATGTCTATATTTTTAGAATCTAAAAATTGCGGATCTGCTAACCTTATGTTGTCTGGAATACAGATCTGCGCGTGACATAAGGCCGGCATAGTAGACGTTATTTGGGCTAGCACAAAACAATCTATGCGCGTACTAAATGTATTATCTACATGCGATTTAATTTCAATGCTACATGTTTCCGAACATTGTAACACTGAGTCTCCTACACCTCGAACTTCGTGAGTGGACTGTAATAATGGCGCGTTAATTAATTTACAAAATGATTTGGAAATAAAGCACCGCTGGCTTCCACTGTCAAGCAGAGCGCGCGCCTTGCGATAAGCGCCGTGGGCATCGGCCACCTCAACTACAGCTGTTGACAATAGAACCGTGTGCATACTCGTATCTGTGGATGTGTTGTGTGTGTGCATGTGTGCCTTGTTTACGTGAATCGGGAGTGCCTCTGCGCATGATTGAAATGCAACGGAGTTAGCGTTATCGTTATGAATCAATGAATTATGTTTTTGGTTACATTTCCTACAGGGCCCGTACTTACAAGTATCAGACGCATGCCCTGAGCGCAAGCAATTCTCGCAAAGTTTGTTATCGCGTACTAACTTTAACTTTGAATCTAAATCACAATCGAGGAATTTTTGACAAGAATAAAGTGGATGCATTGCGTTGCATTTCACACATGGCTTGTACAAACGAGACGGACGGTCTTGTGGCTTGTTAGTTGAAACATTGCAGTGTGATGTATTAAGTGTTGAATGTTTTTTGTTTTCATGCTGTGAATGATGCCCTTTGCTGTGTGAAAGCTGTAATGTTTCAAGCATGTCTGCCCTATCTCTCAAAAACCCGATCAAATCGTTTAATTTAATTATTCGCTTAGAATCACTGTGGTTCGCTAACAAAGTGCATTTATGGGTTTCCCATTCACGTTCAGTCGTCTTATCTAATTTAGACACAATAATATAATTGACAAGTGTATCCCAGTTTTCAGTAGGCTCACCTAGGATCGCAAGAGCGCGTAAATTCTTTAATACTGTATCAATAAGTTTTCTAATGCAGGCGGACGATTCTTTAGGCAACGCATTCATGGTAAACAACGCCTTGACATGGTTATGTACCAAAAGCCTACTGTTATTATACCTATTCAGTAACAGTTCCCATGCGACGGAATAGTTATCTGAGGAGAATTCTAGCGACTCTAAAACCAACATGGCACTACCTTTCAACGATGACTTCAAATAATGAAATTTTTGAATGCTGCTTATTTGTTTCGAATTATGAACCAAAGATAAAAATGTGTCCCTAAACTCCAGCCAGTGCTCGTATGAACCATCAAAGGTGGGCATGGAGATAGTAGGCAATTTTACTAACTTGGATTTATCGCTACAACAAGAATTCGAACTGTCAGTCATCTCATCTGCGGATAGCAAGGATTCTGCGAGAGCTATTGTGCTATAGTAGGCATTCTCGAATGATTCCCTATTTGCCAACTGATCAGGTATCTCGCTATCATAAACATTTTCTTCAATTTCATTCTGAATTTCATTAAACTCCGTAAGTAAACTAGATGCCCCTTTAATGCGTAGTTTTAAATCTAAGCGATCTCGAGAGGAAGTGGCAAGATTTTCGCTATCTTGTAATGATTGTAGATAGTTCGAAAACTTAGTTAACCTGCCCTTTACAATGCCCCGTTTTCTAACCAGCCCGCGAACCAAATCAGGATTACTAGAAATTATATTAGGCGACCTATCACCTGATTTGGATTCCTGGCCTATTTTAGCGCTATCTATATTCAAAGTAAGGGGAGATTTAGATCTATCTGTAGGCATTTTGGTGGTCAGTGAAAAACAAAAGTACTTACGGTTTGAAAGCTCGTATGGTAGGAAAAACACGCCAGAAGTGTCGGCAACGTCACCAGCCTTTGTCCTGAATAGTTGTTCAGAACAAACACTTCACGCTCGACACTGAAATCAGGTTAAACACAGGTATCACAAAGAGAACCGGGAGGAGATCGGGAAACGAAAGGATGGTTGGCCCCACCAGATTGCGTATGAAGTTCCGACGAAATGCCAATCCAATATATCCAATATTTCAGTTCCAATTTGCGCTTAGCCTCCAAGTAAATCCATCCATCCAGGTAATGCGAGTAGTATTCTTCAATGCGCGTGTAGGTAATGCGTAGTTGTCCAGCAGGGAGGTTATGGCGGCCGCGCGATCGTGCCGTGTTCCACAGGATGCTGATTCTGCTATTTGGCTCGTGGGACCAAATGTATCTGCCTAGCGTTGCTGATACCAATTTTAAGCCTAATTACCTAACTACTGGATCACTGGATGATTTTGGGTTAATTTAAATAAAAGATGCGTATCGTATGAATATCAAAAAACGTGTGTAATGGCGGTTAAAAATTATAATAATCTGGATAGGGGGAAAGGGAACAATTTTATAATTAGCCAATAGGAACGGCGCACGTAATTATCACGTCATAGAAGACCTCAGCGATTGGTTGAAACAAACTATGACGACGAGAACAAGTTTTTCTCAATAAACATTTTGTAATCGCGAACAACTAGCCAGTTGCTTATTCTATCACAAACTATTTAAACTAGTGTCTTAAATAATTCAGGAAAGTTTAGGAACTACATACCTACAGAAAATAATATGAAAATAATTACATAAGTACAAAGGTCATCAATAAAATTTAAGTCAACTGTATTTTACATAGTATTAAATGCAGTGTAGGGTATTATTATAGATGTTTGAGGCTCTGGCATGAAAAAATTCAAAAAAATCCAAAAATTTTATCCTGTAAAGTTTTTTTATAGTTTAAGTGTACAGAAAAAGTCTAGGCTAGTATTAGTAAAGAAATACCTTTGGCAGATAGTTTAAAATTAGGTAGTTACACTAAAATTTCATTCACTACAAATAAACAACAATAATTTTAATCATGTTATGCTTGAGAATAAGTGATGCCTAACTAATTAGTAATCCATTTATATGGTTCATGGAAGACACAACAAATTGATAATGATTTATGATAAAATACCTCCATAGATAAATACAATTTTAAATTAGGTATATCTACTTAATCCATCCACCTTTCTCCCAGTAAGTGGGGTAGGCACATGGTTCCTTCTTCCAACTTGTTGTTGCTAACAATAATACTAGGAGTTACTTCACAAGTGAAAGCAAGAATTTAATGAAAAATGTATTTTGTGATGAGTTTCAATAACAACCAACATCACAACAATAAAGACATACATTTATTAAAAAATAATCAGTATTCACTTCAGAAACATAATTACTTCAACTTGAAACACCTTACAGTACCATAATATAAATAATATTTATATTATAAATGGTACATCTGTCTCTTTCAAGTCAATGGAGCCATTCTTACAAACTATATGCAGCTCATTCTGTGGTTCCTTCTCATATCGAAACATTTTTGGATGAGAGTCATCCATAAACCTTCCTAGTTTCAATATTTTATCATCTACAGTTATTTTCTCTGCTATGAGATTTGTTGCAGGCAAGTTTTTCAATATGTCAGTGATTAGAAGCTCAACCTTTCCTTTTTCATGAATGAAAATACTGCTTTTATCTGTGAGCTGAGCTGCATGCATGAACACATCCCCACTTTTCAGGGAAGCTTGGAGGTTACCATCAAAACCTGTGATGTGGAGGTTCCCTTGCTGAATCACATCGATCAGTACAGATCTATGCAAGGATTCCAACCGTATATTGCCCATAAGAGTTGTAAAATGAGATCTATCACTGTAACATGACTTGACAGCAATAGGACCGGCATGTGTGGTTACTATGAAGGAGTTAGCCATAATGTTGTGGCACTTGATGCCTGCATTCAAGCCAGTTTTCAGTTCAATATTGGATGCCTGCAATCTGCCCTCTGTGACAATCTCCCCTTCTGTACTCTCCACTCTAATGTTCTGGGATTTAATATCTTTCACACTGACTGCACCTTTCTGTGTTTTTACTACAAACTCCTCACCTTCTAGTTTAGTTAAATTAACAGAAGCATTCTCTGTGGTTGTAACTTGAACTTTCAATTGGTACGGTACCTGTATTAAGCAGACGTCGTTCCTGTCCGATGAGGTATTCTTGTTTAGCAGCTCTAAGCGTTTTGAAGACTGTTTCACTTGGAAATCACTGGTTTCTTTGCCCTGACTGTAAAGGGTCATTGTGAGCTTGTTATGGGCTTTAATATCATTGACGTCGATCGGTTGCACCTTGACATGGATGGGGCTTTCAATGAAGATGCTGGTGTTGTTCTCGATCGTCTTCTCGACCGTCCTGACCACATTCAGGTTTTTTATATCCGGCAGGTTGCTAAAGTCGGCCACCGTTAACCTCAAAATTTTGAGGCACTTGTGTACGACCCGGGGACCAATTAGAGTAAACATTTTTACTACTTTTTACACTAGAAAAACTAATAAAACATTATTTTCGAGCTAATCTAATTATTTAATTCAGTTCAACATTTTTGACACCGATGAGCGACACCTGACTTTGACAGTTCTATTTATAAAATAATAATTCGGATACTAAGTTTAATGGAAATTAATCAAGAGTTTATTACCAATGATTTCGATGTGAATGGTGTGAACACAACTATTTCGAGGTGAAAATTTCATTTAAATGTCTCAAACTTTACTTACTGTTATTTAGGAGTTTGAAACATAAAAAAATGATGATATATCAATAAAGTAAGGTTATTGACTCAAATAAAAAATGTAACCGAACATACGTAGTTGTCAATGTCCAAACACATCAAAACAATCAACGTCAATCTAATTTTCGTAATCCAGCCCACAGAGTAAGTATAGCATCTAGCCTCAGAGTAAGTATCATCCGGCCCCTAAAATTCGTCCGAGATCCAGCCAGAAGCTAGGACGAAGCACAGAAGTAAGTATGATAGCCACAGAGTAAGTATAGCGGTATAGCCAGCAGTTCACAAAAAAAAAGTACCATGCTAAATCCATGGTTCACAACCACAGAGTAAGTTTAATAGCACATTCACAACATCCCCCTCCCCCCTCCATGCAAGGCAAAGCATTCAATCAATCGGCCTTGTCAAAATTGCATTTTGCGAATTCGCGTTTTGCTGTTTTGCTGTTTTTATTTTGTATGGGGATCGGGGAACCTGGTGGAACTGGCAGACCTGACGAGTCAGCGAGTGGAAGTGTAGAATAATAGTTTTAAAAACAATGAATGATTATCAATCTAAAAATTTGCCTAAATTACCATTTTATTTTGTGTAATAGCATGTTGACTTGAAAGTCTACGCTTCTCAACGTGCACTTTATTTAGATGAATACTTACGGAGTATTCGGCAGAACCATGAATGCTGATATGAAGGAAGCGTTCTTCAGCATAAAGCCGATATGCGACGTGCTGATGGTCTGTCCTTCGATTGAAGGCTTGAAGGCGTACACAACTCGGGTAGAAGAACTCAAGAAAGATGTGGTTCAAGAGTTGCAGCAGTATCTGCTGTTCCCTCTTATTACTCGGCTCAAATCCAGTGAATTGAGGTATGTTCACTAAATTTAATCACTTATTCGTTTACAACATAATCTTGTATCATAAAGCACCTTCAATAGTTGTAACCCTAAAGCCTAGTTCAGACTAGGCTTATATTTTAGTCTAGTAGCGAGTAACTTAGTCCCAAAACGTGTCCCAACACCAAAAATTTAGTGGAGTAGGTTAGTGAGTAATTTAGTCGAGTCGATCCATTTGACTCTATTTTGTTGGGCAAGTAGCACCTCCCACCACGCGTCAGTGCTACTGGTTCACCGGTCCGAACTTGTCCATTTTAGTTGAGTGCAGTATGTTCCGATCACAATGTTCAACTATGAACAACAATTATGAAATAAAAAAAGTTGAGTGAAAAAACTAAAGAAAAACCAAACATTACAACAAAATTTGGTTAATTATCATACAAGCCTTTAGAATATTAATTAATAAACAATCTCTCTACTAGACTCGTAGTAGCCTAGTTGTGCGAGTAATTTCTGGGCAGTAGCGAGTAGTTTGGTGACTATATTACTCTCTACTTAACTAAAATACAAGCTTAGTCCGAACAAGGCTTAAGAAAGAAACAACTTTGTACAATTTTTACCTCCATATCTATATAGACAGGTATTTATGTAAGAATGTAAATTCTTTAATTATTAAAGAAAAAAACAACATGTGCAATAAAAAAATATACTGAAAAATAACAACTATTTTAGTTCAAAGTATAAATAACAGTTTGTGATGTTATTGTTCCAGGGTAAATGAAGAAATACACCTTAAAATGTTAGAGGCAGTAAAATTGGTGTTAGAGAAAATAACAGTCAACAGCTTTGAAATGTATATGAAGCTGGAAACTGGATTGCTAAGCACCATTTTTGACCATGAAAAAGAGGGAATGAGTAAGTTTATATAATTTCTATAAGCTTTTGATCCCCGTTTGCAAATAGTGATGACTATTAATAAGTTGTAACTAATAGGTTACAATATGGCTGCATTTCCACCAGAGATGAGCGAGGATGTTCGAAATTAGTTCTAAGACTATTCTAAGTGATCCCAGCAGTCCTACTGAATAAATGCTTTTTGACATTGACTATGTGTTGCGACGGATGTGTTTGTTAAGAACCAATAGAATATGTAGTGGGGTTTTACCCCACTACATATTCAAGTGATAAATGCTTTTTCTTTCTTTGAATATTTGAAGCTTGGTTAATTAAATGATTCTATTGGTTACAAAACTTACAAACACATCCCTCGCAACACATCCTCCCTCATCTCTGGTGGAAACACAGCCTTAGTCTGCAATTTCGTATGAACTGATAACTTGAAAACTAATATAATATTCATTCAGAATATTTCGTAAATAAGACAGACCTCCAATGCAGCCTATGGACTTTACTATGTTACTGGCGTCGATTCTGTTGTTCACTGACTAAACTTAATTAAAACTAAAACTGGCACGTTCTTATTTTGTTCTCACTAAAGACGAAAATGGCATGTCGTTGAAAGTGACATAACTAAAAGTATAATCCAAATGGCGCCTCTGAGCTTCTTTAGCAGCTGTTTTACACGGCAAGCAAAATGGTCTTGACTAAATCTGCCTACAAATACTTCATTTTTACTAAAATTAAGAAATTTTAAGAATGCCACTGTAATAGTCATTCCATTTTGGACTTTATCGTTAACGAAATAAGAACAAAGCATTTTAGTTTAGTTAACTTTAGTCAGTGAACAACAGAATCGGGGCCACTATTCAAAAAAAGTCTTTAAAGTATAAAACCTCTTTGTTTAGTTTCTGACACATCTGAGGAAGTGAAACATGCTACATTGAAATGTCTAGTTGCAACCATGCTGCACATTCCCTATGAGTTCAAAGACAAGGTGCTGAGGACACAGGTGCCGACGTTAGCTCAGACTGTGTTTGTGTCTGTGCACATTGCCAAGCTGGAGAAGATGAGAGCTTTGAGGTAAATGTTACTGAAACTGCAAAACGTAAAAAGGGTCACGATTGTATCCCCTAGGCGCGGTAGACATTCTCTCAGATCTTTTATGTATTCCAGATCCTTTGAAGATGGCTAAGGGGGGTAGTCAGAAGCATGTCCAAATACCTATTTAATACATGCCCACATCTAGCAGAAGTTAGTATTCCATACGTGACAGGTTGTAAGCCCATCGCCGCCTGTAAGAATACTAACTGGTTTCCTTTTACTTCACTGTTTAGAACATGTGTTAAAGTCACGTGTGAGTAATTTCAGAGACTTAACGCCTATAAAAGCTTATACTTGTATACAGGGTGGTATATCACATATGTAACATCTGGTGGTCACAAGTAGACTGACAACCTGCTAACTTTGTTCCAGACTTACAGCCATTGACTGTGTGG
The DNA here is from genome assembly GCA_963565295.1 of Epirrhoe alternata. NCBI lineage: Eukaryota > Metazoa > Arthropoda > Insecta > Lepidoptera > Geometridae > Epirrhoe > Epirrhoe alternata. The sequence continues at coordinate 11,117,572 of OY751386.1, read as the reverse complement.
TGGCACACACACTAACACATCCTAAGATGACAGTAGACTACCACATACCTGATGCAGCATTGGAACTATTAGCTGTGGACAGCATGCTGTCTAGTATATTACCCGGTGTGCTGGCCGCGTTGCAAGATGTTGCCACCGGTAATGATAACCAGGGGCATCAGGTTATAGTGGTGAGTTTTAGAATAGGTGAGCTTGATTTTAATTTAATCGGGTCCTGTCGGATCGGCTTCGGATTGCTTAGAAATAGTCATTATATTAGGTGATGCTACTCCTGTCCCTTCGCAACCATTATTTCCCTGGCCTTATCCCACTTTTATGTGGGGTCGGCACTACAGGTTTTCCTCTTCCACTCCGCTCTATCAGCCGTTATCTCAACACTCACTCCTTTCTTACCCATATCATCCTTCACACAGTCCATCCATCTTTTCTTTGGTCTGCCTCTTCTGCTACATCCCTCCACATTCAAACCTAACATTCTTCTCGTTACATGACTCTATTCCCTCCTCATACCTATTACTCCTCAACTTATCCGTCACTGGCGCAACTTTCAAACTTCCTGATTTTGTCCATTCTTGTAACTCCACACATCCATTTCAACATTCGCATTTCCGCAACATGCACTCTTCATCCTTCGCGACCAATACAGTGAAAAACCAGGACAACACGGTTCGGGGTCTAGCTTTTAACTGTACCAGTTGAACCCATCCGCCAACTTTGACGGTTGACGACCTCTGCGGCGCAGTGGGTGAAAGCCCGCTTGAGACGCAGCAGGTTGCGGGTTCGATCCCCGCCGCGGGATAAATTTTTGTATGATCTACAAATATTTATCTCGGGTCTGGGTGTTTCTATGTATAATATGTATGCATTTACAAACAAAAAGTATAATAAGTAGTGTATCAGTTATCTGGTTCCCATAGTACAAGCTATGCTTAGTTTGGGGCTAGATGATGCTGTGTGAAATTGTCCAGCATTATTTATTTATTATTTATATTATTTAACTTAACAATATCTATCACACGCACGTCGGTCCCGGCTATTTAAGCCATGACAGAGGCTCCGTCATCAGAGTTGACCGCTGACTCATACGAACTTACTTACAATATCTACAATAACACTACCTAGCCTGCTTATGACCACCCTATTTCTAAAGTAGACTTGAGTTTAGACGATTTTGAATTTTATTGCAGTTGTATGGAGCTGCTTTTGCCTAAACTGAAATGTAATTTTGCATTCTATCATAGAGTAGCTGGTTGGTAGAGTCTGAAGTTCCTGCTTTTGAATGCCTGTGCTTTGGGATAAAGTGATCCTATTCTGTTTTTCTAAGACAAAAACCTACAAATGTTGATTGCAGGCATCAATAGATGCGATTCATCGCATCCTGTGCCTCCCAATGCACGACAAGTACTTACCAAAGTCCCCACAACTTCGGACCGAGGACTTCATAAAAATGGTCAGAGAGAAAAAGACAAAAGATAACCCAGAAGTAAGCAACAAGGGTAATTAGTTATTTTAGAACATTATCAATGTTGTGATTTAGCATGGTTATTAGATATCTCTTAAATGTTTCTTTAAATGTTTTTAAATCTATGTATTTTAAAGAGAAACCGTTTTAACTTTAAAGCACGAAATGAGCCTAGAGATACTCTAGATCACGATCTATTTTATCATTCCAAGTTTCATCCAAATCATCTTTTACATTGACTGAATCACAAACTATATCATCACAAACTTAAAAATGTAAAAACACATTATTTCAAAGTAATTTTTGTTTTATTTTGTAATTTTTAAAGTGTTAAACCACACTTAGGTATTAAAGCTTATCAAAGATTTCGATTGTGACGACTAGGGTTCCGTGGCCGAGCGGTAAGGCACTCCGGCTTTAGGAGGATTGTCTGATCGTTGCGGGTACGAAATTCGTTGGAATCAAAAATTTTGATAAGACTTTTCATTTCTTAATTTTTGTTTCCAAAAAATATAAGTAGATTTACCATCTTAGTTTCGTCGTTTTTATTTTAAGTGTTTTCAGTAAATTAGAATAGAAAAACTTAATAATTATGTAGATATCATTTGCACATATGAGCAAATGAAAGACGATATTGGGACGAAATGAATGTTAACATGACGACTAATAGAGGAGAGTGGATGAAGAAAACCATTTTATATTGACTCATAAAAGTTGTGATAAGGGAATGACCTTAATACCAGATTTCTGTATCAGGTCAGAAAAGCGTAAAGGACATGAAGAAGCGAAGTGTGGAATGGTTCGCGATGGCTGGCGAGAAGCTGACGCTCATCACCAAGAGTCTCAGCGGCTTGCGAATGCACGAACACTATCTTGTGAGGAAGGAGCTAGCTGTCTTCAGCTACCGCGTCTTGATGGAGTGTAGTACGTGAGTATTTGCTAGAGATAAGATCATTTTTTTTAAAACGAGCTTTTAATAGGTACTGATTATAACTGATGGCAATATAGGAGTCTCCAAATCAAGAGTATATAGGTTCCTTCTAGGTAAGTATGCTCCATCTTAGACCTCACTGCTGCTTAACTTCAGGCAGAGTGAGGTCAAATGCTGACCTATTTAATTAAAAAAAAAACTGATTCAAATGAACCCAACCACGGATATTTTATTGTTATTGAAAAGAATATGAACAGCTGATTCATCAGATCAGCTCGCTGTCACTCATAGGTGCCGAAAGTCAGCTCAATCGATCAACAGGAAGTGGGTCAAATTCTTGGGCCTCACTAGCCATCTACGTAAGTGCCGGACCTACCAAACGAACGCTGCAGAAATCATCTCTTTTTAGGGTTCCGTACCCAAAGGGTAAAACGGGACCCTAATACTAAGACTTCGCTGTCTGTCGGTCTGTCTGTCCGTCCGTATGTCACCAGGCTGTATCTCATGAACCGTGATAGTTAGTTGAAATTTTCTGTTGCCGCTACAACAACAGATACTAAAAATTATAAATAATGATACGGAACCCTTAGTGCGCGAGTTCGACTCGCACTTGCCGGTTTTTTTATTTATGTGATTATCCCTGAAATACATTAATAAATTATATTGTACAATGTATAATATGAGCTGAAGCAGAGACCCTTGCGTCTTAATACAAGTTTTTAACTTAGTTAGAGCAAGGTTCAACGTTTTTAATTATATAATACAGATACAGGTTTAAACTTCACTAAATAAATATGTACTATACCTACGTTATAACCTACCAATTACAACTTTTAATACTTTATAAGAACAAATTTTATAACCTACTGTATATAAGTTAATGTAAAAGTTTCTTGAAAATAAATACTTTTGAATTGAATTGAATTGAATTGAATATTTCTTCTCTTTCCTCAAGAGGAAATTGTAGTCGTAGTGTACACACACTATTTCGCCTCTTTAAATCTACATTATTCTGACATCTTTTATTTCACAGGACAATGCCAGCATCCCACGGCGTTTGCCTCGACGTACTAATATCTCTAACAAAGGACGAATATCCCGAAGTAAGCCAATACTGCAGTACGGCGATCCACACTTACTTCGGATCTGCCCATGATAAGAACAAGATTATCGATAACTTGGGGCTCAACTTTCTCTCCGTGCTTAGCACACTGCCTCGGGTGTTGAATGCTGTTGGTGAGTCAGTTAGATAAAATGATTTGTGAGCTTGTTTAGATGTTTGTATGTTTGTGTTTCAATCACGCCTAAACCAGTGAACCGATTTGAATAAAACTTGGAATAGGCGTAGATATCTGGAATAGGAAAGGTTGGCACAAGCGAAGAGAGGCCTATGCCCAGTAGTGGGATGAAAAAGGGTGCGGGTGATGATGATCTGGAATAGCATTAGGCTATTGAAAATGTTGGTACCACGCGGGCGAAGCCGCGCGCAGAAGCTTAGTTAATCTATAAATAAACCCTTTGGAATCAATCGCCAACTTGTAGATAATGTTAGAAAAAACTTTGTCCCACCCAATAAGAATTTTTAAAAAATCTACAAGCTAGAATATTAAACAATTAGCTGTCCATCGCGGTGTTACCCACGCTGACTCGGGAAAACTTTACTTTCCCGGAATAAATGCCTATGTTCATCAGAGATAATGTAGGATTTTTCAAATCGGTCCAGTAGTTTCGGGTCCTATTCAAACAAACAAATCTCTCCTCTTTATAATATCAGTGTAGATACGTAAAAACCTTCCTGCACTCTATGAAAATCGCATTAAAACCCTGTACATCTCCAGAGAACGTGCACAAGCTGTCGGCGCTGAGCCTCCTGCACGGCTACATCTCGGTGCTCTCCGGCGGCGGCGGCCGGCCGCAGCCCCTCTCCGGCGGCCGGCCGCAGCCCCTCTCCGGCGGCCGGCCGCAGCCCCTCTCCGGCGGCCGGCCGCAGCCCCTCTCCGGCGGCCGGCCGCAGCCCCTCACCGCCCTGCTGGCCGCGGCCGCGCGCACGCAGCAGCTGTGCGCCGCGCTCTGCCACGCGGCCAGACACGCGCGCGTAGCCGAGCGGGCTAGGCATGCTGTCAGAGGTTATTCATTACAGATCTAAACATCCCGCGGCGGGACCGATGTTTCTATGATCTACATATATTTGTCTCGGGTCTGGGTGTTTCTATGTATAATATGTATGTATTTACAAACAAAAAGTATATAAGTATATCAGTCATATAAGTATATCCCATAACAAGCTTTGCTTTGGGGCTAGATGATGCTGTGTGAAAAGTCCAGCATTATTTAAAACACAATTACGATCGCCTTCGTGAATATACAACTGTAACAATAATATTTTTGACTAGCTGTCCGTTGCGGTGTTACCCGCGTTCCCTAGGTAAAACTTCAATTTTTCGGGATAAAATATAGCCTATGTTCATCAGGGATAAAGTAGGATTCGAATGGTAAAAGAATTTTTCAAATCGGTCCAGTAGTTTCGGAGCCTATTCAATCTTTGAACAGATCTTTCCGCTTGATAATATTATAATAGTGTAGTCGACTTGTGTGGCGCAGTGGACGAAGGCCCGCCTGTGATACAGGTTGCGGATTCGATCCCCGCCGCGAGACAAATGTTTGTATGATCTACAGATATTTGTCTCGAGTAAGGGTGTTTTCTATGTATAATATTGTTTGTAAACACTAAGTACACACAAACAGTACAAACAAAAAGTATATAAGTAATATATCAGTCATGTAGTACCCATAACAAGCTTTGCTTACTTTGGGGCTAGATGAGGCTATGTGAAAAAGTCCAGAATTGTTTATTTAATTTAATTTGTATACAGACGTATCAGCCCCACCGCCACTCTTCTCCCCCTGGAGTACGTTCCTCCACCTGGACTCGCTAGAGGCCGTCAAACGGCTGCAGGACACGTGCCGACTGCTCGGCGCCTGCGAGTGCTCCGAGCTCATACTGGACTCGCTGCTCGAACAGTTCAGAGATAAACCTGACCCGGAGCCTGTTTACATCTGCAATTGGATGGTCAATGGTAAGTCGGATCTTTTATCACCAGCTGTTTCTTTGCCTTAAGGTGAACTGTGATCATGCTTACGCCGCGCTGGCCACCCTCCTAGCCCCCCAGGCCGTCTGATGGTGTGCTGGCCGGTCCGCGCACTATTACACTGAACGTTATTTATCAATGTATTTTTTGCTACGAAATATTGACAATTGACAATAAATAAATACGTAATCCTCTACCGTATTTATTAGGGAACACGTAGACGAAATTTCATTAAAAAATGTTAAAAAACCAGCAAATTACTGCTTTATCCGTAGAAAAAATGAAGATTTAGAGGTAACTTTGTGATTTTTTTCTATCGAGTCAAATTAAGTCAATCGTGTTTCGACTCGTATAACTCATAAACTAATATCTTAAACTATTCATTGTCATCAAAAAAGTATTAAAAAATCGGTGTTTTATGCTTTGTCTTAAAGCTTGCTGCCCTTTCACACATACCCACTTTGATTAACTTGCTGGTGGAATATTTTGTACCGGAACCGCAACTGGATGGCGAATTATTGCAAGAGAATGAGTGGCGAAATTATAACACATGAATTTTGGATCACCTAATAATTAATAATGGTGACAGCGTGTGAAATAATGGATGGGTTGTGTGAAGGGTGAAATGAGTAAGAAAGGAGTGAGTGTTATGGAGAATGGAAGAACACATGTTGTGCCGACCCCACGTAATGTGGGAAAAGGGCAGGGAGATGATGATGGTGACAGCGTGATACTGGATAAAGTCAGCTGTTCAATGAAACTCCTCTGTGAATAACTCAATAATAAAGTAAAATATCTTTGATTGAGCTCACGGTAATATTTTTAAATGTGTTTTCTTACTCACATTTTTATTTAGCAAAACTTGTTACCCCCGTTTCCATAGTGATTAGTGTTATTAATTTCAGCACCAAATGCATCAGTAAGCATGGCGAGGCGCATTCTCCAAACATACTTGGAGGAAGATGTGTGGTACTCCCCGTTAGAGGTGGACAGCGGAGAGTCGCCGCTTTCTGCCGACGATACGCTGGACGTGACTGTGTATAACCCCCGCGCGTGGACCAGGGATAGTGTGCCAGGTTCGTACCTGTTACTCTTTCTGATGATATAGAGTCTCTCTGAAAAACCTAGGTACAATTTTTTGTAATTTTTTTATAGTGTTAATCCACACTTGGTATTTCATTAAGAAATGAAGTCTCACCAAAATTTTCGATTCCGACAGGATTCGAACCCGCGGTGATAGACGAACCTCCTAAAGCCGGAGTGCCTTCGACCGCTCGGCCACAGAACCACATACGTTAGATTCGATTCGTGCAATGCGTGGTAGTAGCATTTTGCAATAGAAGTTAGAGGTTTGAAATGGTCCAGAAAACACAAAATAAAATGCTGATAAAACCGCCCCCGAAATACATTTTTTTAAATAGGAGTAATATATATGTTCGGCCCTATGTATTACGGGTTACTTATGTTTTTACCGATCTTCAACAATAATTATAAATCGATTCTCGAAATATTTTTTTTGCTTCAAACTCTTGATGTTGTCCCATAATTAAATTCCTCAACCTGTAGCCAGTAACAGCAAAACCATTTTCATCCACGGCGATGCAGCTGTTCTCCTACAAAATCTCAACATTGTTATCCATTAGCTCATTTATAGGTTAGTTAGAGCATTACTATGAATCAATAAAGTGATTAGTTCAAATCCCGCATGTTAGCAATTTTATAATGCATTTTAAAAATGTGGGCTAATATCGCCGAGAATTTCTAAACTTATATAATGCATAAACATAAAAAAGTGTATGTTTATTCATAGGTTATGCATGACATAACTTTAAGAACGTTTATTAGTAATAAGGATAATATTTTTCTACTTCCAGATCTATACGAAGGCACAGTAGAGACCCGCTACACCGACATAAGCTACCAATACCCGCGGACTCTTTCGTCTCGCTCTCGCACGGTGGCCACGGCCTCTGCGGCGCAACACAACCTAGTGCTGTCCTGCTTACTCACAGAGGGAGTTGGCTTCGTCGCGAGCAGACTGAAAGAGGCGTACCAACCTTACTTGTTGCGCACGCTCTGTCTTATACTGGAGAGGGTTGGTGAGTGAGACAGATGTATTTTGCTTAGGACCTTGCAGATTCGTAACAACCAACTTCTGCAAAATGTGGGCATCTACCAAATATGTCTTTGCACATGATGTGACTACACCTTTAGACTACGCCTACACCCTTAGACATCTTTATAAGATCTAGATTGTCTTGATCTGATAGATTGTATGTACTTATATCTTGCACCAAGGCAAGTGTTTGTTTATAATATTAAATTTTTTCGAAAATAATATTGATCAGAGGATTTTGAGTAACGGAAAATTTATAAAAAAAATGCAGACTACAATCCACGATCTAAGCATTCGTGTTTGCTATTTGATGTGCAGTGACGTTTTTTTTTCATACTAAATTATCTGCTGTGCATATAAACTAAGGTCGCGAAAGCTTAGATCCATCGTTCGAGGTATAAGAATACCACTTAATGTTGTATAGAAGATAGAAAATACTTTACACACTAAATAAGAAGTACTAAACAAAAACTTGTCTTTTTAAGTTTAATATTGTTATTTCACAGGCAGTGAGTATGAGCTCCTCCACCTAGCCGGTTTGAAGGCTATAAACGCGATTGCAGCCGCGTGCGGGCACGAGTCTGTAGGAGACCTTATCAAATGTAACGCCGACTATTTCACCAACCAAATTACACTTAGTCTCAAGAAGGTAAGATTTAATACTGACATAGATTGTTAAATTTTAAAATAGAGAAGAAATCCATACTATCCATACTAATATTATAAATGTGAAAGTAACTCTGTCTGTTTGTTACCTTTTCACGCCCAAACCGCTGAACCGATTAAGCTGAAATTTGGCATGGATAAAGAGTATACCCCAGGGATGGACATAGGCTACTTTTTTTTGTCAATTACCATAAGAGGGCGTGAAAATAAGGGTTGGAAGTTTGTATGGGGAGAAAAGTTAAGCAACCCTGGGCGCGGTCATAAAAAGGATGGGTGACTGCCGGAGCCACTTTTTGCACTCTTGTTTTTTTTTTGTAATTTGCATAATAAATTATTTTAAAATTAATGATAAACATGTAACATGTGTATTCCCACCCATCAATATATCCGAACTCCGAAGTTATGATATTTTGATATTAAAATATTTTTTCCTTGGCTTTATGTGGTTAGAACGCCATCTATATCACCGAAGTCAAAACTACTTTATACTTTTTCTCCTAGGTGGCGTTTCTACTATAGCGGAGATCGAGATACGATCGAGTATAATTTTCTTTGATTTTGAGTTTTGAAAAGTTAATGGAGATTTTTGCTTAGGAGTTTTCGATATTTTTATATTGCAGACGAAGTTGCGGGTAGGTAATATTAGTTTATCGTTTTATTTCGAAATTCAAAACTATACAATACTTGCTATTCAAAAAAAAATACGTTTCGAGACAATTTCTTAAAAAAATTGCCGCTCGCTTCAGCGATTCTATACCAATTTACCGTATTCGCATTGCAAGATCTGGGTAAGATTTTCCCTACCTGTATCTATTATGGGATTCTTGAGAGAAACATAAATATAAAAAAATATATGATTAATAGGTATATCAAGCGACGGAGTTTTATATTTTGTATATAAAACTCCAAAAAACTTTGTTCAATAATGCGCAGACGAAGTTGCGCGGGTCAGCTAGTCGTTTTATAAATTCAAACTGTCAATCAACTTTCATTGCTGACTGAACATGATCCTTGTTCCTTGTTCCATGATCATGTTCCTTGTGATTATAATAAATCAGTTTTTTTTGTTTCAGTCTTGGGACTGCGAATCAGCACTGCAAATATTGTCTGTGGTAATGGAGTACAGTGACGCAAGCATACTCGATTGTATGTACGGAATTGTTGAAGATGTGAGTTATTTTTCCACGCGCTGAAGCAGCTATTTTACACTGAAGACATAAAGCTGAGACGCATGTAAAAACTAAATGTCCTCTCTTACATTATATTTCGTCGTTTCTAGTTTGTGTTTTTCAAAAATGAAAAAAAATCATATAAACGCCACGGGTCGGCGCAGATCGTGAATTCAAATCCCAGGTTCATTTTAGAATGCATTTTAAAGTCTTAAATTATAAGTACACGAACTGTTTCCAGGTTCTAGTCCAAAGCTGTGATAAATACTACGAGAAGAATCTCCTAGCGTACCTTCAAGTGTTCCTGACGTTTGTGGACTGCATACACAAGTGGTTCCCAATAGAAGACAATTCGAAGACTGAGCCGCAGGAAATTGATTTGTTAGCGGAGGTGAGTCTCGTTTTCGTGTTGTTTTTCTTTGCGTATAATATGCATGCATTGCCACGGATCGCTGAAGATCATTCAAATAATAATAAATAAATGATTGATTTTTTGATTCTTTGCCTTTGGGATCCATTGGGATATAATATAATCAGATTACTATCTTAAAAGCATAAATTATTTAGTTTTCGCTGCGCTCCCGCAGTGTGACCCGCGGTCCCTCGGAAATTTTTCATTTTTTCGGGGTAAAAAGTGGCCTATTATGTCCTTCCCTGGGATACAACTACAACCTATATCCATGCCAATTTGCTGCCTAATCTGTTCAGTGGTTTGGGCGTGAAAAGGTAACAGACAGACACACAGAATTACTTTCACATTTGTAATGTTAGTATGGATAATATGGATAATTTTTGTAATTTTATAGTGCTAATCCACACTTGGTATTTCATTAAGAAATGAAAAGTCTTATCAAAATTTTGGATTCCGACGGGATTCGAACCCGCATCGATCAGACGATCCTCCTAAAGCCGGAGTGCCTTAGCGTTCGGCCACGAAATCCTACTTGCCGGGGTCCAAATTTTCGATAAGCTCATATTTTTCGGTTAAGCACCGATTAGCGCCATCTACACGTTCACTAGTGAACTCACTCGGGTTCGAATCCCGTCGGAATCCAAAATTTTGATAAGACTTTTCATTTCTTAATGATAATATGGATGTCAGTATAATGTATTTTCACAGTTGAATGAATACGTGCAAGCCACGCAAGAAGCGGAGCGGTTGCTGAGTGATAGTGACTTCGACAGCGGGAAGAGTTTGGAGGAAATGTACAAGGAGGACATGAGAAACAAGGAAGAACATGAGCTGGATTATGATGATAGGGTTACGGGTTAGTACAATGGTCAATGGATCTTGGTATTTGTGAAGTTAGCCGTTTGATATGCAGTGGCGCTATTCATACTAAATTATCTACTACGCATCGAAATGGTGAATAACTTTTTCGCATCAGGCGTAATGTAGTATCATCAACATTAATTGTGCCAAATTCTTTTTATTGAGCTACGCTAGACTTCGCTTACGTGTTATCAACATACATCATTATATAAAATAGTTCTGCTTAATGCAGCTTTTTATATATGTTCAGTAGTTTCTGTGTTTATCTATTAAGGGCTGTCTACGAGCGAGAGAATCGCGGCGATATTACCGTCGTGTCACGTATTCTATGCACTCTTAGAACGTGTCTACACAGCATTGTTATCTCGGTGTGAGACTGTATAAAAATACGTGACACGACGTTAAAATCACCGCGGTTCTCTCGCTTGTGAGCGCCATACATACAAACAAGGCAGTACTAATACCGATAATGATGATAGTAATTTTCATTACAGAAGAGAAACCGCCACTACCGCAGCATGTGAAAATAACACTCACAATCCTCCAACGATGCGTGCACTTCATATCCTCCCCCCACCGTGACACAACTCTCCTCGCCATGAGAGTACTGTCCAATGGACTACACCTTTTAGTGGGTCATGATGACGAGTTGCTTCCCTTAGTGCACCGTATATGGGCCCCACTCGTGACCCGCTTTCAGTGTACCGAGCCAGTATTGTTGAGGAGAGCGTTTGATTTGCTTGTGACGCTCGCTGCGGTTGCTAAGGATTTTATCTCCAGTCGGACTGTCAAGTGAGTTATGTTCTTTAAACTGATTTATAGTCCCACAAGGATATCTGTTCCGGTGAGAAAGGCGCTGCTATCGCATTTGGCATAGAGAAAGTAAATGGCATTTGGTGTTGCCAAAAAATATTTTTCACAGTAAAGTGGGTAAGCAAGGGACCAAATCACCAAACGAAAAAACAACACCGAGCAAACAAGCAATGGCGGTTATGGCAACTAGAAACGAATGTCAGACAGATTGACATTTCAAAATGGCGTCGTTAGTTCCTCTTTTGGCCACCGGTCCAGATATCTTTGTAGCGCTATAACTATGAGTGATGTGAGAGTCCCAAGAAAGTCTGCTTATTCATAGATAAAAATCGAACCTCGTTTCTTTGGGGTTGGCAGTAACCAAAGATATATTGGGACAATCTTGACACTCTTTCAACTCATTCTATCAGTATTTTCATATCTATACTTCCTCTTTATCCACATAAATTAATTCAAGTCCTTTGATTCATTACCCCCTTAGACATCTTCAAAGGAACTGAGAGAATGTCTACCGCGCCTGGGGGATTCAGTGACCTTTGATTCGTTTTAACGTCATGTACTCGTATCAAACATCCCACAGTTTGTGAGTTTGTTTGGATGTTTGTATGTTTGTGTTTCAATCACGCCTAAACTAAAGTGAACTGATTTGGATGAAACTTTGAATAGGCGTAGATATTATAGAATAGCATATAGGCTATTTAAAATGTTGGTACCGCGCGGGCGAATAGCTTGTCTATAATACTAATGACCAATCCTATTTTGTCTGCAGAGAAGTACTACCAGAGATATACAAGTTCCTCCACAAGTCGTCCAAAGACAGCTATCTGAAAGACACCGGCTCCTACTACCGCAGCAGTCCCGCCTACAGCCTCCAACGGACCGCACTCGACGCATTGCCGAGTCTAGCTCGAGATCTGGCTTTGGAGGATAAACAGCTGATGGAAGCTATGAAATGTGTCGACACCTACCTATCTAGGAAACAGCCTAAACCGCTTCAGGTACTTCAACTGTTCAAAAAGTATTTTATTCTCTAGATATTTGGTTTAAACGTCAGGAGCGCAGTTGAGGTGGCCACCTTTTATTCAAAATCAATTTAACAGAGTGGTCATCGACACGATAAGAAGGAGGTCCCAAATCGGGTTAATTACAAAGTGTTTGTTTCTTCACTGTAGTTTCCTAATAGCAGGAGTAGAATCAAGACTAAAAAATGCTTTGAATTTGAAGATTGATAAATGTCAGTGAAGCTCCTACTAACATTATTTATATTTGAAAACCCATCAGCTTAGGGCAATAAAAGGCTCAATGCACATTGAATTGGGAAGCGATCTTGTACCATTGTTCATACATACATACATACATAAAGTCACGCCTCTTTCCCAAAGGGGTAGGCAGAGACCACGGATCTCCAGTCGCTACGATCCTGACACACAACTTTCGCCTCATTCACTCTCATTACATTCTTCATACATGCTCGTCGGTTTAGGGTACTTTTGACCTGGCCCTTCTCCAAAATGTCGCCAATTTGATCCAAGAAGGTTCGCCTAGGTCTTCCCCTTCCAGCTGTCCCATGCACACTCGCCTCATACACTTGCTTTGTCAAACGATTGTCATCCATCCTCTCTACATGCCCAAACCATCTTAACATACCTTTCTCGATCCTCAACACTACATCTTCTTTCACTCCACACTGTTCCCTTATCACACTATTTCTCACTCTATCATTCAGCGTTACCCCACACATACTACGCAACGCTCTCATTTCAACAGCATTCACTCTACTCTGATGTTTTTTCTGCCACACCCAACTTTCACTTCTATACATCAATGTCGGTACCAACACTCCTCTATGAACTGCCAGTCGTGCCTTGTCGGACACTTTCCGGCTGCTCATAAAATCATGGAGAGCCCCATTCACTCGGTTTCCAGCATTCACTCTCCTTTCGATATCCTCATCGTACTTCCCATCTCTTGTAAACAATGTCCCCAGATACACAAACTCTTTCACTTGTTCCACTCTTTCATCGTCAATCAGAATATTGCATGCTGTCATACATTCATCTTTTTCAAAAACCATAATTTTCGTCTTGCTCACATTTACTTTCATTCCCTTTCGCTTAAAAGCTTCATGCATAACTGTTACCATCTCCTGCAACTCATTCTCCGACGACGCAAGTATAACCTGGTCATCGGCATAGAGAAGACATTTGACGAGTAACTCATTCATTCTTAAACCATTTGCACCATCTTTCATATCTTTCAAGCAACTGTCCATGAATAGATTAAACAGCCATGGTGACGCTACACATCCCTGCCTAACGCCCTTTCGAAAACCCGCTTGTGCATCCCATATTCTCTTGTCGGTTTCTTTTACAACCCTTTCAATCAAAATCTTTGCATACAGTTTGCCGACGATGCTACGACCATTGTTCATGAGGTTTATAATGGCTTGCTATAAAACTAATTGACGCGTCGCTTGCCAATTCAATGTGGCTGGAGCAGTGAAAGAACAGGAGTAATAGTACATTACGATATTAGTGCGTAAAGATGGTTATAACATGCGAGGCGGAATTTCAGCCCGAGCCGCAGGCGAGGGCGTAATTTAGCCGAGCATGTTATAACCAATACGCACGTATATCGTACGACGTTTTTTTAACACATTTGCGAGGAAACAGAAAAAAAACATTTTAATTATACTCAATCTGTGAATGCACACTGTAGCTTTCCCGCCATTTGAACAGACTGGCTACTGGCGCCGCGCGGCGATTAGTTCTCCTTTGAATAGCAACAGCGCGCTGCTCACTAGCTGGAGGCGATCAGTTCCATATTTGAAATGGCAAATAATGCTGTTATGGAATTTGTATGGACTATAACATAACTATTTGCTTTGATAACACACGCGTTTCTTATGACCCGCTTTACATATTTAAAACGGGTGGAATTACATCAGCTTTACGAGCAAGGGTGTTAAAAAATTAGTTTTAAGAGAAGTGATCCCTGCGGTCCTACTGAATAAATGATTTTTGATTTGATTTTGATTTTTGCCTAAAAAGAATCTAAATCAGAGAAATATGCAATTTTATCTTATTTTATTTATCTATCTTTGTCCACAGACATTAGCAGTAAACTTCTTCAAGAAGGTCCTAGAATTTGACTACGGGGCGGCGTGGTATCACATCCGAGAACTTTGCAACAACGACGTAGTAATGGAACCGCCAAAACTAAAATTCTTCAAACTAGAGCCTATTGTAGGCAACCCTTGTGTCGCCTGGGATAAGGACTACGAAGCAAATTGCAAACTCATATTCGACTTTATGGTATCATAAGAATAAATAGATTAGAATTATTGTCTAGTTTGAATTTAATTAATGATACCAGTTTACTAATTTTACCTTGATAATGAGTAGTCTTCGAGCAAATAATTCTCAGTATAGTGTTCAAGATATTTTTTCAATTCACTTTGTCTTATCATGATAAATATCGCAGAAAGATAACATTATGTAAATATAGATATTCTGTAGGGAATTGCAGTAATCCATACTTTAATATTATAAATGTGAAAGTAACTCTGTCTATCTGTTTGTTACCTTTTCACGCCCTAACCACTGAACAGATCAGGCTGAAAATTGATATTGATAAAGGTTGTATCTCAGGAAAGGACATAGGCTACTTTTTATCCCGAAAAAATCCCGAGTGACCGCGGGTCACACCGCGGAAACGCAGCTTGTATTTCATTTTTTTTATGATAATGGGTCGGCTCTTGATCTCGAAACTAACCTAGGCAAGAATGAGGTCTACGAACTCTCTTCTTGAAAACAACAATTTTATTTAAATCTACTGATAAAGCATATGCGGCGGCCTCGAGGCAGACCACCTGCCCGATGGTCAGACGACATTGTGGGGGCGGTAGGAGAGCAGTGGATCCGGCTGGCACAAAACTGCCAGGAGTGGCCTATACCCAACAGTGGGTGTTACCGGCTGGATAGATAGATAGAGATAAAGCATTGTCAGGAAGGGTAAAAGTAAAAAAATATTGGCAGTAACCTAAACTTTTATTGTTTTATACAAACATGTTCTCCTGAAACCAAATTTTACATAACCTATGATTCAATAACAGTGTCACATCTAGTTTAATTGTAGTAGTCACTAGTTGTAGTACAAATCAAATATTGTAT
Organism: Epirrhoe alternata; assembly: GCA_963565295.1. NCBI lineage: Eukaryota > Metazoa > Arthropoda > Insecta > Lepidoptera > Geometridae > Epirrhoe > Epirrhoe alternata. The sequence continues at coordinate 11,101,881 of OY751386.1, read as the reverse complement.
ACCTACTTTAGATATTTGTCCGTTATTCAAAGTGTTTATTACATAAAATAAAATGTGAGAAAGACTATGAATTATATTACAAATGCCTAATCCAGAAGCAATTATTTACAACCTCACTTCGATAAAATCTTAAATTGAACTGGTAACATTTCAAAAGTGTAGTGATATTTTTGTCAGAAATGCTAGCCATAAAAAAACTATACAATGCATCCCATTAGTTAGATATTCACATTCCTATAACTGCAATAACAAAAGTTTAAACTAAATATCATAAAACTTTAAATCTTATCGCTAAATTAACAACTTCGTAAAAGCAATGCGCCAACAAAATCCGTACCTTATAGCGATGGGCGATTATTACTTTATTTTATCGAATCAGTCGATTGTTCGGTTCAGTCGAAATTAGTCGATTGTTATCAACTGACGGCGCGTACGGCGGGCGACAATGACTGTCACCAACTCTAACTACTTGCCGCGCAACGCACTTAGTACTATATTCGTACGTATTACTATCAGTATTTACAAAAGATGTTGCGTCGGGCGTCCGCTGCGCTACACATAGAAACAATCGACGCAACACCGTCCCGCCCCCGCATGCACCGCCCCGCGCGGCCTTCCGCAGTTCACGCACGCAACGCACACTTGCAATGGAAGTGTGCGTGCGTATAGTAGTTAGTAGTTTGTCGATTGTTATTCGAATAATCATGGTGAGGAACTACTGAATCGACAATCGAATGCGCACTAGCACAATTTTCGATTCATTCGATTGTTTTTTTTGAAGCAATCGCCCATCGCTAGTACCTTACCCTTGAATCCAACAATGGTATCAAACCAATGTAAATTTTTATTCCGTGATAAGAGAGCCGGCAGCCTTATTGTGTAACTTGAAATCAATTCCCAGTCGCCATTCCAATAAATGACAATTTAAGTCCAGGCTGGGTTTCAAATGGGGATAACCTAGAGAAGCTGATAGTGACCGGAAAAATTGAAGGAAAAAGACCTCGTCGGCGAAGTCCGATGCGCTGGTCTGACCAAATTTGCACCACTCTCTATACCACGATTCACAATGCTCTTCATACTGCCGGGGACAGAGGAAGATGGAGAAACATAATAAGGGAGAAAGTGATACCTAAAGGATGTCACGACGACCCTCAGTAGGTACTGAGGAATACGACTCAAGGAGGAGAGGAGGTTACAAATGTCAAAATGACATCGATGTCGATTGCCAGTTAAGTGAGTTACACAATAAGATCCCAACCCCGAGTTCTTATGTCAGAAACTTGAATCGCTTTCAATGCTGACTTCAATTTCTGAGATTATAACAATGTTCTACACAATATTCTTACAATATTGAAATCAAATTGGCGCGAAGTTTATCAAAGTTATAAAGCATATTTTCAATTTAAATCGATCGAAATCGTATTCAAGAGTAAGGAAGCAGGATCTGTCTTAGGCTACTTAAAAATGCTTGGGGAATAACAACAAAAAACACTTATTTCCTGGCAGTTTTCGAACTAAATGTCAATTTCAAAAGAAACATCGCAACTTATCATGTTTTCTCGCTTGCACACTAATACATTCACTAATGTGCAAGCGAGAGAGCATGATAAGCGCCGCCATTAAGATTCGTCTTTATGTCAAAATTGCCCTGCAGTTCAAAAAATGCCAGGAAGTAAGAGTTCATGCTAAGCCACCCGGACAAGTAAAAAAACAATTCATTTTGGTTAGAACAAAAATTTATTATTAATTTGGTCACATTGTCCGCCGCCAACCAGATAATCTGGATAAGTTGGTTGTGGTAGGCAAAGTAGATGGGAAAAGACCCTGAGGTCGATCACCAAGTTGTTGGTGTGACCAGGTTATCGCCCTTACTGGTCTCCCTGTTGTTACTGCTCTAAGAGAAGCCGAAAACCGGACTAAGTGGAAGCAGCTTATTCACAAGGCTACGAAAACCTTTCAGGGACCCGACCTTCAGCAATGAAGAACACGACCAGGAAGAAGAACAAAAAATCGTATGGCGGTATTTATATCTGACATTGAAATCAACACACAAGGGTAGCCAGACTTCAGCGGAAAGCATTCGGTTCGGTTCAGTTGTTCAACCAACCGCAACCAATCAAAGTGCAAGAAATGTCAGTTTTGTATCAATTCCTGCACTGTGGTTGCGGCGGTTGAACAGCTGACCTATTCCAACCCGAATGAAGTCTGAATCACTAGGAAGGTTTTAAAACCGTTACTAAGCAACGGTTTAAGGCCGACATATGGTGATAATCAGAGGCAAGGTCCAAACATACAAGGTCATATTCTTTTTTATTATTGAAAATCGATATTGCCTTAGATTTATTTGGCATTCGAAACTAAACTTTTTTATGAAAAGTTAAATTTTTAAGCTTAATTATTGCTGTTTGTTCTAAATATATACTATCTTTTGGGCACTTTTATGAAGTTTATATTAATAAATACGATTATTAGGACCTTTCTATACATAACAGTAAATTCAACTTATGTTTATGCTTCTATTTACGAGTTTAAGACGATTTTTATTGAAGTGAAAACATCTTTAGGCGCGTTTGGCAGTTTTGAGATGACAAAAAATTCTTGAAAAGGTCACGTTCGAGTCACGTGACTGTTCGAACTTACTTTACCGACGACACCGGGTTATTTGTCAAGTTTAGAACCGTTCACGTTTTCACATCTGCCGGCAATCTTGCAGTGCCACTGTTTTTTTTTTTAATTTGAAAGACATTTACGAATACTAATCAAAAATTTGTTTTTATTAAACACGAATTCTGAAACAAAACAGTAAATAAAATGTGTAACGTTGGAATGGTTTTTTAACATTAATTATTCATTACAAAACGCGCGATACAAACCACCCTTAAATAAATAATTATTACTAAATTGCACTATCTAAGATTCTTTTAACTACGAATATGAACGTGATACTCTATGCAATAATTGTTACTACTTTACGCCCATTCAAATAAATACATTTTGGTTTTTCTATGACCTTAAAACAATCTTAGTAAGTACGATACTAGTGCTTTAAGAGGGCACAACCTCTATACGTCGCATTTAATACTTACAATTTTGAGATTTATTAGTACAAAACGCGAAAAACTCTCGTCTTATCCAAATTGGACAGTGAATTCTACAGTCTGTTTTACTGATTCAAATGCGAATGTATAGATTCCAAGAGCCCTCTTAAAGCACAGTTTGTACTAAATAATTATAAGAGGTTAACAAAACGTAGCTATAGACAAGTGGCAATGGTCTACAAAAACGAAAAAAACACCAAGCAAATAATTTGATTGATCAATACACACGCCTAATTTTCGCTTATATGAATGAACCAAATACACAACTTGATTTATTCAACATCTTCAAAGTCACTCTCTACATGCTATGGCCTTGCACTTGTAAGTTTTACCTTTGTTTTGTAAGTATTTACAAGTGTAAAGGCGGCTTACGTTTGCAAATGTATCGCAAGTCAGCTACGTAATTCGAACCCGCGACGATCATACGATTATAAAGCCGAAGTGCCTTACCGCTCGGCCACGGAACCCTATTCGTCACAATCGAAATTTTTGAGATATCTCTTCGTCATTTGATTTTGAATGTAATTCGGACAATGAGTTCACTGAGTGAAACGTGTAGATAGCGCTACCGGTGCTTTAACCGATAAATATGAGCTTATCAAAGATTTATATTGCGACGTCAGGGTTTCCTTTAGGAGGATCGTCTGATCGCCGCGGGTTCGAATCCCGTCGTAATCGAAAATTTTGATAAGTCTTTTCATTTCTCAATGAAATATCTTATTACGTAAGTTACACGTGAGTAAAACTTATAAAGGCCGGCCTAAGAGTAGACTGTTTAATTTCTCCACCTTTCAACGTAAGTTTTATGTGATCAATCTGAATAAATGCTTTTGACTTTGACTAAGCGGCTTATATTTTACCAGTTCGAAGGAATTCAACCACATCTATCCAAAGTATTCCCTTAGTGGTGTACCGTTTTCGTGATTTGTCACTTGTCTATGGCGCCGATAGTCTTTTCTTGTTCTCATATTACAGAAATACTTAGGGTCGGTTCACATCTGACGGAAGATGCGTCGCGTATTATCGGTCGCGTTACGCCAGAACAGACAATTGTATGAGAAAACATTCAACCTTTCACACTTAACCGATGATGCGCGATGATGATAAACGACCGCTGAATACGACGTATCTTCCGTCAGATGTGAACCGACCCTTAACGTTGTAATCACTATTATACGTGTTATTCTTATGAACAGTCACTATGCATTCACACAACTTATGAGTTAACAGCTTGGACTGTACTATGGCAGTGGAACTGATCATGTGATCATGCCTTCTATAGGCCAATCTTGAGTGCGCACTTGCAAATTTTATTCAGCGACAAAGTTGATAATAAAAATAGTTGGTGAGATGGAAATTGGTAACTTTTTTTTTTCAGAAAAACAATACTTGTCAATATTCAAATTCTGACCGCATGAGTTGAGGTAAATGAAAACGTTATTAGCCGCGTACTGACTGACTGAGCGAGCAGCCTCAGGCGTTTGCCTCGGAACGTTTACCGCAAAGCAGAGCGTGCGTTTGCAGCGGGGAAAACACGTCCTGACGGACCGAGGATTTGCGCGCGCGTCTGCCTCGCGAGGCTGCTCGCTCAGTCAGAACGCGGCTATTGACATGTTTATATTCAAACCAAAGGCTACTTGTTCAACATTTGCCGCGGACCCAACTAACATCACTCTGCAAATATCAGATGATTCAATGACTAAGTAGTCTCAAACAATCACTGATAATAAAATTATTGCGACGATAGGTATTCCCACGTATTCGAAATGAAATTGAATATTCAACACATTAAAGTTCATATTTGCATAGCAGTTTTAGGTGCTAAGTCAGACTCACCCCCAATATACGCAAATTCAACAATTCTACACTCATCAAACGAATACCACCCTTCGTCCCAGGCAATACAGTCCAAACTCCCGGGCGGGCTCATTTCCAGGCCATCTTGAGCATTTTCCTTGAGGCGAAGTATTTGGTGCTGTATGTGGCCACTATCAACGCGGCCAACACTACCGTGATGAGGTAATAGTCGAAATCATCCTTCAGGAGATCGAACGTCTTCGATGGTGCTACCCGTGTGTAGAATAAATCTGGAAATAATATTACAATTTTATTTATGTATTAGTGGCTCGTTCTTTAATTTTAGGGATTATTTAAGTCTATGCTCATTCTAACAGACCATTCAAAGAAATATTAAATTTTGAAATCGGATGAATAATTTCAGAGACAAACAAACTTTGCCTATTTTGAATACTATACGACTAGCTACTGTGATCGGTTTAATTTAAAATACTTTAAGCTGTACCTTTAAGAAACAGATAGAGACAGAGTATTTTTAAAACGAAAAATACAAGCAAAACTATGTTCTAGAATGATATTTTATCACTTATTGATCAGGGAACAAACAAATTTTTGTATGAAACTATTTATACACATTTCTGTCGGAGCTAGCTTCAAAATATCTTACCAAGTCCAGTAGCCAGCACCAAGCTAGTAGACTCCAGTCCAGAAGGTGCAGTGTATATTGCGCTTACGCGATGCAACGTCATGTTATAGTTGATAACCGCCTCGGAGGGTAAAGGCAACTCCGGCGCGTAGGGAATCAATCCTTCCTCACGTTCTACCGGCGATGGTGAGACGGGTCGACGTGGTTCTAGATACATCCACGGTAACTCCACTATAGCGCCGGTAGATAGCGCCACTGCGAATATAAAAAAAATGGAATGTTGTAAATTGTTTTGTATGTTGAACATGGAATTTTTGATAGAGGTGTATGTCTAATTTGATTTCACACATTCAAGGCTGCTGACTCGCCTTGCGAGTCTACGTAATTTTCATCCCATGTGCCGGCGACTAGCGTGGAGAGTTCATTGATTGTCTACCCTGAAATGTAAGTGCCAGCCAACCCTATGTATTTACACATACTTAATGAAAATCGTAGTGGCAAAAAATGATTGACAAGAATAACGCAGGCAATAGTTTGTGTAATTTTAGCTTTCTTCAATCCAAAAACAACAGGATGGGTGCCTGTGATCCAACCTGTCTAGTTTTTTTTAGACTCAGATACAGCGTCATATTTAGTGATGCGATGTGTTTTCATTTTAAAACATACCGTTATCATGAACACTAACAAGTAGCATTTTGCAAGGATGTAGGCACTAGACATGCCGTTTTTAAAGTCTTATTGCTTGTTATTTTCACACTACCTTGGTTTACATTGAACATTAATTAGGTACTATGGAGATACATTTATATAATTATGACATTCTTTTGTGTATTGTTTTTGTTGACATCCATTTTTTTGTGTATTTTAATTTTTGCATGCCAATGATTTTTGGTGAAATATGTGACACTGTTTATATGTATAATTATTTAAGACCTTTTTGACCATATTTCGCAATAAATGATTTGATGATTTTTTTTTCACAAAGCTCTAAAAAATACTCACTGAGAACATGTTTGTCCGTCAGCGAGCGTTCAGTCCTGGTAGGCTCGGCGGCGGTGGGGCTGGCGGACAGGATGTAGGCGAGCCGCTCCGTGTGCGGCGCGCGCTCCGCCGCCAGCGAGCTGAAGGGGGCGCCCGCCGCCGACCAGCGGGTCTTGCCTTCGTACAGTTCCAGGGTAGCTGGGGATATCAATTATACATTCGCTAGCCGCAATACTCCAGGCCCTTGATACAGACTTCAGCGGAACGCATTCTGGTCGAATTTGGTCAGCTGTTCAACCGACCGCAACCGATCACAGTGCAAGAAACGTCAGTTTTGGATCAATTCTTGCACTGTGATTGGTCGCGGCTGATTGAACAGCTGACCGATTATGTCAGCTTAATCAGCCTGGCCCACAGGAAAGACGACGTCAATACATGTGGAGCCGATAAGATGCTGGGTTCCTCACGATGTTTTCCTTCACCTTGTGTTAAAAGTACATAATACATTTTACGAAACAGAAAATCCATTGATGCCCGGCCCACGGGATTCGAACCCACGACCTTTGGAATGAAAGTCGAGGCACAACCCCATTCGACCAACACGGCTCGGAAGCTGCCTGAAAGCTTCCATTATTGGCAAGCGAAGATTCTGAGTTAAAGGAGCCATGATAAAAAATGGTTGTACAATAGACTCACCGACTTCAGTCCTCCTATGCTTATCGTTATAGTATACATAAGCGAGCGAGTTGTCGGTGTGCACCGCTAGAGGCGTGGCGCGCGCGCGCCGGTGCGTCTGCGCACTCACTACTGCACCCGACGCCGCGTCTATACACGCTGCTATCACCATGTCTGGAGAGAATGGTTATATTGTTCAAAAATATCAAGTAATCATACTTTAGATGGCGGGAATTCGACAAAAAAGCCGATTGGGAGAGCCTAACCAAAGTTCGCGACGTCTAGAAAGGATGGGGCCGAGGCCTTTGCCAAGCAGTGGGACAGATTGGTTGAAAACATATTTTAATAATTTTGTCTTTCAACCGGTTAAATCGATTTGGATAAAATTTGGAAAAGATGAAAATGGTAGCCTGGAATAGCTTATGCTATTTCAAATGTACCACGCGAGAAAAGCTGCGAGCGGAAGTTTTTAATTAATATTAGGGTAATTTAAATTAACCGGAAACGCTTGAGCCTCATCAGAAACTACCCAATGGCACAGAATACAGAGAGGAATGCCAATGGGTAGAAAGATGGCGCTGGCGCTGGTGGCGCTCAGATGAAAATACCACTGGCGGTCACCCATCCACTTACTGACCGTTTCGAACGTTGCTTAACTTCGACCGATCTATCAAGAACGACTAAGTAAGCACGACCACGAGCGCTTCTCTAGTTTTAGTATTTTTTTCAGTGAAGAAACGTCACTTTTCGAAGTTCTTCAAATCAAATGCATTCAATGAAATCTGCTGAAGCCCATTTACCTTTGTGCAGCGGATCAGGTGCCTGCACCACCACGAGTATAAGATTGGGGTTGGAGTACTTGTACAAGACGGAGCGGTCCCCCAACACTTTCCCCAGCGAGTGCGCCCGCTCCCCGGCCGGCTTGCGCGCCAGCGCCGCCACGCGCCCGCCGGACGCAACTATCACCGACCATGTCTTCTGGGCTACTACTTTCTGCGGATACAATAACATCAGTTTATACATTTCATTCAAATTGGAAAAAGGTTCTAGAATTTTAGCAAACTCGATATGATTTGATTTGACATGTTACTTGGGAAAAGTGGTCATGGGAAATATCTGCGATAGAAAGAAAGCAACTTGTTTCTTCGATAAGCTGTAACTTCAAAAATCCAAAAATACTGTTGATTTTTTTGCTTTAAAATAAACCTTATAGTTTCTTCAAACAAAACTTTAAACCAAATCAAATCAATTTATTTACAAGAACATGATAATTATAACTAAAAAATCAATAGGGTTATATTTTGTTATTGAAGCTGAAAATTTGTGAGTTTCAGCTTCAACAACAAAATATAATATGTTTACATAATTAGATGTTTGTATGTTTGTGTTTCAATCACGCGTAAATCAGTGAACGGATTTGAATGAAACTTAGTATAGGCTGGATAGTGACCTGGAATTGCATACAGGCTATTCAAAATGTTGGTACTTTGTTGTAAATATACATGATAGTATGATATTGTAGAATACCTGTCCGTCATATCTAAGCGCATATCCTTGTAGTTTAGAGGTGTGTTCCTCCGCGACATACAAAAACATGTTCTCCACGAGCGACGCCGCTGTCTCGGGGAACACCTGTTACAAAATTTAAAACATGCTATCACAAATATTTATTTATTTATTTATTTATTGGAAAACCAACAGCTATTACATGGTGTCCTTAGTAACTACAATAGAAATAGTGAGCCAATTACAGGTCTTCGCTAATAGTAGTAGTATAGCTAGAAAAAATGTGAACACTAATACTTGTATACATACTTATCTATCTTATTATAGATACTTAGAATAAAAATATATAATGAAATTAAACAATTAAACTTCCGGATTAAAAAAATGTAATGCTAGGCATCGCCTTGCCTTGGGAACACTGGTATTAAACATATCAATGTTCAATAGCCGGGTAAAGTCATTGACAGTTCTACTCGCTCGCAACATATATGAATTCTGCCTATAGTTAGTAGAGGACGTAGGCACACTTAAAAGAGGCATGAACCGAAGAATTCTGCTTGGAATATTGAATTTCAACTTGTTTAGGAGGTCAGGGCAGTCAACATCATTGTTCATAATTTTTAGCATATAAAGGAAATCAGCTATATCACGCCTAATTTTTAATGGTATGAAATGGAATTTTTTGCAAAGAGTAACATAATTATCAGAATGATATGGTATCTTTGTTCTGAAACAAAGGTACCTTAGAAAACGCCTTTGGATACTTTCTATTCGATCTGAATATACAAAATAGCACGGGTTCCATATTTGAGAACCATACTCAAGGTGACTTCTGACATATGAACAATACAATAATTTAATGGTTTTAATATTACAAAAAATTTTTGAAAGTCGCATTATGAAACCCAATGACCTTGAAGCTTTACTGACAATTTTAGCAGTATGGATGTCAAACAGCAACTTCGAGTCATGGTGTACACCAAGTATTACACATAAGTTGATACCAATAAAAAGCCCGTATTCAATGATGAATTAACATGATTCATCCAAATAGACACGTTCGGCCACGGAATCCTTAACGTCACAATCGAAATTTTTGATAATAATATTTATCGGTTAAGCATCAGTAAGCGCCATCTATACGTTTCACTCAGTGAACTCATACTCATTGTCCGAAGTTACGTACCGAATCAAATGACGAAGAGATGTCGTTTTTTTAAGAAATGAAAAGTCATATCAAAATTTTCGGGAGGGGATTCGAACACGCAACGATCAGTCGATCCTCATAAAGCCGGACTGCCTTATACCGCTCGGACACGGAATCCTTAACGTCGCAATCGAAATTTTACCCAATTTGGTCAAAATACTACAAAAAACCAGACCATGCATAAAGTCTACCCTAGTTATTATTCTAGTTTTAAGTACCTACCTACCTTGTTTATGTTGTACCAAGTTTTCGTGTAAGTTTAACATAAGCGACAGGATCTTGGCTTTAGCCTTCTTTATTATATTCTACTCTCTAGCAGCATATAACTAAATCTGTCTTACAACAAAATGTGGAAAATGTCGTTGACTGCATTATTATTATTCTTTGCATTTCTCTGTAAATATAAGCTAAGTATATAAGTACATATTTATAATGTAGTTGTTTGTTTTCTATAAATAAATAAACTTACGTGGACATTTTCTTGAGTATCGAGCAACAACAATGCGTGTAGTTTCTGTTTGTCAGCGATATGCAACAACGCGCACTGTAGCGGCTGCGTCTTCAAGTGTAGTATCTTCTCGCCAACAAGAGCGCCCGTTATGGGGTTCAGACTGATGATCAGTGTGTTGCCTGTCTCCTAGAAATGTATCAAGAATTGTATTATAAATAAATAATATGATGCTGGACATTTCACACAGTATCATCTAGCCTCAAACTAAGCAAAGCTTAAGATTAACTTCTATGTTCGGTCAAGTGTTCTTAGAAAATTGACGACCTCAGAAGACCCGCCTGCGTCGCAAAAGGTTGCGTGTTCGATCCCCACGGCGGGACCTATGTTTATATGATATATAAATATTGTGTTTCTATTTATAATACTTTACAAACATAAAGTATATAAGTAGTATATCAGTCGTCACAAGCTCTGCTTACTTTGGCGCTAGATGATGCGTGTGAAAAAGTCCAGCATTATTTATTTATTAGAAAATTGTGAAGTGGGTCAAATTCAGCATGCAAGATTTGACCTGGACAAACCATTTGAAATGCAACTTGCATATTAAATAATGTTATAAAGAGCGAGACATAGAAGTATTAGAGAAGAACAGTTGCAGGCGCCGCGCGGCCAGCCCGCCCGCCTGCTGTTGCCATAGCAACGTACAAACCTCATGTTTCCCCACTAGCGTGAGATACGCGTCGTGCGGCGGATGGCGCGCGTCGCGCCGCGTGAACAGTTGCAGGCGCCGCGCGGCCAGCCCGCCCGCCTGCTGTTGCCATAGCAACGTACAAACCTCATGTTTCCCCACTAGCGTGAGATACGCGTCGTGCGGCGGATGGCGCGCGTCGCGCCGCGTGAACAGTTGCAGGCGCCGCGCGGCCAGCCCGCCCGCCTGCTGTTGCCATAGCAACGTACAAACCTCATGTTTCCCCACTAGCGTGAGATACGCGTCGTGCGGCGGATGGCGCGCGTCGCGCCGCGTGAACAGTTGCAGGCGCCGCGCGGCCAGCCCGCCCGCCTGCTGTTGCCATAGCAACGTACAAACCTCATGTTTCCCCACTAGCGTGAGATACGCGTCGTGCGGCGGATGGCGCGCGTCGCGCCGCGTGAACAGTTGCAGGCGCCGCGCGGCCAGCCCGCCCGCCTGCTGTTGCCATAGCAACGTACAAACCTCATGTTTCCCCACTAGCGTGAGATACGCGTCGTGCGGCGGATGGCGCGCGTCGCGCCGCGTGAACAGTTGCAGGCGCCGCGCGGCCAGCCCGCCCGCCTGCTGTTGCCATAGCAACGTACAAACCTCATGTTTCCCCACTAGCGTGAGATACGCGTCGTGCGGCGGATGGCGCGCGTCGCGCCGCGTGAACAGTTGCAGGCGCCGCGCGGCCAGCCCGCCCGCCTGCTGTTGCCATAGCAACGTACAAACCTCATGTTTCCCCACTAGCGTGAGATACGCGTCGTGCGGCGGATGGCGCGCGTCGCGCCGCGTGAACAGTTGCAGGCGCCGCGCGGCCAGCCCGCCCGCCTGCTGTTGCCATAGCAACGTACAAACCTCATGTTTCCCCACTAGCGTGAGATACGCGTCGTGCGGCGGATGGCGCGCGTCGCGCCGCGTGAACAGTTGCAGGCGCCGCGCGGCCAGCCCGCCCGCCTGCTGTTGCCATAGCAACGTACAAACCTCATGTTTCCCCACTAGCGTGAGATACGCGTCGTGCGGCGGATGGCGCGCGTCGCGCCGCGTGAACAGTTGCAGGCGCCGCGCGGCCAGCCCGCCCGCCTGCTGTTGCCATAGCAACGTACAAACCTCATGTTTCCCCACTAGCGTGAGATACGCGTCGTGCGGCGGATGGCGCGCGTCGCGCCGCGTGAACAGTTGCAGGCGCCGCGCGGCCAGCCCGCCCGCCTGCTGTTGCCATAGCAACGTACAAACCTCATGTTTCCCCACTAGCGTGAGATACGCGTCGTGCGGCGGATGGCGCGCGTCGCGCCGCGTGAACAGTTGCAGGCGCCGCGCGGCCAGTCCGCCCGCCTGCTGTTGCCATAGCAACGTACAAACCTCATGTTTCCCCACTAGCGTGAGATACGCGTCGTGCGGCGGATGGCGCGCGTCGCGCCGCGTGAACAGTTGCAGGCGCCGCGCGGCCAGCCCGCCCGCCTGCTGTTGCCATAGCAACGTACAAACCTCATGTTTCCCCACTAGCGTGAGATACGCGTCGTGCGGCGGATGGCGCGCGTCGCGCCGCGTGAACAGTTGCAGGCGCCGCGCGGCCAGCCCGCCCGCCTGCTGTTGCCATAGCAACGTACAAACCTCATGTTTCCCCACTAGCGTGAGATACGCGTCGTGCGGCGGATGGCGCGCGTCGCGCCGCGTGAACAGTTGCAGGCGCCGCGCGGCCAGCCCGCCCGCCTGCTGTTGCCATAGCAACGTACAAACCTCATGTTTCCCCACTAGCGTGAGATACGCGTCGTGCGGCGGATGGCGCGCGTCGCGCCGCGTGAACAGTTGCAGGCGCCGCGCGGCCAGCCCGCCCGCCTGCTGTTGCCATAGCAACGTACAAACCTCATGTTTCCCCACTAGCGTGAGATACGCGTCGTGCGGCGGATGGCGCGCGTCGCGCCGCGTGAACAGTTGCAGGCGCCGCGCGGCCAGCCCGCCCGCCTGCTGTTGCCATAGCAACGCACCCGACAGGTTGTCCATGCCGAATATCTGATGGCGGATTGCAATTATATTGTAAATTAACTATAGATACGTTATGTTCATGTATCGAAGTTTAGAAACCGGGCTTGGATCATGTGACGGCATCGAACTATCAGTGACAAAAACGTCGCTCTGTGTATTTATGAGCTGAGGTTAACTACAACAGCTATAGTCTTTTTCACGGCGGAACGTATGCGTGACACTTCGAGATGATGTCAAAGTCAGTCAAATAGTAATGTTCTAAAGTTTAATCGAGATGATCAACGATTTTTGTTTTACTTATCAATTAATCTCAGATTAATCGATTGTTTAATTTTCATTTTCGCACTCTCTAATAGATTACTTTCTATTTTACTCAGTACTGTTATTTGACGGAGTTTTTAAGAAAATGCTTATTGTTTATTTATTTATATTGTATGGCTCGTTTATGATAATTTATGAAATAATTAAACAGGAAATAGACAACAACATTTTTTTTTTGTATGTTTAATCGTTAAATTTTTTCGTTTTAATTGTTTTAATTTTTCTTTATTCTTTTGTGTCAAAATTGATGTACACAACCTAAAACGAAACAAGTTCAATGTGTCAGGCATACGTTCCGGCGTGAAAAAGACTATAAGAAATAAACTTATAAAATCAAAAAACCAATTTTTTTTTACAAACCATATTAAAACTTCAAATACTTAAGGTGCGTTTACAAGATGCAATTTTTCGTACGATTTGCCCCACCCATCGAACATGTCCACGAGTGTCGCGCTAACTATGACAAATCGCATACGATGAGCGTTTAGACGTGAAAAGTTGTCGTGCGATACGATATCGTATGGGTTGAAATCGCATCGTGTAAATGCACCTTTAGGCCCATCTTACGGGCACTCTACACATTCGCCGAACTATTATTTGGATAGAATATGACAGGCCCTCTGCACGTTCGTGACCGTCGGCATTCGTCTATCATCGGCGAATATGTAGAGGGCCCATTTTTTTTTTACAGTAACACATGTGTTTATTTATAATGAGCATCCTGAACTTCTTATTATAGACTCACTATGAATCATTGTAGCATTTTATATTTAAAATTGGCCCTTTATTACTGGTGCCAGATAACACTCGTACATTATCTCTATTATTCCAGTTAAAACATTACGTTAAACACGATATTTTTCAAGCATTGGTCATATCAGCTGTCATACAAAACTCACAAAACGATAATTGCTCACAACAATAATCCACCAATCAGACGCAATTTATTCTCAAGACTGGTCCTTTGATTTGTTTCGGTTCTGCCTACGGATAGTTTATTGTATTACTAATTACTAACCTTCCCGCATTCGGTAACCAGCACTATAATCTTATGCAGGTTGAAGTAGTCTCTGTGCAGTTGTGTCGGCTCCTCATCAGTCATGGGTTCGGTGACCTGGAAGCTCTGGATCAACGCCTGCAGCTGTTGGTACTGGGTGTGGAGACGACGGGAAAACGCCGCCCATATCGAACCTGAAGAAGTACTAAGATGTATATTGGTGGAGTTTAAAACAGCGCCATCTAGTTCTAAACAAACACGATAACGACTGTATCCCCAATGCGCGGTAAACATTGGCGTCGATTCTTGGCGACTTCTAAAATGCTCTGTTCTTATTTCGTTTACAATAAAGTCCAAAATAGAATGACTATTAACGCTGACATTTTTAAAATTTCTTAATTTTAGTACAAAGTCAGTATTTGTGGGTCAATTGGGTAGAATTAGTCAAGACTATTTTGCTTGCTGTGTAGAACAGCTGCTAAACAAGCTCAGAGACGCCATTTTGATTATACTTTTAGTAATATCCCTTTTAATGACATGCCGTTTTCGTCTTTAGTGATAACAAAATAAGAACGTTCTAGTTTTAGTATAATTAAATTCAGTCATTGAACAACAGGATCGACGCCTATATCTCAGATATTTTTTATTGTATTTCTGAGATGTACTCGTATAATGCTCCACCTGCGTCTTAACGTTAAAAAGTGACATATTTGACAGAAAATGTATATTCGTAGATCTATTAACAAATATATCACTTTTTAACGCGTCAAGACGCAGTTGGAGCTGTTGCTTAAGGGGACCATATCCACTTTTCTACAAATCACATTTTGTGACATTAACTTGTAACTGTGTAAGAGACTGTCTTATAGAAAACAAGTCAATGTTGTCTCATAGAAAACAAGTCAATGTAGGTTATAGAAAAAGTGTCTTTCTTTTCATTATTAGGAAAATTATAAAAAAGTTTGAGCCATAGGAAGACTGCATGAAAAGGTGAGTTTTTATACTTTTAAACATTTAGGTACTGGTTCATCGTGACAGTTTTAATTTGTTAGTGAACTTGAATCATATATTTTTAAAACATCAATCACAAAAAATGTAGGTAACTAATTTTTTAGCAAAATTTAAATCCCGTCTTGTGAGAGTGTTCAGTCTTCGTTCACAATTAACACACACAAACTACTATACTTACTGTACATCTTGGCAGCTAGAAAAATAAAGGAAATATTTTGAATATTCAATAATAACTATAGCTACTTAAATAATGTAGAATACTCATGGTTTTTTAAATTGATTTATAATGATATTTAATTACTTACTTACAATTAGGCTAAGCATCTTACTAATATAATATGGTGGACTCGTGAAACTGAAATAAATGATTTGATTTGATTTTTTTTAAGAAGAGAGTTTATAAACACATTCTAGTTGAGCTCGCTCCATCGTAGACCTCATTCTTGCCTATGTAAGATTCGAGATCAAGAGCCGACCCATTCATCATAAAAAAAATATAGTTTTGTTTTTTTTTCCACCAAAGAACTATAAAACATTGCATTATTTTTACAACATCAACAAAAAATAAAAACAAAAGAGTATAATTACTAACCTTCCTTCTGGTCGAACTCAGACTCAATAGCTGCATCCAAATCAGAGACAGGAAGGTCAACGAACTCTGCCGCTACAATATTAGCTAGGGCTTCTTCTCTCGTCCAGATAATTCTACCTGAAAATACAAGGAATACATTTTTCCGGCGCAGCCAGCGGGATGATACAACGATATCCAAACTAAAATTATAATGTGAAAGTTAACTATTGTTACTGTTAGTGAATTATAAATCTAAAACTTATATAGAACAAATAAAAATCAATGAAAAACAAATAAAAATCAAACAAGAAAAAAAAATGAGTACATAAGAGGAAGTGTGAAAGTGGTGCCAGTGAATGAAAAGATGAGGAGCAACAGGCTAGCATGGTATAGGCATGTAATGAGAAGGGAAGAATGTCATGTAAGTAGGAGAGTAGAGGTAGGCCAAAGAAAAGATGGTTGGATTGTGTGATGACATGAGTAAGAAAGGAGTGAGTGTTGAGATGAAAGTTGATAGAGGAGAATGGAAGGAGAACACCTGTTGTGCCGACCCCTCATAATGTGGGAAAAGGGCAGGGAGATGATGATGAGAACAAATAAAAATCAATCACGCATTGAATTAATTTTGATGAAACTTGGAATAGGTATCATTAGTGATCTAGCATACCAAACCGCAAGCTGAAGCAAGAATCTTAATAATGTAAATAAAACTTAGGCCTTTACATCTCTAATAGATGTTTTATACAGCATCAGGCAATCTATGCCTACACTCAACGGGACGCTGTAGTGCCTGGGACATTGTTTGAGATGGAATAGGCTTGCCCAGCACCTAAACCATCCTCTCAGCTTAATTAGCCTGGCCCACAGGAAAGACAACGTCAATACGTGTGGAGCAGACTAAGCTGCGGGTTTCCTCACGATGTTTTCCTTCACCGTTAAAAGCTCGTGTTATAGTGCATATACATATTACGAAATGAAAATTCCATTGATGCACGGCCGGTATTTGCACCCATGACCTTCGGATTGAAAGTGGAGGCACAACCAGTTGTCTGTGGGCGGTGGCAATCACTTACCATCAGGTGTGCCACTTGCTCGTTTGCCCCCTCTTCCAAAAAAAAAACCCATTCAGCCAACGCGGCTCAAAGTAATCGTAAGAGAATTTGCATATTACCTCCTTGCTGCATCAGATGTGTGGCGTCATCCGCCGCTGTCAACATAATGCGGCAAATGGTCTGATCCCGCACCTTCGTGCACAATGCAGCAGATATTTCCGGCTCAGGTATAATCAGGTTTCTATCCTCAGCCTGAATATCTGGCAGAGGCTCGCCATTGGGCAAACTGTGTGCGGTTAGCTTGAAACCCTGAAATGAAAGTGTTTTTTTATTTTTAAATTAAACAGTTCAACATTTGTCCTCACTCTGCCTGATGTTAAGCAGTAGTGAGGTCTAAGATGGAGCATGCTACCTAGAAGGAACCTATTTACACTTGATTTGAAGACCCCTATACTGTACTTTTCGGGAAATACAGAGCCCGGCAATGAGTTGCACAATTTGGCGGTGCGTATGAATAATGTAGACTCAAAACGCTTTGTACGAACTCTGGGAATGTCGACCATGTATAAGTGGCGTCGTTCCGGGAATGTTTAAAAACCATCATAAAACCTTTATTAACATAACAAACCAGGCTTTAGGGGATAGAAGCGTGACACACCACGAATAGGTCAAACGCTTTTAGAATGTCTTTAGTGTAAAAAAAACTAAACAGGGTCACGACTGTATCCCCAAAAAAAGTAAACAAGTTCGTATGAGTCAGTGGCCAACTCGGGTGACGGAATTTTTAGGCCGCCTTAAGGCCTCCGTCATGGCTTAACGACTTAAATAGCAGGGACCGACAATTTAACGTGCCCTCCGAAGCACGGAAACGCTCAGATGAAAATGTCGGTCACCCATCCACTTACAGGCCGTTTTGCACGTTGCTTACTTTCTACTAAGAACTACTAAACAAGCACGACCACGAGCGCTTACCTACAATCCCCAAGGCGCGGTAGACAGACATTCTCTTAGATCTTTTTATGTATTCCAGATACTTTGAAGATGTCTTTAGTATCTAATTGTTTATGATCCTTAATGATTTTAAGGGGGTAGTCAAGAGCATGTACATACATATTTGGCAAATGCCCACATATTGCAGAACTTAGCATTCTTGGTTGCAAACCCATCGCCGCACAAGGTTACACATTAAAAATTACCTTTTATTCAAAGTCTCAAGCTACATAAGGTGCTTCCTGATGCTGAGATAATAATCTAGGTAGGTTTTAATAGTACATGAGAGCAAAAGATGTATGTATCACATGAGACCAAAATAATTTGTTGCTTGTGCTTTTGAATCCCTCACTACACTCAGGAATATAACTTAGAATCACTCGCTAGCTTGTACGGGATTCAAACTCAGCACTCGCAGTAAAAACTCATTTTGCTGTCTTCTGGTACAATGTACTACGAGTATTTGCTCATAGTGTGAGCAAAGTAGAGTTTTGCTCACTGTTTTTACGCGGCAAAAGTGCCCTTTTTGAGCTAGTAAGGTGAAAAGGATTTTTCTACCTTGATTTTATCTGTCCAAGTCTGCATCAGCACAGTTCCAGCTGGACCGTCAACCAAAGCTATGCTGACCGCGGGGTCAACAATGGGTACCTTCACCACCTCAAATTGATTCTCCCTGATCAGGAGGATCTTCTGGTCATCGAGAATGAAACCAGGTCCGCTATTCCCATCTGAAAAAAAGTTTTACTATAATGCCACATTTAAACACTTGCTAAAAAACCAAACAGTGCCTTCTATCCTTGTCGCACACATCAGAACTTTAATAATTTGTCTTTGTCTTAGTACAGCGCCGGCGGCGGCGTGCCTCGTGCAGGGGGGATACTTGGCTTGGCCCACAATCAAACCATTCTTACCTAAAGCCCTCAAGTAGATTTCCTGAGCAGGCGCAATAAAGTCGGACACAGGTTTGCTAATAATTTGCACGGCGTTCGATGTGACGTCGAACGATATGAGAAGTTGACCACCAGGGTTGCCAGATATACAACTGTAGTAAGGCTTGGAGATGACACATCTGAGGAAAATTCATTTTCAATTTATTTAATCAGACCAAAATCCATAAAAAAAAGTAAAATAATATTTCCCCATGGCGCGGTAGACATTCTTTCAGAACTGTTTGTATTCAAGATCCTTTGAAGATTTCTAAGGGGATAGGTAGTCAGTGACATGTCCAAAATACCAACATATTTAGTTATTTGATACATGCCCACATTTTGTAAAAGTTAACAAAATATTTCGTTATATCAGTTTATTTTTAGTTTTTGCATTATCCTAGTTTTATTTTAAAAGTTTGTATGTTGTTTGTGTTTCATTCACGACTTAGCCATTGAACCGCTTTAAAGGAAACTTGGAATATGAAACGTGTACGTACTTAGCTGGGATTCGAAACAGCCACCCAAGAGCCATGCTTATACGGAAATAACCGAATCTGACACTCTAACCAACTTAGCCAACACAGCAGTTAGCAGTGGCGACGAATTTTTGAGTTACATTATTAGTATTCAGTGTAAACTTACCTACGTCAGAGAATACAGATAGCCTTCGTTTTGTTCTGTGCAGGAATTAACTATTGAAGGTAGTTGTGAATTTAATCATAATTTACTTGTTTCGTTCAGAGTGCATTTTTTTATTAGTAATGGTGTTAAGCAAATTCGTAAGGACAAATATTATTGTAATAGTTGTTTTATAAAAACATATAATTTGTTTTTATGCATAGAAATTTAGAGTTTAAATAAATTTACAAAAAATATTTGTTTTTTTATGACCCTTCAAACTTATATCACAAAAATTAACTTAAAAATATATATCACAACATAAAAACTAAGTTTGTTGTGGAAGCAAAAAAAAAAAGCAGAACCGATATAATGTAGTTCGGGTGGATTTGAACTCGACACCTCTTGGATCACAGTTAATTCTACTATAGAAACCACTGAACCAACAGCTTCTGTGATATTGGTGTGAAATTAGATATCGCTAACTAAGCAACTGAACTAATTTTTTGATACAAAAAGAAGTTCAGGGACGCAGAGATTCGAACTAGGTTCCGTTGGCATGGGGGGATACCGATTGATGAAGCTGACTGTACATAGTGATCCAGAATAGCATATCATCGCCAGACAGCAAAATTCCCTAAATGAGTTTAAAATACCATCAAAATTTCAAATTTAAAATAGTAGGATTCAAATACTTATAATTAG
This sequence comes from Epirrhoe alternata, assembly GCA_963565295.1. Classification (NCBI taxonomy): domain Eukaryota; kingdom Metazoa; phylum Arthropoda; class Insecta; order Lepidoptera; family Geometridae; genus Epirrhoe; species Epirrhoe alternata. The sequence goes on along the minus strand of OY751386.1, from coordinate 11,081,607 downwards.
CTTCTGCGCGCGGCTTCGCCCGCGTGGTACCAACATTTTGAATAGTCTACAGGCTATTCCAGGTCACTATCTACGCCTATTCCAAGTATCATCCAAATCAGTTTACTGGTTAAGGCGTGATTGAAACACAAACATACAAACATCTAAACAAACTCACAAACTTCAGCTTTATTATATGAGTGGGATACATAATAATTACTTAAAAGTTAACTTACAAATCATGAACCCACTGCGCCGGCATCTTGGATGTAGACCCTCTATTGCTGCTGGAGACCAGATTGTACATAGTAACTTCCACATGGGATCCAAACACCGGCAACATATGCACCAGCAAGCTGTTCTGCACCCACCACTCCGAGAACTCAGCAGTTTCATCATTCTGTAGTGTCAGCGACCATTCCCAAAGGAGAACACCTAGAACCAAAACCCAGTTATGTTCTAGTGTTTCATCTAGCTCTACTTTAATTGTTTTAGTTATTACTACGGTACTTATTGCTTACTCAATCAGATATTTAAGCTTTAAGAACTTTCTAGACATTTAAACTTTAAAATAAATTTACAATTCTTAGTAAATACAAATTTATTTTATTCATAATTTCCCTGCCCTTATTCCACTTTTATGTGGGGTCGGCACTTCAGGTTTTCCTCTACCACTCCGCTCTATCAGCCGTCATCTCAACACTCACTCCTTTCTTACCCATAGCAGCCTTCACACAATCCATCCATCGTTTCTTTGGTCTACCTCTACTTGTAAATCCTTAATGTGGGACAAGGGCTGGAAGATGATGATTGTATCTTGATTTTTAATTTCGATTTAATGAATGCCTGAAATTCAATCCCATAAATGGATTTATATTTTGAGAAACTTATATTTGCATTCAATCAAGTATTTTATAATGAAGTCAAACTATTGTCAACAATTATTATTGTCTTACCAGTGGAGTAGACTAAGTAAGCCGAGAAGATGGCATGGTTGCAATATTGATAAACATCTCTCTTCCAACAACACAAACAATAAACTAGTATTCGCTCAGCAATACAACAACAATAAACACAATGAAAGTACTTAAAAGAAGTTAATAAACCATTGTAATTTTCCTTGATTTCTTTGTACAATTTAGATTACCTGTGGTTGAGTCCCACCCTCTCACCAAGTAGGGGTTGGAGCCTGAGACAGTGACCACTTTGTCTGTGACATCGAGAAGTTGGATGTTACCGGTAGAGGCACTCTCAAACACATGCCGCCACACAACTTGACCTGAGGAGCAAAATTACAATATTAATGTGTCATTATTTTTTCATATAATTACAGCTGATCCTTAGGAACGAGATTGGAAAAAGTGGAAGACTTTTAGGAACTTGATTTATGATCCAATGGCAGTAAGAACTCAATAATTTTACATCCGGACATTGATTAACTATTATGGATATATTATCACTTAGGTATTACAAATTTTAGTAGATTTACAGGAAGGTAAGTAACTTAACTTGATACCGATTACCATATGAAACTCATGAACGAGAACGATATTTTGAGAGGATGCAGCCAATAAAATCAATTACCTGTCTTCAAATTCAGAGCAGCCAAAACATTCTCTTCTGTAGCAACAATCAACTTCTTCGCCGTCGATACTGTGTCAAATTGTGCAAATTTGATTCTGCCCACGTAAGATTGACGCCTGAAAGCGTTAATTTCATTAGAAAATGTTTTATTCCGACCGAAGGATGACACAAATATTATAACCTAAAAACGATCATTCACCAGTCGAATTTTCCGATTTGATCTTCGTAAATGCATACTGATAGATTAATTAAACTGAGAAAGACAATGAACCAATTTAATTTGTTTAAATTTTTCAATAAACCCAGAAAATTGGGTTTGAAACCGATTGACAGCACCCCCATTTCTGATGATAACTGACAGCTCAGTCTCACTCAGCTCAGTATTGCCAACGCCGTTTTTTGATTTCCTTAAATTCGACGCAAACTACTATGTCCAGTGATTTGGGTGCAAAAAACCATTACCTGTAGGAAAGTTTTCCAGGAGTGGTGCAAATTGGTATTTTTGTAGATCCTTGCCACTCGCGCCGCCATGCGCCATTTTTTTATTTTCGATTTCTCGGCAATCTCGTTTTAATAGAAGATAAGTAGGTATTAAGTTAATATTAAGTAATAGATCTCACCTAGATTATTTTAGACTAGAAAAAGTCTGTAATGATAATTTTAGTAAATAAATAGCTGAACGACAAAAGTATGTATAACAAAACTAAAATAGAAAACATTTCCTACAAATTATGTTTTAAGAATTTTTTTTGTACGATTCAATAGTGCGAGCATCGCAAAAGGTACTTCAACATGCATTTCGGCAAAAAAACTCCTTTTGACCACTTTGAGGGTATAATTATCGATAATATTTACCGATAATAACTTTTTGTTCTTTGTTTACAAATTATAATAATTTATTTACGAAAAATATCAGAATTATGCGTTTCAGATATCAAGGTTCATAACCTACCTACTAGAATAGTAGGTACCTACCTACAAAACACAAGTCTTTGAACGACTAAAATAGAGGAACGATTTACAGGAGAATTTAATAACGAGATAAGTATAACTGACCAGAAAACGTAAATTGGACTTTTTATAAAATTGTCATTACTTACTCTATGCTCACGGTACGGTCACGGCTTTCGAATGATGACATGTGATGATTGCCGGGATACAAACTCGCGACCTTCGGATTGAAAGTCGAGGTGCAACCACATTCGACCAACAGGGCTTTTTTAAATAATGCAACTTCTAAAACAAGAAACTACATATTTGTCCAAACTTACCGATTTCCTTTTGTTTGTTTTTTAATACGGAAACTCTATTTTTCCATTCCATTCAACCGAGATGCAACCAAACATTCATAAGTTTTGCAGTTTGTAGAATGCGCTAAAATGCGTTGAACGAGATGTTTCAATCTAAGCTCCCAGGGGCTCAGAGTAACTGCCAGGGTTGTTTACGTACAACCTCTAAAAATCCTCAGACAAAAAAAACCGCATTGGAGGGAGTGGAGACGAAAATCAACGAAAATTTCGTCTTCAATGCAATTTTTTTTATTTAACTGGCGAATAAAATAGAAACCCTGCGTATTATTTAGGTTCGACCATTCAGCTCAGACTCAGTTCTAAGCCATTCAGTCAAGCGCTTAGCTTACATTGGGTAGGTAGGTACCTACCTAACATATTATTATGCTGCCTAGCCTAGGGCTAATCTCAGAGAAATTTTAAAGGGCTATAGACAAAAGACAAAAATGAGGATGCGCTTGGGGTAGGTAGGACGTGATGCGCCCTAACTTGTATTTCTCATTCCCTCTGCCAAAATGTACACGATTCTAAATCATAGTGAGTCTTATTTAAAATAGGTAAATAAATAAAATAAGAACTTTATTGTGGACACCAATTTAACTTCGATGCTAGGTTTAGAATACTGTTATGTCCTGAAATTGGCGGTCTTATCGCTTGAGGCAATATTTTTACCTCTGAGATTTTTACGTACATAATTATCTATACGAAATTGACAAGAGTGTGCGTAAAAATGAGGGGTATTGTAATTTTTTATGCATCCTAGTACGTACAGTCGGCAAAGAAAGTTTATTATCGATAGCGATAGCGATGCTACGAGTGTTCGGCTAAACACAGCGGGTGTGTTTGACTTTACAGCTTTGCGGATTCACAAGCAAGCCATGTGATGGTAAGTACCTAGTACCTACCTACTTCTACAGGAGGTATCTACCTTCAAGAAGCCTTGTAGACGCGGACACTGCCGTGCCGACTGCCGACGCGTCCGCGGCCACAGTCTGTTTTGTGGAGAAGATTTATCAGTTTAATTTTATAGAACTCAATTTCTTTTTGAAATATAAACTGTTTCAGGGAAATTAATATGGACTGAGACATAATCTTCAAAGATTTGAAATAATTTTAGTGATGATGTTTCAGATTTTGGAAATATTCAGATTTGTGAAACATCAAAATGTTAACTGACTTTTATGGCTAACTGTACTTTTAAGTTCCCTTTCCGGGCTATTAACTAATAGCATAATAGGTAGGTTACCTACCTTGCTATTACTAAGTACCTAAATGGAATAAATTAGTGAGTTGACGACCTCTGTGGCGCAGTGGGTGAAAGCCCGCTTGAGACGCAGAAGGTTACGGGTTCGGTTCGACCCCAGCCGCGGGAAAAATGTTTGCTAGATCTGCAAATATTTATCTCGGTTCTAGGTGTTTCTATGTATAATATGTATTTACAAACAAAAAGTATAAAAGTAGGTACTATATCAGTTATCTGGTTCCCATAGTAGGTAGGTACCCTACAAGCTTTGCTTAGTTTGGGGCTTTATGATGCTGTGTGAAATGTCCAGCATTATTTATTTATTAATTATTTATTTAGTTATTCTAGTTAGTTATAGCTAGGTATAGCTCTCCCTTCGATCTGGGTTCCACGTTCCACCCTCGTCTATGCCGCGACCACAGACACATGGCAAACTCACACATGCATTAAGTACTAGTACCTACCTACCACATGTGTCGTACTACCACCCTTCACGACGAAAAATGGATAAGGGCAACTTGAACGTACCTAGTTTCGTTTGTGGTCTAAATTTTTACCTAACTAATGCTAATGTATAGATAGATAGATTTATATATTTTTTTTAATTTTAGTAGCAGTAGTAGGTAGTCGCTTGCAATATAAAATGTAAAGGAGAATGTCCAAACATAGAGGGCTTGGTCCAAATGTCTAATTATGATGGATGTCACAAAAAACCATCATAAAGTACCTTTTTACGTCCTAGGTACTTACAGAGCTTGAATATTATCAGTACAAAATCAATAAATGTAATAAAATATAACTATAATGAGCACCATAAAATATAAAAAATATATTTAAACATATATGCTAACGTTCCTATCCTTTTTGTGCGGCAGGCTTGCCTTATCCATCAGTTTTCATGGTTGAAGGGTAGGTAGGTACTTGCCACTGCAATGTGCACGCATACTGGCGAGCGAGCTATATTATACTTACGGCGGAACATAATTTTTAAGGCTTCTATTTGTAGTAACTTAGTACTTGGTAGGTAGGTAGGTATTGTAGGTAGTTTATGAAGTTTTTATTGGTTTATTGAAGTACTCAGGGTAGGTAGTTAGGTATTGACTTCGGTTTTGTAGGATACACCGTATATATTAACGTTTTCCCGTATATATTAACTTAATAGAAACTACCTTATCAGCCTATCAAATAATCATTTTTGTACCACCCTATCGGGACTTCACAATCAATCAGTTATTCTCCTATGTTTATTTCTAAGTACCTACCAGGTAACCTAATCATGATAAGGTTCGTGTTTCTTTGATTATCAATTATAGGTAGGTATCAACTTAATTTATAGCTTAGGTAGGTAGGTATATATTTAATAGGTATCTAAAGTATCAAAGATACATTAGTAAGGACGGGCTTAATCATGCGATAAGTACACTCCGTTACAAGTTCTCACAGTTCAAGCTAGGCCCGTTCCTAAGCCTCTTGCGACACTATTGCATCTAGCAAGACTGGTGTGAAATTCGCACCGGCTGCGGCTACTTTCGCATTGGTGCGGATTGATCGGAACCGGTCTGCACGGTGTGAACCATGTTTGGGTTCTATTCATTCGGGATCATTTACTTATTTCAATAGGAAAGCTCCTGACCGCAATCTGACCTGATGCATTTTATTTTACTTTAATGGGGATAACAAACAGTTGATACATTAAAACGTTACTTAATTAAGATTATATTAAGTTAGGATGAGTAAATGTACAACCCACTACGTTATCCTCGTCTTACTAAAAAAATACTGAGGTTGTTGTGTGATGATTAATCAGTGAAAATAAAAACAATATAATATTATCCTATTTAAGTTCATAGCGTTAGTTTTATTATTATTTTATTATTAAGCCTTTATTGCTGATACACACAAAATTACAAACTATTGAAAAAAACTTAAATCTAGCACATCGAACGTCCTGCTTTCGTGATCAGCGTGTCTTGTGACACATAGGCCTCTTCCAACTGCTTCCATTCTTTTCTATTGTTGGCTTTTCTTAGCCAGATTGTCCCTCCTATATTTTTAGATCATCTGACCATCTTTTAGGTTGTCTGCCTCTTTTTCTTTTTCCATCTCGTGGTTGCCATTCTGTTATAATTTTTTCAATTCTGTCAATTTCATTTTACTGTCCCTTGTCATGTGTCCTGTCCATCGCCATTTCAACTGTCTTACTTTCTGTATTATATCTTCTACCTTTGTTATAGATCTAATGTCTTCTGCTCTCTTTCGGTCTTTTAGCGTAACACCCATCATACTTCTTTCCATTCCCCTTTGGCATGTCCTTAGTTTTTGAAGATGTTTTTGGCTCAACGCCCAAGTCTGGCATCCATACATGAGACATGGCAAGACACAGGAGTTGAACACTTTTTTCTTTGCTCTCATAGGAAAGTCTTTACTTTTAAATACCTCTTTAAGGGACCAATATCTTTTCCAAGCACTGGCCACTCTTCTTTCAATTTCGATGTGATTGATCTCTGAATGATATTAATTTCCCGAGGTATGCATAGTTTCTAACATATTCTATGACCTCATTATCCACTTTTATGACTGTTTCTTCTCTGCTTGTTATAACTTTTGTTTTTAATTTATTCATAGTCAGACCAACTACTTTGCTTGCCTCGGACAACTGTTTTATTATTAAGTTAAGTTTTATTATTATTAAGGTTAGAGATTGTACGTTCATTCATTCAGCAGGATATTTTTTAAAGCTATTTTAAATTTAAGTTCGGACAATGCAAAAATATCAATATCGTTAAATTTACTGTTGCATGCATTTTATGTAGCAGAAACGTGGATTCCATTGGATTATGTAAAATAACATGAAGGCTTTTTAATCCATATCCCCGAAAGCTAGTTTTCTCTGCAGTAGTGAGGTCTAAAATGTATGTAGCATGCTTTCCTAGAAGGAACCTATTTACTCTTGATTTGAAGACCCCTATTATTTGTACTTATATATCACAGCTGCACCAGTTTGCACTTTCAGGAGTTACTAATAGACAAGCTAGTTTGAGTCATAGTCTACGGTTTGGTTGTCTGATTTCGATCCCCCTATAGAGAAATTACTTACCTAACGAATTTCCTAGGTGAACGGGGTGAAGGTTGTTTGTAATGTGAACGTGTACCTATGGAATAAATGATCATCTAAATCGTAAATTTCATTCAAATGGATGATCAAGACAGATCATAAACCAGTTGCTAACCGAATTCACTGCAGACAAAATGCATAAGAACCCACTGATTTTAATATGGTGTGAATAATAAATAATGATGAATATCAATGCTGATGCTGTCCGTCGCAATCTCGATGTATCGAATTGAGTCTGGACCGGCCGCCAGCCGGCGCTCAGACCGGATCTCAGCTCACTCAGACCCTAAAATAAAAACATCTATCGAAATAATAATACGCACTGCTTACCGGGACAAGTACGTGAAACGAATGGCGTTGACCCCCAGAACATTCCCATGCCGGCCGGGCCGCAGCCCAACTGGATTCTCTTAATGGTAGGGTACTACGCAACTGAATAGGCCTTTTTACAATCGTGTGTTTGAACTTATTAGCTTTTATTTTGGATGGTTCTATTCTGATAGGGTCTCCTTTTAGATCGGACCTGTCTTTGATAAATGTTTCTATCTCTCTGTATGAATGTAATTTGACAAAACTTATACTTATTTTAAGAAACACAACACTGATCACTTGATCAGTTATACTTTTATCTGATTCAATTCATAAGCCGCAATTATTGAATAATGTGTTCACAACCTGAATATTGCGAATGATGCTAAAGGGTCGGTATGGAACTACCCCAGATCATATTATATGTACCAACCCAACTTGTATTGGTGGTTGGGTTCTTTTTTCTTCCAATGCAATTCTCAGAGAATAGGCGATCGCTATGCAAATCCTGGATAGTTCTCATTCTAGCCATTCATCATTTCTTATTCAGTCATGTGAAGCAATTATTTGCACCAAATCCAGTTTCAGCAAAGATTCATGGGAGACTGCAGGATGAAGGAACCATTGTATCCGCTTTCTTTGTAATTTCTTATCTATGCACAGAATAGGGGATGAAAGGGAATAGTACAAATAGACCAAGCTGCAATCACAAAGGTCCAGACCTTTCACCCTCAGTCTGGCTTGCCCGCGCCTAGACTCTCGCGCCGCGCCACGCCTGCCTGACCCGTCTTTACAATTGTAGTATAATTTAATCGTGCGTCTTTTCTTCCATTATTCTTTGTGCGAACAGGACGACAGGAGTATTATTGTTCTGTGGAACAGGACGAGCGGACAAACCCGTTGCCGTCGTACAAAGAAAAATATATTTAATGGATGTCCGAACAATGGGGGAGAAATTGTGATAGGTGAGAGTTATCTTTCACAGCCACCGACAACTTGTTCTTTTATTTTCAAATATACCCCAGTTGCTGGGAAGGGGTCCATAGAGATCAGATTCCAATTTTAAATCGCAGACGGTTCACACGTTTTGTTATGTTAGCGTTGAAACAACTAAATAAGTAGTCCTAATGATGATTACTCCATAGGGTAGCTACAATACAGGGCATCTTCTTGACAAAAAAGTGACCACATGTGCCAGTGTCCTTTAAAGCTGACAGCAAAAAATGTGCTGCCGTCTACAGCCTGTAGACAGTTGTGCTATTTTTAAAACCGAAAAAAAGAATCTTTAGTTGTACCGGTACACTCAACATTGCGACTTTAGCGACGAAGTGAAAGAAGGCAGTGGTTCTTCAAGGTCGGCAGACAGCGACATACACCTACCTACTCGTGCGTTGCACGCTCGCAAGGTGGGTAATTTTAAGTCCTGTATGAAGCTTCGTATCATCATTGTAAGTACTTAAAATAGCGATAAAATTAAAAAATTAATTGGAATTATTTTCAGACGTCTATATTAACTTACAGATTTTCTGATAGACACTTAGTTCTAGGTATACCTAGGTACCTCTACATATCATATTGTGAGCAGTGAGTGGCCGGTAGAGACATAATAATTACGTTTGCATAAAACTACTTAATAAAATCAGCAGACTTGTCCAAGCCGAAGGTCAATCACAAAATAAATCTGTTCCTTGTCATGCCACAACCTTTTTGAAACACAACGAGAGAATTGGTCTGTTCGCCTTCGCCGTTTGCCCCTTTTCTAATTTCATCTATTATTTCTAGCCATCCATAGAAATTGTGGATCTTTGCCCCCTTTTTGAATTCTTGTACCTACTTTTTATTAGTTTATCTCACACTTTCGCTATTTGCCCCCTTTACTAAAAATGGATAAATAGGTATTATCATATTTAGCTGTTTGTACACTAATTGTATAGTCAAGTACAAAATGCATGTTGCATAGTGATAAAGTAAAATATAGTGATTACAGTTTAAGTATACCTACCTACTTAATGTCTTTCTCCTACTCTACAAGTCACACTTGTTTGCCTAGGTGTGGGTAGTAGCTATACCTAAATAGGTACTTACATTAGGTACAGTTATTACTAAAAAGAAGAAAGATTTTTTTATAAGTAGATACCTTTGTATAATTGTAACGAATAAACTCAAAAACTACTGGACCTATTTCAAAAATTCTTTAACCTTTAAAATGCTGCATTATCCCTCAGGAACTTATAGGCTAAATTTTATGAAGAGCATTGCCATTGATTACCATGCATACCTACTACCTGACAAAAATTTGCATGCAATGATTTAACAATTTTTTATTCGTATTAAGTTGGAAACATAATAGATAGGTATGTTTCGTTGGCCGGCACTTTTGACTTTTGGGCCCAATAAGAATGATCTCCTTTAAATTTTACAAACATAATTAAATTACCTATGTACCTACCCAACAATACATACAAACTTACGTACGTAAGTACATTATAACTCGATGCTTACCTACAAGAATACGCGCGAAAAAAAAGCATACAAACAGCCGAACATAGAACTCGTGCTTTTTTAAAAGTTGGTAAAAAGTAGGAGCGTTTCCTTCCTGACATCGACCACACACAACGTCACAAAGTCACGCCCACTAAACATTTGGGTCTACTAACTATTACTGCTATACGTCACTATCCCTGCTATCCCACTCGTTTATCGCTCAAAAAAACTATGTGTAATTGTTTACCCACCCACCCAGTAGATGCCACTAGCCAGCACGATGCCGATGCGACGCGACAACGCAACAACGTGCCCGCCCCGCGCTTATAGAGAGGTTGATAAACTCTTTGCTTCGACAAACAATGCGCAAGATTCTTTCTACCACGGTTTGAGTCTCGTTAGAGTATAATTTTCTTTGGTTTGAGTGTAGCCTGTAGGTCTCTTTATATTATAGCTGTGCTAAAACTGCATGTAGTAGGTATAAGTAGGTAGGTAGGTAGGTAGTACAATAAATTAGAAGACCCAAACACAAATATGTTACAAGTAAAAACAACATGAATGCAAATAAATAGGTACCTACCTACCTACTTTATTACTTTGACTTTATTTAGATTGGTTAGGTAGGTAAGTTGGTAATAATAATCAGATCCTTTGTGAAAAATTATAGAAAGTAGGTAGGTAGGTACCTACTTACTTATGCCTACTTATTCTAGGTCCTAACTATAATACCTACCTACCTACCTAGTAGGCACGAGTCGCGTCACCAGACGCCCTTGAATTCGCAAAAAATATAAACAAATAGCAATGACCTCGACATACATGATAGACACGATCACTATTCAAAACTGAGTCAGGTCAGATTAGGGCGACTATTATGATGTAGAGTAGGTAATGCGAGTTTTTGAATTAAATAGCAGCATAATAATATGTAATAGAACTAGAAGTGCCAACTAGTTTACGAGTAGTTTTCTAAGTAATAATAATACATGACGTCATCGTCGTCTGGGCCGTTTGTGGGCCCCAATTTGACGTCAATCATCTCTAGTACAGTGACCCACAAATCTACAATATGTAGGTAGGTATAAACCTAATTCAGCAAATCGTGCGATGCGAAACGCACTTAGGTCAACGAACTGTTGACGTATTTTTAATACGCACCAAGTATGTTGTGTCGGTACCTAAACCTAACCTACATAGTACGCATTACTAAGTAGGTAAGGTGGGTATCTATGTAGGTTAGGTAGCAGGTAGGTACCTAAGTATATATAGGTACCATTACTAAATACTAATTAATATTTCAGGTTTTTATTTACCTACAAAATGTAGTATACCTACTACAAAATCTACTAGTAGGAGGTACCTGCTAGGTACTAGGTCCTACCTAGTAAGCGACCGACGCGACGACGCGATGTAGGAAGCTGATCCTAGGGCTACGATGCAGAGGGAGGCCTAATAAAACTGACAATAGAGATTATGTAGGTAGGAACCAACTTGATGACTAAGAACTTTTTTTCCCTACAAAACTTTTTACTGTCTTCAATGATGACCACCAAGAGAAAAGAAAGAAATGTCATTTGAAATTTATTCAACGTCAAATTTTTAAAACAAAATGTCAAATTTCAAAAATAGTGATGCCCGTAATGGTTTGTTATTGTCTCCGGATAAAAACTATTGTTGAACATCGGATTCATAATCAACCTGCTTTATTAATGAGTTGAATCCTTATTATACTTTTCCATTCATACGACTTGAATTAAATTAAATCACGTGAACAAAATCTTTTTCCCATCATGACTAGCCTACGCTGCTGTGCGCCGGAAACTCGATGAGAATTCGTTTTACCTACTTACTACAGTGCTTTTAACGCTATTGATATGAAGAAAATGTGAGAAAGGAAGTATGTCTGTCTGTCGTGCTGTTACAAGACACACTACACCGAGTTCTTTGTGTAGAAAGGAAGAGTCTGCGTTTATGCCGTAAGCGAATTTCAACGACAGTGGTTTCTGGTAAGATTCAAATTGGCAGTGAAAGCGTCGCTATAGGACTTTGTTCGCACAAACGAGGCACCCGCAGTAGCCGCTCTACCTACCCACATAATGCGGCGGATACAGATCCGAGTTTCTTACTTACACACATACATATTATGCGTGTAGTACGAAGGCCAGTCTAAATATGTGTATGTGTCGCGTTTGTGAGTTGCGAACACATACGGCTTCAATGATCAGCAGGTGTAAGCTAGCTAAAGCAAGGGGCTATTGCGATTAACTCTTTTATCCCATCGTTTCCATATCAAAGACTATTTGAACTTGTTCTACCTATTAGAAAATGATGGCTAATTCTGTGATTTTTCACACGACAGAATTTTTTCATGTTTTAAATTTTTTATTGTGTAAAAGTACATAAGCTTAAAATAACTTATTATTCTGCTGTTTTGTGTCGCATTAATGTAGGTGCAATTAGGTATGTGTCATTGAGTTATAAAGGTAAAATGGTACGTGTCCAAGTGTAGGTATTTGCTAGGAGCAGTAGGGTTGCTAATTGGGTGTGTAGGGTATAAGAAATTACTTTTATTAGTGTAGTTGAGTTGGTGTCCTACCTAGTAGGCATGGTTCAATAAACTCACACATTTAAATAATTAATAAATAATAGGTACTTAATTCAAATTTCAAATTCAAAAGTTACTTAGTTTAGTTTATGAATCATGACAAAAGATCCGAAAATCTTTTGTCATGATTCATAAACTAAAGGTCTATATAATATGTAGGTAGGTACTACTTTGCCTAGTTGCTTACCTAGGATTTATTTATGTAGATACCTGCTTAAAAATATCTTTCGGGTAGTTTTTTTATGGAAAAACAAAAGTTTCATTAGATAGGTACTTAATTGTAACAACAAAGGCAAAACTCCTGCCAATGAATCGATTACAAGTAACGAAGGTCAGAAGGTTTGCAAGTGTGAGTATGTATGTATGCAAGTATGCAGCCGAGCTCAGTGCGGCGTCGCTGCTGCACGCCTGCACCGGGGCGGTTGCAACACCCTCCCCCCTTCATTCTCCGCTTCTCACTCGTCGCCGTCTTGCCGCTAGCCTGTCTCACCTCGCGGCCGGCAGCCTTGCGCGACGCGCCGCGCTATTTCACATTCAAAATTATTCGCAAGTTCGCAACCATTGCAAAAACTCTCTGTGCAATAAAAATATTTTTTCGTTTCAATGCGGGCGCAATAAGTTTACATAACAGAGAGATTATTAGAAATTATACAAAGAAATAAAGTGCCTTTTTAAAACTTTGTATGCACTCCTCGTTGCATTATCCCGCGCGCGTCGTTATGAGAACCCCGACCCCGTACTGGTGGTCACGTTGACGTCGCGCGGTGCCGCCATATCTGTCTCGGCCACCAACTAGCAAAATTTAATAGGTAATTATATTCGCGTACCAGTGTTTTGATTTGGTTTAGTTGCATAGTGATTGTGTGCTGAAGTGATTGAAATTTACGGGATCGTCTGTGATTATTCCAGCTGGAATCTTGTTGGAAATTAGGTGCGCGCCGGCCGGTTCTTATCGGGTGCAATGCAGTTGCACTTTCAACTTATTGCAGTTTTGCATTCACAAAAGTTTAATGTTCGGAAAGTTTTTAGTGTGTATCGACTCACTCAAAAGGACTGTAAACGTACCAAAAGTGTATAAACAATAGAAGTGATGTGTTAAAGTTAGTTATGAGCTGTCAGTCAGTGTAGTTGTGTTATTTCGGTCATTGACCGCCTGATTTCGCATCCCTTTATGTTAGTGCTGTTGTTAGTTTATTGTTGTAAATCCGTATTTTTTTTAGGATAACAAAATTGTGTCACCTCCCTAATGACTATGACAAGACCCGTGCATTCTGTTTTTGAAATTTACAATACCCGGATGGAATGAGAGCACAGCACAATCAGATTGTTTCACAATTTCATATGTTTGAACATCATTTGTTTTTTTGTTTTTCGGACGATTGAACTGTTATCATTTTCTTCCAAAATTACAAAAATTACAAAATAAAGGTAATTATTATTCATTAGTAAAAATAATTGTAATTTGAAACTTTCATAGTTTTTATAATTTTGCATTGAAATTTGTTACAAACTTACACGTGGCTTCCTTGAATTTTTGTATGACATCATCTGCACGCGAGGCATGAAAATTCCAAGCAGAAGTCACAAAAAAAGTTTTCTCATAAGTACCTATCTTCCATACTTCTTTAATTTAGACAGATTATCAGTGTAGTGTGTGTAAAACAATCATAAAATGTGCAGAATGGCGGAAGGCAATGGAGAAATACCCATTGAAGAGGTACCTGGGAAAGACTCCGACATTGGCCGTACACCAGATTACCGCAAACTCATCGACTATGGCTTGGATCCAAAGGTAAGGCTATCTTGTATTCATACTTTATGCATATTGTACCTTTTAGTTCATAAATACTATCTGCTTAATACTTTTAAATACCTAAGTGTACCCAAAAAGTTCTTAATTTTCTCCGGCTCTAACAAATTGTTCTCGAGCTATCTTCATATATATTTTTTTTCTTACTCAGCCATAGATTAGGTTCAATTAATTTGAGTTATTTTTATATCTGAGCTGGTTGTTCTATCAGGCACCCCTAATTTATGTAAGTTTTGGACATTATTATATAAATATATGAACAATGTTTTAATGAACTAAATACACAGGGCCAATACTTTTTAGCTAGAGTTTATTATTTTTACAATTTATTTTATACATAGTAAAAGTTACTAGCAATGGCTTCATAACGGTACCTAGCCAATCTAGTAAGATTTTTATAACCTTGAAATATTTTGTAGGTTACTAAAATCTAACTGGAGTGAATATTAATCTTATGGACTATTGAAATGTCAACAAAGTAGGTAGACGTGAATATTTTCTCAAAAATACTATTTAAATCTATTTGCTGGGCCGGAAGGTACCTACAGTTTTTCAACGGATCCATTTGTGAAATTAGTAACCATGGGCAGAACACAAATGAAGACGCAATCACTTCGCAGACAACGGCTAACTTCACGAATGCCTATCCGTTGATGATCAAGGTGTACTCAAGTATAAGTAGGTGATATGAAATCAAGATCTATCTAGCCAGCCAGGTGGGTATCTATTTAGCCACACCTGAAATGACACATCATTGGTTTTTTTTATCAATGCATGTTTATGCCACATGCACTGTCTGATATAAAACTGACCTCAGATAATTTTTACTTCACTAAACTGTTTTATATTAAAAAGTCATAATATTACTATCTATAGATCAACTAGGTCCTAGGACCTGCCTAATATAGGACAGGTTTTGACCAGGCCCAAGGTTGAAAAACTATTGTCTTTAAAAAGTTTAATTATTTTTTTATACTTAGGCTAGGTACACAAAGACGCAGCTTTTAACTTAATTTGAAGTAAAATCGTAAACAAATTACAATTCTCCTAATATAGTAATGATAAAAGTTGATGGGATCATTTTGAGAGTAGTATGAGAGTATACCTACCAACTTACCTAAATCGATTTCGAAAGAAATAGGTTAGTACCTGTACCTACCTACCTACCTACCTGATTTCTTCAGAGAGATTTTCAATTAAATTAAATTCATTTACTCAATTCAGATTACGAGATCCATTTTCATTTTGATAATTCTGAAATTATTTAGCTTAAATAGCACGCAGGCGATGTTTCGGTCCACCCAAGGTGTGTCGTAAAAGCTAAAAGGGGAATTACCTGAATTAAAAATACCTATAAGGTACCATATAGGTATATCGAATACCGGGAATTGTTACCTTAGAAAAATAATCTAACTGGAGAAACGCTATGAGATCGCGAAAGACAAACGAAAGTTCGCCATTTCATAAAAACTTACTACTGAATAAAAGTATTCTGATTAGTTTCCAATAAGATCGTAAGTAGGTATGTATAATATAGGTAACTTGGGTTATTATTATGTGTCTAAGAAGATTAGTGTTGTAGGGACCCCTAGAATCTCGTTACTCCTATTGGAAGTTTCTGCTCAGCCTAACATCCTCTTAGTTTACGGTTTAGCCATTGTCTTGAGCCAACTGTAAGACTGTATTTTTTTTTACTTTATTGGAAGACAATTTACCTACTACGTACTCTAAAGCACCTTGCATCTCTTTATTCTATTTAAAAAAAAACAGTAGATATGGAAAGCCACACCACAGAACCACCATCAGAAGATCATCATTACCACAGAATACAGAGAGCTATTACAGGCAGGGTTATTGCGATATAGCAATATAAAGTTTCATCCCAATCGGGGTATTAATTAGAGTTTAGAGGTAGGGGAAAACCGGGAGACTTGACCAGGGGGGAGAGTTGCTCCACATCGTCAAAATCTATCTAAATATTGTGCCGTCGGATGCTCGGACGAGTGATAGCATGCCGATTCATACATATATCTTTACACCAGCGATGGTAGTTATTCCTATTTCAGCGATTTGGTGGTCAGGGATGACACGTTTATATTTTTTATTAAAAGTAATTAAATTTGATAAGTATTTTTCATAGGATTTTCCCTACCACTATGATCAACTCTCCCTTTATTAAAAGTAATTTTTGATAAGTATTTTTCATAGGATTTTCCCTACCACTATGATCAACTCTCCCTCGGGTTACGGAGATTTGAACCACAAAGCAATTTTTGAAACAGTAATTTCTTGACTAAGTTGGTGGGTTAATATTAATAGTATTTTTGGCATTAGAAAATCGGAACTATTCACCAACAATGCTTTGCATACGTCAAAAAACTGTAAATTTTCAAAGTCATTCTTACAATTTTATACGTGTTTGAATGATTGGGGTTCAACTCTCCCGGACTCCCCCTACATCATAATCGCGATCTTTCAGCTCGGCTGCTGAGTTAGAGGCGCCAGCGCCAGTTTGGGGCAGGTATGTCTGCTATTTAGTTTTCCTCGTAAGTCGTCACTGTCCTTTGATAATAACATTGTGCGAGTCAGGACGGCAGGACATCGCCCCCGCCGCGATCCGTGTTGGCCACTGATCTGACTCCATGCAATCTGTTTGCGTTCTCGTTCAAATATTTGCAAACACCTACATGACCAAGCGCATGCTTTGAAAATCCTCTGGATCTGTTTTTATTACTTACACCAAAGTTGTAAATTACTTCGTTGATATTATGACGTAGGACTTCCGAATTGATAGGGTTATTTCTTTAAATTTAGTTTTTTTTCGCACGGAAAGCACAAGTCTAAAGAAATACAATCATTGACAATGCCATTTGAAGAGTAGGTACTACCTACCTACAGTATGTACTCGTACTCGTATCTTTTGTGATTGATAACAATACAATTGATTATATTAAGGCCTGTTTGGAGTTCCTTATAACAGATTATTGGAATTTTGTTTTAGATATGTTTATGAATGTTGTACGTATGATCTTTGCATAAGTATTTACTAACTTGATAAACAAATCGTAAGTGAACATTTTTTTGTATAGGAGTTTACTGTAGCTACGATTGTAGGTTATATTTAAGTTATTCTAAAACACCAAAACCAAGCTTTTTATAATCAAATTATCTTGGGCGTGCTGGGAGACTTTGCTCCCCCAAGTTCTTCAGTCTATCATTATTTTACAACTACGACCGCCTCTCGTAGGTAAGGTACTTGCTCGTGCGTGTCTTGCCTACGCTTCTGCTGTTCTGCCCTCTGTAGAAGAAAAACAACCTTAAATAAAAACCTAAATTTCGAGTATTGAAAGGCGCAAACTTTGTGCCTGATTAAAATGCTGTCGACTTCGCTTCCTTCTGGAACCCATAGTGGTTTTTATTACATTTAGTTATTCTATAATTCTTCAGTCGTACCTATCTGTGCCATAATATGATCTAGTGTGGTGAAAGGGTATCAGATTATTTTTACAGGAATGGAAATTGAAAAATGTTATGGTCTTGATGACAACTAGATCATGACTGTCATTAGAGCATAATAATGCCAAGCGAAGAATATAATATTGAAGTATGAAGTTGTCACAAGACCGCCAGGAGTGGCGTGAAAGAGAAGAGGCCTATACCCAGCAGTGGGTGTTACTGACTGGATAGATAGATAAAGTTGTAGAAGCTTATGTATCTAAATCTAATACAATAAAAACTTGTTCGTAATCTTCCATTATCAAGTAGGCGACTAGGCGATATAGAGGAATACAAAGCGAGTTTATTATGCGGGCACGCGGACTTCAAGTTCTTGTTCATTTACACAGTTCTTATAGATTGGTCCTATGTTGATACGTTTCTTAGGCTAACATTCTTGGGTGATTTACCAAAAGTGAAGGTGTCTTCTATGCTTCCCACTACGGTTCAATTTCCTTTGATTCCTAGAAAATAATTTCTTGCAAATTCATACAATCAGCGCTCCACTCGACTATGGCAAAGCCCTCTTCAGTCGCTGCAGTGCGACGCTACCGCTACAGTAGCAGTCACAATTATAAAATAGCGCATTTTGCATTCACAATAACTTGTTAGGCGAATGGATATCCGCATCGTCTGCCGCATAGCGCTTACTGCAGTTATCGACCATAGAAACACGACTGTTTCGCGAGATTTATAGCGAGCTTTAAATTGAACTAGCCACTGTAGTCTATACTGCCTGGTTGTGATGCTTACACTACAGATATACCTACAGGTTGTAGCTTAAACCGTTCATTATTACTATGGTAATATGAGGCGGGCATCGTGCCCAGTGGCGTCCAAATAAAGTGACTATGCCAAACAAACTGCTACAAGCTTATGACGAATAAGAACTTAGGTACTGATTATAGTATTAAATAATTTGTTGTTTCCAAAACGGTGAACATGTTCATGATCCTAAATAGTCGTGTTGTTGGTTTCAGGTAGCCGCCAAGCTCGACGACATTTATAAGACTGGAAAGCTAGCGCACGTAGAACTGGATGAGCGTGCGTTAGATGCCTTAAAAGAATTTCCATCCGACGGTGCTTTAAGTGTTCTTGGACAATTTTTAGATTCAAATCTTGAACATGTTTCTAATAAGAGTGCTTATCTATGTGGCGTCATGAAGACCTATAGGTGAGTACCGAACCACTCTAGATTTTTTACGCTGCATTTTTCCCTCCTAGGCAACTCGTTGAAGATGTTGGATTATTGCCAAAGTGCCTGAAACTGGGTCACAATCTTGAAAAATTGATTTGACATAATATCATGCTCGATGCTTGACCGTTGAGCTTATATTACGTGGTTGCGGTTTCTAGGCATGTTACGTTGAAAGAGGACATGGTGGTGATGTCCTATGTAAGATACAAATATGTAAAAAGTTTTAAAATATACTTCAAAAAGATTCTTAGCTACGGCGTCGGCGTTCGTTGATTTTGTTTTTGTAACAATTGCAAAAAGTAAAATCAAGTTTATGCAAGCAAAATATACTTTTACCAATCGAACAGCCGAAATAAATATCGTTTTGACCTCTGGCAGAAGAGGGCACGTGTAGGTATTAATGTACTCGATACTGGCTATTAAAATGCAGTAAAAATGATTGCAGAGTCTGAAATATCATGATTGTTCGATGTAATACGACTGTTTGATATACCTATCTTTAATGTTGTATGATTTTTTATTTAGATCGCAACTGATGTTAGTGCTTTTCTCGATCAATTCTCTAAAATAAGGTGTTTATAGTGAACTGAAAAGCTTTTGAATTTCTTTCAACGATTTCTGGAGGTTTTATAGCAATTTGAAATATGCTGCTATTTTGCGAGTGTAATATTGAGTCGAAAGTGCATTTACGAAGTGATTTGGCCGCTGTGGAGTGAGCATGTTTGCGCGCTTCACCGCGAGATTAGATTACGGCTGGTCATTAGCCCCGCTGCCGCTGTGATGCAGGACCTGTTTGTCTGAGCCTCATGCAAATCGGTATTTTTAAACGCGTATACGGCCTTATTGTGCCAGGTCAAGGCGCCGTCGCCACCCGCGCTCCCCGTCTGTCGTCCTTACCACTTGTACAATTGGTCAGATAATGATATGTCTTTACAAGTCATTCGAGGCCAGCCGAAAAGTTGTCGGCACTGGTCTTGATCACAAAAAAATGGTCGCCGTGCAATTTATGCTATTACTGTCCAGTTTTGAGTCTGGACTGGTATAACTTTATATTGATTGGAAAATTGCTGCTTAATTTACGCTTGTTGTCATTGGGCAATTTGTTAAGGGGCAGACCTGTACCGATGCTTACAAAACCAGCGTAAATTTTAGAATGTACCAAAGCAGCTTATGGAGATAATTTAACAAACTGGCTGAAAGCCAACGTGCCGCCCCGAGTCGTTAGCTCTTTCCATTACTGCAATGCTGCCTCAGGGCGTACTTGTACGGCGTTGCTTTGCGCCCCATGACGTGTTCTTGTCTTTTGTGAATGCTTTTTCACTGGAAACTGTGCCCTTTATATCGACTGTGAACATTTCTCTCACCGCGTACAAAGGGACTGATGTTATGTGGGCACACTTGCATGATTAAACAGCGGCTCTGAAACAGTTCACTCTCGTATGCAAACGAGAAAGTCTCCATTTATAAAAACTGCAACTTTCCGCGACTGAACTGGGATTTATTTACAACAATGGGTTTAAAAGTAGCGTCACGCAGCAAGCGTACTATGTTCTCCGATAGAGTTAATGATTTACATACCGCCGTTTTCTCTAGGAAAAGTATTAGATACCTAATGAGGATAAGGGATTAGAAACTTCTATTCTTAAAAGCCAATTTTTTATAAGCTACTTCTTCAATAACGTTACTCGTAAGAGGACCTAACTATTAAGTCTACAAATGGCATTTTTGGTGAAAGCAATTAACCTAGCACTTAGCTTTAATTTGGACCTTACTAGATAGTGTGATAATTAAGTGTTATATTCCAACTCCAATTTGTTCAGTTCTCACAGAGTTAGGTACATTTCTGTAACAATGTGTTCTGGTATTTCAGACAGAAGAGCAGGGCGGGAGTGCAGGGCGCCCCCGCGCTGTCTCCCCCTGTCCAGGTCAAGGGGCCGGACGAGGACAAGATCAAGTTGATCCTGGCCCGCACCGGGTACACGCTGGACGTCACTACAGGTCTGTCTCTTATCATTTGATATTTAATGTTTAATATGAAATAGGTGAAAATATGTGTATGAACTTCCTCACTCTGCAGTCTTCTTTTCGTGTCTTCTTTCGAACCAGTCTGGTGAAAGGATTGTAAGTCTTGCAGGCGCCTTCATGTGGTACATTAGGTATTTTCAGAGTTTGTGTCTCTCGAAAAGTTAGCGACTGCGCGTCAACAATATGAGTGACCTCTAGTGCAATAATAACTGAACGCTTCCGTGCCTCGGAGGGAATGTATGATTGTCAGTACCGGCTATCAGACCTCGAAACGTCACGTGTACCTACTGTGACAATTTTGTCTGGTTGTTGTAAGTACCTACCATGGTATAGGTTAGGTTAGCTTGTATGGTATAGGTAGATTATGTCTCAGACACAAGGAATCCTAATTTTGGATCAGATAACATCTGTTAGATTTATTTATGTTTCGTTTCGATTTTACTCCGCCACATATACAGCATGTTCAGCAATTTACTATGTTATTATGTCCTTTTAGTCATTTCATCTCAGTAAGAATGCTCTTTTTAATTGAACAGTCCTTACGGTTATGTTCAGTCGAATTCCAATGGAGCCGCGAAGCTGCGCTTTGCGTCATCTCTCTAAATATATTTATGTAAAAATATAACCATTGGTTTACCCTTTTACAATGAGTCTCATGTGCAATTTTATTCATCGAAACCAGAACACCAGCTGTTTCAAAAGATTTTATTGCGAGCCGGTCTTTTCACCCTTTATAGCGCAGTTCCGATCTCTCGAGTAGTCTCACGTGATTCTAAATGTATTCAAATAACCGGTATAGAAACAAACAGGGCAGGTACTAATACTAGCCCTAGCTTACGACACAGTTCGTATCGTAGGAATTCGCGTTGCTGAGTGAACTTTGCTTTTCAACAACGTTGATGCTTTCGTCAGCTTTGACTCAAAGCTCACATTTTACTTTGTAGTTTTTCATTCCCTTAACATCGTAATCTCATTACATTAGCTGTTTCTAACGCTGCATTGTTTGCTTTTTGGGAGGCATCTCCTTTACCATTGCCTAAATAATTAAACCTTTTGAAGCTGTGTGAAACTGTGCAGCATTATTCATTATTTATTTATTTTATCTCATGGTATAAATTAGTTTTACTAATCATCTAATATTTTGTCATTTTACTGACTTGCATATCGTTTGAACTTGCACCGACTTTTAGAAAACATGTGTAGATATGTACACATAAACATTATCTTTGGCTATACCTGCGCAATGCGCTTTCCAAGATGCAGGACCCTGCAATGGCTAATCAATGACACCTTGCACCTACGCGACCCCTAGTTTCTTACGTTTAGTTTCGCGTGTTGACGTCTCTTCACGACCCTCGCGTTTAGACGCTTGGCTGAAGCTTCAGCGGAACGAAACGGTCCCGTGGAATTCGTCCAAAACCGAAGTTTTCTGCACTGCAATTGTTGTCGTTTTCGTCGCAGATGTGTTCCGTTGAAGTATAGATGCTGACTCCAAGTGAAGATGTTAAGGGCTAAGTTGTAATGTTTCAGGTCAGCGCAAATATGGCGGGCCGCCGCCGGGCTGGCAGGGCAGCACGCCCGGATCTGGCTGCGAGGTGTTCTGCGGGAAGATACCCAAGGATATGTATGAGGTATGTTATCTTATCTAGCTATTATTGACCAATATCTACATCTAGCTGTTATCAGTTTAAACTGCAAGGAACTGCAATCTTTTATATATAGTTCTTGAGAGTTGAATCGAATTTGTACCAAAATGACCAACTTCTCTTGAAGTATTTTCCATCATTTGCGCTACTGACACAAACAAAGGTACGTAAATACTCATACTCATTTATTCGCCGTAGGAGCTCAAGGCACACTTGGTTTTGTCATGTAGTAGGAACAACTTAAATAAATTAAATTATTAAATAGAACTGGTTGATAGACTGGTTAGATAGAACTGGTTGGATCCCGGTGGATGGCAGGCGACTCCGGGGCAGGCCTAAAAAGTGATGGCGCGATGACCTGGACGCCTTTGAGAAGGATTGGCGAAAAATCGCAGAAGATCGTGAGGTGTGGAAGGTGACGGGGGAGGCCTTTGCCCAGCAGTGGGGCAGTTTAGGCTAATTAAAAAAAATTATTAAATAGAACAGTTATGTAATTTTGATGAAGATTATTGAGGTTGCTGCAGATGCATTACTGGTTTCCAGCCGCTCTCCTCAAGAGGTGGCCTCAGCACTGGGACATTGAACGTGTTAGTGCATAACATTAAAGAGTCCATCGTTGCGGTTCCAGGATGAGCTGATTCCCCTATTCGAGAGATGCGGTACTATCTGGGACCTACGGCTGATGATGGATCCTATGACGGGTGCCAACCGCGGCTACGCTTTCGTCACGTTCACGTCGCGCGACGCCACCCAGCGCGCCGTACTAGAGGTTGGTACAAGCGTCGTACGTCCATCTCTATACTCTCTCTGCTTGGGACTCGCGTTCTGAACTTAGCTCGACTTTTCTAATTACATTTCTTAAGAAATAAGAATAAGCTTTTTTCCAGACAACAATGGGCAAAAGATAGACCATGTCGTTAGTGCTAACGACATTTTACATTTAGAATGAATGAATGAATGAACACTTTATTGTACACCAAAACAACTCGATTTCATTTAGTTCAATAAAGTCGGTTCAAAACAAATCTTTTCCATCAAGATTTTTGTAATAGTTGAGAAGCATTTGGAATGGATATTGAAGGTAGACGCAAAATTTATCATGATAGATGGGCAATTTAAAAATTTGGTGATGTCTAACTTTTTTGGATTTTGATGTATCGTCAAATAATGATCTATGTCTGAGCTAACTTCAGGACGATGCAGTTGTATCGGCAGATGTACCTACTGTTTATCCAGTGGCATAGGGCTAAAACTGATCTAGACCTGCGCTATTCAAAATAACTTTTGTCCCCATCTTAAAAGTATTGTAGACGGTTGGGATCAAACCCTGGAGTCTAAAAGACTGGATGGATAGTCTAAAATTAGAGGTGAAGGCTGTATAGACGAAATACATGTTCCTTTTTATTTTATACGTCAAATTCTTAATCTAATTTGATAGCAAAACCAGAACAGTTTTAAACCCTTAGCCACTGGTACAACTTTGTAATCGATGTGCTCTTATGTGCATTGTATTCATCACATACATATACCCTGTACGCAATGTACGGTGTACATTGTAGACTTCTTCTAGTTACTATCTGTCTATAGTTTGATGAGGTGACCGACTAGATAACATAATTAAATAGAAACCGACGCTATCACTTCCGCGTATCACTTGTCTATCTAATGAAAGAAATATCTATTTTAGTAATACAATTCTTCAGAACATAGTCTTATCTGCGATAAATTCGCGAGGCTCTCAATGACCTACTTCCTGCAAATTTTAGGAACCGCGCAAAAACTAACGGTCATCGCCTCAGGCGTATCCATAGCAACTCATACGTAATCTTCAGCTTCCTCTCGTACTAACTGTGACACAAGTTATGACGTGGCTGACTTTCTATAGTCTGTGTTCGGTAATCTGTGACACGCGACCGTGGGAACGGCTAATGTGCTGCCGTCATGTCTGAGCAAGGGGTCAATTCTATCATCAATATCTGGCGAAAAGGCTAGACGATGCTTGTCGCATTAGTAAATGTTGTTTCCATAAATATATCAACAAAATTAATTTGGTCTTATCAAAACTGAGGAAATTGGAGGCCGTACAGTGAATGGTTTAGTTGTTCGCGATGGTCATTCGACCTCGACTTTTTGCGGCCATAAATATTGTATGCAAATCAAATTATTTATGATTGGATTCAATGATTAGTACGATCTAAACTAAATTTATTTAGGGATAGCATCATCAAAATGTTGGCTGAATTCAATTCGGCCTCATTGTGTATGTAATTTAAATACAAAATCGGCAGTGTAATGATGCGTCACAGTAAATGTTTTAATTTCGATGACCTAGAATGATTCGAGATACAGTTGTTAGTAATGTAGTAGGCGGTTATATCTAGCTATCTGTAGGATATTCCAAATTCGTCGCCTTGAATACATCCGTCGGTCGTTCACCTCTTCAAACAGTGTCCGCTGAATTTATGTGATCCCCCCCATTTTTGTTTACCTCTCGATGTTGGCTAAATCGCATCTCAAATGCTCGACTCAAAGCATCGGAGACGCGATTATTGGGTGTTGCACGGAGAGAGTGGTAACAGCATAATCAGAAGCGCATAAAATAATCTCACTTCTAAAGAATCCGACCTTGAATTTCGTGGTCAAAATTAGGACACGCTATTTTTGCACGCGCAAAATGTGGCAATGTAGGACTTGTTATCTGCGTTAGATATCGTATTGCTATCCAGATTACACTAGATTCGCGCGGTTTCCGGCGTGAGTCAGTCGCATGACCTGAATCGACGTTACCACTCTCTCGGTCCGAGCAACTGTACCAAGCAGTAGAGTTGTTGAACAAACATTTGTCACAAGACTGGTGCCTCGTTGACTGTCCTAGTGTTGGCACTCTCTAGGCAAGCTCCGCGCTCACCTAGCGGGGCGGCTGACCTCAGCCGAACGATTGGTATTACTAAATTGTTTCAAAACTCTAAAGCTTCACGATTCATCTCCACTCTGATGTTGATTGGTGTAAAATTGAAACAAAATTTATTCTAATTTAAATCTATTTCCAGGTGTCTCGCCGAATGTTTAAGTATAATCCCATAGAAAGATTAACAAAATCACTGCACCTTAGCTGCCTCAAGTTTGGTGGCCTCATACCGCATCTGTAATCCCCTATTTAATCTCTAGGGAAAACCAACCAACTCGTTCCGATCAAACATATTCTTAATATGAAAAGGCTCTGAGTTTAGCATTCGTTCGTTGGTTTGTTTTCCCTGATTGCGGTGGAAGCCGCCAGACTCGGCCTCACTTGCAACACTAGTGGTCGTCAGCCAGTATTTTTGCAAGTCCCACTCATTTGCCTGTCGAAGATTCACAGTGTCACTGGGATATTAGATAGTAGGCTTGTTATATAATTTGAGCATGACATTAACCGGAGCGGCGCGCGCCTGCGTTCGTCGCAAGCCCGCGCCGCCATGTTGTGTAACTGTGCAATGTAACACCTTCAACTGATCAGCCTCGCTTGTCCTGAGATTATCATCCCGTTCTTACCGTTGCACCTTTGTCAATTTTAAGTTGCTTTTTATTTTTTGTTACCATCACACTTTTAATACTCGCTTCTTTTTATTTTCACTTCATCAAACGGTCCACTCACTTCAGGGTTAACTTTCGATTGGCTTCAGAAATTCTCTGACTGAGAATGTAATATATCTCAGGCTCTCCTCTTTGCTCGGCGCCGACCGTGGAGGGCGGCGCACCACTTTCGGCTTCTCATGTCAGTCCAGTTAACTCATCCGATTGGCTCTAACCGCGACCGCCGCACCGGCCAGCCCGGGCTCCTCCGGGGCAAGAAACGTCCTTTTCAAAATTGTTCCCTTATTATTTTTCCCACAGCTCGATAATCACGAAATAAAACCAGGGAAGACTCTGAGAATTAAGATTAGCGTACCGAATCTTCGACTTTTCGTCGGCAACATTCCCAAGTCTAAAGGCAAAGAGGAGATACTGGAGGAATTTGGTAAATTAACAGGTAATGTTCACTCGAATGAATTAAAGAGTTGTAAATGTCGGGTTGTTTGCGTGGGGCTTGGTGTGGACCGCTGAACGCGCCCCGCTTGCGTCCCGCCCCGCTCTCCCCGCCCCGCCGTCCCCGCCGTCCCCCCCCCCGCACCGCCCCGCACCCACCCCACCCCGCCCGCCTGTCTCCAGTCATTAGGCCGGGCCGCGCCCGCTCGCTGGCCCCGGCCTCAGGCTATTCTCCCTCGAATTGTTCTTGCAGCTGAATGATTATGAAATTCGAAAGGGGAAAAAGATTGGCGTTACCGTTTCCTTTAACAATCACCGGTTATTCGTGGGGAATATCCCTAAGAATCGAGATCGGGACGATTTGTTTGAGGAGTTTACTAGCCATGCACGTAAGTCCTTGTCGAGTTCATAATTAGTGGATGGTATAGCGGCGCGCGCGGCCGCCGACGCGCGGCCGTCAGCCGTGAACGCGCGGCCGTCAGCCGCCGCGCGGCCGCCGCGCGCGCCGCGCTAGTTGCTATCGAGAGTACTTACGATCGGCCTCGCCTCGAGAATGCTCACCGGTAATGACTGGAGAATCTTGCTGTTGTTCTCTAGACTAGTACTTCTTCGGTACCTTATATGTTCTCCTGGAATATCGTTTGATTTGCTTCATATTTTAGTAGTGTTGAAGGAATGAATGAATGCGTCGGGCTCGCGGAAGCTTCTTACGTTCGCGCCTTCCCCGCTTCCATCTCTATATCTATTGGTGTGATTGCAGCCGGACTCGTCGAAGTGATTATATATAGTTCGCCCGATGACAAGAAGAAAAATAGAGGATTTTGTTTTTTGGAATACGAGTCTCACAAAGCGGCGTCCTTGGCTAAACGTAGACTGGGCACCGGTAGAATAAAGGTATGCAATCATATGCCTTGCGCATGGCGTAGCGTTTAGTGCTGCGGGATAGGTTCAATTCCAATATTTCTAATAAAATCTTTGGTTAGCAGGTTTGGGGCTGTGATATAATAGTAGACTGGGCCGATCCTCAAGAAGAACCAGATGAAGTAACAATGAGCAAAGTAAGTTCTACCTCTGTACTCATAGCTCAATTTAAAACCGTTACACTCTTCAAATTCACGGATGAGAGAAGAGTGCATGCGACAGAGATGCGAATGTTGAGATGGATGTGCGGAGTGACGCGAATGGATAAGGTGAGGAATGAATATATTAGGGGAAGTCTGAAAGCAGCGCCGGTGACTGAAAGTTGAGGAGCAATAGGTTAGCGTGGTATGTGCACGCAATGCGAAGGGGTGAAACTGTGAAAGTCATGTAACTAAAAGGGTGATGGAAATAAATGTGGATGGAGTAGAGGAGTAGAGGTAGATCGAAGAAAAGGTGATAGATTATGTAAAAGAAGATATAGGTAAGAAAGGAGTGGATACGGAGATGACGAGAGATAGAGGAGAATGGAGGAAGAGAAATGTTGTGCCGAGCCCGCATGAGCGGGATAAGGGCAGGCCAATGATGACACTCTTGAAATTAAACTTTTTCGTACAGGGCGTTCAAAGTGGTGTTATGATATTCCAGGTGAAAGTGTTGTACGTAAGGAACCTGACTCAAGACATCACGGAAGAGGCGCTGAAGGATGAATTTGAACGTTTTGGAGCCGTCGAACGCGTCAAGAAGATCAAGGATTATGCTTTCGTCCACTTCGATGATCGGGACTCTGCAGTCAAGGTATATTTTATACATTTGGTAATATTTAAGTGTTAAACCACAGTTAGGTATTTAATTGAGAAATAAAAAGTACCGGTGCTTAACCGATAAACGTTACGGATTCCGTGGCCGGAACGGTTTAAGGCACTCCAGGCTTTAGGAGGATCGTCTGATCATTGCGGGTTCGAACCCGACGGAATCGAAAATTTTGACTTTTTATTTCTCAGTCTCATTGCCAACTCTCTCACAATATCTTTACAAAAGGCCACATTTTACTTATTGATATACTCCTTTGAAAACAACGATTTGAGAACTTCATCCGCCTTCTTCCTCAGGCGATGCAAGAGTTGGACGGCAAAGAGTTGGGCGGAGCGCGACTGGAAGTGTCGCTAGCCAAGCCTCCGTCCGACAAGAAGAAGAAGGAAGAAATACTGCGCGCCAGGGAACGACGTATGATGCAGATGATGCATGGACGCGGAGGGTATGTACGCTTTTGTGATGTAAACTCCTTGATTTAAGTATGTAAAAAAAAGTTAGTGTTGAATTTAGAATATGATTGATGGCCAGTATCCCATCCGCGTTGATAATGAAAGAAAGAGTGATAAAAACCTTGACTATAAAAAGTTTTTTTCCAAAGAGTTGAAAACATCACATCGAAATAATGTCCTAGTATGTTTTGAATACAGTTCTATCAATTATTGTGAATTAACTCGCATTTAGGGCCCGTATCTACTATTTATGTTTGAGTATCTCCTATTTTAAATTCAATATTCAGTTGTGGGATAAAAATAATTTGAGCAGAAAATGACGAAATTTGAGGATTCTGGCCGTTAATTTTAGGAGCGAATAAAGTTTTAAAAAACTTTGAGCCTTGTAATAATAGTCAGTCAGATTTAGGATTTGTATGTAGATAAAAATTGGATATTTGAATTATATCCCTATCTTTTACTCACCCTCAGGTATCCCAAGGACGATAGGTACAGGTTTTTTCTCTTATGAAGTTTTTTTATGTTTCATTGGGCATTGCTACCTACGGTGGTGTCTAGTAGATAGATATATTTTTTTTTATTTATCAGTCGCCTTATAGTTTTTAATTAGCAATTCACTCTATCTGCGCACTCTTTGTAAAAAGAGCTCTACCAAGATCCGGTGCGATTTGTAAATTTTTGTGCCACAATTAAATAATGCCTCAAATTTTTGGCTTATGTAGATAGGGCTATGACTAGTATTAAATTTGCCACCACACGATTATTCTACTTACGTACGTCAACATGGAAGGATGATGATTACTATTTAGGTAAAGGTGCTGGAATTACATAAATGTGGATGGATATATGAGTTGAGTAGGTGTAGTCTAAGAAGAGATGAGTGGATAATGTAAAAGATTTTATGGGTAAGAAAGAGGAAGGAAATGATGGACAGACAGGCAGTTAGTAAGATCGACGGAAGACATGAAAAATTACTTGTGTAAGGTGGAATGAGTCAATGTAAACATCAAACTATTAAGATTAAACATTTCTCAAGCAGCAGTGTTTTAAGGTATCTATTTTGAGAATTGTATTCAAAAAAAGAAAGGAGTAAGTGCCGAGGCGATAGTGATAGAAGGAAATGGAAGATGAATGCATCACCGACGTTACCTAAAGCGTGACAAGGACAGGAAGATAGTTAGATCGGCCCCGCTAGAGATCGCAGTAACGTGTGGCTGTTAACTGTCAGATTTGATTGGTGCAGCTGCTCGCCGGTGCACACGCTGCGCGGCCGCACGCCGCAGCCCCCGCCCCGACACCCGCAGCCCCGCCCTGATTACGGTACGTATGCACACATGCGCGCACACACACCCACACATGCACACACACACACATGAACACACACGCGCAGGAACATTAGCCGATGGTTGTCGCAATAGATTGAAGGGTCGTATGATTTATTGATAGTGGGAGGATGAGTAAATAGTTTTTATTTATTGATTTGACTTGCAGTTGGTAACGCCCATTTGGTGCAGCTATTAAGTTTGTGAGGATTAAAAATATATTAGATAGGTGCTAGGGAATTTATCGCGTTGTTTGCTTTATTTAGTTTTGATCTATTCATTCTTAAATAAGGTAAATTGCGTGATTTCCGAATGTTAGTTTATTAGTCTTTAAAAACTGCATTAGATGAGAAAAGTCTTAAACTGCATTAGGTCGCGTGCTAGACAATTTGTTGAGACGGCTAGCGGCTAAGTTCAGGTAAATCCATCGGTAAATCTAAACCTATTTGATCATCTCTTTGGTGTGGCATTAGAAATATATTGCGATGCCAAACAGCTGATTTCAAGTGAAAGGATCAGTCACGGATACCAAAACAGAAACACATACGACACGGTGGGTAGATGGATGTTTGAATTTCATGCGTTTTGTTCTCTTGTTGCTGCCGAAGTTTCGATGTGCCATCACTATGCCAATTAATATGATCGATGAAAGTGATTTATCTATTAATTTAAGAGATTTTTTAGATGTACACAATATATTTCCTAATAAGACAAGTCCAATTAGATTTTGGGTATTCGGAATATTTAACATGGAAGTCTACCCGCCGGGGTCTATTATTTACACATTGTAAATCTATACAAAGTTAGGTGGAGGGATCCATGAATCAACTTATCAAAATATCATAAATTTCCCGCCATCTAGCTATCATTGAACTCGCACACATACAATATAAATGTGACACGGTGTGGTCTCCACGCGCACACTCGCACATTCCGCTACTCCCTACTAACAAACGGCCGCTACTATACACTCACGCGGGATCTCCCATGTGACGTCCTGTGATTGTTTTGCTACTGTAAAAGAAAATGTAGTTCAATATTTTTGTGTGTGGATTTTCGTAGTGTATCGTCGAGGCCCCACAACATAATCCATTAACGCTAAGGAAGGCTAGATCGATCAGGTAGGATAGGATCGATGCATGACTCTAAACCGAAACTGACAACTCGATAACAGACAGGGCCACACATCGTCATCAAGTGTTAACATATTAACAGAGTGCATGCTTTGAATCTAAAATTCATTTTTACCGCAGCGTGTGGAGCACGGATGCCACTGGTGGCTGTATTGTTACATCGCTTATTCGGTGGTGGGACAAGTGTCGCAGGAAAAGGAAGTTGTTGGATCAAAATTCTAAATTATTGTCGTGTTGTGATGTTGCGTCTCCGTGCTTGGTTGTCGCGGTGCATGCCGGCGTGTGCAGTGGAGTGGTCGCATGTCTTACTGCGGTCGAGTGTCGCGAGGGCCACCCGTAACGCCCACACGGTAGCTTGTAAGTTAGCTTAGTCTAGCTTAGCCTCTAAAAGGCCTGTGTTGTGTGTTTATAGATTATGATTACGACTATTACGGGTACGGTGATTACCGAGGTGGCTACAATGAGCCATTTTACCGGTACGATGAGTTCTATTTTGATTACGCGGGGCCACCGCAACCGTCCGCCGTCCGCCAGCCTCCCAACAGACCGCAACCGGTGGGTCCCCACACACACTCACTATTAATCACTTATTTACTAGTCACTAGTCGCCGTACTCATCATCGTTCTATCGTTTTTTTGATTTGCCAAATTATAATTCATATTGTTTTGTTTAACTATGATTTGGATTCCCGATCCTCGAATGGAGTTAGCGACTGTATATAGAGACGGTAGTGTAGGCCTGACCGTGGCGCTGGCGGCTCACTGTCCGGCCTACGAGGGCTCCGACTAACACGCCCGCGTCTGACCTGCGCTCGTTGTTTTCAGTTGCCATTTCACGTTTGCACCGCTTAGCGTCATTCCGTCGCGCTTGTCACTCCCATCATGTAGCGCTTCGCTTGGTTCCATACTAACGCCCGCACCGCCCGCGCCCGAGTAATATTCTCTCGTTGTTGCAACGAGCTAGCGAATATCTTGAAGACTAACTGACCCGCTTGGTAAATGCCTCACTCAGGACGACGAGCTCGCTATCGGGCCCAACTCGCTTTACTACGATCTAACCGGAGGCATTCAGGTACCATCCAAATTACTTTATTCCAAATTTATTAGTGAATGTGTCGATCTTAGACCGTATTTATATAGATATCTGTATAACCAGTAGAATAATTTGTATATAACGTTGAAGTAAATGTATGATTACCTACACTTATATTTTTAGATCAGTCTTGAATGCATTTTGGCCGTAATAGATTGAACTTGGATGTAATTTTCAATATCCGTAGTACCTGACTGTTTCATTGTTTGTAAATGATTTCGCTTCTTGATATGATGGTGGAAGACTCCATTTGTGTGTTGTCCAAATCTGTGCTTCGCTAACAAAACGCCTTCGATCAAAGTGGATCTTTCACATACAAGCAATACTAGTAAACTGTACTTTTGAATGTTGTATCATATCATCCAAATAACTTAATCCTAGAAGCAAATAGATCAGAGTATACATTTTACCGTAGTAGGTGAGCATAGCGACTGTTACCTTACCAGCATGGTAAGTATTAGGTAATCTAGATTAGTTAGTTTGATCGTTTTCAGTAGTAACTGAAATCATCTTAACAAAGTAACATTTTAAAACTGATAACTGAAAACGATTTATTATTGTTTATTTTTAATAGATTTTTAACTATTTTCCTCTGTAGATTTGTTTACATAGCTCGGGACTCACCATACGAGCATAGATTTTCTTCAAACTAAACACTCACGATAGGAAGACTTTAGTAATCTACATACTTCCGGTTAAATTCACAGTAAAATTAATAATTGTTATGTTCCCAAACATTATCTAAACGTGTAAACAACGTGTGGTGAGTTCTTGCTAACCAACGCTGTTGATTGGTTTATTCTGGCAGCGCAATACATTATTTAGAAAAAATGTAGATTGATAGTAGATAAATGTTATTTTTTTAGACTTAAACTCTGTGCTTAAACTATTATGTCAATAAACAAGCATCCTAGAACAAACTGTATAGTATTTTAATAGGAGTTATGCACGAAGTAATTTTTTTAAACCTAAGTACTAGTTTTATTTCTTGAAAAGTTTGTTCACGAATGTAGCTTTTTGGTATTGATGTAGGTAAGTA
This sequence comes from Epirrhoe alternata, assembly GCA_963565295.1. NCBI lineage: Eukaryota > Metazoa > Arthropoda > Insecta > Lepidoptera > Geometridae > Epirrhoe > Epirrhoe alternata. Next base: position 11,048,050 of record OY751386.1, on the reverse strand, counting down.
TAATTACGTAGGTGTATTTTTGAGATGGGCCATGGAGGGCAGGTACCTTAATAGATTTCCTCTCGGTAGCAAATAATTAGTGGCTGATTACTTAGATCTGGTTTATGTTCAACTTTCTGTTTAAACTGCTTTACAGACACCGAACATGAATCAGTCCAAAAGTATTCTTTAATGGTTGACTGTCGACTCTGTCATGGTTCAAAGTGAAAAAATATTCTAGCTAATGTATTCGCTGTGAGAATGTAGAGATTAAACCAAATCAAAGCTTTGGTTTAATTATTATAAAAAAACACGCCTGTTATATTCTTCCAATATTATCTAGCATATAGAGTTAAAGTCGTAGTTATAATTTTACCAATTGAATGCTTTCTTTTTGAATTTGAAGAATATACTACTGCTTACGTTTAGTTACATAAGGGCAATGGAGAAAGCAATTGAAATAATGTAGCATAAGATCTGTATTGCGTTCTTCAATGCCTTTTGATACTATGATCGACTGCCCCATAAGACGATAAAGCAATGCCTTACAAAAGACATCTTGCGGGGTCAGCTAAGTGTTAAGTTAATGTTGTGATTATGAGGATCATTTCCAAATCTTTGTCACGTTAAGCTGTTAAAGTATCGGCTTGTTTTAGGAATCAATCGTCTTTGATTCTTTTGAATGATAGCAACTTGGCTGAACTGATTTCCCTCGGAAGGTGACCTAAAGAACTTGTAAGCAATAACGAACGAAAATTATGCGTATTTGTCGCCCGTCAGCGTCGATTAATAAAAAAGTGACCACGGGAGAATAACCCCCTTTATACATATTTTTTGCTTTACAATAAATTTGTCACTCCACTCAACGCTAAAGTGTAGATGCCGCCCTCTTCCCCGGATTTGGAAATGACGCAGTCATTTGATATCGCCTAAATTGTTCCTCATAGTTGCATTAAATTGTCACTTAAGCGTGTATGGGGCGCTACACATAAGCGGGTCGGCACATTCGGTTCTGCATAGGTATGTGTTGAACAGCAAGGCCAGCCCAAAGCAATTACTCCGAACTCTAATCGGGCTGTTTAAGCGAGACGTTTGGTTCGCTGGATTGGCATAAGCCAGGCGACTTCTTTTCTGAATACTATATTCAATTTTGCTTCTGCAGTGCTGATGCAGGCCCGCTTAGGTGTGTAATGGGTGGTTTTGATCACGGACAGTGCCAAGTAACAGCTAGTTCTGGGGGGTTAATACAAACTATTGGTTCTTGGCAGTTTTTGAATTGCATTACAATTCGTATTAAACTGCCAGGGAGTAGGGGTTTATAATATCCCTCAAGTAGTGTTAACCGATTGGGCATAGTGAGTCAAACTTTTGTCTACCGCTCACCACTTGTCACTGTACTTCTACTTACAACGGCCTTTTCCCACTGCAACATCCCGTTTTTTGCAGGATCCCATTTAGTAGAAAGTATAAGTTTCAATACTAGCATTCACACGTGCATCCGTTTGCGTTATCCATTGCAGTAAACAGGAAGCTCGTGTAAATGCACACCACTAAACGGGATCCTGCAAAAAACGGGATGTTGCAGTGGGAATAGGCCGTTACAGTACGTTCAACGATTCAAAGCATTCGCTTTTTCATACAAAATTGTGTACTGCGCATCGAAGCTTCACGAATGCTGAGATTGTTGAACACACTGTACTCGTTACTTGCCACTATCCTTGATGTGAAACTCCACTCGCGTCTAATAAGCGCCAGTATGTTCGGCGATGTTATTTGTATCAGTTGTATGACGTATTGTTATGTGTAGGCTGGGTCATGTGGGACGGGCGGGCGGGGATGGGCGCGGCGCGCGGCGGCGGGCGCGGCTGGGGCCCGTGGTGGTGCCCGACGCGCCGCGCGTGGCCGCCGCACGCCCAGCGCCATGCGTGGCAGCCAGCGCGCCAAGCCAAGTTTACCAGGTCAGTCTTTTATTCGCACACCAAACTACACACCCTTGAATCTTTTCTGGAGTTACTATTTACCAGTAGGGCTAGCGTGACAAACGTGAGATATCTTCACAATATACAAAATTTGTCGTTTCTCGTGCAAGAGAGGCATGTTAGCCCTGCAGGTAAGTCGCACTATGCAACTTGGAAACATACACACTACACAGCATGGAAACTTTACTGGATTCATAGCCATTGCTGGCTCCTTGAAATATAATATTTTATTTCAATATGTTTATTTTAAACTTCGTTATCTAAATTCGGTTATCTATTTTTTTATCACATTAACATAATCACATTATAGAACTTATTTACAACTAGCTGCGCCCCGCGGTTTCACCCGCGTAAGTCCCGTTCCCGCGGGAATATCGGGATAAAAAGTAGCCTATGTGTTAATCCAGGGTATCACCTATCTACATACCAAATTTCAACCAAATCGGTCCAGCCGTTTTTGCGTGAAAGAGTAACAAACATCCATACATCCATACATCCATACTTACAAACTTTCGCCTTTATAATATTTATAGGATGTAGGTATGGTCTAAAAGTAACAAAGCGAAATATGCTAAAATTTACTAAAATTCAAAATTGTTGAATAGAAAATTTGGACTCTTTCGGCTAGCTTTTACAGAATAAGTAGACCTGCGCTGATACGTTTCCTTTTATTTCAGCGTGTCTGATGGTATGCGTGTAATCTGGAATGCAATGTGTTGTCAATCGGTAATTACCTGTCCTACTTCCTATTCCTTTCCCCATACCACACCTAAGGCTTACCACAAACTTTCGTTTTGAGCGAGGGTAGAGTCCAAATTTTCTATGACAAGTTTGTGGAAGTCCTTGTTACGGTCCCTTTCATTTATCTGCCGTAACGTAAACTTTGATGACGAAAGATATTCAGTGTTTGATGCGTAATCAAAAGCTCCGTGAGATTGATTTATAGAAAAGTCCTCCTAAATGTACAGTCCCCACAAACTAATCTGGACCGGTGGGAGAGGCGGTGTTACCGCATTTGGCGTTGGCAGAACAGTTCCTCGCTTGGCCACCGGTCCAGATAAGTTTGTGGCACTGTAGGTTGTGTGTGACCAATAGAGACCCATTTGGTTATCGGAGAGCTGTGGTAACCGGGTGGTGCGTTTGCAGGTAAACGTAAATTGGACGGGGGTCATCAGAACGCCGGGGGGGACAGCAAGCGGCGGCAGTGCCAGCAGACAGAGCTAGAGAGCTAGTGCAGGCCGCGGGTGCTGTCCCTCCCCGCGCCCCCTCGGCCGTCGAGCGGCCGACCGAGCCCCTAGCCCCGGAGAACTACAAGCTGCGCAGGGGAGCCCTCGGTAGCCGCGAGAGGACGGCGGTTCGTTACGTTTACGTCAGGTCCTCGCCACGTGTACGCCCGGAGGATCGACCACTTTTTTCTATATATGTGTTTTTATTTTGATTTTCGAGTTTTCGATTTTGTAACGCATATCGATTCGGTAAAAATCTTAAAGTAGGACGTTATGAGATGTTTCGATTGTAAGTTTCCCGTTATGCTTATGTTTTTCTGTATTAGCCGTATATATTTAATATATACTCTTTATTCGAGCGAGGCGCGCGGCCGCGGTTGCCTGTTTGCGTCGCGCGCTCGGGCCTCCGGGCCCGTCGACTGTCTGTTTTTTTTAATACATGTTATTCGATATATTTTATTCCTGCGAACGCATTTTGCGATGTGATGTGTATTTTAGCAGTAATTATTATTATTATAAGGAGTTTGACTGTTGTTTTTTGACATACTTACAACTTAGGATAACTAGAGGATGAATTTAATGGAATGAACTGAACGACGACTCTAGATTACGGCTAAAATAGAACCACCAACACTGTACTCGACAACATTTCCGACTGTGTTCCTGCTTTAGTTTTTTTGCTTTATTATTATTACTACATATTGTCCCTTAAAATACATTAGTGTGAGGAAGTAGTTATTGTAAAGTCCAGGAATTCTGTAATGTTATTATAATTGCTGTACTAAACATTGTTTGTATTCGACCACTTAGCATGTCCGTACTGTTAGAAACCTGACTTGTATCAATCTATTATCAGTTAATTGTGGAATAAATTTGCAAAACTGTGTTTGCCTTATTAGCTTCTTGTTTTATTGAGATATTCCTATATCTTTGCTGGGCAGGTAGTACGTACCTGCCGCCCAAGTTTTTAATTAACACTGTAGGGACCAAGTTTTTGAGGTCACTGTAGGGACCAAGTTTTTGAGGTCACTGTAGGGACCCCAAGTTTTTGAGGTAGCACTGTAGGGACCAAGTTTTTGAGGTAGCACTGTATGGACCCAAGTTTTTGAGGTAGCACTGTAGGAACCCACGTTTTTGAGGTAGCACTGTAGGGACCCAAGTTTTTGAGGTAGCACCTTATAGTATACAACATCATTGGGTAGCACTGTTAGGGACCAAGTTTTTGAGGTCACTGTAGGGACCCAAGTTTTTGAGGTAGCACTGTAGGGACCAAGTTTTTTGAGGTCACTATAGGGACCCAAGTTTTTGAGGTAGCACCTTATAGTATACAACATCATTGGGTAGCACTGTTAGGGACCAAGTTTTTGAGGTCACTGTAGGGACCCAAGTTTTTGAGGTAGCACTGTAGGGACCAAGTTTTTTGAGGTCAGTATAGGGACCCAAGTTTTTGAGGTAGCACCTTATAGTATACAACATCATTGGGTAGCACTGTTAGGGACCAAGTTTTTGAGGTCACTGTAGGGACCCAAGTTTTTTAGGTACCACTAGGGACCAAGTTTTTGAGGTTGCACTGTAGGGACTAAGTTTTTGAGGTAGCACTGTAGGGACCAAGTTTTTGAAGATGTAATTTAGGGACTAAGTTTTTGCGGTGCAACAGTAGGGATCACGTTTTTGAGGTAATAATGGACCAAATTCTTTAGGTTTCGGTCTTCGAAAAGTATCGTTTTTTGGAATGAAATGGCTTATTTGCGATCAACCGAGGCCTTTCGTATCTTCCGTTTGGTTGGCTTGGTTTATTGGTGCGATTAACCTAGTTTGGTAAGCCGAACTTGAGGTATACTTACTGGAAAACCTGCTGGGTAGACCGAAGGTTTAGAAAATCAATGGAATAAATCGAATCGCCAAGATACATAAATTCATTTCAAGTACTGAGAGGGACTCGATTAACTACAAATAAAACACAAACAATCATTAAAGTGGTATATTTAAGTATTCCTCCGGTTCAAACGCCAGCCGCGTGCGCGGCAGCGAGCCTCGCGGCCGGCGCTCGCGGCGGCGGTCGCGGTGGCGGCGGAGCCCGACGTGTCCTCGGCCTGCGGCGACAAGCTCCCAGTAGCACCAGAGCACCCGCCGCGCCGCCGCCGCAAACCCACCACACCCACGTGCCCCCGCCGTCGCTCACTTCCCCCGACCCGCCTACGGACACACGCCGCCTAGTTGCCTATGCCATACAAATGGGAACCGCTCTGGATTGTCGTCTTGGCTCCGGTGGTTGGGGATTGCTGCCAAAGGTGGCGCAGTGAAGGACACCTTCGGTCAGTTGATGGTAGGTATGCGTCGATAGCACAAGTAACGAACGTTAACGCTTTGACAGCCACTCTGCAGTGTGCCTTTCTTATGAAGAAGTGGCGGCACTTTCAAAAGATATTGCCTAAGACACTGCCAGTGTCCGGCTCTCTTTAAGGCTGAAGCACCACGACCGTGTGCGTCGGTGATTGGTACTAAGTACTCAGTCAGTGTTAAAGGGAAACGGACAATTAATTTTGCCTGACGGTGGAATCTCCTCCACTGGCTGCTTCCTGACTACCTAGCCTTTAATGTTGAGGCGTGACTAAACATTTGCGGTATTTCTAAAAGATTGTTTTATTTTTGTTTTCTATAATCTATCATGCAATCTAAATAACCGCGAAACACCGTGCTATGTTTGATCACGCCTAGAAAGACGATGGGGCGTTTCGGACTTCGATCACATTTGTGATCAAAGGTTTCGGAGCAAAGATAACAAATCCAGAGTAGATCCTCTTTATAGGTGGGTGGTATGAATGGACCCTACCTACACCACTTTCATTAAACCTTTACAATTTTCAATGAATAGTTACTTTAAGATCTATTGCCCATAATGTTCAGTTCACGTTAAAATCTTTAAGATTTTATTCACTGAATATTGTTAAGTCAATTTATTAAGTTTTAGGTATTTTATGATTGATTTTAGGTGGTTTTTTAGCATGCAACATTTAAGATTTGGTTTATAGGAAGCAGTTATGAGGCAGGTTTCTAAAACCAAGTAGACTACACCACGGAGATTTGTAGAGACTCTCCAAGATGTAGAACCAAGCGCAGTGAAGAAGACAGACACAAGAGTTTGGCTTAGCGGGGAAGCGAAACAGAAGCTTTTGCAAAATAAGCATTATCATCGTTATATCGAGGTAAGTTTGAAAAGGGCAAGTGAATACTTTATTTATAGTATTTGAGTATCATAGCGAAATTAAAACGCGAGTAAACGGCCACAAAAGCTAAGGAAATGATTGCAAGGCGTGCGTTGAGGCGTGGGCGGACAAAGGAAAAGTGGTTCGCTCTTCGAATCAGATGCTTGACTGATATAATTATAATCCCAACTGTGATAGAACATGAATTCATGACTTCCTGGTTTTTTTTTATAAAAAATAAGAATTGAAGAGTATAATTTAAAGCTTTTAAATTATACTTTTCTAAAGGTCTCAGAATAAAGTTCAAATCGCGAAGCGGAAGCTATAAATCTGGTCAATCCAACATCTTATTGGATTCCGAAAAGAAAGCTCTTAGCTATCTATTACTATTTTAGTAGATCCCCAAGAGAAGAAACGAGACATTAGTATCCCTGCGGTACCTTTAAAATTAAGTCTCTAATCTCACTGAATACTTATAGAAATACTGATGTGCAAAATTCGTCACAATAAAATTAAGTGATCCCAGCGATCCTATCTAAGTCGAGAAAAAAAGTTATCCGAATTCGTCCGAGCGCCACAGGAAAGGTGTAATGTTATATGCGTGTCAACTCACAGTGCCGGTCAGGCGAGCACGAGCGCGAGCGCGAGCAGTGCTAGCGCGGGCGCGAGCCGCCGCGCCGGCGCCGCGCCGCCTGCACACAGCGCGTGTCAGCCCCGGCGGTATTGTCAGCTGGGGAGCTTTACACTAGCCCGCTTTGATACTAGCCTGCTTTGTTACTAGCCCGTTTTGATACTAGCCTGCTTTGTTACTAGCCCGCTTTGTTACTAGCCTGCTTTGTTACTATTAGCCAGCTTTGATACTATCCTACTTTGTTACTAGTCCGCTTTGGTGATATTGGGGAGTCTGCCGTGGGAAATCTGATACTTGCCTGCTTTGATAACATTGGGGAGAAACTGCCGCGGTAATGACTGATACTAGCCTGCTTTGTTAGTAACCCACTTTTATACTAGCCCGCTTTGGTGATATTGGGGAGTCTGCCGCGGCAAAAACAGGTACTAGCCCGCTTTGATAACATTGGGGAGAAACTGCCGCGGTAATGACTAATACTAGCCCGCTTTGCTAATACGTTGGGAAGTCTGTCGCGGGAATACGGCGATGCCAGTCTGCTTAAGATTTAAAATATGGCTGAAAGTTCTCAGAGCTTTCGGATAGAATAGAATAGAATTCGTCCTACAAAGTAAAATTTATACTTTTCCAGCTACATAAGTAGCGATTATAAGCTCCTAGTCAAAGCTCTTTTTTTAACGATGCTGTGTGAAATCGGTAGCGTAGGCTTTGCTAGTAAAGCTTCCCAGCTGTGGAAAGTTTATAGTGCAGTTTACAGTCGGCTAAAACAACGTCACTGAACTCCAAAATGATTTTAAATTGTGGTCTACGAAGTGCTACGAGTCTACGCTAGTGCTACGAAACACCGATGCAGATAGTCTTGCACGCATTGTGGTTTTAGTATCTGGGTATCAGTGACGTTGTACGCCCTACTGTGTTGTGTATACCTCCTGATGAGATATAAAGTAATGTTGAAAGAAAATATAAAATAATCTCATCAGAAAGTATAACGAAGTTCAGTCGGGTACCGCCGGCCCATAGTGCGATGACTCAATGCAAGCTTTGTCCCATCGGATACCAAAACAGTACTAATGTATAACGAAACTGACCGAAAAATTTGACTTAGGACGAAATCCCTCCTGAGTCATCACAATATTTTGTAAGTAAAAAAAGTTATGTAGAGTATTAATGAATGAGAAGAAATGAATTTAAATGACAACATTAGATTTGAAATACTAAAGGGACGGTTTCGTAAATAAAACTTGTATTTTGTTGCAACAATATATTCTTCTAATTCAACAATATGGAACAGCTAACACCTAGCCCTACTTACAAGATCCTTTGAGACAAAGATTGCATTGAACCACCTTAACTGAGAAGTAAGTGAACATATTTTCGATTAGTTAAGTCGTTAGTTAATAGATCTACAGTGTTTAGAGTTAGTTTATACAACAATAGAAGATAAAAGCAGGAGTAAGCAGCTGGTTACAAAGCGAGGAGTACCGAGGGTCTGCTTACTCCATCCTTATGAACTACATTTAATTCATAGTTTAAAATCTTTTTACCCTAAAATGCAACGACAAAATGCAAAGTGTAGATACAATTAGTGTAAATGCAAGTGCGGTGCCAATTGGTATAATACAGTGAAACTTTTAACAATTTGGAAAAAGTGTTTAGTACTTTGGAACGATTTAATCTACGTAACTGTATCTACCTAAATATCCTGATATGACACAAACATTATACCTACATCTATAACGTCAAGAATTCAGATTGAAATACATATTATTAGGTATATTAGATTTAAACAAGTATTACTGAACGTTTGAAAGCATTTTGCTTGATGTCGTTTTAAATCGAGTATTATAGCTAGTCATGTTCATGTGTAAGTGATTCTAGACGTAGTCCACTACTACACACAAGAATTAAGTTTAGTTCTTGCGAGTAATAGTGCTATCACAACCTGTATGTGTGTAAAGAATGGCCTACTGCTCGCCGATCGTTGATTAGTGGCTATACGTGTGATTAGTGTATGTTAGTGAGTAGTGTTGGTGGGTGTGTGCATGTGCATGGTGTGTGTGTATGTGCATGGTGTGTGAGGGTGCGTTTGTGTAAGAGTGTGCAAGGTGTGTTTGTGTCTGAGCGTGTGTGCGTGTGTTTGTGTATGAGTGTGTGCAGCCACTGCACGCCAACCGCACCGCTATACGAGTGTGTACGTGTATGTAGGTGTATGTATGTGTGTGTGCGAGTGTATAGGTTTGCGTGTTTTTCTGTATATGTGTGCGCAGCACACCCACTGCCCACCAATCGCGCTACGTGTGTATGTGTGTGTGTGTGTGTGTGTGTGCATACTAACAGTAGTCGGGGCGCGGCGGCATGACGGCGCAGTGTCGCAGCGCGGAGCAGGCGGCGGCGGCCGGCAGGCACGCGCCGGCGCACTGCACGCCGCGCTCGGCGCACTCGCCCGCCGACACTTCTGTCCATACTGCGCGCCATCCCGGCGCGCCTACTGACTTATCCGCTATTATAAATCTGGAATACGTTTTGGAGTTGTTTGAATTTGAGTTAAATCCTCCTCAATCTTTGGGAAAAGTAGGTACCTATCCCTAATTTGAATAGCGTCGATTGAAACCAAATGATTTTTTTTGACAAACTAAGCTGACTGCACATTATTTCAAAAATCCAAAAATGCAGTAACTTTTTGCTGCAAAATAAACTTCAAAAGAAAAGCCTCCCCCTGTAGCGGAAAAATGTTGCCACAAAACCTGAACGCTACGACGCCGACGTAGGCTTAGCCGTAGCGGTGCGCCGTAGCACTACGCGGCGTAGCAACCAAGAGAAGTACTTTCTCTTAGTTGCTACGCCGCGCGCTGCGTAGAGCGTTTTATTTTAAACGGATCTAGGCATTCGTGAAGTTAGCCATTTGTCTGCGCAGTGTATGCTTTTTCATACAAAATGGTGTGCTGCGCAGACAAACGGCTAACTTCACGAATGCCTAGATCCGTTGAAGGTATTGTATAGTTTGCAAGCACTCACGATAGTCTTATAGAGTTGGAGGAGGAGAGGTACTGCCAGCGGTCGGTGGGCGCCTTCTCCCCGCACAGCTCGAGCGGCGGGCCAGGAGACTCGTACCACAGACGTAACACCGCCGCTGGGCAGCCACGCTCTGTCACATTATTTGTGAGATTTTTTTTAAAACAACGACTAAGCAATGCAAAACGCAATGAAAACTAATTTGTTGTGTATCGCTAGCAAGATAAATAAAGATGTGTAGGGTTATTACAGTACGTTCAACGGAACTATAAGCATTCGTGAAGTTAGCCGTTGCGCAGTAAATGTTTTTTATTTCATACAATATTGACCACTGCGCATCGAAACGGCTAACTTCACGAATGCCGTTGAACGAACTGTACGTAATATTTGTGATCGGTTTTAAGATGGCTCGTTGATTGTTGGACTAAGGTTTGACCAGCCACATTGCGATCGTGTAATCACTGGAACTAAAGTGTAATATGAACAAGGAATTGACCTGTAGAGGCAGCATTAATGTGTTTTGCTATTGCTCTGGACTCACCAGTAAGATGCCCTTCGACGGCGAAATATTCAAAATTGAGCAAGAGCCGCTTCCCGGGGCGCGCGGTGATGTACCAGTTGCAGACGAGCGAGGCCGCGCCGCGCGTCGGCGCCGCGTACGGCAGCGGGAAGTGCGGTGACGTCACTACGCCGAACTCCGCGCCAGAGAGGTTGCGCCCGCAGTCGCCGAATATTGACTTCGCCGGCTGGTCAACAAATAAGCTAAAGTAACTGATATTTTATGTTTGTTCACTGAAATTTTAGTGAAACGCTCCTAAACCTAATCGCACACTGTCCGTGACGTACGCGCCACGGTAATTGTTCTATACAAAAAATGCTGATGACGTCAGAAAATGCGGCTCGCCTCTTACGTCAGCAGCATTTTCTCTGTTCGGTGCGTTCGGCTCGGCTGCACTGTGCGAGCACCCTAACTCTACCAATATTTCTAGGCAGTTAAAGTATCGCACAAAGTCTTAAATGACGCCAGAAAATAAGAGTTCATGAAATCCACCTGAGCAGTCCTCTCACATGTTTTCCCAGCAACACTAATTCTGCCTCTTGGTTTCTCAACTTTAGAGTTAGAGACTTTAGAATCTGACTGATACACGGATGTCCACGCGGAGCACCCTGTTCGCAGTCGAATAAAAATCTTCACACTCTTGTTCTCCCACCCGGTCCCTCCCAGGACTGCAGGAACGGCTCTCATCAGCCACCCAAAAAAGCTCTTTTTAGACCTCCTAGAACTAAAACATGGAATAATCGACGGAAGAAGGAACTGCCACCCACCTCAAATATATATCTTGCCTTGAAGCCCGAGGCCACGGCCTCCTGGTCCGTGTGCAGCGCCAGCAGCAGCCCCTGCGCGCCGCGCGGCGAGTGCAGCGGGCCCGGCGTGGCCAGCCCGCACCAGCGGCCGAGCGGCACGCGCGCGCTATCCTTCCCCACCCAATACGCCTCCACCCAGTCTTCGCTGCACGTTAGACCGCTGGAATGCACATCATAATCGATTTGCATCAGTGGGCTCCAAAAACATTGAAATTTTTTTATGTCTTGAGCGTCAAACTCGCGGGAAGAAACGGGAGCGTCGACAACTCGAAACTGGATTAGAGAAACTAGATGTCGCGGTGTGATAAAATCATTGACGCGAGTGATACCCATCCTGTATCCCACGTGTTTAATGCGGCGAAAGCATAATTGGAACAGAAAACAAAAGGCTTTCTCCCTTAATACCATGATCACATCCACCCCTGATCACGATAAGTTGATTCGAAATTATGGCAAATATTGTGGAGCCTCACTTAGTTCTTCGTTCCGATTTAAGCTTCGTGTTCTTCTGTACTAATTTCACAATAATTTTAAAACAATCTACGATCATCGCCTTCACAAGTTCAGTTCAGTCAAAAATACTCACGAGTACAACCCAGCAGTAGCATTCCAAGCATCAGCTTTGACCTTGAAGTGGTCGAACACCACCAGGACCTGTTCATTGGGGGTTGCATCCAGCATGTAAGTGCAGTTGGTGTGAGAGGGGTAGTTGGAGGGGTAGCGGGGGGAGTTGAACTCCCCTCTCTTCTTCGACTCCGAGTGGTAGGTGAACGCACACTCCCCGCCTGGTGCTGCCGTGCCCGGTACGCGATATTCTGTATATAGATTTTATTTTTCAGTCTTGTAGTCTTGTCTTGTCTTTGTTTCAGTCATCTAGTACCCATAACACAAGCTCTGCTTACTTTGGGGCTAGATGATGCTTTGTTTGTGGTTTTAACTGTTGTTTAAGCCACAACGGAGGCCTTAAGGCGGCCTAAAAACTCCGTCACCAGAGTTGGCTACTGACTCATACGAACTTTCTTACTTTTTAGTGTTGTTTTGAATGAAAATTCGGCTAGACTTATATGAGTCATACATTATTCATAAGTAAGTTCGGATGAGGAAGCCCTACTCTAGTGGAAAAACATCGTGCTGTTGTAAAACTGCCATGTCGAAGAAATCTAAAGTATAAAAAAAATCAAGTGCACGATAGGAGCCCTTTGCGAACTCAAAATCCTTTCACGATCCTGGTTTCAGAAATCTTGTGACACGACCCGAAGAAGAAGAGTTAGAAGAAGAAGAAGAAAAAGATGAAAAGAATAATAGAAGAAAATAATTTATTTTTTTCCTCTTTTTCTTCTTCATCTTCCTTTTCGTCTTCCGTTTCTTCTTTCTTCTTCATCTTTTTTTCTCTTCCTAATAACTTCTTATTTTACTTCTTCACAAAAGGCTTCAAATATGTTACAAAGCAAGCCCACAAGTCTCAAAAGTATTATTTGGCCTGCCCTGCAGTTCCCTCGAGTTGAACACACAAACCACCTGCCACGCTATCTGGCATCACAGAATAAAAGATTTTTTGCTGCCACAATATTATAATTTTTTTTATAACCTACTTTTATTTTGATTTTTCGTCAATAGAGAAGAATTTGTCCTTGATATAGAAGCAAACTCACCAGTCTCAAAAGTATATTTGGCCTCGAGGCATATATTCAAGGTCAAATAACCCGGTACTAAACACAATGACGACCCACTTGACTAAGGTCCTCAATTGCAAAGCACACTCACTAGTCTCTGGCATAAAACCCTGTCCGTCAGCTTTCCTAAGCTGGTAACCCTGACGAACTGTAGTCCAACCGCCATACTATACCAGAGTCGTTAATAGCAATACCAGCTCACCAGTCTCAAAAGTATATTTTGCCTTGAACCCCCTGCCCTGCAGTTCTCCGGAACTAAACACCATGACAAGCCGTGGCCCGTCAGACAGCAGAGGCGGTGGGAAGGCAGGCTCGGCTCCCAACGCCGGCGCGCTTTCACCACATAACTCTGCATCGTGCTTGTCGTACGAGTCTGTGGCTTCTTGTCCTCGCAGGTACACCTTCAGGTATCCATCTACACATGTGCTGGAAAGAAGATGAGGGTTTGTGCTACAAGGAATTTTCTTCAGTTGAACTATGCGGAAAATTTTAAGGATGGTCTTTTTGAGTTTTACGGGAAAGTATCAATCGCTCTGGATTCAAAGGGAAGTGACTATCAAGAGAGCCCTTTGAAACAAAATCTGACAAAATCGGTCCACAATTGACACAGATTTAATATAAATAGTAGGTAAATGAACTTGAAAGATCAAATTATGTTTTGAAAGTCCTTGATACCGAACAATATTGCCTATTGAATTAATTAGCATATCAAACACGGGTATAACCAAACATCTGCTGCCTCTAATTACAGACGATTCGATGAATAATGTGAAAAGTTTGATAACAATAACGGAACGTTCTAGCAAACTCAGGAAACTTACTCTGGCTTCGGTTTTTCGCCTTTTGGTATCGAAAAGTTCTGGAACTCCAGTCGAACTCTTTCTAAATTTTGTGAGTCTTGCATACCGTATATAAAATATCTGAAAATATACAAGAATATTACGATCATGTTTCCTATAAGCAAAATATTTTTTGAATAGATTATAAGTAGTAATTTTATGTCTTACCTACAAACAACTTTTTGTAAATAGGGGAATGGATAATTTGGATGGTACACGAATCCCGTAGACTCCTTTTTGCTGAGGATCTTTTGGTCGCACTCTGAGCCCCTAATGTGCTCGGCATCGTGTTTACTTATAAAATCTGAAAACAGAAACATCATTTTTATGTGTGAAATAAACCCTATACAGCATGCTCTACTATTACTGGCCTTCTTCCACTATTACTTTTTCTTTATTCTTTACTAGCCGACCCGCGCGCGCCTTCGTCTGCGCATTGTTTCGTCATAAAATCTTCGAAACTGATTTGTACAATCCATAGGGGTAGTTTTTCAATAGCATATATAAAATATACCTACGTGTTTCAATATTTATTTTAAAATACCAAGTTTGGAGTGAATCAGACCAAGGAATTCCATTTAAACTTTAACAGTCTATTTCACATCCTTGAGGGTTGATTTTCGAGAATAAGGTAAGCCAGTACTCAAAGCATCTACATTCCAAATTTCATTATTCTTTATTTAGAAAAATTGCTTAGATTTTTAAAATGAATCCCAAAATTTGCACCTGTCAATCCACAGTCTCACGAATCTGTGATGTGATGACGCTCCACCAACTTAGCTCAGTTAGAGCGTCACGGATTGGTGCAATTTTTGGGATGCACATTAAAATATTTAATAGCTCTACAATTATTCCTTACCTAGCTTAACAAAACTCTCTGAAAACTCGAAGATACCCTTGAAGCCGCGGTTCTGGGTGCTGGCGGCGCGCGGCAGCGAGTAGAACGTGACGAGCAGCCTCTCGTCGCTCGAGTACAGCACGAGGTTGCGTTGTTGGCCGCAGTACGTGCCGATCACCGCCGACGAATTGTCGGGCCCGTCGTAGACGCGCACCCAGTCGAACGGACAACTGACGAGTGAATAATACGTAAATATTTATGAAGACACGAAAGATATGACCTTCTTTAAGTGATAATGATGGGAAAAGTCGCCGGCAAGAGGCGTGTTGATCGGAGGATGAAATTTTGGTTGCGGAACATCAGAGAGTGGATGGGGATAGCGAGTGCTGCCGAAATATTTCGACTCGCTAAGGATAGAGAACAATATGCCATATTGACTGTCACCCTTCGTTGGAGAAGTACCACCAGGAGATGAGAACTTTCAAAAGAAATAAAAAAAAATTAAAATAAAATAAAAAATAAAAAGGTTGGCTCCACTGAAGGGCAGTTTCTTTTGGACATACAGGGTTTTTTTTTTCAAAACAACTAAAAAACAGTAAACCTCTAGCTAGACTATAGGTATCTAAGTGGCTCTAAACGCAGTGACTATGGCCACAATAAATCAAGCACGGAATAATTCAGAGGAACCAACCAAAAATTTTGAAAATACCCGGAAATGAAAACGTTTGATCTTAACAAATAATAAAGAGCTAATTAATCTTGCTGAATATTTAGAGATGAAAAGTCTTATCAAAATTTTGGATTCCGACGAGATTCGAACCCGCTAGTGAACGTGTAAATGGCGCTAATCGGTGCTTAACCGAAAAATATGAGCTTATCGAAAATTTGGACACCGGCAAGTAGGATTTCGTGGTCGAGCGGTAAGGCACTCCGGCTTTAGGAGGATCGTCTGAACGATGCGGGTTCGAATCCCGTCGGAATCCAAAATTTTGATAAGACTTTTCATTTCTTAATGAAATACCAAGTGTGGATTAGCACTATAAAATTACAAAAATTATAAATATTTAGAGGATCTTTAGGCAAATCAAGACTATCGATTAAACACAAAAAAAGCTCTTAAAAGCTAAGTTACAAGCAATTGCAAATAGATTGCCCATGAAGTCATCGATCATGCTTACTGAGGGCCGCCGAAGAAAAGATCGAAATCGCGGAACTCCAGCCTGATCCTCTGTCCCGGCTGCCCTTGGAACATGTAGTTGCATGTCATGTCCTTGGGGTAGATCCCGGGGTACGTTGGCGACAGCAGCAGGCCTGTCTTCCGCTTGCTGGCTTCGATTACGAACGAGCACAATGTATTGGGTATCGGGGTTCCTACGTCGAATTCGGCTGAGGAAAAAAGAAATTGTAGTTTTAAAACAATACTGGAATGAATTCTGTTTATATAAATTCGCCCATTTAAGTTTTTTCAGCTGTTGGTTTTCCTTTAAAAAAATAAAAAAAAATCATTATGAATTTGAAAACGGTTGGAATGTTGACGTGATTGTGTGGACCCATGGTTAAACTATAGTTTGAACATGTCTAAAGCTGCCTGTGTCGTCGTTGCGCCGCCAAAAGTGGTAAGTATTTAAAGTAAAGTTAAATGTTGGTATAGCCGTATAGCCTATGTGTATGCTTACGGCTATATTTCATGGTGCTATTCATTTCTTGTTCTGTTATTCAATAGAAAAGCTCCTCGGAAACTGGGTATGAAACTAGGTTCAAAGAACTTCCAACTGTCCAACATTCACTGCGACTTTGGACTGGCCAACTTTGACAGACTTCTAAATAGATCACAATAATATCTCCCCTTGTTTATTTCATTCATAAATAACAAGCAAACATCTACGAAACAAACTTGTTACAAATAAACAAATCGAGAGTTGTTCAGAAAAGTGAACACACAAAACTTTTCTACTCTTTTTGTGATAATGAATTTGTAAACAAGTTTTTTTTCTAGTGCCTTAGTCACGAATAATGAAAGAGTAAGTCATATTTATACATAAGAGAAAGAGCTTCCAGGTTTTGCAGATTCATAATAAATGACTTGTGTTGACAATGGCCAAGAGGAGACACTTTAGGCAGACTAGCAGCCAGGTGATATTGTGACCATACAAGAGAAAACCTGGATGCAAAAGGCACAGGATCGAGTGAAGTGGCGTTTAACCGAAGAGGCTTATGCCTAGCAGTTGGTTACAAAAATTCTATAATGCTTACATGCGTTGATGAACTCGTACGTCCCGGTGAAGAGGTTGGGTGGCGTGTAAGGTTTGTCGGTGAAGAAGGAGAGTGCGACGGCGCGGTGCAGCGACACCCGCCGGCGAGGGGGAATCGGCCCGCAGTAGCGCCCCCCGAACGCCGAGTTCACCAGCTCTCCTGTCTCCAGCGATGCCATCTCCGAGTAGATGTCCATGTACTCGTGCATACATCTACATATACAACTGTATCGTTGTAGATAGAGTCTTACATACTGACCATACCATACCATCTAACGTATACCATCAGTAAGTTGTTTCTCCTCATTTCTAAGGTTAGCTTGTTACTCATAGGTTATCAATGATTCATACTGCTGGTTAAAAGTAATTGTACCTACATTTTATTAGCTAGCTGCTAGATGATAAACTATGTCGCATCTGATCTTTATCGCTGCAGTAATTTGGGTAGACAGACACTACAATTTTCAGTTGCTAACTGCTCATTGCATATTCATAGTTTCAACAAAAAGTTTGTTTCGTACAATTCAGACAGTTGGATGAAACATTTCAAATTCAGCTCTAATATATTATTGCAGAGTTCACAATGCCCTGAATAATTGAGTTACCGATCCGCTAATTTGATATCTATCGCGGAACTTTATCCGAGCCAAGGCTCGAACAAAACTTTGACCTAATTCACGGTGGTATAACTGTACCGGAACTTATAAATAATTTGCGGAAAGAAAACATGTTTGTCGCGCATAATTTATTGCAATCGATATAAGTAAGAAAGAGATGAATGGCGATGTGTAAACTGGTACTTACGCTGGTAGTTCTCCCACTGCGGCTCCACTAGAACAAACAATAAAATGAAACGTTGTAGGACGTCTGTTAGTTGCAAAAACAACGAAGAGTTATGATATCTTTATTGGCTCCCGCTGAGAAAGTTGTGAGGCTGTGTATTGGTAAAAATTAAGTAACTACCTACTCGTGTAATGATTCCACTGCCCACACTTAAAAAATTTTTGTTAAAATGCACCTTCTCGAAAGTTTTGCTATGAAGGAAAAGAAACAAAACTAATTCAAATTCCCGCCCAAAAGCCATTTATTTTTTACTTTAGTTTTTTTTTCTTGTGGAAATTATTTAATCACAAAGGTTCATTACAAAGTTTTCAAAAAAATAATGGTGGTAGGTTTGTGGTAGGTGCTTTTTTGTTAGTGGCAGTACAGTCACTGTCATTTGAATACAAAAAGGTCAGCACAGTTTTCAAAAAGAGAACGCATACGTACTCTGGGGGTTTGCCTCGGAGGTCGAATGTCCAGAAGGCGACGAGCACCCGTTGGCCGGGCGCCGCGAGGAACGTGTACAGGCACTGTCGGCTGTAGTTCCCGGGGTTCACGAGCTCCGGCGCGTGGAACGTGCCGTTGCTCGCGCCGCCGCGGCTCACGAATGTGCGGTCGCACTCTGTAACATAAAAACAATAATGAATTTCTTATTTATTGAGATTTTTTTTGTTAACCTACTTAATACCACTGCTGGGCAAAGATCTCCAACATTTGCCAGTGGGTGGTCCCAAGGTCCCTTTCTTGAGCGATCTCCCACCACTCTTTCTCAAATCCGTCTGGATCACCTGTACAACGCCTTCTCGGCCGGTCTCGTTTGGAGTTTATTTATAAATTGTATTTTGGTCCGAATAAAGAAAACAAATTCAGAGTAGCTACTACAAACTATTTACGTAAAATCCAACGGTTTACGTAGATATATTATATAGTTGGGATTTTGCACAACTTTTGACGGTTGAACCAAGACCTTGAGATGTCTTGGCTATTCAAAGATCTCCCTTCAAAAGATAAATAGCACTGCTAAACGCTTACGAAGATCAAAAGCAGTCTGCTTTGTGCGCTTGTATTACAGAAATTCTTATAACATTGCTTCGCTCTAAAAATAGCATCTTTAGTCTCAAAGACGGGGAAGACGCTTCAAAGGCTCACACTTCAGAGGCAGTTTAGTAAAAAACATCTCGGCTCAGTAGCTCAGACAGAAACCTGCAATATTTCCAGCCTGTTGTTACAACGCATAAATTGCTTTTTGTTCAATTTCAGAATGTACATTTTTTTGTTAAAAATTACAGGATTCCCGATAATGGCGCGTTTCATGAAAAGTTAGAGTAGACAATGCCTTAATTTACATTACAAAACAAGACTTTATCTCGACCTTGCTATGCAACAAGCCGTAAATGTAAAGCTATGAATCAGGCTCAAGTAGTCAAGTGTAATGCCATCTAATGTGTGTACCTATGTGATATTGAAACAGCTTATTACCTACGGTAAGCTTTTTGTGATAATCAGATAATCAATTTATTGGTAATAAAATCAATAATAATATGTATGCTTTTGTAGAGCGTAGACAGAGCTTGTCTACGAAACTTGCCACGTCTTCCTCTACCTACTTGTTGAAGAAACAATATTTTTTTATTGCAGCAAATTGAACATGTTAAGTTCTTGTTTCCCAACAGTTTTCTCACTTTTCATTAGGTACCTATCATTCATTTTACAAAGAAGTCGTTTAGAATTCATTATACTTAGGTAAGTTAAGTATACCTACAAGACATGAACGTTTGAAGGAGTAATAATAGTGAACCAAGTAGGTAAGTGATGATTCCATCATATTACTTTGCTTATGAGGAGAGAATTGCGGCTTAGCGGGTTCGCTCCAGGTGCGAGGGAGGCTGTTAGCGGACCCATTAAAAGTTTCTCCAGCCTGCAGACTCAATTTACAACTTTGCGACGGATTTATGTGATGTGCTTTAGATAAAACTCCAGCATCATCTTACACTAACATAGATATTAATATTATACAACACTTAGCATGCATCAATCTCCACAAGGTATGCGTATTTCTACGAAGCGGTAGGTGAGTACTCCGATAAGCCTGAAGGAAGGGAGATAACAGATTACTGTAAAAACAAATTGCACACAAAAATATCATTCACATTTCAGGCGTGCCGTTCGATCGCTCCAGTGATACATAGGGACGCTCGAGGGACACGGGGAATGACCCGATAGGGATCTACATTGTGTGGCTGCACGTATTGGGAAAGCGATACCTGAACCTAATGATTCCCATTTTCGAGCGTCCACTTTTTCAACACAAATGGTTTTTCGCTTCAGCGGAAAAGTTAAATTTTATTTGGGTCGCGGTCCAATGTTAAATTATGCATGGACTTTCGATTCGTGTGATAATTCTATTTGGTATACACGGAGTGCTGACCTTAAATAATCGTGCAGTGCTTGCTACAGACGAGTAGGGGCGCTTTTCAACGCTAGAAAAAGATCTCTATTCTCATGTGACACGACCACATACCCACAAATCACATACTTACATAACGTTTTAATGAAGCTATAATTGCAACGCAAAGTGTAAATTTGAAATAATCCTCGTTAATGAGATCTCGGCGCCGGAAACTTTGTCCTCTGTCAGAAATACGAAACATCCAGACCGCTAAGTTAGATTAATCTCCCGCCAATTGCGTATTTGGGTCTTGAACTCGAGCGAAACAAAGCCGCAATGGAGTTCCAATCAAATCGAATAAAATCAAATGAATGCTCAAACAAAACTAAGTTTGCTGAGTTGTTTTTGCTGTCGTAGGTATTATTTTTTGTTGAGGGTTTTTTGCAAGATCTTGTTTTAGCGTATGTTGAAATATTTATGAACGTACTTGGAAGTTTAGTAGGCGAGGGTTCAGCGGGCGTGGCCCGACTCGAGAGCTCCGTAGCTTCTCCTGCGAGCACTGCACAGAAACAACATTTTGTTAGGCTTGCGGCTACTTTGAATACCAGGGACTCTTTTAAAGAGCCTTAAACGAACTTTTAGCATGTCTTTTTCTAAAAGCTACGACTTCTATTAACCGAACTACGCAAAAGTCAGTTTGCGTCCGATCACACGTCATCTGACACCTCATTCATCAAATCATGATCAAATCTAACCAAAAGTTCTTTGTCTGGGAACTGACAGACTGTACTCTCAGTGAACTTTTAAGCTTTCATGATTCGGAAACATGAATGTGATAAATTCAGTTGGTCCCATCTAAAGAGTTTGTCACTCGGAACTTTGGCCTGCAAATAATTAAAAGACGCTTCGTGTTTCAAGGGCTGGCGAGTCTACACTTGAGAAACACTCACATAACTCTGGCGAAGAATTTTCTAAACTTTCTAACTTAACAAATAATGAAAATAAACTTGGACGTTCTCGAGAGACTTAGTTGCTGTCGACCATAAAGAGTACGCACCTGTGGTAGAGTGGATGCTTTTCACCTAAAATTGGATAAGTAGGTAGGTTTTAGTTCGAAATCAATATGAAAAATTGACAGACGACTGAAGAAAATATTATCACGTTCAAATTCCCTTGTGTCTCGTGTATATTTTGTACCAGTAGGTATAGGTACATTCCATGTACTTATATTTAAATGCTTTTTGATTAAGCCATTGGTAAGTTAAATTTCAATACTAAGAATTGTAAGTAATATTTTAAACGGCTAGTAATGTTGCAATTTATCATTTCCCAGAATGACTGTCACAACATCCATTTTAATACTTTTTCTGGAATGACATTATCCAAGCCAGCGAATTGAACAGGACAGGCCGTAAAATGTGTTGCAAGGAATTTATGTAATTTTCCCTTTGACGCGAAAATATTTCACGACATGCTTTTAGGCTGGGCCGTTATTCATTATTTTTGCTTTTTTACGTAGATGTTGTAAATTGGGCTTTTATTGTTCTAAACTAACGTAGGTAAAATCGGAACTATTCGAATTCGAATACGAAACGTTAGATCTGTAAGTAAAGTAAAACCAATATATACGATTCCATAAGATATTAAATATAAAGGTATAATAAGTAGCAGCTATTCTAACAGTTGAAATACAGTTTCAACGGCGTTGGTTTCCTGTCAGCGACACGTGTTCGACTTAGGCATTGTGTCGATACATCCGCATATTCCGCATGTAGCGGACAAAGCGGGTGGGATAGGCTATGGATAGATTCATTGGTTTATAAAGGAATTTAAACCAATAAAATATCATTAACTTAGGTACCTATATCATTCTTGTTTTTCACTGGAAGGTATTGAAACGATTATTATTTTTAGTATCGATCTTTTTTTTTTATTATTGTTCAAAATAATCACTAAATAAATGCTTTTTGACTTAGAAACTTGGTTTAATTGCTTTTGGAAACTAAAAATCTCGTCACCGAGTTTTCTCTTGCTATTTCGCAGTAAAGTCAGGAAATGAAACTTCTAGCACACTTCACTTACAAAGAAATACGACCAGTCGCTCAGGTAATCATTAAACTTTTACGGGTCGCTTTATAAACTTTTGTAATGAACTTCATAATGAAAATATTAGTCATCATCATTTTGTAGATATGACGTTAGGTATTTACTGTAAAAAGTAGGTAAGTTGGTTTGTAGTGTTTCAACGCAAAGGGTTAAGAGTGTGCAGGAGCGATTTACGCAATTTCGTAGTTCGAAATCGTTATTTATCTCAGAATCTGTGAAAGCTACAACCTTCATATTTAAGTAAATAATACTTTATTGTTTTATATTGGATTACGTATTTTAAAAACACGATTGGTGAAAGTTTTCTAGATAAAATATTTTTTTGAATATTTTGCACACATTTTGCTATTTATTTTAGGAAGAGCACCCTTTTTTGGGCGTAACAAATTAGTAGAATGTCTTTCAATATTAGTAGATAAGTTCAATAGAAAACAAATAAAAATATTTTAATTAGGTACTTACAGAACTGAATTGTAAATAAAGGTATGCACACACAGCACAAGTGCTTTTTTTTCAAGGACTAATAGAAATAAAAGGAACAATTGCGCGTCATTAGCCTTCGACTACAATGGGACAATAGATTGTGAATGAGAATGAGTCTGCGACTATCCCTATCTGACCGAATTGACTGATTCTTTATTTTATTCCATCATTCAAGTTCACAACATAAGTATTATTATTTAGAAAAGCAATTCACTCGTCATTATCATCAAGCCATTATGAACCGTAGGAAAAGATTGAACTTGATCAAGTAAAAGTTCTAAGAAGCTGTTGCATATTCGTTACTGCAAAATAATAGATTAATAATCGCGTTAATGATTCAGCAACGTATTATCAAAATCAAGCCTTACAATAAACATAAGATTGAGCGGATTTTTTTTGAGTTGTAATTAACTTTCAACAGAAACATAAAACTTATATGACTCGCCATGTAAAACAGACAAAACTTTTGTATGAAACCCATGAAACCGAATGCTGCATAAATTACGCAACTCATTCCGGATATTACGCTCGTTCCCTAAGTTTGTGACACAGTGAGCACATATCATTGATATTCATTAAATTATGTTATAAATTCGCCCTCTTTGTATCCCTAAATCAATTTCCAACTTTTAATGGTAAGTATACTTTGGAAAGGAAATGTTTGAGGCCCAAACCTTTTAACTTGAAGATTTACGAAGTTTGAGTGATATCAAGTAACCGAGAGAGACTTGTGAAAGAAACTTAGCTGATAGTACCTACTGTGGTGTCCTCCTGTTCCTGATCACTATCGGGATGCGGTATAATAAAACCACACATATATTGTCACGTCATGTCTCGGGACGTCCACCCCCAGTCGAGCACAGAGTCCGTCTGCCATGACGACTTGGCCTCCTCGCAGACTGCACACTTTCTATCGGCTGATAGTTGAGACGGGCTATACTTCTCCATACTCATTACGAGCCGAAGTATAGGTATTCCGTCTCAACTATCGGCCGATAGAAAGTCTGCAGTCTGCGAGGGGTCTTACAGCTCGACTGCAAGTACCTACGTCACACTTTGACAACTATTTATTCAAAACACTACACCTACCATTAACTAAAAGTTTGTATGAGCTAGTAGCCATCTCATCCTACCGCGGCTCTGTTCTTAATGGTTCATATTCTATATTTATGATTTATTTTAGTTCACTAGGTCCCATGCTGGGCATCTAGACAGTAACATAAAATGGCTTATCAATAAACATGGAATTTATAAGTAAATGCGATCTGCAGACGTGCTGCCCACCTGTCGTAATTCTAGATATTTGATGCATCTATGACTTCGCTAGTCGCATCACATTTCTACTACTAGGTCACGGAAAAAGATTCTGCTAGTGTTGAAAAATTTAGCCAGGTTTTACAATACAGGTGAGTTTTTTTTCAGGGCCACTGAGGGAAACTCTGGAAATCGTGAGAGTTATCGAAAAGTCATGTTAGGAGTTATATATACGCACTGGATTTTGATAAAATGAAGAACTGCATATAATGTAGGTGGCGAAAGGTCTTCAGGGTCAATTATTGACATGGGTGTACCACAAGGCTCGATATTGGGCCCGTTCTTGTTTCTAGTGTATATAAATGACCTCCCTTCTTTTGTAAAAGACATGTGTGACATTGTTCTGTTTGCTGATGATACCTCTTTGGTTTTTAAAGTTGATAGATATAAAGAAGAGTACGATGATGTTAATGCGTCTCTGTCTCTAATTTTAAACTGGTTTACGGCTAATAATCTCTTACTTAATGCCAAGAAAACTAAATGTATTAAATTTACTTTGCCTAACGTGGTTCACAAAGCAACAAAAATTGAATTAAATGGGGAAGCACTCAATCTGGTCGATACCGCTATTTTCTTGGGGCTAACTGTTGATTCCAATTTGCAGTGGGGAGCTCACATTGAAAGACTTGCAAGTAGACTGAGCTCCGCCGCATATGCAGTTCGTACGATTAGGAGATTGGCTGACGAAGAGACAGCTAAGATAGTATATTATAGTTACTTCCATAGTGTGATGTCATACGGTATATTTCTCTGGGGTAAAGCAGCCGATATTCAAGATATATTTGTTTTGCAAAAGCGAGCTGTCCGTGCGATTTACAAATTGAAACCACGGGACTCACAGAGACAACGTTTTAAAGAAATAAATATTCTAACAGTTTTTTCCCAGTACATCTATGAAAACATTTTGTATACTCATAAAAATATAAATAACTTTAGGAAAAAAAGTGATGTGCATAGCATTAACACAAGAAATAAGAATAAACTTTATTTGCCTAAATTTAGATTAGAAAAAGTAAAAGGTTCTTTTATGGGAAATACGATACTTTTTTATAATAAACTTCCTGAAAACGCGACTAAACTGCCTATTCGAAGATTTAAAACTTACATAAAAAATACTCTTATAAAAAAAGCTTATTATTCACTTAAGGATTATATTAATGATAAATTCGCGTGGCCTGATGTCGCTCTGCCCCTCGACGGCTGATGTGTCCTCAATGTCTGCTATCTTGTATTATATAATTTAAGCAATTGGTAGGTAGGTACCACCTAAGTTATCATAAGTTTAGATTTAAGATGGATCACCTAAAAGAAAGCTAGGCCCCAAACCGTGTTTGTTGCCCTGATTCTTCACGGTATTGGTCGCGAAGGAACAGGAGTAAAATCACCTAGTTTTAAGACATTTCAAAGTGATCCCAGCGGTCCTACTGAATAAATGCTTTTTGACTTTGACTTTGACTTTGACTAATTTTTTTCTAGAAAATTTATGTTTTTGTTTTTTTTTTGCACTTTCGGATGCTCTATCTGTTAACAATCATTTTAATTTTAGTACAAAATGTATGGAGAAAAATATTTTTTGTTTTAAGTATAATTTTTTGCATTTTTGGATGCATTTTTCTGACAACGAAAAAAGACTCCGAAGTATTAAAACAAAAATGAGTTTAAATCGTGTGAGGTTAAAAAGTGTACATCGAAGTAACTTGGACACTTCAAACATTTCAAAGAGAGAAGTATCACTGCGACAGTATCACTGTCGCATTTTGGGGGCGAGCGTGATGGCAGTCGGAAGCGCGGCCATCTTGATTGGCGGCGGATATCGGAGATTGCGTCAACTGCCTGTGAGTACACTCACAGTAGCAATTACATAGTAGTGTAATTGCTACTGTGACACACACAATGTTGTGTTACACACAATGATGTTTGCCTATCACTCGTTTGGACATCACTGAAATTGAGGACAGCCCGGTTTAACGTTTAGGAAGGTATATTCAAGCAAAAGAATCTAAAGTTGGCAGTTAAATCCCCAAACTTGCGACATTTGATAGCCAAATTGAAATGGCAGAACAAAGAAAAGATTGGATGATGACAATAATGTTGGCAAATATGCAAGCGACCACACGTCTCCTACCACATATTGCAAATCAGTGTTTTATTTGTAGAAATACAGGGTGCAAAAAGACGTCTACCGAAGCCGAAAGGGGTAGGTACAGCATCTCAATACACAACCAAATCCAAAAGGATTTTCCGCAAAAATCATTATATCCGGAGAAAACAGCGTTTGAAGAGTGCTGTTTGCGTATGTTCTGGGCGCGTTGTTTTACGTAGATTGCTGGATTTTGAGTTTTAACTGTTTCTTTCTTTTACAAATGAAATTATTAGGTAGGTATGATCTTATTATGCTGTAATAGTAGTAAATAACCGAAAATAAAATAAAATTACTAAGCCAAGTAAAAAAAAAAATTCGCGTTTTTTTCCACTAAATATGTTTAGAATCATGGTCTGATTGCAACCCCTCAGTTTTCGGTAGTTGTCTTTTTACACCCTGTATAATGATGTACCTAGGTACCTACTGTAGGTAGGTACTGTACAGAGAATCGAGAGTCGCAAAACACAAAGCATAGCATAGACCCTGCGGTATCACAAATTAACCGCAAGCGAAAACCAATAGCGATCGTAGAATCGACTACGTAGGAAGGTACTCGAAAATTGGAATGCCACCTGTTTCAATGTACGTTCAGTCAAGTTATTATTGCTACGATTATTTATTACATGCTACTACTCATACTAAGTAGGAAGGTACACAGAGTATCTTTCTGGTAATAGTGTTTGTTGGATAAACGGTAGGCCCAATTGTATTGCGTTTCAGCAACGAAAAATCTAAGTGCGACTTTTGATAAACTAGAAGCTTGTGAGCCTAGACTGACTGAAGATTGAATTTGATAGGTACTTAAATTTTCAGTCATCGGTCTTATTGTCATCTTCATGGGCCTTACCAGAAAAATCTCCAGGATGCAGTTGGACAAAGCACCTTTCCATGAGCGGGAGCGCCGTACTCACACTGGTTGGGTCCTTAAACTCATAAATGCCGATGAAACCTTATCTCAATTACTAGCTAGCAAGTCTCTCCCGCCATCCGTCATAATGTATCAAGTTACTGCACGTCGTAATGCGAGAACTTCTAACAGGATCGAGCGAAAATATCAGTAACGTTCAGTATGAAGTAGACGATATCAGCATCCGCGATTTACTTATGAAAATCTTCAGTTTTCTTTGTGATTTTATGCCATGTTGATTTTGCACATCCAGTTATGCAAAACTCAAGGAATTAAGAATGTAGTAGGTATGTGTGTAGGTATAGGTAATTTAGCTTCTCTCTATTAGGTTATAATAACTGTAGGAAATATAAGGATAGAAAAGGTTGATTCGGAAAAGATGTTTTAAAATAATTTACTTAGGTAAGTACCTAATTACAATGATGGACCAGTGCGCCAAATTAAATCCACCCAAAGAATTCTTTTAATTTTTCCGCGGAGACGGATAAAAGGAATCAGATAAAAACATGGGCGCGACTGTAAGGAATCTTCCTTAATAGCTTAATCTTTATCCGAAGGCATTGAAGTGAGATAATTTAGGGCTGCCGGTGGTATCGCCCTCAATTATAAGGACAAAGGAACTTGACGCTTTAAAGTTAAGGGATTCTCCTTTGTTTCAGGGACGTTTCTGAGCAGCCGTTCCCAGACATTTTTAAAAAAGTTTTACGAATGGTCATTGTAAGAAAATATGATTTTCTTTACTCTCAAAAAAAGTAAAAAAGGTGCTTTCTTTGATAAGCTTTCAAATGCAGGCATAAAAGCATAACTTAGGCAAGTACCTAAGTCTCAACAGTTATACACCCGTTAGCTTCTGTGCTTATAGAAATACCTAAGTATGTTTGTATTTCTTAAAACAAAACTGAACACGATCAACCAACTTGTTTTAAAAGAGTAATATGTGCAAGAAATAATACCTACTTACTAAAATTATATTATCAGTGTGGTTCCTGATTGGCTAGAAGCAAATTAAAGAAGAATTTATGGCCATCTTGTCGAGACATGGAACTCATCCAGTGATTTGTTAAACTCAAACAGAGAAATGGGATACTACTTATCCATACTATCCATACTAATATTATAAATGTGAAAGTAACTCTGTCTGTCTGTCTGTCTATCTGTCTGTTTGTTACCTTTTCACGCCCAAACAAATGAACAGATTAGGCTGAAAATTGGCATGAATAAAGGTTGTATCCCAGGGAAGGACATAGGCTACTTTGTATCCCGATAAAATCCCGAGGGACCGCGGGTGACACCGCGGGAGCGCAGCTAGTATAGTATATAACATTATTGTACTCAAATCACTGCACTCATCTTACATTTTAAAATGAAATACGTCTTGTCGACGAAGGCGAAAGTGTAGAGAAATAGGTTTTTAAGTTCACAATAAAAATATCCGTTTAAATTGTGTTAAAAAGAGGTCAGTATTTGTAAGACTTTTATTCAATTTAAAATCCGGACCAACGCCACCCGTTCTCACAAATTGAATATTCATACGACGGACGCACGGCGAGACATATTCCTCAAGAGTGAATGCATAATAGCGCGAACGGCAACGTGGGTAGATCCGCCATTTTGTTATGCACGATACGAATTAAGATGGCGACTGGATTCTCATTAGCGCTGCCGTTGCACTAATTGCGCCCCCACTCAAGGGAACCGGCTTCGGGCGTACAGGTAAAATATTTTCATACCTACCTTGTCCTCAGTTCTTTAGAAATTCATAAGTGAAGTTTGCCTACATATACATTCATATGTTTTTTTTACCTTACTTTCGCGCTCGTGGTCGTGCTTGCTTAGTCGTTCTTAATAGATCGTCGAAGTTAAGCAACGTTCGAAACGGTCTGTAAGTGGATGGGTGACCGCCAGTGGCATTTTCATCTGGGCGCTTCCGTGCTTCGGAGGGCACGTTAAATTGTCGGTCCCTGCTATTTTAGTCGTTACGCCATGACGGAGGCCTTAAGGCGGCCTAAAAACTCCGTCACCAGAGTTGGCCACTGACTCATACGAACTTACTTAGGTACTTACCTTACTTTTATTCTATACAAAACCCGTTTTGTATAGAATTGCTTGACTTATTGTAATGGGAACCTTACCTGAAACAAAAAAATAAAATAATTAGATAAGTAGGTACTTTGGGGGGTTTGGATGGCAAAGTTTCTTTATTTATGGCAAACTCTAGTTGGTTAGAACACATATTTGCTAGTTGATATCTTGTGGAAGCAGTTATAGAAAAACCTTCGATCAAAAATAAAAATCAAAGATCGAAGGTGTAAACAGTGACAACTGGTTCCAAAGGCAGCATCAAAAGCCCATCTAAAACATAATACACTTTCGTATTAGGTAATCATGTCATCATGTGTGAATCTATAATTATAAAATGAAAAAAGCGAGATACCTAACAACATTCCTATTAGAGCCAGGGGTGCAATAGAGAAACAGCAAACTGATCTGAAGCCGCATCGGAGTACGAGCTAGAATCGAGTAGCGTGCGTCGAGTGAACTGTAATCATTGGCTCAGATGAGTGTGCTCCCGTATTGATCAACGACTTAGCGGTGAGAGCTCTACGCCTCTACGGTATAGTCAGCAAAAAGTTGGTGCCAAAATTCACAGTAGATTCCAAACGACTTTTCAGTTTGTATTAAGATAAGATACTAAATAAATAATATAAGACCACTTTCAACCACATTAAATTTTGAAGAAATTATTTGTGACCACAAAAAGCTTTGTCCAACTAGCTAATACCATTTTTTAAGTCTGAGCCCGGCAAACGTTTAAAAAAGCGGCAGCCCGGTGACCTCATAACTCTCCGAGCATAAAACCACTTGTCCGTAGGTTTGTATATCGTAGGAGACAAAAGAACAGCAACAATAGCCGACCTTGGGTCAAGGGACGAGCCGCGCCGGAAGGAAGGCTTGTATGTAGCCACTTTGCTTATTAAATGAAACTTTTGTACACTTTATGAAACATGAACAATTTTTGCAACATGAATTATGCAAAACTGGTAGAGAAGCTTGAGAAGATGTGTTTGAAAAATATTTAGCATTTCGAAAATACTTATGTACTTACAAAATTACCCAGACAACTTTTACGTAAGTTATTACGCCTTAAATCTCTTCTACTAACTGGTAAATCAACATATTCAAATATAATATATAGGAACGAATCTACGAATGAATTTCTAACTTAACTTTCCAACTTCGAGTCACAACAAGCGCTTGAGAATCACTCAAGTAATTCAACTCCTATAAAAGACTCCACGCCACGTCAAAACTTGACGGTAATAACAAAAAATTGCGCGCCACCATTCATTCTGTAAAATCTCGAGAAAAGTAGGTCAGTGAAAAATATCGCGGTCACAGCAACTTGAGAGACGCTTGATATCGGGGATGGTGCACGGATATCCCTGGTTTTGTTTAGCTCTTCACTGGGAGGGCCCTCGGAGACTGTCAAAGGAGCAAGTCTGCGATGCGAAATTGGAGATTAGCTCCATAGTGCGAGACGACACGGTTATGCTTTCATGTTTCCAGTTTTCTATAATTTAATTACATATATTGAACTTTATAGCAGCATTTTATGAAGTAGCAAGAAAGATTTATGGTCCGGCTCATCTTGATATTGATTATCCATTAATATTTCACTGTCACACTTATCTTTCATTTTCAACACTTAACACATGGGTTTATTGTATACTAGCCACCCGCCCGGCTTCGCACGGGTGCAATGTTGATACTAAATATTAGGGTTCAGCCAGCGTTTGCAATGTAGACAGCGGGAAGCGACTTTGTTTTATACTATGTACCTAGTGATGAAGCTAACTAGCAGCTCGTGAAAAGACTTTTGGGGAGCTAATAAATCCGAATCCTATAAATATTATAAAGGCGAAAGTTTGTAAGTATGGATGTATGGATGTATGGATGTTTGTTACTCTTTCACGCAAAAACGGCTGGACCGATTTGGTTGAAATTTGGTATGTAGATAGGTGATACCCTGGATTAACACATAGGCTACTTTTTATCCCGATATTCCCGCGGGAACGGGACTTACGCGGGTGAAACCGCGGGGCGCAGCTAGTGTTAAATAAATAGTTTCCAAATTGTCAACAAACCCTATTATTCTATCTTATTTCTAAATGCGAAAACAGCTGAACGGATTTTGATATCTGTCGTCAAGGTAGCATAGACTCTGGATTATACTCGTATCTATAGGTTGACTTCTTGTTATCCCGGAAAAAGAAGTGGTCCCAAGGGTAAATACCGCTGGTGCAGCTTAAAGAACATATTCCTCGTCTATTCTCAAGAAACTGTCCCTCAATATGTCACTGGCAGGTAGATATTGCAAGAAACCTTGTCATAAAAGTCTTGTGTAAAATGTTTAGGGGGTTCTGTAAGCAGATCACGATGTTTAGATGTGGGTGTCTCGTGTTTGTTCAGTCAATTTTGTTTGGCTTTATTTAGCTTTCTCGTTTATAGAGGTCGCGAGTTTATTTACACTGTTTACCATCCATTTCTTGTGATCAATTTTCAATTTAGTTGACATAGGGTTTTGTAGGATAAGATGACTAAGATCATATTGAAAGGTTTCTAGCTACATGTATTTTAGTATATGAAAGCTATAATAGTGAAGCTGTTTGTTATTTAGGTTAGGACGATCTCGTTCTTGTGTTTTGGTTGATCGGCCACTAGGCTAGTGCCGGAGAAATCCCACCATAACTTCTTGGGACTATCATTGACAGAGCCAGCCGTCTCCTGGCTCTTCAGGGAAGCAAGTTTTGGTAAGATCAGGCTTAAAACACAACCCAACATAATCTATACCTAACTTTTTATTGGATTCAGACAATGCCCATATTCGTACCATAATTATTGCGCTGCTCGCTCAATGCCCCCATTTGCAATGTTGAAATGAAATTGTTATGCAAATATCATGGTGGTAATGCGGTGACGGTATTAGGCGTTCGTAAGAATAAATGGACTATTATTTTCAAAGCATTTTTGCATCATAAATCCACCAAAAACATTATGTTGGTATATATTTTTTTATTGTTTACTTTATATTTTGCATGAATCGTCGTTCATGTCTGTCAGTATCGTAGTTGGTAGCATCACGGTTGTACTTAGAGATTTAGGCCTTTGAGAGAGTAAAAGAAGAAAACATGCTGAACCTGCAGATGGGTAAAGAGCAAACAAACGATCAGCTAAAATAAATGGTTTCACACTCACACCAAAAGAAATAATCTACTTATTGTAGCTGCGATCGCTATGCACCACGTGCAGTCATTTGGAAAATATTAGCTATCAGATCAAATATATCCAATCCATGCATCCCTCGATCGAGCAGAAAATATTCGCTCATATTTTTAAGCATTGGTACTACCTACGGTATTTGAGTGCACTTCATTTCAGAAGTGCTCCGGCGCTACGGAACGTAGGTAGATGCTACGTTGCTGGTATTAAGAAGTTATTTAGGCCAAGAGAGTACGTCGCTGTATGTTTCCCAGGTTCTATGTGATGAAATAAGTTTATTAAATTTATCACAATGAGCATATTTTTTGATTTGCTTATGTCTTTCTGCATCTTCAGATTTTGTTTTATAGTGAGTGCACACGGCTTGAAGCTTTATTTTGTACATGGGACTACGGGTTGTTTTTAGGGTGAATATTTACTGTTGAAATGGAAACTTCACCTAAAATGAAATTAAAGAGAAAATCTGAGATGTTCTAAGGAAAGTGTCTAATAAATCCATCGTAGAAAAGCAATAAGTAAAATTGACTGGCGCTATTTTAATTATAGTCAGAAGAGGTTCCCGCTCAAGTCCTGGTTTTGTATAAATAAGGAACCGTTAAATAGCGATCGTCATTATCAATAAAAAGAATGTTTAGCTTGTTCTTTTTAATTATACAAAGAGAAAAGCTACTAATTCTTCTTCTTGTTCTTGTCACTAGTTTTTTTCGCTCGCGGTTTGAAACGCTCGTTGATCGTCGAAGTCCATAAGTGGATGAGTGACCGCCAGTGGCATTTAATCTGAGCGCTCCCGTGCTTCAAAGGGCACGTTAAATTGTCGGTCCCGGCTATTTAAGTTGTTAAGCCATGACGGAGGCCTTAAGGCGGCCTAAAAATTCATCACCAGAGTTGGCCACTGACTTATGCGAACTTACTAGTTTTTTCGAACCAGTGCAGCAGTATGGTCTGTGGTATGGTGAAAGGATACCTAAGTGCGCCTCAGAGGAGCTTCTTTCGTACACTTCCGTTATTGCAAATTTGTGCAAGTTTATTGCAGGTATTTTTGTATCTGCCAAAATCGCTACTATAACTTTTGACAATTATATTATCGGTACTTTATTACGGTCGCCGTTTCCAGAAAAACAAACCTGAATGTAGAAGCGAGGCAGTAAGCACTAAGTTTAATTAGTTGTTGGCGGTAATTGTGATTGGTGAATAGCAATCACGGCCATTCCAATGTTTGCGTATCCTTCCGGCTCCCGTTCGGTTTAATCACTGTTTATCGAATGGATACTGGATGTGGTTTTGTGACGAGATTGCGTTTATCTATTGTCCATTAATCGTGAGTTATTTTAAAACTGGTAAGATTGAATGAATGAGCTTAGATCGGGATGGAGAGAAGTGATATAATTAGGGTTTAATTTTAGCCTTACCTACTCTCTGAGAAGCACCGAGACGAAGAGCGCACTAATACAAAGCGTGTTAACATAGAACTAAAAAAAAACAGGATCACTTGATTGTATCCCGAGGTATGAATGGGATCATTTTATGTAGGTACTTATGTATTCTGGATTAGATTTTGTAGAACTCACGTATTACACAAATCAAAAAACATCATCCGCTCTCTAGGCTTTGCTTCTTAGATCATTATAGAGATGGTCACAAGAGAGGCACGTCTAAATAAAGAAAGAAGGCAGCATAACATATTATTATTATTAAAAGCCCTCAATGTCCCTCTGCTGGGCAAAGGCCTCCTCCCACTCTCTCCATTCGTCCCTCCAAATAATAGGTATAAATATATAAATGTTGAAAACAATGTTATTCTTATTTGCATTTCCTACTTTTATTTCTACCACAACAAAGCATAAAGCATGAACGGGTAACTCAAAGCTCTAACGACCCATTGCCCCGATTCTAAAGCCACAAAATCTCTCTTATTGAGTCCTCCGGATTCGGATTGTGTCACAACTCAACCCTGAGCTTTTGTGAGCCGCTTATATGCCCGATGAATATTTCATATAGCCACGTGCTCGAAGGGAGAGAAACCTTGGTCTCGATCGTAGATCATCAAAAGCAATATTTGTGTCGAATCCCTGTTTGCTGTTATGAGTCTGAAAAACATCGGCAATGGCTCCTAAAAGCGTGCTGTGAATTAATAGCATCGAAAAAGGAAGAGGTTTTGTTTGGTGGCTTTTTTCCTTAATTTTTATTCTCAGGAATAAAAATCCTTCAAAGGTTTGTACATTTTTTCCCCCCTAAATTCACCCATACTGAAATCACAGCAGCCGTAAAAACAACTGGTTAGATAGTTATAAAAAAAAATCTTCGAGCTGGCAATTTCTCAGACGAGATGTCTACAATTCTTGGTACCTATACAATCAACATTTTTTTCTATCTGTTTGTTACAATTTTACAGAACTCCCGTCTACCAGAAGATGGCGGAAGGAAGCTTCGCGGAGAGAATTGATTTAATTATAATCCCGTCCGACGTCGACGGATATACTCCGCAAATATAGGTATGGCGTAGCTTATTACATTTTCTTTTAAGTAATTTAACTTTAAGAATCACAAATTATAAAAAATACGGTTTGGATTGGAAAAATATAGAGCTATAGATCGTTTTTACGACGATCGTTAGATAGCTTGACTGATTCTATTGTATTTTGTAATATGTACATATTGTAGTAGCTTAGTTTCTTTAAATAAATGATTATTTGAAAAAAATATATATTTTCATGAAACTATTATAAAATAATAAAATACCCCAAATTATAAAAAATTATCACGACTACTTGTATCAAATGGCGCGGTCGACATTCTTTCGGATATTTTTAATAGTCCTTTGTACTCGTCGATGTCTAACGGGGGGTAGTCAGTGACATGTCCATCACTATCTTATCTATTTTAATGGGACTTAATTGCGTAAGTCCCGTTATAATAGTTTAAGATGTGTTCAAGTCGCGAAAGTTTAAAAAGTGTAATATATGGCACATTTATTCAATCACATCTTCATTACACTCTTAGCTTTATCAAAGTAACTTACATTCTATATTAATCTAAGCAGCTAAGGTAACCTTTTATAAGAGTGCCCAGATAATCTCCTTAGCTGCGTATAAACGTTAAACCTGATGGTAACTGCTTGAATGTGGTGATAAGGAGTTTGCCATGCGATAAGCCATTCTAAAATCATTAGCGGAAGTGCTACCTATAGTCGATTGCTATGCTACGATGTATGTATATGTATTTTAGTGTAGGTATTTTTCTTACCACGAGACAGAGAGAAAGCTATTCATAAAAATTCGAGCTTCAGCTTTTCGGGCTTTGCTCGCGATCCAACCGGGTTTTAACCCACCTTCTGGTCAAATTGAGGCGTTATCTGAATCATCCAAAAAAGCTTTACCTAGACGTGCGGATTTAGACCTTCATCCTTCGATCAACAATATTATAGACTAGCTGTCCGTCGCGGTGCTACCCGCGGTCCCTCGGGAAAACTTCACTTTCCGGGATAAAATATGACCCTATGTTCATCCCCTAATGAAGGATTCTAGTGGTAAAAGAATTTTTCAAATCGGTCCAGTAGTTTCGGAGCCTATTCAATTCAAACAAACAAATCTTTCCTTTTTATAATATTATTATTATAGATATTGCGTGACGTACAATATCAAAGCTAAATTCTGTCCGCGTGACAAAAAAGTTAACACCTAGTAATAAAGTCACAAATCCTATTACGATATCGGCTATTGTCGCAAGTGCACCGCGTAAAAAGTACTTCTTAGAAAGTTTAATAATTTACTATTAGCCCAGATAATAAACTATTACAGTGTCACCAATAAACACTATGTAAAGTTTTTCTTTAGTTCAACTTAAGATTAAGCAAAATGGCTACCAATAAACCAATTACAAAGTTCCACCTTGCATTACTTTGACATTTCTTTCATACAAACGCTATTCCGAAGTTCCACCAGCTAGCACCCTTGTTTAAATCTAGTGTAACCACAGAATACATATTAGTAGGTACTGTAAAAATATTTTCATAGGTACCACCAAAGAGTTCGGATATATTTTACTCGTACATACCAAGGAGTTTTTGTTTAAGTACTTCCAGATAAATTTACAGGAGAAAAAAGTAACTTTATCTGGAACAAATCTTACATTCCAATAGAAGAGGTAGCATGGCGAGAAGGTTTTATAAAATAAAAATCGTAATTTGATAATAAAAACGAGCGCGGAAACCAAAAATGATTTTGTAATAAAAAAATTACATGTGAAATATTGGCGAATGCACAAAAAGTGCGAAGCCATTATGAGATAAAAAACAAGAATGACCAATTCAGTCAGCTTTCATAGACAAAATGATACTTATTTTGAGGTTTCTACTTGGATGCGACGTTGCCGATTTGTGCATCTTCACGTATCAGAAGGATAGCTACACCTTGTATTATTGGTAAGAATTTTTTTCTGACTTATTCTGAATTTACGCAAGGTACAGCTATGCGATGTGTAAATTTGATAGAACTTCGGAATATCTAGTTTTTATTGGTGAGACGGTTAGTCACAAAGTCTAGAAAAAGGCTACATTACACAGATCCTTTATAGAAAGTTCCATGTTACTTTTCAATGCAGACACCCTTCAACATGGCGGACGATGCATTTCCGGGATGAAATGAAGCCAGGCGTGCTAAATAAAACGAGAACTAGGGAGTATCCAGCTTAGCTAGAATATTAAAGATTGTGTTGTGTTTTACTCTAAAATATTTTTGGATTTAGAACAGCTACCCTACATTTTAAATCCTCCTGCAATATATTCGTAATTTTAGTTTAGGAGCATAATAAAATAATTTCAACGAGCACACTTAAAACATACCTATAAACATAGATATCTAAAACGATCACTACTGCAGACAGCGAATTAATAGCTTTGATTCTGTTCAAATCAATAACAGATGCCTACACTAGGCAACATCTGTATTAACCATGCCATCCACTAAAGTCCGTGAACACAACTAAAAAATTCAATCTATCAAAGTTCTTTCGACTGTTTTATCGGCTGCATATACTATAGTTTTTTCGCTTGGGACGCAGAAGATTGCGGGTTCGATCCCCGCGGCGGGACCAATGTTTGTATGATCTACAAATATTTGTCTCGGGTCTGGGTGTTTCTATGTATAATATGTATGTATTTACAAACAAAAAGTATATAAGTAGTATATCAGTTATCTGGTTCCCATAGTACAAGCATTGCTTAGTTTGGGGCTAGATGATGCTGTGTGAAAAGTCCAGCATTATTTATTTATTTATATACATCCATCACAATGATAAATTATTTGATGGCACTTTAAATTTTTACACGTTTCTACGTTACAGCTACCACGGTAGCTGTAACGCTACTGAAACGTCGAGGTAAATAAACAAATGTTATACCTACGCGATTAAGTCCCGTTATAAAATTTAAAATGTCTTCGAGTCGCGAAAGTTTAAAATGTGTATTTGATGGCACGTCTGTGACCTCATCAAACATTTTTTTTAAATGGCACGTTGGGACTTAAAGATTCGCCATCCCTAACCTATGCTGACCAATATGCTGACTGTTTACAATTCACGCTGCAGTAGACAGCATACTCAAAATTTATTGACGAGGGTTACCTACCTTTAGTGAGTTGCCCTTAGAGTTGGAATTTAATTTGTCTCCACCCAACTCTACCTGAGATTCGGAACATTGTGCTCAATTATTGCGTGAGGAGTTCTAACCAATTCTGTTTTAACTGAGTATAATATGTACTGAATTACCATGAATTTGTAAACTTCGTCACACTGAAATTGGTATACAGGGAAAATTAACCGACTTCAAAAATAGGATCTATGTTCGGCTGTCATAGAGCTAGGATAGTATCGGCTGTTTATTTTTAACCGACTTCAAAAAAAGGAGGAGGTTCTCAATTCGCCTGTATGTTTTTTATTTTTTTTTTTATTTTTTTTTTGTATCATGTTACGCGATTACTCAGCCAATTGTGGCCCGATTTACAAAATTATTTTTATGTTTGAAAGGGTATACTCCAGAGGTGGTCCCATATAAATTTTATTCCTGAGGGTTTGATAATTTGCCCGTAAAACTCTAAAAACCTTCCCTCCTAGCCATTGTAAATCGAATCGACAGATAAGTCTAAGACTCTCTATGCAATATGTCAAATTGACAATTTACTAATGCCAGGAACTCACGTGTCGCGAGACTTGACATAAAATGTATGCAGTTTTGGTAATTATTGCCTTTAGACGCCGGTGGAGCCTAAGCATTATCTGTTTAGCATTATTTATTTCCTTATCTGATGATGGAGTCAAGAGCTGTTCCAGGGAACTCCTCAGACAGTGGGCTGATTGAGTTGAAACTCGGTTCGTAGATTGAGTATCATCTAAAATTTTCAAAAATGGTGACAGCGAGCTGATCTTATGATGGAGGGAACTCCTCAGATAATCGACCGATTTAGTTGAAACTCGGTTTGTAGATCAAGTATCATCTAAAATTTTAAAATATAGTGACAGCGAGCTGATCTGATGATGGAGAATGGAACTCCTCAGTTAATAGGTTGATTGAGTTGAAACTCACTACATCGGTCAAGTTTCATTTACTAATTTGAAATATGATGACTGCGAGCTGATCCGATGATGGAGAACGGAACTCCTCAGAAAATAGGTTGATTGAAATGAAATGTTGTACACACACACACACACATCGGTGAGTTCAATCAGATCACGGTAATCCATTAAAAGCTTGTAAACGTAAACAGGGTCACGACTGTATCCCCAAGGCGCGGTAGACATTCTCTCAGATCTTTATATTCCAGATCCTTTGAAGATGTCTAAGGGGGTAGTCAGAGGCATGTACAAATACATATTTGATACATGCCCACATCTTGCAGAAGTTAGTATTCCATACGTGACAGGTTGCAAGCCCATCGCCGCCTGTAAGAATACTAACTGGTTTCCTCACGATGTTTTCCTTCACCGTTCAGAGCTCGTGTTAAAGCGCATATAAATTTTACGAAACGCAAAATCCATTGATGCACGGCCGGGATTCGATCCCAAGACCTTCGGATTGAAAGTCGAGGTACAACCCCATTCGGCCAACACGGCTCTAAAAAAAATTTAAATTTTAAATAATTTAAATTAAAAGCTTGTACTTGATGATATTTAAAAAAAACTTATTCTTATTTAGATTTTTATGTATGGCTTATTGATTCCCTGAGTCACGCCGTGGTAGAGTCGAACATTGAAGTCGGTTTTTCTTTTTTTTTAAAAACGTAATTATATGTTCATCGATATCTCCGTCGCATGCAATTTTCGACCTGAGTAAATTTTTAGGGTTCCATACCCAAAGGGTAAAACGGGAACCCTATTACTAGACTTCGCTGTCTGTCTGTGTGTCCGTCCGTCTGTCACCAGGCTGTATCTCATGAACCGTGAACATGAAGTTTTCACAGATGATGTATTTCTGGTGCCGCTTTATCGCTATTGCCCATACAAAAAACGTGATTTTGTTGCCGTTTTTATAGATAGTGGTATGGTGCCCTCGGTGCGCTAGTCCGACTTGAACTTGGCCGATTTTTATTGATGTCTGTTTTCTTTTTCGTTTTTAAAGCGTAATTATTTAATCTAAATGTTCAACCAAGCCTCCACATTTCTGCAGTGTGCAGAAATAAACTCAGGAACTTCCTAACGCCCAGATTAACCACAAATAATTATTGTCATCAAGTGCACAGCGTTCTCTAAAGCAATAGACGTGTAAACACCACAGCAAACTACATATGAAACTGAATCTGTGAACATTCATAAACGTATCTCCATGTTTAACCAGTTGGAGTTGGTGGCGAGTTGGGTTAGTTGCGTGTTCAGTAGGTAGACATAAGGTTTAGAAACTTCGCTCAACGCAAACGTTTGTATGCTGTATTGCAATCAGGGTCATAATTATACCTATTTCAACATTAATATGACGCGAAAGGCAGGAATATAGGACTTTTAGGGTGCGAAATGGCGTACCCAAAGAATGCCAATAGAACCCAATCACAAAACCTCCCCTGACTGTTCACTTAAAATGAAACTAAGCCTTCTTTCTGTCGCGTAACTAAGCTCTTTAAACAAGTGTGGTGAAAGTCTTTTAAGCGCATCTCATTAGGCTCTTTTAGTGCACTACCAGCCTAAGAGATAAATTCTAACAATATCAATATCAAAACGAATTTAGATAAAGCTCTCAGCCTTTATCAGCTCATATTATGAAAATGTTCGTCATATTAGTGACGATAACGTATTCAGAACACATCGTATATCATAGCCACTATCGCATTTCGCTGGGAGGAAGGGGAGATATGGATCAATGATGTCAATACCTCTCAAACTGAATCATCTGACACGTGCTTTTCACACGTTCATGCAGATAGCGATACTTAACATAAATTAAAATCATGTAATAATTAATATGTCAAGCCATAAAATATAGTACAAGAAGTAGCATACCTTATGAGTAAATATGTTAGAATTAACAATGATTGCCTAAAAATTATATGCGTCTTACCATAAAACGTGACATAAAGTTATTCCGGAGTGTAAACTGTCAAAATGTATGGTTATTCTTGATTTATTCGGTGGAATAACTTTATGTCGCGTTTTATTGTAAGCCTCTACATATACAGGGTGTAAAAAGACTGCTACCGAAAACTGAGGGGTTGCAATCAGACCATGATTCTAAACATATTTAGCGAAAAAAAACGCAAATTTTTTGACTTATCTTCGTCATGCTATGTTATTTTCGGCTATTTACTACTATTACAACATAATAAGACCATACCTACCTAATAATTTCATTTATAAAAGCAAAAAAACATTTAAAACTCAAAATCCAGCAATCTACGTAAAAAAATGCGCCCAAAACATACGCAAACAGTACTCTTCAAACGCTGTTTTCTCCGGATTTAGTGCAGATTTCGGAAAATCCTTTTGGATTTGGTTGTCTATTGGTATGCTGAACCTACCCCTTTCAGCTTCGGTAGAAATTTTTGACTTAGCTTCGTCATGCTATGATATTTTCGGTTATTTACTACTAGTACGACATAAAAAGACCATACCTACCTAATAATTTCATTTATAAAAGAAAAAACTCAAAATCCAGCGATCTACGTAAAATAACGCGCCCAGAACACACGCAAACAGTACTTTTCAAACGCTGTTATCTCCGGATATAGGTACTGATTTTTTCGAAAAATCCCTTTGGATTTGGTTGTGTGTTGGGATGCTCTATCTACCCCTTTCGGCTTCGGTAGACGTCTTTTTACACCCTGTATAGCCATAATTCATTAAAATAACGCCTAAAATATCGTCACGGTATATCAAGTTGCACATGTGTTTTAACCTTGCTAAGAGCTCCATTTAGGTATTTAACCCATTCTTAGAAATATTGGATTCTTAAAATATATTACCTATCTCATCCTGCTTTAGTTTACGCTAGTAACAACTGCCGGCCGGCTTTAAACTATTAATTTGAGTTCGGTGTAAAAGACGAAGTACAGTTGGGAAAGAAGAGTCATGTTTCATCTCTCGTATACAAAAGTCCTTGCAAAGTTTATCACTTCAGGTTACCTTAGCGCACATTTTTGCGCGAAATATAATTACAAAAGGCCCCCAGAAAAATTTTAAACCTCGCCACAATTTTTCACACTCGCACCTCGGATAATTGAACTAAATGTTTTAGCACTAGACCGTGAATTTAATCGTCTCACTTCAATGCACCGCTGGTTGTTGAGGGTGCTCGCTTTTAGAATGATTCTTTTTTATTTTTGCCCAAAGAACGTCATAGAGCTGAATAAATGAATGATAGAGTGCCACAAACTTATCTGAACCGGTGAGGGGGGCGCTGTTATCGCATTTGGTGTTGGCAGAAAAATAAATTTAAGAGTAAAATTCGTTAGGCCACCGGTTCAGATAAGTTTGTGGCACTTACTGTTTAACTTACTTAATAAAGATACTTACTGGACAATGAATCAAATAATTACAACCTCCCCATTGATGTTCTATGAAAAATCGTAGAAAACCTATAGCTGCATGCAAACCAACAAACAACAGAACTGTAACCT
The DNA here is from genome assembly GCA_963565295.1 of Epirrhoe alternata. Classification (NCBI taxonomy): domain Eukaryota; kingdom Metazoa; phylum Arthropoda; class Insecta; order Lepidoptera; family Geometridae; genus Epirrhoe; species Epirrhoe alternata. The sequence goes on along the minus strand of OY751386.1, from coordinate 11,005,515 downwards.
CTTTACAATAAATACGTATTACCTCTCCTCCGCTATGAGCCGCCTTTCCCCTCGATATTCTGGCCAACCACGATGATCAGCACTATGAAGACCAGCAGTAACACCAGTATACAGCAGATGGCCACGGCCAGCATGGCGGCGTGCTCACCCAGCGCGGCGGCGCCCTGTGCGGCGCGGAACTGCGCCGCGGTCAGCGTCGCCGCTACCAAGTGGCCACTTATTGTGCCGGGACGAGATTTTTGGGAAGAAAACTACTGTTTTATGTTACACTGTTACTGCTTTATGCTCTGAGTTACTTGAAATCTCAAACTATATTTTTTTTATTCAAGGAATAGGTGGTATTTCGTTTGTAATTCAAGCAATTGATACGATTGAACTGTTGCACGCACTTCACAATCTTTTTTGCTGCTTTGATTGCACTCAGTTACTTATATTTTCAGAAATTCTTTTTTTTTTGCCCGACTGTCATTAAAGTATTTGTGATTCAATCAGCTAATTCGTTTTTGCATTGATTGTTTCACGCAGCCCACATTGATTGCACTGTGTTGCTTAGATTTTCAGCGATGAGATTTTCTGTGATTTTGTTTACTTTTTAATTTCACGTACCACTTACACTCCAACCATTTATCTTTTCATCATTTCATTTAATTCTTTAATAAACTCCTCCTAAATACGACATAAATCTTATGTCAACTACTGAGATATTTGGGCACATCATTAAAACCTTCCAATTTCAGTGCGAATAAATACCTGTTTCAGTTAAAATCCATCTTGTTAAAAGAGAGCGTCATTCAATAATGTCGTCTCGAAATTAGAATGCGGGGAGCGTCGTCCAATTCCGTCTCCCATTAGCGATCGTCCACTGTTTCCTATTCACAACTCCAATTAAGCTGAGAGAAACCGAAAAATATAGCTTTTAAATCAGAGTATTGAATATTGCCGAGATCTTTCTCTCAAAGTGGTTTGGCAACACTACGAGGTCAAAAGCACCTTTCTAATGTTAATGAGCATCGTGTATGTTCAACACTTGAGCACGTGGTCGTAAAAGTCATTGGTGACTATACATAATAAGACATGACGTGATGACCGCAGTTGTAAACCTATTTATGAAGACTTCGGAGCTTGTATTCTTACGTATTCCTTCACACAATGTAAGATAGTGCAATTATGGCAAGAAATTTATTGTAAGAAATGTATTAATCTGAGAGGAAGATTCGTTTTAAATAAAAATCAGCATTAAATCGCACGATTTTTACAAAAAAGCGTTCATTATTCACTGGACGCCACAGAAGATGTAATACTACTGGAATGAAAAGCAGTACGTAATCATGAGCTTCTGTTTTCCCTTTCACGGTAGGGCGAGTCCAATCTGGAATCCGACCGCCATTTTATGTTAATACGGACAGTTGGGCTGTTTTTTCCTGGATCGGGTGAATCAATAAGCTGCTTGTGACAAATGAAAACAATGGCCTGGGGAGAAACGTGGAGTCCCCATAACAGAATTTGAGCCAGTGAAAATATAAGAATTTTTAATGTCAGTTGGGATATTTTATCCCAAACTTAGGAACTAGGCATCACTACAATCTACGACCACCCGCTTTTGTCCACCTCTCTCTTTAAAAGCATAATTTTGTAATTATGCTCTTGAAAAATACCTTTTTTTTAATGAATGGGTCGGCTCTTGACCTCGAAACTTACATAGGCAAGAATGAGGTCTACGATGGAGTGAGCCTACCTAGAAGGTACCTATTAACTCTCTTCTTAAAAACAACAGGGTCGTAGCGTAGTAGTATTTGGAATTGGTACGTTGGTTTACAAATAAGACCAGAACCATTAGTCTCCTTAACAATATAATATTTGACGCGTCGGCTTATCGTATTTCCAGGTCACAAAACACAAATCGTAACCCCTACGGTTACGATAATCTCAACGTCGAACATTGAGCATCTCGAAGTAATAACATTCGTCATGTCACGTCGTCTTCGCGTCACCACAAAATGAACAAGTGAAACTCATACTTGTTATCCCACTCATATAATAAAGCTGAAAGTTTGTGAGTTTGTTTGTATGTTTGTGTTTCAATAAAGCCAGTGAACCGATTTGGATGAATTTTTGAATAGGCGTAGATAGTGACCTGGAATAGCATATAGGCTATTCAAAATGCTAGTAACACGCGGGCGCAGCCGCGCGCAGAAGCTAGTATCTTATAACTTGGTAATGTTGCCTTTTTTCATTTCTATCCTCAGCAATGATTTTTCAATAAAAAAAAACATGATCATGACTGTATCCCCAGCCCCCTTACCATGGCGTTTGTCTAGGTACCAGAGAATAGAAATAAATGACAGTAATGACATTTGAGTGTGGACAAAACGGGTAGAAAAGTAACTTTTTTCCACTTTCTACGCGTTTTATCCACACTATAATGTCATTACTGTCTATTCTCTGGTACCTAGACCAACGCCATGGTAAGGGGGCTGGACGCGGTAAACATTCTCTCATATCTTTTTGTTTACTTATTTCAAAAAGTTTTACATACATTCAGGCAAAACGCTTTTATTTTTATATACTTGATGATCTACGGCCGGCACCTAGGCAATCCTAAAGAAACCGATCACTTTCTGGGATAAAACTAAGATCGAAAGGAATAAATCGACTTTTTATCAGTGAAAGAGCTTTTTGAATCGGATCAGTGGTTTCAGAGATTACTTTTTACGAACGCAAAACAATGTGACCTTTTCGTAATGTTAGAGTAAAAAAACATTACCTTGTAGATAAAAGAGACAATGTCATTCTAAACTTACGTATGGTAGATTGTTTTGGGGAATTGCAACATGCTTGTTTATTTTATTCTTTAGGGACCTAAGGAAGCTTTTTATTAGAATGGGATGTTTTTAAGAATTTCCAAAAAAGGAATTATCTTATGAACTATTTTAACAATTTTAAAAAAGCTTTAGACTTTCCGTAGCTTATTTTCATCAAATAACTTTCGAAATATAAATTCAAACTTCGTTTCGTTTATTGCCGACAATAAGTACTTAGTAAGATTAAACCTATCTTTATTTATGTACAGTACAAAATCAAGACTTTATCACGACTATAACATGGTATAAAACATTGTATAATACGTAGGTATAACAATAGAAATCAAGATTTAATATAATTTTAATTTAATCAAAGTCAAAGTCAAAAATCATTTATTCAGTACGACCGCAGGGATTACTTAGAATAGTCTTAAAACTAATTTTACTCCTGTTCTTTCGAGACCAATACCGTGAAGAATCAGGGCAACAAACACGGTCTGGGGCCTATCATTATTTTAGGTGATCCATGGATCCATTGAGTTGGAGCAAGTCCCAAGCTTTTTTGTCATCCAAATAATCAGATATCTTATAATAGGCTTTTTTACAGAGATGACGTTTAATAATAAAGTGTCGTTCACTTGCTCTCATTATACTTTACCTAAATCTTTGCTAAATGATTGTAAAAAATTTAATAGTTTCTATTTCGGTACCAGAGCAAAACTGTAAGCGTAGGCGAATAATATTGCCCTCGGTCGACATCTCTCACTGAAAGAGACAATACCACCCGTGAAGTGACACAGTGTACACAATGTGTCACATCGTGACAAATGTGACGAGTGGTTTATGCTTATGAAGTTTGTAATTATACGAGTAGTAGAGGCTAAATTAATTACAGCCGAGATTTCTGTGGCGGGTGGTTGATATGGTTAAGGTAATGATGTAATAGGAATTCTTGTTTCTTCAACATTTCAAGTAGAGGATATGCAAGCATGAATCTACTAGACGAAGATCCAGTATTACCTAAATATAAGTTCACCATCCACCCACTCCTGAGTTAAGCCTTCTTATGGGTGTAAGAGTCGCTGAATATTGGCTAAAAAACTTTCAAGGCCAAGCCATTGACACGATAGGAGAAGATTTTCATCGGCATTGTCGAACCCAATGCGATAGCCTGTGTTAATGAATAACAAAGCTACCTCCATAACAATTATCATCTTAATCTGTTTAGCCGTTTCAGCAACAAACAAACATTCATACATCAATCCAGAATTGTGTATTTTTTCTGTGGTTTTAAGGGAGTTTATTACTAAACCAACAAACCCCCCGAGTTATTTGCCTTCACACATTATCATGCGCGCAGCCTAACCCAAACAAAATGACTGTTCACTACATATTTTATGTAACATCCAACCACATGTTTACCTACATCATAAAATACATATTTAAATATGTTCCAAAAAATGTTGGCAAAGGGGTTATAAAACAAGTTAATTCACAAGGCAGACACGTTACCGCGCATAACAATGAACTCAGCATAGACAGGGCTGTAATCAGGGGCAAAGAGTTAGTTTAACTAACTAAAACGGCTGTTACACAAGAAGAGTAGATAGCGAGAATCATATTCGAAGGCTTTCGAAGGCTCGAAGCAATTGTTTACACTAGGCGACCATATTATTGCCTAGATGAAATCGCCGCTCGCATGCGAGAAACTCTCCTTGTGTAACAGCCGGTAAGTTATTTAGATATGTACCTTCAATCTACATAATTATCTACATAATTTCGTTTTCGTTTTTTTGTATAGCAATGGCACAAACCTGACTGGTTTTTATTAATTATTGTCTTTTAATAAAAATGTAATACTTTTCTCAAAAAAAACAGCCATAACACAAGCTCTTCTTACTAAGGGGCCAGATGATGCTGTGTGAAAGGCCCAGAATTATTTATTTATCCAATTTTCCAACCAACATATATATATATATTATTTCACCTCAGGGAGCTTATTACTCCTAAGTACGTCTCTGTCTACAGCTCGTATTCATCCGCGCGAACATTTCACGAAGCCTGCAGGATTACAGTTACGAGTTAAAAATACGATTCCCATTTGCGTTTCCTATTTGTTGCCGGTTTGTGTTGATTGGAATACTTGTAAGCTCTTCCGATGCTTTTGAACACAAAGGTGTGATGTTTTTTTGGTATCGGGGCATGTCATGTATTGTTCACAATGAAATTCAGGTCTTTGTATGTGTGTAGATGATATCTATAAGGCTGTCTTTCAATTTATTTTATTGTTAGCAAGAATATAAAAGTACAGGCCTTCCCCTTACCGCTGTCCCATTCAAACTCACACGGAAATTACGGTACATATCGATTTAGATAAATAATATATAACATTCACAATCATAGTCTCATACTAGCTTGAATCACATTTGTAACTCAAGTATACTCTATGTGCTACGACATTTTGTAGCACCTCTACGATAGAGAATCGTGCCTCTACTTTTATGAAGCTCTTCAAAAAATACTACTGCATTTCGTAGAGCCTCTACGCCACTACAAATAGTGATGTACCGCTTACTAAACAAAAGATCGGTGAATTCCTCCGAGAACGGGGAAAGATTTATATTCACATATCGAGCTGCGTCAGCGTACAGTAATATTTCAATGCTAATGTTTGAAATTTTTCATTTCTATTTTGTTTTATGGCTGTTATTTTAAACGTAGGTAGATAGATTGCAATGATTTTTCTGAATGATTATCACCTACTTCTATCTTTATATCTACTAAGTCCTGTGTTACGTTGGTGAATGAATATCTTATTACTGATTATTCATTTTCTGTCATTATGAGTCCTTTTATGACGTCAGTTAACGGTCTTGTGTTGGAAATATTAATTAATAAAATTAACTAAATTGATACTCTGCAAACATTTGTCCCACTGATCCGAGAATTGAACTCGCGAACATCTTGTGTTACACCAGAGTACATTACACACAATGCAACCGAGGTCTTCAAAATATAGAATATGAAATTGTGTAGTGTAAATACCAACATATATATTTATTCTCCGTGAGCTCTCAGCGCGATCCAAATAGATCAGACCGCCGCCAGCGCCAGCCGCGCGGATAATGATCCTAATTTCAGCTCATTACCGCGCCCAAATGTAATCAGTGTGATATTTCTGATTTAGTTACATATTATTAATAATTATGTACATGAGACGACCTCTGTGGCGCAGTGGGTGAAAGCCCGCTTGAGACGCAGACGGTTGCGGGTTCGATCCCCGCCGCGGGATAAATGTCTGTATGATCTGCAAATATTTATCTCGGGTCTGGGTGTTTATATGTATAATATGTATGTATTTACAAACAAAAAGTATATAAGTAGTATATCAGTTATCTGGTTCCCATAGTACAAGCTTTGCTTAGTTTGGGGCTAGATGATGCTGTGTGAAATGTCCAGAAACATACATATTATACATAGAAACACCCAGACCCGATTAGACTGATCAACAGATCCCATTGTGTTTTGTAAAATGTAAATATATAAGTAGTAAACCTCGTTTCTCTTAAATCAAACGTAATAAAATCAAAAGTAATAAATAAAATTATTCATCAACACAATATTGTTTTAGATGAGAGTCGAAGCCATACCCTTCTATGCGGAAGCCTATGAATGTGACTTGCAGTTTAAATGCAGATCATCCACTTGACCCTTAAGATATCTGCTGCAAATGATGTGCCGATGAGAGATGTAACGGGTATTCGTTTACTGAGGGTATCCGGCTTATCCGCCCAATTTTCAGTTCCCCATATCCGGCCGGAATGGGATACAAGACGATTATTAAAATTCACGGCTGAAACGTTTAAGAAATTAATTTTTAATTCGTGGAAGTCGTTCGTTTATCGTGTTACACAATTTCCGCAACGAATTGCTTGTTGCTGGGGGCGATCCGCCCCTTGATTACGGATCTCGCGACAGGCTAATCTCGCAGTCACCGCTGTCAAGCTTGTGTTAAACGGACGTAGTTATGCGTAAAGGAACCAATCTACACTCATGTCGAAATTGAGTTAAAAATAATTCAAACTCGACATGAGTGTGGATCGCTCCCTTTACGCTTATCTACGTCCATTTAAAACAAGTTTGAGATTACGCCTGTCGCGAGATCCCTAATCAAGGGGCCGGTCTAAGCTGCTTTTCCGTAATCCTTTATGCGGCCAAATCATCCGCATCACTAGTGTACAATTCATTACGAACTGGCACAGTGCTGAAGCGTTATGTAGCTTGACCCACATCCCGGAACCCATTGATGCCCACGACAGCGAGATAAGATAAGTGATGGTTGATTAATATTCAGGAATTAATATTATAAGCAGATGTTTAATGGAGTGTGAATAGGTTAGACACCACTACAGCTGAATGGACTAACTAAATGGGCGTCGGCAACTGAGGTCACTGTGAACTATACAGATGCCGACTTTAAATCCGAAATTTTGAGTTTTAGTTTTTATTCGCAAAAATATAAACTTTAGCACGAGCTCTAAACGGAAAGTAAGATCGTGATAAAATCTGTTAGTACTGGAATAATGGTGCAAAAATATGATGAATGTGTCCCTATTAGCTATCCAAAAATTCAACTTTTTTAAAACAATCATTCCCGTGTAATGGTGTTTGTAACAAAACTCTTTCGAACGGCTAGACCGATTCTTATGAACTTTTGTGTGCATATTCAGTAGGTCTGAGAATCGGATGTAAACTATTTTTCATCCCCTTAAGTGATAAGGGTAGAGTGCACCCTAAAATAGTTTTTTTTTATTTTATGGACAAAAATTCTACCACCGACCCATAAATAGCTTATTTTTTAATAGCGATATTAGTACTACGAGTATATGGCAAAACAAAGTTTGCCGCGGGTCAGATAGTAGTTCTATAGAAAAAAACACTATCTCCAATTAAATCGACTTATTTTACGTGAGTATTACGTCGTGCGATTATTATCTTGAATCAAACAATATGGAGTTCCCATCGTGGCACAAATCAAATTGTTATTGATAGAACTAGATAACAATCGATGTTTAAATATTCATCGCCACATGCTTTAGTGCGTGTTTGTGAAGCTTTTCATGAAGGTAATTGACGATTATTTGTACAGAAGACGAATTAGTTCTACGTGGTTATACCGTACATCTACACTAATATTATAAAGAGGAAATATTTGTTTGTTTGTTTGAATTGAATAGGCTCCGAAAGTACTAGACTGATTTGATTTTTTTTTTACCATTCTACAGAATCCTACATTATCTCTGATAAACATAGGCTATATTTTATCCCGGGAAAGTGAATTTTCCGGCTATGCTCTGTGTATTCAAATCATGATTCTGCATTTTGCAGTTTTCATGTGTTTTCTTCCCAGTATTAAATAAATGTTACATGACTGCCTTATTTGTATCGAAAAACATATTTTGACTCAGAAAATTTTTACGTACTTCATATTTAAACCATAATAGGAGTTATTTTAAGTAAGAATGTTGAGACAGACTCCTAGGACCGGGGATAAGAAAGTTTTTGTATTCATTGAACTCTGTTTTATTTTTACCATAAAGCTTTGAAAGCTAAAAATTTACATAATATGCGTAGTAAATTCCTCAAAATTATTTTCTCGAACAACCACTGGCGGAATTTTCCAACATTTTCTCAGTGGAATCTAAATTAGGAAGTTTACTGTTTTCATTTTACATTCCTGTAGGTATTGGACCCTGGCTTACCAGTGACCATTACCCAACGTACAACATTTAGCGGCGCATACAATTTTGAACCTTACTCTCCCGTAACAAGCGATATTAATTACACTTTTCCTAGCAGCCATTTGGGCACTACTGGAATTAAGTTTACCCCAATAACTTTGTCCGCAATTTTTTTCCAAATGAACATTGTGAGCAATTTTACCGGGCTACTGTTATTGGATGTAGAGGCTATGACGAAGTTGTAGGTCACCAAAAAATCCTCCGTCATGACTTAGTGACTTTATAGCTGTTACGTGCTTGCAACCAGACCCAATCAAAAACTGGCGAGCGCTTCATTTCAACTGACTTTTTTCCAACTTTCCTCCGTTTACTGACGTCATATACCAGTAACCACTATCATTTCTTGAGTTTCAGGATTCTTCTTGTGTTGCGCTTCTGTGCTTCGGAGGGCACATTAAATAGTCGGTCGTGGCTATTGTCATTAAGCCATGACAGAGGCCTTAATGCGGCGTAAAAAAACTCCGCCACCAGAGTTGGCCCCAAGTCATATGAAATTACTTATTTTATTAGTTCTATCGGACCAGTGTGGTGACGGGATTTAAGTGCGATTCAAAGTGGCTTCGTGTACTTGTCATTTATGTTTTCGAACCTTTTTGGTTCTACGAAACCTCGCGACGTTTTCCTTCGCAGGTTTGGTTGTTACCCAGTATTCAAGTAAACCATTATTATTATTTTTCAAGCGGCCCAATTAAAGTAAGAAAATGTTGAGGACCTCGAACAAGAGGAAAAACAATCCAAAACAACTTGAGCTTGCACTGATTTGTAGAGTTTAAGTTATATTTTCTAAAGGATTTTACTTTAGCAAGCATTTCTATCTTTTGATGACAGTTCAAATAAACTCAATATTTTTCTCATATAAAATATCTACAGGGTGTAAAAAGACGTCTACCGAAGCCGCAAGGGGTAGGTACAGCATCCTAACACACAACCAAATCCAAAAGGATTTTCCGAAAAATCATTATATCCGAAGAAAACAGCGTTTGAAGAGTACTGTTTGCATATGCTCTGGGCGCGTTTTTTTACGTAGATTGCTGGATTTGGAGTTTTAACTATTTTTTTCTTTTATAAATTATTTTTACCTACTTAAATATGTTTAGAATCATGGACTGATTGCAACCCCTCGGTTTTCGATAGTTGTCTTTTTATAACCTGAACAAACTTTTTTTCCATTATTGCATCAATGCAGCATTTGAACTTGAACCTACGACCACACGCCGAAAAGTTGTAAATAATGTACTTCCACATTTCAAAAAAAAACGTCGTCAGTTGACAGAGCGTCGCCACGGAATGAGCGATCATGAGTTCTACTCCCGCGTATTATTTTTGGGTTACATGAAAATATAGCAAAACTAATCAAGTTACGCTTTATTAGTCCGGCTCGCAATTTTCCAATTATTTAATGTACTTGTGCTTATTTAAGGTGAAAGGTCATGACGGATTTAAAAGGATTCTTAAGCTGGTAACATAATACTTTGATCCAGGCTTATATTTCGCTAGCTTTGTACAAACTAAATGAAATTTTATTACCTACTTTTCTCAAAATCTATTTAATTAGGTAAAGAAAGGCTGTTTCAACGCATCTGACTTGGAATTGTTTTTTTTTTATAAATAAACTAGCAAACCCGGCGAACTCTGTTTCGCCACCAGAAATTTTCTTTGCTATAAACCTCACGGAGCCCGAGACCTTTCCAACGAATGCAAAACCGTGGAAATCGGTTCGTGCGTTCTGGAGTTATAGCGTCAGGAAGGAAAACCCGACTTTTTTTTATATAGTAGATGTCAGCATTTGACCTCATTCACCCTGATGTTAAGTCTTTCTTCTTTCTTTCTTTCTTTCAATAGTGAGGTCTAAGGGTCTAGGATGAAGTATGCTTTCCTAGAAGAAACGTATTTACTCTTGATTTGAAGACCCCTATTTTGTGTTTTTCGGGAAATACAGAGTCCGGCAATGAGTTCCACAATTTGGCAGTGCGTATGAAAAATGTAATCCCTATCCCTATCTACAGTTATCAAAGAGCTGTTTGATGTTATATGCCACTCTCATTTTACAAAAGCCAGTCCATATAATTTTTTTTGGGTTGAGAAGGGTTGACGTATGTTCAAAGACATTTGACCGCCAAATCTTGGAACTCATTATTAAAATAAGCAGCTGTGATTGCGCTTCCGGCTATTTTTAACTTTGCTCTGCACATAACATTATATTTGAAGTAACTTTAAAGAATATATCAAAATCAAATCAAAAATCTGTTTATTTAGCTAAATTACAATAGATTGTTGGGTTGGGATTCCGCTTTTAAGTTTTACAACCTGTGTCCAAAGTACGCGTAGAATCTTGTAAAGTAACATAGGTACTATTTTACTTGTAATCTTGTAAATCGTCTAAAACTTTCAATTAGACTTCCAAAACGAGCCAAATATGAATAATTCACTACAAAATAACGACCTTAGATAGTACCTATTTGTATCAAGGCTTTGTATTTTTGTATGATGAAGAAACGACAAGGTATTTTGGCAGCTGCTAACTTCAGCATCTTTGTTACATTACCTATAGATCAAAAATATATTTAATTGTACCTTGAAGCCAAGGCAAGTATCTAAATAAAAGATTCAAGTTCATGCTTGTAAATAACTATCGATTCGACAAACATTTTAATTCGTCCCTATAATGTTGGTCCCATTAAGGAAATACATACGAAAAACTTGTTTTTTCGATCCAACTCTCGGAACCGTTTGATCTCTTTCCGAACCAATGATTTTACTGCCATCGTTGGCCTTTGTTCTATGATTTTTTCACCCCAAAAAGTTTCCTGTAAATATTGAATCTTTTCATAGCGATTGGGGTAAATCTTGTTATCGATACATAATTCGAAAAACACTTGAATTTTTCGTTCAAAACTTAGGTTTTAAGAAATTTTGTAAGAATAAAATATGCAATTATAATGATGTGCCCAAAAGTGTCTTTAAAATGTGTTGTTTCAATAGCAATTACAATTTATCAATTTTAAAAACAAATTCAATCTATGTATACATATACCACAGAACCAACACCAAAATTACAACACTTCTTCTAAACTATTTTTCGCAATTTCCGACTGATGTAACCGACAATATTAACTGTACGATAAATCGTATAGCGGTTATTCGTCAATGTATCCCGACTTCCCGAGACGTGCGGTACGGATCACGCGCGTTCATAGACTGCCGCTGAAGCCTCGCGCCTGGAGGCTTGAAGGGAGCTTTCAATCAACCCGAACATAAGCCCGGAGAGGATTAGGAACTACACCTACCTATTTGCAAAAATTTTTAACGAGCAGAGCTAAAGATAGACGGATCAGCTTGCACGTACTGTCTGCAATTTCATTGGCTGTTTTGTAACAAAAAATGTTTTTTAATAACTCATTACTTCACACTCTTTCGGCTTCTTCGGCATTATTTTCAATTACAATTTATAACGTTATGTATGACACTCTGAACATTCTATATTTGAACCGGCACCTAAAACCAAGCTACCAAAGCTACTTACTACATAGGAACGAATTTTAAACTCCAACGAACTCCAATTATGCTTATAAAATGATGATGTAGTAGAATTTAGAGGGAAGTTTGTTAAAAGTTGAACAGGTATTTCACTTGATTGTTTTATGAGGCAACTTTCTCTTTGAAAACATTTTGAAACTTGATGCGTAAAACAGAAATGAGGTAAATGAGGCTCGAGATAATGAGGCCTATATTTTCTTGAGTATTATCATGTACATTTTCACCTGATGACCTCACGGCCATGAAAAGGGGCGTCTAATTAATATTTTGTACTATCATGATCAAGTTTGACCCATTGACATTTTCTGATTGATTTGGATGAGGCAACGTCGATGTATCGTACGAATAGAATGTCAATACCAGTTGATTGAATTATTGGATGCTTCTGTTGCCATTATAGCGTTGTGCTCCGTTTTAAATGATTGATTCGTGCCTCCGAGCATGCATGCAGTCTGCATGTGCTCGGATTAAACGGATTTGCATCACACAGAGTGGGATTATGGAAGTTCTAACGCTGGAGTTGAAAAAGGACCGCGAAAAGTATGCACAGATTTATGTAGAAGCTTATGTGTGGTAGTAAAAGAAACAAAATGGTTATTTTTAATTTCAAGAATAGCGCAAGTTTATTTCAACACACAATTAATTGACATGAAAAAATAAATTGGTTATCATTTTATACACGTAATTTAAAAAAAACTATTTTTTCAATGTATTAAACACAGGTTCACGACTGTATCCCCAAGGCGCGGTAGACATTCTCTCAGGTCTTTATATTCCAGATCCTTTGAAGATGTCTAAGGGGGTAGTCAGAGGCATGTACAAATACATATTTGATACATGCCCACATGCTCAATGTATTTCCGTATGAAAACCATAATATGCTAAACAACCAAAGTTGGTACGGCATACGAACCTCATAGTTCATGTAAGTATTGTTCTTAAAATCCGGCTCTGTGACTATTTATTTGCATACATACAATAGTGAAAGACGATACGGCGTGTGTTGCACCTTGGCAAGCATTGGATCTATTATAATGGAGATCACAAAGTCATAGAACGGCGTAGGCTTACCTCTACGGCATAGAGGAATAAATGGCGAATGGCGGAATGTATGTCGTTGAGTCTACATTAATTCCGCATACATTCCGCCATTCGCCATTTTATTCCTATACGCCGTAGAGGTAAGCCTACGCCCGTGGGATATAACTGGTTGCAGATCTAAATGATGAAATGAGTTTTTCATGCGTGGATGACACGACTTAACTAAATAATTATTTTATTATTTGAAGTATAAAAGCTTTATCAAAATATGTATACAGGGTGTAAAAAGACTACCGAAAACTGAGGGGTTGCAATCAGGCCGTGATTCTAAACATATTTAGCGAAAAAAAAACCCAAAAATTTTTTTGTCATAGCATAGTCATTTTACTTTATTTTCGGTTATTTACTACCAGGACAACATAATAAGACCATACCTACCTAATAATTTCATTTATAAAAGAAAAAAACAGTTAAAACTCAAAATCCAGCAATCTACGTAAAAAAACGCGCCCTGAACATACGCAAACAGTACTCTTCAAACGCTGTTTTCATTTGGATTTGGTTGTGTGTTGGGATGCTGTACCTACCCCTTTCGGCTTCGGTAGACGTCTTTTTACACCCTGTATATTATGTATACCCTTACAGCATGTTCAACTGACACATGCCCACATTTAAGAGACCACCACACCACAAGATAAATGACTATTTATCCCTCAGTCGTTCATCACAAGGGGGTCACAAAGTCAACACAAGCGAGATCACGATGTCATGGTAAAAGATTAGGATACTTGTTTATTAAATTAGAAAAATTGATGGTGTCATCGCGTAGAATTACGCACCCTTATTACTCGTTTAGCAACATGACAACATGACATGAATTATATTACAAGTGTATTACAGAAAGAAATAAAATAATTAGTCGTTTGTAAGTTTATGTCGATATGTAGGTCTTTTACGATCAGTTTTTACCTATCCGGTGTGGAAGAAAAACATCGGAGGAAACCAGTAAGTATTCAAGCGAGCGTAGCGCACTATTCACTCTGATAACAGCTCTACTTACCTACCAAAATGCTTGTATTTTAACTTTTTATCTGCTACTAACATTTACGTACCAACGTTTTCAAGTTTAATTTTGTAAGTAATTGCAATTTGGATCTTTTTAGTTGTGCAAAGCATTTCTTTTATTTTATTAAATAAAAGAAACAGAACAAACAATCCGTTATTGTGTAGCAACCATCTTCGTGCGCAGAAAACAAAGGTCTACATGTAAACACGCATTTTCCTCCACATTTTTGTACACGAGCAATTCTTACGGTACGGTGTATACTGTGCCAATGGTCGTGGAACGATCTCGGTGAACTTGTAAAATAAAATGAAACAAATGAGTAATTGGATGTGGTTGACTACTCCTTATGTTCAAAGAATTTTATAAAGCTGAAGATTTAAGCGGATGCTTACTAGAGGTTTTTACCTGATGCGTCAAAGAACGGTTATAACGAATGTATGAATGAATGAATGAAAATACTTTATTGCACAATGCACACCTTATAACTACAAAATACAGTGGAAAAGAGAACCATAATACAATGCACAATGGGCGGCCTTATTGCTGAGAAGCGATCTCTTCCAGGCAACCTTTGGATGTATGAATGTAAATGCATGGAATATTGAACGTAAGATTGAATGTATGTTTGTCTATTTCGCTCGCTCAGATTTATCTTATCATAGGTGTCATTAAAATTTTGGCGGTGAATTAAAATAATGCTTTATTATTTAAATCAAAGTCTGGATAAAGAGAAAATATCGATTTTCACTTTTCACTAAAACCTTGTTTCGGACTTTTTTTTATAAAATTTAAAAACATTTCTTTGGGATATTTTTGTACCAGAAAATATCAGAATCAGAATCAGAATCAGAATAATTTTATTGCATAACTGTTGTACATGTTAAGGTCTTATTTTAAATAGGTACAGGTTTCTACAGTCTATCCATTTCGGATGTGCAACATCAATGGTTAGTAACCTAAATACAAGCACAAATAGGTAAGTAGGTAAAAAGGTAGTTATACCTTTTGAACCAAAATTAAAAGAAACAATAGGTAGTACTCAAATGTGAACAAATACAATTACTTACTTAAATTAAAAATATATAGGTATGTTGTATACTTGTATACATACATTACCTGTTGTAATACTCGTCTAGACTATAAAATACACTATTAATTAGCCAATTTCTAAGTTGATTTTTAAATTTATTTCCTTCAAGGATTTTCAGCTCAACTGGTAACTTGTTATAAATGCGTGCAGCAGAAATAAAAGTACCATTTGCGTACATGGAATTATTAATCTGGGGAATGCAAACATCATATTTATATTTGGAACGCTGAGACTCGACTCTAGATGATTTTTTACCGAAAAAACACTTAACATTACTTTTCACAAAAAGACAAATTTCAAATATGTAGATAGAAGAAAGAGTTAACAAACTTTCATCTTTAAAAATATTACGGAGCGTATCAGTTCTTTTTTTGTTATAAATTGCACGCAGGCACCTTTTTTGCATGACAAAGGTTGATTGTATATCCACTGAATTTCCCCAAAAAATTATACCATAACTTAATTGAGGATAAACAAAACCGTAGTAGGTTTGTTTTGCAATTTCTCTAGATGAAGTTGAGCTAAGTACATATAAGGCGTAACAATATTTTGATAGTTTACTGTTAATATTATTAATATGAGCTTTCCAATTCAGGTAACAGTCTATTTTTAGACCTAAAAAGTTTGTTACATTTACTTCATTTACTTTACTTCCGCTATTTAAAATATTTAATTTTATTTCTGGTGTTTTATAGTTTCTAAATCTAATCAAGTTTGTTTTATTAATATTTACTTTCAAGTTTATTGTCTCTAACCAGTTTACGATAGAATTCAAGGCACTATTAATTTCAGCTTCATATTCAGTTACGGATAAGTTACCTTGTGGTATATAAATAGTTGCGTCGTCAGCAAACATCACGCACAGATGATCAGTTACTTTTGGTAATTCATTTACATATAATAAAAATAGAAGAGGTCCAAGTATGCTGCCCTGAGGCACTCCAAGCGTGACAACTTCAAATTGAGATTGTATTCTTTCAATTGTTTTTGTGCTTTTATTAAATCTATCTATTATTATTGACTGACTTCTACAATGTAAATATGATGCGATTAATGATAGAGCGGTTCCTCTAATGCCAATGCTTTCTAGCTTACCTAGTAGAATTTGGTGTACTACGCAGTCAAAGGCTTTTGACATATCTAGAAAGAGTGCCATGCCATGTGATTTATTATTTATGTCTTCTAAGATGGATTTTAACATTTTGAAAATAGCTAGAGTTGTATTTTTTTGTTTCTGGAAGCCAAACTGATTTGGAGTTAGTATTTTACTAGAGATAATAAAGGATTCTAGCCTGTTATAGATAATTTTCTCAAATATTTTAGAAAAGCTAGGCAGGATTGCTATAGGCCTATAGTTTCCCATATCAGATTTTGTGCCTTTTTTATGCATAGGTTTTATTAAAGCTCGTTTTAATTGATTGGGAAAACATCCATTTTCAAGAGATAGGTTAATAATATATACTAAAGGTTCAACTATAAACTCTATGCCACGTTTTATTACTTGTATAGGAGAGAATATTCCTGGCAGTTCAAAAACTGTCAGGAATACGTGAAAATTCTGCAAGCTTGTTTAATTAATTTTAAAATGCTGCAACTTATTTTGATACCAACGTTGCTTGCACAGCGTCCAGTAAGCTTGGGGTTAGAGGATTCGATCCCGGGATCCCGAATCTCGGGATCCCGGGATCCCGGTCGTATTTGAGTCCCGAAAATCCCGGGATTACATTTAACAAATCCCGGTATTTTCGGGATTACAATTTTCTTAAAATAAGTCAGTAAAACTAACATGAAACGTTAGATGCATTGTTATTTCTTTGATTTCAATTTAATTCAAAGTAAGTACGAGCTTATTCTTTTAACTCTGAAGCATAAAACATAGTTTTCGTTATGGGTTAACCTCATAAGAAGCCTGTAAACGGGTTACAAAAATTGCATCTTGCTGGCAATTTTTATTGACCAATATAGCTCAGCTCAGTATATTTGCAACTCGGGATAAATCATTTGCAATCTAGCCAGCTAGGCATTTGCAATTTGAATATTTGTTAAAGAAATATTATTGTCAATATCGCCGGGCTATATTACAATATTACAGTATTTATTGCACTGTGTTTCGAGATATAATCGGCAACTTGGCGGCTATACCATTGCAGCAAGAAATTGCCAAAAAGTAGCCCATTTACGAGCACCTTTAAGTTGATTTTCTGAAAGTTGATGTAGTTGGTTTTATAAATAATTTACTGATAAGCCAAGCCTAGTTTGTTTATTTTAGAAGAAGTTTGGAGCACTGGTGGTCTAGTGGAAGCGTCCCTGTCTTCCAAAAAGCTGCGGGTTTGAATCCAGTCGTGCACTAATTAGTTATTGTATCAAAAATTAATTGTATGTTGACTATGCCAACTGCCAGTACACTCAAACAGTAAAGGACAACATAGTGATGAAACCGTCATATCGTAAAACCAAAAAAGTTTTGAAAACATGGGGTCAAGTGCACGAAACAGGATTATAAGTGTGCTTTGAAGAGGCTCCCTCTTCAAAGCACACTTATAATCCTGTCACCAGTTGTCACTATACACCACCTGTCACTAGTTCTTTAGAACCAGTGGTTCTAAAGAACTAGTGACCCGATAAGAAGAAGACCTTTCTAGGTTCTACGACATGCTAGTTTCCTCACGATGTTTTGCTTCACCGTTTGATAACCGACCTTAGGATGAAAGCTACTACTAGACCATCAGTGATCTATCTGAAAGAGATACGACAAGAATAATAAGTTTGAAGTACTTCTAATTTTGTTTGACTGGCTCATTGAAGAATTTTTATATTAAAAACTGACTTTTGAGAATATGAATTAGAATTTTGATACGGTTTACTGACTTTTTCTTGCCACTTTTCATTACAATACAATCCCGGGACTATCCCGGGATCCCGAGATTGGCTGTAGTGAAACCCGAAATCCCGGGATTAGAAATAAGGGCCGGGATCGAATCCTCTACTTGGGGTGTATGCCGGTAACTTGGCTACGGCAAACAATATTCGTCCCTCAAATTAATGAAACTGCCGAGGCAAGATTACTGTGTTTGCTGAGCGTGTGTGGGATACACGGTCTTATTTGGAATGACGAACCAGTTTTTTCAAGGTGTTAACCATGATTTCTGAGAATAGTGGCAATTTAAAATTTTTGCAAAATTAGATTTTTTGTTTCTTGCTTTTATATTGCTATTTTCTTTTTTTGGGTAATGATAGCTTAAAACTGCCAGCAATTTAAAAGTTGCCGTCGCTACGATGTACCTTTTACGAGATTAGTGCTATTTCATAATACTATTTTACTATTAAAATACGCATCGGTTTTTAGCATGAGCTGATCCTTATATCTGTGGTAATAACTTATGAAAATTGCAAGTCAGATGCTTTGATCATAAAAATGTCTGCAAACTGTTACAAGCTAGGCTGTGTGAAGTAATTGTGTTTTTAATTAACTGCCCACTGCAAGCAAATAGCTTTCAAGTATTTTGCAGCTGCGATCGCCTCTTTATTTATGTGCCTTATTTCTATTAACTAAGACTGGTAGATTTATAACATAGTTAATGCTGATGGAGGGAGGCCTGTACTGTGCCTTTACCCAGCAGGTTAAGTCGGGCCGAGGATTATGATGATGATGAAATGTTCATATGTTGAGGGTAGGATAGGACGCAAGAGCTGTAAACGTTTGTTAAAGTGCTACGTCGATCTTTTTGTTGTGATGACGTTTTTAATATTAAATATAATAAACTCTACGCGTCTTACCATAGAACGTGACATAAAGTTATTCCGGAGTGTAAACTGTCAAAATGTATGGTTATTCTTGATTTATTCGGTGGAATAACGTTATGTCACGTTCTATGGTAAGACGCTACATCTATGTTTATGACAACAACCAAAATGTCTGAAAGAAAACGACGAAGGGGTAGATCAAGAATAAAACAGACATATTATAACGAAGGTTACTTCCGTGCCGTAAGAAGTAAAAAATCGCCATAAAAAACCGTGGCACTCCCAGGAGTACCGAGAGAAGTGAAAACATGAACAATATGGTGTAGGTATGTATTTTTGAATCGTCAGGAAATCGAAAATATCGAAAGATTCTTCACCCGTTTAGTTATAAAATGAGCTTTTAGAAACTTTTTAGAAATGTGAAAATATTGCCGTAAAAGTCTAC
Source organism: Epirrhoe alternata (assembly GCA_963565295.1). NCBI lineage: Eukaryota > Metazoa > Arthropoda > Insecta > Lepidoptera > Geometridae > Epirrhoe > Epirrhoe alternata. Next base: position 10,985,990 of record OY751386.1, on the reverse strand, counting down.
CGACTACAGAACTAGGTGGCGCTACTGGTAGGTGTCACTGAGCAGTCACGTGACTGATGACTCACAAGTGACCTTTTCGAGGCGAATTCAAGAATTAATTCTCATCTCAAAAATGCCCAACGCGCTTAAAGAAGTTTTCACTTCCATAATAATCACTTAAACAGCAAATAGGTAAGTATCTAAGTTCATCTCATAACACCATCTTAATAGTCCTGTAATTCAACTCCAACTGAACTCTATTCGAGATAAGCAACATTTGTTCGGAAGTTGGGCACTTATAGGAATGTATGGGCAGTGCAATGGCGCGGACGGCGGATAAGCTGAGAACGGAAATTACTGTCGCGCCCTCTAGAGTGCTACTGGACACACACAGTTGCAGAGGTGAGGCATTTTTATAACATTCAGCTCACTACTCTACTCAGGGCTTTATACGTTTATTTATAAGCAATTATGTTCGTATGAACCTGTGGTCAACTCTGGTGACGGAGTTTTTAGGCCGCCTTAAGGCCTCGGTCATGACTTAGCGACTTAAACACCAACAATAAACACCGACACGTGCTCTCCGAAGCATGGAAGTGCTCAGATGAAAATGCCACTGGCGTTCACCCATCCACTTACAGACCCTTTCGAACGTTGCTTAACATCGACTATCTATCAAGAACGACTAACAAGCACGATGACGAGCGCTACATTGGAGGTTGCATTAAAAAAAATTGTAAACTTCGTCGCAGACTGCAGACTTTCTATCGGCCGATAGTTGAAACGGAATATACCTTCGGCTCGTAATTAGTATGGAGAAGTATTAGCCCGTCTCAACTATCGGCCGATAGAAAGTCTGTAGTCTGCGAGGGGTCTAATACTTCGATTTTTTTTTAAATAAAGACCTGCTCAAAAATAATTCACCCTCTAAGCATAACTAGCCGTTCACGATTTTTTAGAGCTCAATAAATGTATTTTATTCGGAAAAAATTTCGGAGAAGGAAATTCTTGTATTCAGTCCCACGACTTTACATGGAAAGCCGAAGCTCTATCCCCTTGGCAACTTGGATGAATTAGTAAAGGCACAAAGTCTACGAGGATTGGTAAGCCGACCATCCCTCAAAGTAAACTTTCGCAGTAGCGCTACCTTGATGACTATTTCTGAGCCAATGTACCATAACAATGGATTTAGTTAGCTGACAGCCTTACGTGTGGTGAATAACAAGGGACAAAGTAACTCTGAGGAGACTTGGAAGTCACTCCAATAAATTGTGAAAATTGTGTATGTTTGATGTCATTTTACGCCTTTACGTAGTAAAGCATAGTCCAAATTCCAACGGCGACCTCTCTAGCGCAGTGGGCGAAGGTCCGCTTGCGACCCAGTAGGTTGCAGGTTCGATCCCCGCCGTGTGACAAATGTTCGTTTTGATCTGCAGATATTTGTCACGGGTCTGGGTGTTATGTATGTATTTACAAAAAAAAAGTATATAAGTACGAGTTTGGGGCTAGATGATGTTGTGTGAAAGTGTCCAGCATAAAAAAATATATGCATGGTTATTCAAAAGTTGTGCTTAACTTTATGCAATGTTTATTAGTAATAGTGCTAGTGTTTAATAAGCTATTCAAAATGTTGTACGATGCGAGCGGAAGCTCCATAATTTAACAAAACAAACATATACCAGTTCAGCCATGAAGTAGGTACGTTGAAAACGATTTAAAGATGGCTTGATTTTAAAATTTGAATATACAAGATCACTAAACATCTACGTTGATCCAATTTAAAATAAACACCCGATAGGGTCACTAGATTAGGAAGAGCAAGTAATCTGAATCTGTTACTAATTGAGAAGTTATCCCGTCAATTCGGTAGGTGAAACTTATCCTGTGAAAAAGGAAATAGGCAAAGAATATCACTAAGAGATAATTTGAGTATTAAACCGCTCGGCCACGGAACCTCTAGACGTCGCAATTGTCATTTTTGATATGCTCGTGGTTCCGTGCGTGGCCGAGCGGTTTAAGGCACTCCAGCTTTAGGAGGATCGTCTGATCGTCGCGGCTTCGAATCCCGTCGGAATCGAAAATTTGGATAAGACTTTTCATTTCTCAATGAAATACGTAAATATGGTTCGACACTTTAAAAATTTAAAAATATGAGTACCTATGCCTAGACTCTAGCTAGAGGGATAAAAACGAACAGGACCACAACTGTATTCCACAAAGCATGATAGACATTTTCAGTTCATACATTTGTTGGTGGCCCTTTGAAGATAATATCTAAGGGATAATATCAGACTTGTGGAATCAGCTGTCGCCAGAGGTATTTCCTTTGTGGTAGGAATAGGCGCCTTAAGAAAAGAGCCTATTCCTACCACAAAGGCCGGCAACGTATCTGCAGTGCCTCTTGATGCTGCAGTTGTCTGTGGGCGGTGGCAATCACTTACCATCAGGCGTGCCACTTGCTCGTTTGCCCCCACTTCCATAAAAAAAAATTAAAAAAAGCGAGAGGCATGTTTATACAGGGTGTATAAAGACAACTACCGAAAACTGAGGGGTTGCAATCAGGCCATCATTCTAAACATATTAAGCGAAAAAAGAACGCAAAAAAAAATTGTCTTAGCTGAGTCATTTTACGTTATTTTCGGTTATTTATTACCAGGACAGCATAATAAGACCATACCTACCTAATAATTTCATTTATAACAGAAAAAAATCAGTTAAAACTCAAAATCCAGTAATCTACGCAAAACAACGCGCCCAGAACATACGCAAACAGTACTCTTCAAACGCTGTTTTCTCCGGATATAATGATTTTTTCGAAAAATCCTTTTGGATTTGGTTGTGTGTTGGGGTGCTGTACCTACCCCTTTCGGCTTCGGTAGACGTCTTTTTACACCCTGTATACATATTTGGTTCATGTTTGAACACCGTGTGGAATCATATACATTTATTTCTGAAATGAAAATTCCTTCGATTCACCACAACCTTGAATGTAAAGTCAAGAACACACCAGCTATTTATATTTTTACATAACTACTGATGCGGGTTGAGAAACCCCTAAAGTAATAAATTAGACTCAGCCCCACCCAGATATAGATACAGTATCACCATGAGACCTTTTGCCCTTCCATTTGAAGCATAAATTTTAAATGAATTCAAGTTTACTCTTGGTTTGAAATCTCCAAAAATAAGTGAACTCGCGGAATATGAACTTAAAGGTCACCTTACCACGGACAGGCCAAAATAAGAATAAATAATTTATATACTTAAATAAAATCAAGTATACAAAATGGAGAGAGTTTGAAAGATGATTGGCGATTACTATAATCTTTGGAAGATATCTAAGGGTTACATGAGAGCCAAATACCATATTAGGCATAATCCAAATTACTATAAATTATTAAATATGTGATATCCCTAAATACATAAGTATAATCTGGAAAAATCTACAATGAATTTCAAAGTAAGTTTTTTTCACTTATCAAACTTTTCTTTATTTCTATATCTGCGACGCAAAAGGTTGCGGGTTCGGCGGGACCAATGTTTGTATGATCTACAAATATTTGTCTCGGGTCTGGGTGTGTATTTACAAACAAAAAGTATATAAGTAGTATATCAGTCATCTTAGTACCCATAACACAAGCTCTGCTTACTTTGTGGCTAGATGATGCTGTGTGAAAAGTCCAGCATTATTTAATTATTTATTTATATAGATAGACTTAGATAGCTTGACTGATTCTATTGCATTTTCTAATTTTATGTACATATTGTAGTAGCTTAGTTTCTGTAATTAAATATAATGTTTTAGGCTACGGCGTAGCACCTTTGTAGGCAATGCGATCAGCTACGATCTACTAAGTCAAGACGCTTATCGAAGCGGCAATTACCGGGGCTTAAATTATGAGTGATATTTTGGACATTTTAGTTTTGCTTAAGATCTAGTAAATAGTACCTCAACTGGAATAGTAATTTGAATGGATTTTTCATTTCGGAACTACAAAGCAAAGTTTTCATCCAAATAGTGAGGTTTCGCAGTCAGACTTTAGTTTAGAAAGCTGGACATTTGTGATACTAAATCTCATTACTGTTTAGGAAATTCCAAACAAGAACACTATCCAACTAAATGCAGGTGCCATTTAAACTTTGACTATAATTTAACTGGAGAACCTGTACGTTTATACGGAATGCTGTATCAAAAGAAAAACAAAATCACATATTTCACATTTAGTTTCTACACTATTAAACGACAAAAAAAGTTTAATATTAACCACACAGAATTCCATACTGTGGTTTAAATAAACTTAGGCCTTTACATACATGTATAGTAGATGATTTATACTCTTGTGTAGTTCCGGACGAATAGTTCAATTGAACTACTTCTTTTGCGTCTAGTTCTTCCTTAGTTCAATTTCGATACAATCATTTCTCTAGTTCCGTAGTTCAGCGAAATAGACAAAATATATATTTTTTTATTTTATCTCTTATTATTATCTTTTTTTATTTAGATTTAATTTATTTAAAAAAAATTATGTAGTGAACTGTTGATCAAGTGGTGTTGATATAATAAACTGATATAATGATTGTTGATCTAAGGGACGTGAAACGTAAAAGTTCTATGTGTCAGGGATACGTTCCTACATGAAAAATATAGTGTTCGGCCTAGCTTTAAGCATGGACCTTTTTGTAACTATTTCTGCATAACTTGTAGAATTTTATGATATCATTGGGACGTGTCCGATCATACCCTTTGAATTTATTGAATAGCTTACACAAATCGCGATAACGAGAAATATATTTCGCATTTTATTGGAGTTTTTTCCGCTTCAGGGACTAAAATCATATATTTTAAGAACGGTTTGTTATGTTCTACGAGTTGGATGTAAAGATAACTTAACTTGAGTTATTGTACTTTAAATTAGATATTCTATGAAAAGTTCAGACCTAAAGTCCCAATCATGTGGTACAGTCAGCGACAGAACTTCACAATTGGAGATTTTAAAGCTTCATTTTAAGTTAGCATATTTCAGACCTAAAGTCCCAATCATGTGGTACAGTCAGCGATGTGATACAGAACTTCACAATTGGAGATTTTAAAGCTTCATTTTAAGTTAGCATATTTCAGACCTAAAGTCCCAATCATGTGGTACAGTCAGCGATGTGATACAGAACTTCACAATTGGAGATTTTAAAGCTTCATTTTAAGTTAGCATATTTCAGACCTAAAGTCCCAATCATCTAGTACAGTCAGGGACAGAACTTCACAATTGGACATTTTAAAGCTTCATTTTCAACATGATTTGTGGGAAAATTGTGTTATTTTTTCAGAAATAATGATGCAAAGCAAAGCATCCGACATAAGCTAATAATTAGCCCTACGAACTTCGAAGTAAAAGAAGATTCTAAAACATCAAGGTCTTTTTAATAATATACTTGACATAAAGTATGTCATGCATAACCTATGAATAACCATACATATTTTAGTTTATTCATTACATAACTTTATGTCAAGTTTATTAATAAGTTCTCAAATGCTCATGAAATTCTGTCGCTGACTGTACGAGCTTTCTTATTATAAAGCCCAACAAAATATATACCTTAAATAATAATTCTATGTACACAAACATCGAGCATGTAAATAAAAGTTGCAGCATTCGTTGAGTCTATACTAGATCGAGAGCGGCGCAGGACCGAATCTATTTCCAAACCTCTCAGATATTCAGCCTATACATACCCTGCAACAAGATATACACCTTATCTCACAGCAACAAGATCTAAATTCCAAAAGCTACAGTAGATTCGAATCTGTCGTCTCAATTGCTACTCTTCGATGCCAGTCATAAAGTTTAGATTCGAATGGTAGTAGACAGTAAAGGTAAGTGGAAGCCTCAGGTGGAAGCGATGAATTTTCTTTTGCTTGAACACTAGTCTCGTTTACATGTGAAAAAAATATGACGGATCGGAAACCATCTCTTAAAACGTTATACACAAAATTCTCACTTTCATTTTCTCACTCATAGACCGAGAAAACATGATCTACCCTCTTTGTCTTCGTTATTTGCTTTTGATCTACCTACCTTAATTCTGTTCTACGTTATTTACTTAAAAGTTATACGTGTGTGTGAGTAAATGGACACCAAAACTTTACCGTATATGGGTCATGCTGAGATGCACACAGAAATATACATACTGACACCATTACTATCAAGCCGAGCTAGATTACAGTTGCGAGCATATTTTCACACTGAAGAACCTTTGGAGTTCATTCTGATGGGTCTTCATTACGCTAATGGTGTTGCCAAAGACAACCGTGAGTTTTTCACAAAAGACTTTTTTGAGCTTTTTTTCAATGTATCTTACAAACAATAGAAGGTTTGGTATGTGTGTGATACTTTATTTATGTTTTAGGTAGTATGAAAAATACATAACTACGCCAACAGAAAACTAACTAAGTAATAAGTAACTTACCAACTCCTTTTTTGATCCTATTTTGAAAGTCAGGCCAAAACTTGCACCTATAGGTAACTACTAGGTAAACACGATTAAAACCTACTGCTTGCAAACGACTGCTGATTTTTTTAATCTTAAAATACTTAGAAGCGTGCTACTTTTTATGTCACAAAATATAAAATTCTGTAAGCAAGGCAATTTACAACTCGAAATGATTGGTTTCATCCTAGAGCTGGTGTCTTTCACGTCTACAGCCTTATTGATCGTCTCTAAAGCGAGACAGACTGAGTTTCCTCACAATCCTGTATGTGAGAGTGAGAGAGGGGTATAAGATGTATGTATTGGAGAGCCCGACTTTGAACTCTTGTATTGTATACCTTGCTTGATTGCGGTTTGATGACGTGGTCCCAAGCAAACAGCGAAATTATTTATAATCTCTCATACCGTTACAGACTGGGGGACCAATAAATAAATAATAAATAAATTAGTTGAATAAAGTTAATTTATTCATTAAAAACTCATTTTACGTACACGACTGAATGAATCCACAACCTTAAATTCGGCAAAAACACCTGCTTAAAACACACTGAGTAATCTTTTTTTATGATGAATGGGTCGGCTCTTGACCTCGAATCTTACAGGCAAGAATGAGGTCTACGACGGAGCGAGCCTACTCAGAAGGTGCCTATTAACTCTCTTCTTAAAAACAACAGGGTCGTAGCTCAGCGGAAATACAGACGCTGGAAGCTGATTCCAAATTTTGTAAAAGAACTTTGAAAGCGCTTAGTTCTAATAAGTGGAATAACAACCAGGTGCGGATGATAATCTTACCAAAACTCGGTCATCTTCATTTCTGCGCCTCTCTAGGGCTTCTTGCTATAGGTCTTTAGGCCTACTTACCATCACATTAATTATGCCCTATCTACGGTAGAATATAATAAAGTTTAAGTTTATACAAAAGCATACAAGTTTAAGATAAAACTCAAAACACACTCGTCAAACATAAGTCATTTTCAAATGTTCTGGTGAAGCAGGCTGGAGATGGCCCCTGGGTGTAGCCCCCTCGCAGACTGCAGACTTTCTATCGGCCGATAGTTAAGATAGGCTCGTAATGATTATGGAGAAGTATTATAGCCCGTCTCAACTATGGGCCGATAGAATGTCTGCAGTCTGCGAGGGGGCTTAGGATTCAGTGTTGACGCTACAAATAGAATACTCACCGCTTGTTACTTGAAGAGTAGTGGCGAAGAGGCATAGCAGCGACAGTGACAGGCAACCGAGCGAGTTGAGCCAGTGTGCCGCGGCCATACTGCACCCTGCAAACACCAATCTCATCTTATTAGGTACTAAAATTATGTCTACGTAAGTATATATTTTATCCAATCGTCTGTTTACTGTCTTTTTGAGTCTTTTTATACATTGCCCGTTGAAACTTAAAACCACCTTATTCTCCCTTATCTACCTAGGTAGGTGCATCAAAGCTTGAATTGAAGTTTACATGGTTAAAAGTATGTGCCCTTAGGTATCTACCGCTATCGTGAATATATAATAAGCCTGGTTTTTTGTAAACAGAAAACCAGAAACAGAATCAAGTCTATTTGGCACATATTCGAGGTAGACAATCTCTGAAATCTCTTAAGTATTCCAGATCTTTTGAAGATTTCTAGGGGGTCAGATAACTGATTCGAAATAAACAAGAAATGAATGAAAAGACATATGGTTCCGCCATCTATCGGGTGGCGTTGGAACTACGAAAGCTACCGAGCGAGGAAACTTTTTGCCATACTCAAAATTACGTAATCCACCCGCTAGGTGGCGGTATAATAGCGGAAATATTAAATTCTCATAGATGGCGTTAGGAGTATAAATTCTGATGAAGTTCATCTTCATGATAAAAATGTACTGTTGATGTATTTCATAAAAAGTCTCAGTAGATTGTAATGTGTTAATTACAGTACAAAATCAAAACATTAACTCGATTCAAAACTTATTATGAAAGTATTAATGAAACACAACGTTAACAACTCTTACCATATCGTCAGCATGTGTGGTTGCCGCGGCCGTCCGCAACCCAACGAAGATCACCTGAAACAAAACCAAGTTATGTTAAAAAAAAACTTTTATTTGCAGATGCGCAGTTCTTTGAACCTCAAAACGAAAACATAGGATTATACACTGCAAAAATCATAGCTCTATCTTTTAGTAGTTTAGTAGTCGGGTAAAAAGTTTTCACCCGACTACGGCAAAGCCTAGGATTTTAAGTGCGCCTCACAGGCGCCTCTTTGAAGCGTATTAAATTCCTTTCACTACACTGACTGGTTCGAATGATAGTGTCAATACAAGAAGAAGGTAAAAAGTTACCTTAAATATTCGATCAATGATGTCCAAAGGTAAAAAAAAATACCTTCCAATACAATGTGAAATCATTCTTCCGCGTAATGCAATTTTATCGTATAGTCAATCGGCACCCTACTCGTTAGGCGCCGTAGCTCCGGGCTACGTCGTAGCACTCGTAGCTGCGTAGCAACGTTGCAAAGTTTACTCAGGCAGATTTTGCCAATATATTTTTGCATATTTAACCTTTTGAAAGCGCGGTGTAGCTAGTAGATCGTCGTTCAGCTCGATTACAAATTGCATAGGTGACCGTTCATTCCTGAACTGAGCGCTTCCATGTTTTGGACATCACGTTATACTGTCGGTTCATAAGATGTAAGCTTAATATTTTTTTGTATTCTTGCCCTATGTTACTGGACGTATGTACACTACAATGATCTTCCATAGTTACTACTGTAAGTAGTATCCCATTTATCTGGTACACTTATATACATTTTGCCGTCATTAGATCCCATTGCCGTGTTTTTGCAAAAACATTGCCTTCGAGCTCGAGGCCTCTGATAAAGATCATGAATTTTCAAAATCTAATCTCGAAATGAACATCCATTGAAATTTATTATTAATGCACTCGGAATTGGCCGTCGATGTCCATTTCTTTCCCCTCTTACCCTACGTTAACGCCAACAAACAAGTGCACAAACTTCAAAACTTCAAAATCCACTACTATCAGTTATCTCAAACTACCTATACGGGAAAGAAGCGTGTTATGCATGTAGGTATGTACTGGAGTTTGGAGTAAATTGAATGCCCACATAAAGGATTGGTCCATGGCCCGAAACAGAGATGACTGGTGAAAATCCAGTGAGAGACCTTCCTACAACTCTTAATAACAAACAGGATTACAGATCACGACTGTCTTCATCTTCTTCTTCTTTTTTATTTAGTGGCAATCTACACAACTAGGTGTAATTCTGCCAATGTCAAGTTTTAAATATTGATTTATAGTCATGTTAGTCAGTCAAGTCATGTCGATGGTTTGAACAAAACATGGCGGCTTGTTTTCTTCAAAACATACGGAAATTTTTCGTCAAATGAGAAATCTGCTTCAATACTCCCCCATTCCATTTTCCAGATCTCCTGTTTCAAAACCAAGGCTTCATTAGTAAAATGCCACCGAAATTACATAATAAAACTTAGTAAAACACAAGAAAAAGAAAATAAAATAGCAGAGCTTCCTAAAATGGCGAAAAACAACCCATCACGACTGTCTCTTAATCGCGCAAAATTATGTCAAAATTATGTAACTTCACGCCTGGATTCGTTGAACGTACTGTACGTTACTAGATACTTTTGAGTCTAACGCGTCCTTTGAGCCACTGAAATGGTGTGTAATCCAAAAATACAAAAAGGGCTGAAGCAGTTAGACGTGGCTTTGTGGAGCTTAATTATAAAACAATGTGGTCGCGGACACCGCCATTGTTCCCTAATTAATGTTGTCACCTGCAAATAGAACAATTTATTCGGACAAGTATTATGATAATTATTTAGAGAAGTTGAAAGCAAAGCTTAAATTACCAATAGACTTAAAAGCAAATATAATTCATAGTCACCAAAAAAAACTGTTATTTGTAATATCATTTTGTAAATGGGATATTTTTGACTCGCATGGAGGCAGGTTCAAGAGATGTCTATAAATTTCTTATATTGAATTATTTTTGTATCGTATAACTTTTTCCACACTCAAGTTCTAGTTTTTAGAGTAATTTAGTTTTTGTTCTTGCAACATTTTAACTCTTTTGTGTTCACATATTTTGATAGCGAATCTAGAACTGTTCAAATTGCTACCATAATGTATGAACTTCATTCGATTGTAATCTGTTTTGTGATCTATAAAAATAAATAAATAAAAATAAATCATTTAAATTGAAAAAGCTGAGCTAGCATCATAGGTGTTCGAATGTCAGTTATACCTAATGTTATTTATTCGGCAGAACCTATGAAACATCCCCTAGAATTAACAGCTCTACATGCATTGACTAAGTTACTTCCCAACTGGCAACTCCTTATGTAATTATTTTTGAAACAACGAGGTTTTAGCACGTACCTACTCAAACTTCGATCAAAAATATTATAGATTTGTAGCTTAACCATCAAACGTGACATAAAGTTTTATCTCGGAATAAACCAAAAATTACCATTCATTTTGACAGTTCACACTCAAGAATAACTTTAAACCAGGTTTATTAGTAGGCGCCTTAAGAGTTAGTGCAGCAAAACAGTCTCGGTTAATAACGGTGCGATCCTTCTGGCCACGTGGTTCGACCTAGCACTTTGACGTTATTCGTGATGAATGATCGTAAGTTTATGATAATGTTTTGAGGATTTGTGACTTTATTACTAGGTGCAAAGGGGTTTAAATTCGGTTAAACATAAAACTTTTTTGTCACGCGGACAGAATTAAGCATTGATTTTGTACTCAAATAACGAAAGTTTAATTGTTCCCGACGTTATGCCGTGTCCCGTAAAATGTACCTGAGCATACGTTTCGTCTGGACGCTGTCTTAAATAACATCACGTAAATTCTTAAATTAAAAGCGTTAAATAGTGGTTACTAAACTAACCCTAATGCGGGAGATATCCCTTATCGGGTGACCCCAACAATGAATCTGTCACTTACAGACTATAGTTAGAGAAAATAGGGTTTTTAAAGCGTACATTGTTCTAAAATTGTTCGGCCATTTTGAAAGAAAATGGCGACCGGACGCTACTAATGTGGTCCATCCATCGGTAATCCATCGTGGATCCTAGAAAAAATAACTCAATAAAACCCAAGAAAACAACTTTGCGCTTTCCTTGAACCTTAAACTGATCATTGAATGTATTTTTTTTATAAAACTTTGATACATTTACAATTGTAGTGTTTTTCTTGCAAATGATTGAAAGTCTAAACATCCTTTTTATGAACAGCCTTTTTATCTAAAACTCCCCTGCGAAGGAGATTGTCAAAGGGGATTTCTATACCAAGACCTAGAAAACGACTTTACTCGCCAAATGTTTACTACAATTCTCTTATAATAAAAAGCATATCGCTAAAAACAAGCCGAGGTCTGATATTCTATCCTCCCTAGCTATGCTTTGATGTGTGCTCCAACCACAGGCTTCAAAGCGCATTCCGAGCAAGACCTGCTTGAATTCCAAGTCGGGAACGCGGTGTCTAGAGCCTTTATTAATAACTAGCTAGCGCGCAGCTTCGTTTGGTATTAAATTAGATAGCAAAGGTGTTATTTCAGGCGATTTACATCTATGCCAAGTTTTCGGTCCACGTAAAGAAAAGACGTGATTAAAACTTAAACATACTAACAAACACACTCATAAAATAGGCACCACAGTACATACATACATACATAAAATCACGCCTCTTTCCCAAAGGGGTAGGCAGAGACCACGGATCTCCACTCGCTACGATCCTGACACACAACTTTCGCCTCATTCACTCTCATTACATTCTTCATACATGCTCGTCGGTTTAGGGTACTTTTTACCTGGCCCTTCTCCAAAATGTCGCCAATTTGATCCAAGAAGGTTAACCTAGGCCTTCCCCTTCCGGCCTCTTTCTGTGAAGCCGTTCTGGTCCAGAAAGAGGCGGCTGAGCGGGATCGTGAGAGGGCCGATCCCGCTCGGAGAAGGAGGCGGAGGCGGGGCGCTAACGGCCGTCCCGCACCGCCTGCCCCCCCGTGAGGGGGCGGAGTGGTATCCCCTGCCAAACAGGGGACTTTCCGGGTCCGCGGGTGGTTGAAGTGGGGACTTCGACTGTCCATGATGCGGACCCCGGGAGGGCGGCGGCGCTCTGTGGCGAGCGCTGCCGTAAGCACCGCGAGGGTGCCGGGCGTGGCTGTGGGTGCCATTCCCGGGACAGTGCTTAGGCAAAATGCGAGAGGGGCACCGCTGTGTTCCGTAGGAGATCGCGGAGCCCCTTGACATGCATGGAGGCAGGCCACGCGTCAGTTTTTAGTCGGTGAGAGTCCGACATAACCCTTCCGCTGTCCCCACGGCGGCAGGGTATCCATAATGGATTTTCTGACGTTATAAAAAAAAAAAAAAAAAAAAAAAAAAAAGGCCTTCCCCTTCCAGCTGTCCCATACACACTCGCCTCATACACTTGCTTTGTCAAACGACTGTCATCCATCCTCTCTACATGCCCAAACCATCTTAACATACCTTTTTCGATCCTCAACACTACATCTTCTTTCACTCCACACTGTTCCCTTATCACACTATTTCTCACTCTATCCTTCAACGTTACCCCACACATACTACGCAACGCTCTCATTTCAACAGCATTCACTCTACTCTGATGTTTTTTCTGCCACACCCAACTTTCACTTCCATACATCAATGTCGGTACCAACACTCCTCTATGAACTGCCAGTCGTGCCTTGTTGGACACTTTCCGACTGCTCATAAAATCGTGGAGTGCCCCATTCACTCGGTTTCCAGCATTCACTCTCCTTTCGATATCCTCATCGTACTTCCCATCTCTTGTAAACAATGTCCCCAGATACACAAACTCTTTCACTTGTTCCACTCTTTCATCACCTATCAAAATATTGCATGCTGTCATACATTCATCTTTTTCAAAAACCATCACTTTCGTCTTGCACACATTTACTTTCATTCCCTTTCGCTTAAAAGCTTCATGCATAACTGTTACCATCTCCTGCAACTCATTCTCCGACGACGCAAGTATCACCTGGTCATCGGCATAGAGAAGACATTTGACGAGTAACTCATTCATTCTCAAACCATTTGCACTATCTTTCAAATCTTTCAAGCAACTGTCCATGAATAGATTAAACAGCCATGGTGACGCTACACATCCCTGCCTAACGCCCTTTTGGATGTTAAACCATTCAGTGTATGACCCATGTATCCTCACACAAGCACTAGAATCCTCATAGAGAGATTTCAGAGCTCGTACGAGGTTGCTGTTCACTCCATACATCGACAGTACCGACCAAAGTTCATTCCTCATCACTTTATCATAAGCCTTTTCCAAATCCACGAATGCGCAATAGACTTTTTGACCTTTGGCCAAAAACTTTTCGGCTATGCTTCGCAAGGAAAAGACCTGATCCGTACATCCCATTCCCTTTCGAAAACCCGCTTGTGCATCCCATATTCTCTTGTCGGTTTCTTTCACAACCCTTTCAATCAAAATCTTTGCATACAGTTTGCCGACGATGCTGAGAAGGCTAATGCCTCGATAGTTTTTGCAGTCTTGGTGCGAGCCTTTTCCCTTATAAAGGGGAACTATAACCGCCTTGCACCAATCACTCGGTACTCTGCCAGAGCTCCAGCACAAATTAAACAGACGGTACATCTGACTAGCTACAATGCCATGTCCAGCCTTTAGCATCTCGGCTGTAATCCTATCATACCCAGCAGCCTTTCCAGATTTCATACTCTTTAATGCATTCACAATTTCATCCATTCCGATACCACCGTCACTGCTCACTTCTTCACACGAACTCGTTGAGGTAGGTGCCGGCGTATCTTCTCTCTCAAACAAACTCTCAAAATACTCCTTCCACCTCTTTAATATACACTCTTCACCTTTCACTATACTTCCATTCTGATCTCTGATTGCGTCCAACTCTGAGTTTTGAGCTTTCCCTCTGGCGGAACGAATGGATTTCCAGAAAAATTTAATATTTCTTTGGAAATCTTCAGATAATCGTTGATCAAAGACATCCTTTTGTTCCTCTTTCTTTCTTGCAACAATTTCTTTTACTAAACTTTTCACTCTCTTATATTCATTTTTGGCTTCATCCACATCCTCAATCGTAGCTTTTTTCATTCTCTCGTTAGCTCTGACAGCTAACCAATCTAACCACGCTTTCTTCTTTTCACATACCACCTTTTGCACATCCTTATCCCACCACACATTCTTCTCTGTCATAACTTTATTTCTCTTACTTACTCCACACACTGTAGAAGCCACACTCACGACTTCTTTTTTAAAGGCATCCCATAAACTATCAATCTCAACTAAATCATCTAAACCATTAAATCTCTCAATCAATTTACTTTCATACTCCTTTTTCACTTTATCATCTTGTAAATTTTCTACTTTAATTCGTTCTAGAACACCTTTAGACTCGCGCACCCTATGCCGCCACCCTCTGAAAAGACCACTAATTCGGCTCAATACCAGGAAGTGATCGGTGTGGATCCCGACTCCGCGATACGCCCTCGTGTCTAGAACAAACTTTCTCATTCTCTCATCAACAATCACGAAATCTATCATACTTTTCCTAACATTCTTTGCCTCTCTTGTATACATATGGATCCGCTTATGTTCAAACATAGTGTTTGTCACACACAGGTTCCATTCCAAGCATAACTCTAGCACACTTTTACCATTCTCATTCACTCGTTCATCGCCGTACGATCCAAGAACCCTTTCAAACCCATCACGCTTTAACCCCACCCATCCATTAAAATCACCTAGCATCATTATTCTTTCATTCTCCTTGCATAGTTTTAAAACATCTCTTAAACATTCCCAAAATTCGTCTCCTTCTTCCCTTGCTTTCTGGGACGTGCCCGTGCCCAAATCGACAGGGGCGTAAACTCCTACCAAAAAGATACGGGTAAGTCCAACTTTCATTCTAATCCACAAAAGTCTCGCATTCACACAATTATACTCTTTCACACACTCAGTCATTCGTGCGGATAGGAAAACACCAACGCCCTGGCAGCCTCTGGTGGTATTGGGTACCCCAGACCAGTATGCCGTGTAGGGTCCGTGCTTGGTGGTGTCGCATCCTTTCCGCTTGGTCTCATTTACACAAAGAACATCAATTCGTTTTTCATCCATCATCTGACACACTTCATGCAACTTCTCTTCCATCCCTCCTCCTACATTCAACGTAGCAAACCGGCTCTCCGTGAGCCACTTTTCGCCCCCCCGGGAAACGAGACGTGACGGGTGGCGTACCACGTCGCCGCCATTCGGTTGATTTCCTTTTATAACCATTGCGTTCCCACGAGTTGTAGGGATTTAAAAGGTCCACCCCCGCAGAGCCCTTTGCAGGGGTAAGGCGGAATTTAGAGTGTGAACTGTGACCGCCAACACAGACACCCTCCGTTAAAGACCAGACTGCCCCTCTGGCCACGAATCCTATGCACGGGTCGGCTCACACTTCGGATCGGGGTTTTTTTCCGGGTATGCTCCCTGATAGTTGGTTTAATTTCGGAGTTTTCCTTCTCCTAGACAGGTTGCAGCCCAATGCTAACGAGGCCCATCTCCCCGGGTTTAATTTCGGAGTTTTCCTTCTCCTAGACAGGTTGCAGCCCAATGCTCACGAGGCCCATCTCCCCGGCACCACAGTAGGTAGGCGTAAATTAAAGGTTGATTTTTTAAAACATTTAATCTGACTGATGGCTACAAAACGATTTTTTATTCTTGCAAACAGCATAATATCACTCACCACGATTGTGTTAATCATTTTAAAATTTTAAAAACCGTTTTCATAACCTTATTTCATCTATAACCACGGTAAGATGAGAAAAGTTTACGAGCAGAAATCCCCCAAGTATTTCAGTCGCTGGTGAATATTGACTGCAGGTAGCAACTTGCCTTTATTAAATTCTTGCTAAATTATTTTACTTTGTACAAAGGTAAACAAAATATTATGTTACACAAAATGTTAATTTTGTCTATAGATTATTTAATTGCTAAATATTTACGAGTTATTCAGTCGGTCCAGCTTCCAATTTGTGCAGACAATAAAATGCTGAAGGAATTGACCCAGATAACGGAACAGATAGTAATTGGCTATTGAGAATTCAAATTCTATTGAAACGATCCAAGTTTAATAGAGAAACCTAGAGATTCGAATTGCCCTTGTTTTTTGCTTATAAAACTATTGTTTTACGGTTTTCTTCATTCGTGCTGAGCCAGTGGACCGAATTATATCGTAGTTGTAGAAAAGATGTTTTTGTCTAAACACAAGACTCATTTTACTATATTCTACCGTAGAGATGGAGTTGATCAATGATCATATTGGTAAGCAAGTTAGCAGTATCCGACTAGGCGATCTAAAAATGTCGGTCCGTCTATCGCATTCTAAGTATGACAACACAACAAAGCTTGTTATTGTTTTCCAAGTAAGAAATATCTTTCATTCCGATTCCTTAAGGAATAGCGCGGCTCATATCTCAAGCTGGCAGGTCTGTTCCTCAGGGATAAGGGGATCTAGTTGACTCCGACGATTCTCTTCAACGGTAAAATCCTAGAAAATAGACATTTATGTGAAAAGCAATTTAGTGGATATTCTATCGTTTGTTTACCTAGTGAATTGATACCAATGCATTTGCCACTCATGGAAGATTTCTGTTTTAGTTGCAAAAATAGTAAGGTACCTCGTAAGCTTTATAAATAGCTTATTGCATTTAAAAGTCCATTCGGAATACTTTCGGAGATTAGGTACCTATCTATCTCCGAATCGGGGTTCAATCCCCGCGGTGGGATAAATGTTTGTATGATCTGCAAATATTTATTTCGGATCTGGGTGTTTCTATGTATAATATGTATATATTTACAAACAAAAAATATATAAGTAGTATATCAGTTATCTGGTTCCCATAGTACAAGCTATGCTGAGTTTGGGGCTAGATGATGCTGTGTGAAATTGTCCAGCATTATTTATTTATTTATCTTCTTTTACAGTCTACACTACATACAAACAAACTTTACCTATTCATAAAATAACTGGATAACGATTATTAAGCTCAAAGATAAAACATAGATTCTTCCATATTCACTCGGATAATTTCGGCTTTTCTTAGGCATTACATAGCCAACACAGAAAAACAATATATTATCCTATCGCAAGATCCTTACAAACTTGGCAGTCATAAAATTCACGAGCGATTTGTCTCTACGCCATCTTATCCGGGTTTTAAGCCGCAAGCGTGAAAAGATCGGGTCATCCCGGGGGAAACCGATCTATTTATATGATAATAAGCGAGTGGAGCCGCGGGCGAGACCTATCGGATATTAAGTGGACTTTGAACGGGTATTTCAGGAATTCATTCGGTGCGTCCGCAGTTTATTGGCTGAAAGACTGCGACTGGGATTTATTGGAATTGATAGCTGAAAGCTCCAAGATGGTATTTTTGGGAAAACGATGCGGCGCGTGCTTTGGTTCTTTAAAACGAATAGTAGATTATGGCATTATACACTTGCTTCCATCCGCGCGCGGCACCAACATTTTGTAAATAATACTTACCTACATCCTAAGTTCTGCTATTCCAGGCAACAAAATCTAAACATTCCAAGTTTCATCCAAATCGGTACCATAACACTTCTTAAGGCGTGATTGAAACACGCACTCTGGTTGGCATTACAACTTTAAAGATTTCAAAATGCACGCGGGACATGAATTTCGATTTGTGGTGAAAACAAACTTTATCAATGGTACCTCCCGCTGTGTCGATCTACCTTCCGAATTGGGTCATCCGAGCCGTGACGCCTTGCAAGTTGCGTGTACCGACAAGATTTACAGCACGACTTCGAAGTAACGTGGGTAAGTGCCTTTTGCACACCCTTCTGCTGCGTATGGGTGATTTCGTTCGCCACTCCACTTTTAACACCGCTATTTTAAGCGGTCATACACTGAACGCTAAATCATGCATGATCATTGATTATTCAGTCAACTAGCTTCCCCCTGTTTCGTTCTCTGTACCGGATAAAGCCTATAGATAAGCTGCAGATCATGAGTTTTGTCGAGTTCTATCCAAATTGAACAGAAGAGGATCACGTTTGTATCCCCATGGTACGGTTGACATCCTTTAAGATCAAGTCACACAATATCGAAGATGTTGAAGGGAATCATTTTAATTGATCTAGCGTTAATGGCATTATTGAGAGACTTTGGTATGGTAGGTACCTACAGCCAAACATCTTTAATATTTTGAATACTAGATACTAGTAGGATTATAATATAGCTCTTTTTCAGAGACCATGTATTAAATTTTATATAAAATATATTCGTTTCTCAAATCTTGTTGCTGCTATGTATAAAAATATACAAGTTTATACTGTAAATTTTTCATCTATTCATTAACAAATGTAATTTTGCGTCGCGCCCACTCTCCAGCAACTTTCTACAAAGTAGATTCAACAATGAGGATAAACTTTAATACCAACTGCTTGCTGCAGACCGAGCTCAGATGTTCTATGAATAGTTTTAGCTCTGCCTGGCACCCACAGCTTAGATGCCTATGTAGGTATGTACCTACGAGATAGAATAATTAAGTACATTTTAAAAACTAAAAAGAAAACAGACTTCATTATTGGACTTAGGTCGAAACGAGAGAGGATGAGGTTTTAGTGAGTTTAAACAGTAAAAGTATCGATCTCTCAGGAATAAAAATTATATGGGACCAATGATATTTTATACTAAAGATCATTTATGTCATTGTATGGGACCATCTTGAAATTTTAAAAACCGGGCAACCATTGACGGACTTGTCAAAACACACTTAAAGAAAACGCAATAGACGATAAATCAAGAAAAGTGCGATCCAGAATTCAATGATGGTGATGGTGAATGAATAATTTATGGAACAATGATTACCATACAATCTAGTGTTGACCAACGATGGAGTACCTATACAATGTCTTTGTATCTACTGCTTGTTTACCCAATCTAATGTAATGAAGTAATAGAAATGGTGCATTGTAGCAAACACGTAGAGGCTCTATGCCGTAGACCCCACTATAATGCGCCTTTAACTATTTCTGCAGTAGGACTTAGATTTATTTAAAATTATACAAAAAGTGACAAAATAGTTATAAAAGATAATTGCAAAATACGTTCTTAATTTTTTTTTGTAAACTATCGTGTCCGACAGCTGGGCAATGCCACGCATTCTGTATAATAAAATAAACTTACTTAAAATTATTGAGTTGAAATGTTTTTAGGTTGTGATAGATACTTTTGGGGAAAATCGCAGATTATATTTTTTATATTATAAAACATTATTTTCCTGAGCTGACATGTTATTTACCAAAATCTAGGTAACATTTTTGTAGTACTTATGTACTAAACATAAGGCAATAACCACATACCCACCCATTCCTTCCACATTAACGCAAATCTATAAACAGCCTCAAAGATTCCATGTTTTTTTCTATTCCCCTCGGTTCAAAGCTTCTCAATTCGCCAGTTTATAGGTAATGAATACAGGTGCCATAAGTAAATATAGGTGTTTAAGGTTGGTTACTTAAACTGGAACCTGTTTAAGTACGTAAGTAAATCAGGTTTGGATTAAATTAATTAAGATCAATGGCCGCTGACTTTTTTACAAAAACGCTTGTATTTCGCCAAGCACTTCTTAAACCACCTACCTACTAATTAAACAAGATCTCCGAAATTATGCTTAAAATAAGAGTCTCTAATCTCTATAACAAATGAATGTAGTTTCTCTGCCAATCTACTTTTAGTATTCAATCGATGAAACTCGTAGATTTAGATAATTTCAGCAGAGAGTACCGCAGATGAACGCGCAAAGAGGCTGCGACATTAGAACATCTTTTAAACGAAAAACGATAGAGACAGATTTACAGAAACGCGAGTGAAAATCAATAAGCGAGTCTCCGAGATAACTCCATACGTGCCTGTGAAGTAAAATGTTCAATATTTAACAGAAAATGTAGAGGTTTGTTGACAGTGGGAGGGCTGCAATGTTATCAGGCGCTATCGCCAACACGCCGACTCCGTGTCCCCCACCCCAGTCGATGCCCTACCACACCACGCCCTCGGAAATCCTCGCGGATGCTGCGTCATGGACCACTAACCACAAGGATTATCATTGTAAAAATCATGTTAATAATTGATTATGTAATCGACTTACCCGCTAGAGCGAGGTCCCGGTTTGAGCGCCATTTAGCGCGTGGTGGGAGCGCGGAGTGGCAAGGTCGCGCGAGGTGCGGGCGCAGCAACGGGCGGCGCGCGACTGCCGCGAGCGAGGCAAGCGCGTGCGTGCGTGCGCTCGACGCATGTGCACAACTACCCTCCATTTGTTTTGCTCTGCGCCTCAGTATCGGGCTCCTCAAAGCCGCAGGAAACGAGATTATTCTCGTGAAGATACGGCGCGTTGCGTGCGGAGCATTACAATATAAGTACCTAAACGCTGAAGCTCTTGAAATATCGCCCCGTGTCGGCTTCGCGTCGCTTGACATGAATCGCAATGGACTTTAGGGATTTAGGTACTTTTACATTGCCGTAATGCGATGACTTAAATATATTCTCACTAGAAAATCCCTCATTCTATATACATATTATAGGCCCAGATAATATAATATATTTATTATTTATAACCCAATAATACTAGGTAGGTTCTTAGTAGGTATTCAACTTTCGTAGTTGCATTGCAAGTTGTTGCTTAAACAAATATAAGTAGAAGTTGTTCAGTCGATCACAGATGATCATGCATTATCACTACTCGATGGTATGCAGTGGTCAGATGGTGTAAGTAGGTTCCTACCAGTTCTGCAGTTCCTACCTACATTTGATCATGAATTACCTCGATTACAAATATTTATTGGTGGTAGGTAGGTATTTACTTAGGCCTTTACATAGATGATTCATAAAGCGTCAGGAGGCAATCCATGCCTACACTTAACGGGACGCTGTAGTGCCTAGGACATTATTTGAGATGGAATAGACTTGCCCAGCACCTAAACCATCCTCTCAGTTCAATCAGCCTGGCCTACAGGAAAGATGACGTCAATACTTGTGGGGCTGACTAAGCTGCGGGTTTCCTCACGATGTTTTTCTTCACTGTTAAAGTGCATATAAATTTTACATAAGTAAGTAATATTAAACACCAACCTAGTACCTAACCTGCCTAATAAGTCGCGATGAGAGTAGATACCCTACATAGGACTAAATTTAACAGCTAGTGCTGACTTTACGATAAATATGCGCACGAGTACGATATTTCAAAATCGAAACTGCCACTCAGTACTTACCTAGTTTATTTGGTACCCAGGTAATTTTATGACAAATAAAATCCCAAGGTCCAGTTCGAGACGAGGTCAAGAGGAGAGACACTATTAAGGTGATGAGGTAAATAATTAAGGGAAATAACTGTAGACTTACCTATTTCCTAGATGATTTTGCTATTTTTTATCCTTGTCCTAGCAAACTCCTACAAACACCTACCGTAGAACTGAGGAACACAAGGTCATAATCATCAATCTCAAGTGGAGGAAACGATACACATTTTAATGGCTCAATTGCGGTATTGTACAATGAAATAAATATGCGGTGTTATCGTTAAAATATGTGTATGTTCCTACTTCGTAAAGCGTAATAGTAATATTTATTTTTGTTTATTAAATGTGTATAATAAAATAAAAATATTTGGTATTGTTACCTTTTTAGTAGTTTTTTTCACAGAGTAAGGTTTTTTTATGGCAAGAGTGAATTATATCTGTCAACATCAAACAGTTTGAACAACTGGCAACATTATAATATTCTTCGAGAATCAAAAAGTGTGACGGGTGGATTATTTTATGAGTTTTCTTGTGAATTTATAGAAAAAAATGTCTACTTTAGCCACAGCATTATCCGTTGCCGGGACTAGATCCTCAGGACAACCCGTCAGAACCCAAAATGGTAAGTTTTATTGATAAAATCCATGAGGTGATTTCATCCCGGCAGATCACATGCACCGCGACTGATGGTTAGAATTTCGTAAATAATTCTCACAAATCTCTGCTAATTGGCTCAAAACTGTTATAATTAGCTTTTAAAACACGAAAATGATAAGAATGCCTCATCTAAAATCAAATAAGTACCCATGTTTACTAAAAATAACCTATGCTTGTTAATCATAATTTAGATCCATTCCATTGTTTGAAATTTGTAAAAAAAAACAGGGTCTATAACGTTTGTGATAAAATCTATGTTTATTGCAGTAATGGCAGCAGCAGCTATTGCAAACATTGTAAAAAGCTCACTGGGCCCGGTTGGACTTGACAAAATGTTGGTAGATGATATCGGAGATGTCACAGTTACTAATGATGGTGCTACTATTCTCAAGTAAGTAAACGAATTATACTAATCGGTTGAACTGCATATTTATTTTTAGAATAAAATTTTATTTTTATTTAGAAATATAGTACTGGGATGACCTCTGTAGCGCAGTGGGCAAAGGCCCGCTGGCGACGCAAAAGGATGCGGGTTTGATCCCCGCCGCGTGACAAATGTTGGGATGATCTACAGATATTTGTCTCGGGTCTGGGTATTTATTGTCTATGTATAATATGTCTGTATTGTCTATGTAGAAATGTAGTACCCATAACACAAGCTCTGCATACTTTGGGGCTAGATGATGCTGTGTGAAATGTCCAGCCAGCATTATTTATTAAAAAAATATAGGTACTATACAAATTAATCCAAACAAAATCTTTTACACCTAAGTTTGACTCAGCAATTAGTCCTATATTGTTCTTGATGCCCATTAGGATGTTAGAAGTGGAGCACCCGGCCGCTAAAGTATTGGTTGAGCTGGCTCAGCTCCAGGACGAGGAGGTTGGTGATGGCACCACATCTGTTGTCATTATTGCTGCTGAATTACTCAAGGTAAATGTCACACCAATTTATTGTCATCGGAGCGTCAATGACTCTACTATTTAATATTTCTATGTATGTTAGTCTGTAAGGTATCTATAAATATGGGCCAATGGCATTTTATCAATTTCTAATTTGTTCTGTGTTGCCTGAAATAAATGGTTATTTTATTTATTTTTCTCAAAAATTCATGAAAAAATTCAATCTTCATCATTATCAAAGAAGAAAAAAGATTTGAAGTTCTAGACAATTTAGCTTGTCTCGTGTAATAAATATGATTTATTGAAAAGCTTATGCATGTATAGAGCCACCCAGTAGGAAACAAGAACATTATTATTGTTGTATACAATTATTAGGACTATATCAAATTAACTTTTATTTTCCTGATGCCTAAAACACTCTATTTCATTTGTTTGTTGTAACCATTTCAGAATGCCGATGAACTAGTAAAGAACAAGATCCACCCTACCAGCATCATCTCTGGCTACCGTCTGGCATGCAAGGAAGCTGTCAAGTATATTCAGGATAACCTTACTGTCACTGTCGAGTCCTTGGGAAGAGCATCCATCATCAACGCAGCCAAGACCACCATGTCATCAAAACTTATTGGAGCGTATCCTTTTTACAAAATAGAATAGAATTATTTATTTTATGCCACAGCAAAATACACAAGACGTTGGTACATAGTATGTTATAAAAAAATCATAAACCAGCCAACAAACAGGGTCTAACTACAACTGAGAATGGTGGAGATTCTCATAGATTTTGAGGTATTCAAGAACTTATGAATAAGTTTCTGAAAGACCATAATGTGACTATTCCAGTTTAATGGATTTTTTTTACTTGACCTGGAGGGAATGTATTCTAAGGCGTTGCTGCCAATTCAATGAGCATTGAGCCATAATATTAATAGCTCAAAAAAAAAACATTTCATTATTTTCAAAAGAAGCAACACTGCATTGCTTTTACATCTTTGCTGATATAATTTCCTCAACATTTGTCTCTCAGTGATGCAGATTTCTTCTCTGAAATAATTGTTGATGCCGTTCAAGCTATCAAGATTACAGACACCAGAGGAAATGTCGCCTACCCCATAAAGGTAACTTTTACTACAAGCAAATACAGGAGTAACATACATACCTACACCAGCAAACTCTTACCCTGTTATTAATAAACACGAACTTGGTTGGGATTAGAGCTAATCCAAAGCATAAGGCAGTAGTAGGTCAAATCTGTATTAATAAATAAAGACCAAGGAGGAAATAAGCTAATCCGACGCTGCTCTCGGAGCAAGAGTTACGCCTAGGTGCAACCTAGTATAGAGATGGAGTAAGCATACTCTATCATGAATTTTGACATTTTACTTCATAATATTCATGTCATATCCAAAAAATGGTTTGAGGAAAAATTTAATGAGGTTGGATGGATACCAATTACGATAAATGGGGCGAGTGAAAATTTACAATATTCGTACAATTTCATTTTATGATCTCGAAGAAACTAAATTTAAAATCCAAGTAAGTATAGATTTTGAGGTAAAAAATCATTTAGCATTAGCAAGAAACAAAAAAAAAACAGTTAAAAATGACTAAACACAGTAAATACTTTTTTTATGACTAAAAACTTTTTGGTCAATATTCACTTGACCAAAAATTTTGAGAAGAATAAAACCTCTAACCTCTTTGAATAAAACAGATTATCAAATACAAATTATTGTCTATCTCTGTCATTCATATAATTAGTGACAGAGACAGACAATATTTTGAATGATAATAATATTCGTTCATTCACTCGTTTTTATTTTAAATTTTATGGGTTGCCATATCGCACGCGCTAGTCCCGATGCAAGAAATGTATTACTGATACGAGATAACTACCGATTTATTAATAACCTTAAACTCATCATGTTACTCCAAGAAGTAACAGTTCTGAGAGCAGTCTCGGATTTAGCTAGAATTAGGGTTTTCTAATTAATAAGGCGGTTAGTTATTACTAGCTTTTGCGCGCGGCTTCGCCCGCCTGGTACCAACATTTTGAATAGCCTATATGCTATTCCAGGTCACTATCTACGCCTATTCCAAGTTTCATCCAAATCGGTTCACTGGTTTAGGCGTGATTGATACACAAACATCCAAACATACTCACAAACTTTCAGATTTATTATATTATTAGGATATTAGGATTATTAGGAAGGATAGGATATTAGGATTAGGAAGGATATATTAGGATTAGGATTATTAGGAAGGATATTAGGATTGAAGCTCACACAGCAAACTGGACATAGCATGCACAAAGCTGATTATAAAAAAATTGTATAAAGTGTTTGGTGTAATAAAAAGTTGTTTCTAGGCCGTCAACATTCTGAAAGCGCACGGTCGGAGCGCCCGCGAGAGCGTGTTGGTAAAAGGCTACGCCCTCAACTGCACAGTGGCGTCACAGGCCATGCCTAAGAAGATCCTCAACGCCAAGATCGCATGTCTCGACTTTTCTCTGCAGAAGACCAAAATGAAGATGGGTGTTCAGGTAATGTTGAATTTATTTCAAGTTATATCATGTTTAGGCAACTTCATTCAAGAAATCAAGAAACGAGTTCTTGAGTGGAGACCGCGACACGGCAAACGTAGTGTAGGACGCCCTCCGGCCAGGTGGAGACACGATCTGCGAAAGGCTGCTGGCAGAAGCTGGATGCGTCGAGCTGAGGACAGGGCGCAATGGCGCTTATTAGGGGAGGCCTATGTCCATCAGTGGACTGATATAGGCTGATGATGATGATGATTCAAGAAATGCGAGGTTCTCAATTCTGTGTTAGATATGTTCTGGCATAACTTCTTTGGAAAGGGAATAATAATTAATTCTTTACAAGCCATGAGAATCCATTGGGTCAGTTTTTATCTCTTTCTTTATCTAACTTGAACATCCTAAGTTTTTGTGTATGAGTCTAACTGACCCAACCTTCTTCAGGTCCTTGTCAACGACCCTGAGAAGCTAGAAGCCATTCGCAACCGTGAATTAGACATCACAAAAGAGCGCCTTCAGAAGATTCTGGCCACCGGGGTCAATGTGATCCTCTGCAGTGGTGGGATCGATGACCTCTGTCTCAAGTACTTCGTGGAGAATGGCGCTATGGGTGTGAGGAGATGCAAGAAGGCAGACTTGAAGAGAATCGCTAAGGCCACTGGTGCTGCTTTCTTGACGTCGTTGACTAATATGGATGGTGAGTTATCATTGTCTTCTATCCCACTCATATAATAAAGCTGAAAGATTGTGAGTTTCTTTAGATGTTTGTATGTTTAGTTTTCAATCACGCCTAAACCAGTGAACCGATTTGTATGAAACTTGGAATAAGCGTATATCACTTTCTAAGCTTATTCCAAGTGTCATACAAATCAGTATAGCTATCCAAAGGTACCAACCGGGCGAAGCCGCGCGTAGTAGCTAGTAGTTCATACGGCAATCTATGCCGCCATGTGGACCTGAAGTTGTTGATTATTATTAGCTTCCCAGAGCACTGATAAAGAGTCCTGCATGAAGATTAAAGCTCATTTTCATTGTATTTATAGGTGAAGAAGTATTCGAGCCCAGCATGATCGGTGAGGCAGCAGAAGTTGTCCAGGAACAGATTTGCGATGACCAGCTCATCTTGATCAAGGGGTAAGTTTGCTCACAAAAATGTCTCATGAATAGTAGAAACTGTTGATTTTGTACTGTAATCCAGAATCTTCTATAACTTCTTACGAAAATCAGAACATTTATTCAGTGGAATTGCTGGGATCACTTAGAATTTCTTAAAACTATTTTAAATTTACTCCTGTTCCTTCGAGACCAATACCGTGAAGAACCAAGGCAACAAACACGTTTTGGGGCCTTTCTTTTATACATCCTGCACCATCTCTTCATTAACTCTTCTTAATTCTTTATTGTACACATAAAAACACACAGAATAATGGCATAAAAAAAGGACATGTACAAAAGCAAGCTTAACCCTACAAATAACAATCTTCCAGGCCAGTAGCCCGTTCCGCTGCATCGATCATCCTCCGCGGGCCTACAGACGCGTACTGCGACGAGATGGAGCGCTCAGCACACGACGCGCTGTGTGCCGTGCGTCGCGTGCTGGAGTCGGGCCGGCTGACGCCCGGCGGCGGCGCTGTCGAGGCTGCGCTTTCTATATACCTCGAGAACTTCGCTACCACCCTTGTGAGTATATGTCCTTAGGGCTTAGATAGTCCGCGCTCGTGTGACCCGCCTTGCCACCTTGACAGTGAAGGTCTCCGCCCATGTGTGTACACGCCGTGATTTATTATAATAACTTCGTAGTGTCAGAACAAGTATAGCTATAGCCTACACCGCGCCTGGCGCCCCAGTCAATTAAATATCAAGTCTTTCTTAAATTCATGGTAGGATTTTATCGCTGGCTGTGTTGCAACAACCGTGGTCGTGGTTGTTGCAACACACACAGCCTAAATGTCGGGAATAAATAACAGGTATTTAACGCGATAAAATCCTGTTTAAACAAATCAAATAACTAGTTTAGTTTGAAGCAGCCATGCTAACCTCCAGCCTGGCTTTAATAGTGTTGTCCCTTAAAAGCTCTTACCCAAAAAGACCACTGATAATCATGATTGATGGATTATTAATGAAGTGATGAGCTACACTTTTCAGGCAGTCTCAGTGAACCATTAAAAGTGGATAGGGCCTTTTCCCTACAGTTGTATAATTCAGGCTGAAGTTATAAATATACAATAACAATTAGTTGACTATAAAAAAATGTACTTCAAAACATAACCACCGCCACCGTTGTATAATTAAAATAATCATCGTTTACAGAGTTCCCGCGAGCAGCTGGCGATAGCTGCATTCGCGCAGTCACTTTTGGTCATCCCAAAGACACTCGCCGTGAACGCGGCGCGTGACGCTACCGACCTCGTCGCCAAACTGAGGGCCTATCACAACTCGTCGCAGACTAAGGTATACTTTATGGTGTCTATGGACTTTGTGTTTGTGAGAGTTGGATTGATACGTGAGGGAAATTATTAACTAAGAAGTATGTGTCAAAAATGTATGTCAACAAGCCTGTGAGGACCCCTTAAATTCCGTGTCAAATCCTGTTTCGTTTTCTAACTAAATACTTATTCCAGGTTGAGCACGCGAACCTAAAATGGGTTGGTTTGGATCTCACCGAGGGCGTACTACGCGACAACCTCGCAGCCGGAGTTTTGGAACCCGCCGTCTCCAAGATAAAGTCGTTGAAGTTCGCCACCGAAGCCGCCATCACTATTCTGCGTATCGATGACATGATCAAGCTAGACCCCGAACAGAAGGGAGGAGGAAGGAGCTATGAGGATGCGTGCAACGCTGGAGATATGTAGGGCTTGTAGGCAGTGAATGATCTCAGTACTGGTTTCAACTTGG
The DNA here is from genome assembly GCA_963565295.1 of Epirrhoe alternata. Classification (NCBI taxonomy): domain Eukaryota; kingdom Metazoa; phylum Arthropoda; class Insecta; order Lepidoptera; family Geometridae; genus Epirrhoe; species Epirrhoe alternata. The sequence goes on along the minus strand of OY751386.1, from coordinate 10,957,170 downwards.
TGTAAGGAGCTCTTTTGTTTAGGCCAATGTTTGTCTTACACTCCTATAGTAATTTTAACAATTACAATACAACAATAACAATTGTGCATGGGTTTTTTGTTCATTACTTTTCAGTATTTTGATAATAAATCAGCTGTTGAACAGCTGTTAAATGTATTTGTGGAAAAATGTATGCATTCAGCCACCTTTAACACTATTTTTAAAGATAATGTAAAGCTATTTTTGGAGTGATTATTGCAGTGATTGTTGGAATAATTATTTATTGCAGTTTATGTAGGTGTGTTTATTCAAGAAATGAAGGAATGATTGTTCTTTATTTTGTTGGATGGCTTTTCTCCAGTGTGTTGGATTTCACAATTATCAATCAATGATCACTCGAAATTATTCATGGTGCTATTGTTGATTGAAAACATATTAAAACTGATAAAATTTACATCATTCGAATGGTATTTTTTTGTATGTAAAATAAGAAAAATCGCCCATCAACAAGTATCGCCCATCAACAGTACTGGCATTTTATAACCAAAACCAAGTCAACAAACCGAGTACTGAGATTCAATGTGTTGTATAACTGAGATGCTGTATGTACTGCAAAGTGGCCTAACCGCAAAACGCTATCTTTTATAAACATAGACAGCGTTTTGTAGTATGTTTAGGCAGAAAAGAATTCAGAATCGCTAGTTTCCACGACCTACAAACGAAAACCACAGCTGCCTTGCGGTAATTTTAGTTAACATAGTATTATATTTTTACAATGCATCGCAGAATTAACTTTCTACAGCTAGGTTTTAATATTTTATGCATTTCGTATTTAGTCCCCTAAGGTTGAAATATATTAAAGTATTTCACGTTACTGAATATGCTGTTCAAGATCTTGCTAAATAATAAGAATAAGGCTTAAAAGATTTTTGTTGATTAAACAATGTGATCTTGTTAATCTATATCTATTTATCTCGACCTTTTATGCCGTGTTCATGCTGTCTCACAATATTTCACATATCAGCATAAACAAAATCTTTGGAAAAAAATGCAGGGAATTGTCACAATCACCACACAGAAGTAATGTTTATTTATTTTAACCATTTGGTTTCTTTGCTTGTAATGCTAGTTTATCTGCTAAGACGTGAGAAGTCACGCATAATAAATTTTAATACAATTTATAGTTTTGTATTATTTACTTAGATTTAAGATCCCCAGCCTAGTATTTTATTTTTTTGAGTATCTCATAACTAGTTGAGACCGAGAGTTTTCTGAAGGCCGTATCTGTAACCCTTGGACCTTCTCTTTGATAAATAGTGGACAAATATTTAAACCGCACTGACAAGGAATATTATGCACCACGCATCATCTCTGCCTGTGTATTTTAAATAAAGTTCTCGTCCTCTATGACGGCATTATCCTTTGTGTTAAGCATGCGGCATTAGGTACTCTGAGTGCGGCACATTGACCAAAGAACATTAATACTCCTGTCGACATTGACTGACATGCGCAGTCTAGAAAATGTAAGTTTATGTCATTGTCAAACTGATAAGAAAACCATCGGCTCCACTATCCTTCAGCAGAGTTGTTTTTATCCTTAGATTTTTGACTCAGGTTTTCTTCAAATGTTTAAATAATTAACTCTAAAATAGTATGAAATGAATATAAATTTGATTATAAAGCAAGCAGCCAAGCCTTTCTTTGTAAAATGCACATTTTTAGAAAGTTTGTGGTTCCGGTAATAAAAATACAAAAGCAAAAGTATTTCAACTGTGCGTATCTCAGTACAATTTCGCCTAAGGTATGTATTAAAAATCCTAAACGGTAAACCGTAATGCTCAAATCAATGTAGCTGTCTAATAGGAACCATTAGAACATTTCACAGTGAAAAATTGTGTGACAACCGTGAAATGTTTAAAAATGTTCCCCTAAGTCTTTTAAAGCTCTTATTACTTACAGGAAGAAAAAGTGAAAGTTGACAAATGGGAAATAAATTACCTTAAGGTTGGAAAAGGGCCTCATAATCTGCTATGCCTGCCCGGTGCCCTTGGTACAATATGGACTGACTTCAAAGCACAAATCGAAGGGTTCGATAGAGAAAAGTTTACATTGGTAGTATGGGATCCTCCCGGCTATGGCAAAAGTAGGCCACCGGAAAAAGATTTTACTGCAGATTTTTATGAGAAAGATGCTGATTTCGCCTTTGAATTTATGAAGGTATTAAGTTAAGGTCTATGATATATTTATTCTAAAAAGGTCACCCAACACGGGTTACACTTTACATTCCAAAGTAAAAACAAAGCGTCTTAAAGTTTACTAGGTAACTAGTATAATATATAAATTGCATATTTTCAGGCTCTGAATATACCCAAATATTCAGTACTTGGATGGAGTGATGGTGGCACAACTGCTTTCATCCATGCTGCAAAGTACCTTGATTCCATGGTAAAGCTTGTAGCATGGGGCACCAATTCATTCATACTGCCTCATGAATTAGAAATGTATAAAAGTAAGTCTTTCCTATAGTTTAGTAATATTTATGTGTAATGAACAAATGAAACAATACGTAGTTTACCTATCACCCTTGCTAGGTAGGTACCTACTTTATTATCTTTGCTCGAATTGTTGTAGGTAATACAAGTAATCTTTATTATTCTTGTCCCTAGGCTCAATGCAGACTGAATTGTCTGCGACGCGATGAGAACAAGACATTATAAACCTTATAAACAATGTCACAAGATATAGAAACGCTTGATAGAATGAACGACGCGAGACTTCGCCACACCTCTTTCATTCTTGATTCTATATCTTGTTACATCGTTCTTATGGTTTATAATGTCTTGTTACGTCGGGTCACTGCCAATTCAGTGTGCATTATTTCTGTATTTATACACATCTGGAAAACACAGTTGTGATAACGAGGGGTATGCTTAGAAGTTAATCTGAACATACTATCCTCTCAGCCTTTTGTCACAGACTTGCTCTATAAAATTACAGAAGTAAGAGATATTTCTGCATGGTCTGAAAAAATGAAGAGGCCATTTATAGAAGTATATGGAGAGGAGCACCTAGAACGCTACTGGCACAAATGGAATGATGGAGTGATCACAGTGTACAACTCCAACGAAGGAAATATTTGCTCACACATGCTCAAAGATATCAAGTGTCCCACATTTATTCTGTATGGAGAAAAGGACCCAATGGTTGACCCTGTGCATACAACCTATTTACTAACAAATATATCTAATTCTAGGTAAGTAGGACTTGTTTCTCAACTCAACATTAACTGGCTCAAGCTGGGAGTTACGGTAACTCCAGTGGTATTTAACTCCATCGAGGCAATTCCACTACTTGCTCCATTAAATCTTCTGCAAAATGACGAAGCTGAGGCATCCCAGCAATACTTGGACCTGTCGTAGGGGCCATTTTCGCCTTTATAAGAAATGATTCAGCTGATGAGATATTATTTTTGCTTTTGTTTAAGAAATGCGCTTCATATTTTGGAGAGGTTTTAAAAACTTGCTAGTCGTAATGTGCATAACCTAGATGGCGCTAGCAGTCCAGATACGAAACAATAGAATCAGTCACGCTATCTAAAGATCGTTGTAAAAACGATCTACAGATATTTCAACTATATACTTCAATGTAAATACATAATAATATTATCTATTTAGTTACCTAGACCCTCTGACTTGCCATAAAGAATTTTTAATTCCCAATATCGTCTACCATGCTTTTTTGGAAATATGGTTGCGATCCTTTCGGTTAAAATTCAGGGTTTCATAAATAAGTATAGAATTATAAAAGGTTTTTTTCTATATTTCAGCGTGCATCTCTATCCTAAGGGAAAGCACAATATTCACATCAACTACGCAGAGGATTTCAACCAGAGGGTGCAAGAGTTTCTATTGAAACATTAATTTATACTTTATTATTACTTTTGTAGCTAAATATAAGTACACACTGTGGGAGGAGGGAATATAATAAAATGTTGAATTTTCTATCAGAATTATTATTTACCCAGTTCAACTCTATTTACTGTTTAAACCTATATGCTTATGGATTCGTATCCTAATAGTTAATCAAGCCTCAATGCAACAGCCAAACAAAATACCTACAGCTTATTTATCAATCTCTGAGAAAGATCGATTACTGGTTTAAACTTACTTAACAAAAAATAGTCTACATACTGAAAGGGTAAACGAAAGGGATTTCAGGGTATAAACTAAAAATGTAACAAAAATTCCCATATTTTATTTTCACTTTTACTTCTTATAAGCATGTTTCATTTCAGAATAAAACAATTTACAATAACACATAATTTAAAACTGAAGTGACTCATTTAACTTACTGTACACATGAAACACAGGGGTCGCGAGACCGCCCCAAACAAGCACTAACAATGTATGGCTAATCAGAATCACACAAGTCATAGTTTTGTTCTGACATTACTTTTATATTAGCTAAACAGACTCCTAAGCATATCAACGCAGAAATAGGACATGATCAATCAGTGTACCAGGTATTTTATCTATCCAGAAAAAGAATGTTCAAAAAGTTAATTCATATCCCAGCGGTCCTGCTGAATATATGCTTTTTGACTTTGAATGGTTAATGAAAATTTCCAAATTCAAGAACACCCAAAGAGAGTTATTAAAAGTTTATTCAAAATGTATTACGATTTGTGCAGTAATGTAATTGAAATACTGTAAAATGTAATTGAGTATTTTCTCGTTTTTAAGTTTCTTTAAATATTCAGGAAAATATTTAAAATCTTACTCAAAGACAAAATATGTGAAAATCTATATAAGTAGTAAGTAAACAAACCAGATGACTGATAAAGATAATATCAAGTTTGTACGTTATACGGGGCGCGTTTGAACATTAGGTCATCCATCTGATTGATCTTGTTATAGGTTCATTAAATAATGTTATTTTGCGACTACATAATCAATCATAGATTGGATATTGTTAGTGAAAACAAAATAACTGCAAAGATTCACTACAGACAGAAAGTGAAAGGTCTAACATAACTATCAGACAACACAAATAATATCAACGATGCGAGTTTGTTTCGTGTGAATAAATATTATTGCACGCGAATATATAAATAACATCATCTACAATTTGTAGAAGTTGTAAATCCAGAAGAAGTACATAGAATATAAAATCTACATTGTAAGGCACACAACATGAGCTCGTGTCGTCGCGAGCGCGACACAATGGAAGCACAATGATCGCGCCAATCTATCATGACTGATGAATATTATTATGACTCCGAAAATTACGATTTACATAACAAACACACATTTACGAGACCTATTTCGATAAATACGTAAGAAAATAAACTGACAATATCAAACTTCCGCTTATCCAAGCTTGTTCTTATTATAAATAATTTCTCTACAAGTTATAGTATACAGTGAATGGAACAACACTAACGGGACAACTCCCTCAGCACCAACAGGCTACGCACTACTGTGATCCATCCGTTACATATATTACACCGAATATCATTACTCTTACAAATACATAACGATACAATATTACATATTATCACTGGGATTATTAACAATACAGATTTAATTTAATATGTTACGTCGTTACGTTTACAAAAACTAATGTTTGAATAGAGAGTCAACGGCACACACTTTGTAAAAAAAATCCTACAAGTTAGTCTCAGCGTCTCTTTCGTCATACGTACACGGGACCCTGATTGTCGTTATCGTCTAGATTTATTTTATTCGTGTACCCGTCATCAAAAAACCGTCGGAAGGTGAACTCGAAGAAGCCGTGGAAGGTCTTACCGTTGTCGAGGAGTTCCGAGTCGGATTTGTTTGAGTCGGAGCTGGCGGAGTTTCTGAGTTTGTCGGGGTCTATGGGGTCGAAGTTAGAAGTGTCCGTGTCGTACTCTATCCGAGGGATGTATGGCGCGACCTGCCGACGCAGGCCCTTGTCGAAGTCGATGGGGTGGAGGAAGGGATGGTGTTTGACCTCGCCGGCGTCCTTGCCCAGCCGCGTCTCTTGCCCGGAGCACAGCTGTAGGATGAGGTCTTTGCTCTCGGCGGACAGATTCGCCGCTTCCGGTATGTGGAGCGTGCTCTGCCAATTTATCACCTGGAATAGAAGGAACCATTTTATTCACTGACATCATGCCTTGCCTGCAGAGATCTATTTTTAGGGATATTTATTTATGTTCTATAATCTAGGTTTATTTAAATTTTTAACTAACACAGAATCTGATTTTGAGAAAACGAACCAAAATTATAGATATATCAAAATGTAAAAGTAGCGCTACTGATTTTGTCCATACAATAATTTATTATCCGTGTTGGCCGAATGGGGTTGTACCTCGACTTTCAATCCGAAGGTCGTGGGATCGAACGGTGAAGGAAAACATCGTGAGGAAACCAGTTAGTATTCTTATAGGCGGCGATGGGCTTGCAACCTGTCACGTATGGAATACTAATTTCTGCAAGATGTGGGCTTGTATCAAATATGTATTTGTACATGCCTCTGACTACCCCCTTAGACATCTTCAAAGGATCTGGAATATAAAGATCTGAGAGAATGTCTACCGCGCCTTGGGGATACAGTCGTGACCCTGTTTACGTTTTACGTTTTAATAATTTATTAGCTTGTAGAGTTGCAATGAACATAAATTATAGAAGCGAAACTAACCTTGAGCTGCGTCTCAGCGGGCGTCGACGCGAGAAACGGCGGCGATCCCACCAGCATCTCGTACAATATAACTCCGACCGACCACCAATCGCAGAGCTGCGTATATCCAGTTCGTTGAAGCACCTCGGGAGCGATATAGTTTGGTGTTCCGACTAGCGAGTGAGCGAGACATCTCTGGTGCTCACGCTTACGTCGCCTCTCTAGTGGCTTGAGTTGGTGGCAGCGGCACTCGCCCATCGCTCCCCATTCGCCTTCTACCGGATCCATCGAATCTTGACGGCCGTGTTCTGAAAATTTTAAATAAATTCTGAATACGTCGTGTCGTTCTTATTATGAATCAACACTTTTACTCAGAGATGAAGAAAAAGCCCTAAAATCTGATTCAAAATTATTGTTGATTGCTGTTTTTTCTATATTCGGAGTTACAGTTCTATGAAACTTTACTAAGACACAAGTATGGACTTTTGGCCTATCTAATATCAGGGTGGATGGGATAGGTAAAGCGTGACTCACCATTCCTCTGGTAGTACTTGGAGTTGTGCGTCCATCGGAAGCCGGTGCAGAGGCCGAAGTCGGTGAGCTTGATGTGACCGTCCCGGTCGATGAGGATATTGTCCGGCTTGATGTCGCGGTGGATGAAGCCCATGCGGTGCACGCTCTCGACGGCGCACGTGAGCTCCGCGATGTAGAAGCGAGCCAGCTGCTCCTCGAAGATGCCCAGCTTGATCAGCAGCGACATCAGGTCGCCGCCCGGGATGTAGTCCATCACGAAGTACAGGTTGTCTCGATCCTGGAAGCTGTAGTAGAGCTTCACCACCCACTCGTTGTCGGCCTCCGCCAGGATGTCGCGCTCCGCCTTCACGTGCGCCACCTGGTTCCGCTTGAGCACGTCCGCCTTGCGCAGCGTCTTCATCGCGTACAGGTGCGACGTGTCGATCTTGCGCACCAGCGTCACCTCGCCGAACGCGCCGACGCCGATCGGCTTGATCTTGGTGAACATCGACTTGTCCATCTTAGCGCGCTTCAGCCGGATGTAGTTGGACTCCTTCTGCGAGAGCATCTTGCGCATCTGGCACTGCGCCTCCGCGCTGAGCCCGATCTTGGTCATCTCCTTCTCGAGCTGCATCCGGCGGAACGTGCGCTGCTTGTACGACTTGAGGATGTTCTCGACGTGCTGCTCCATGAAGAACTTGAACGCCTGCGGCGAGTAGTTGCGCACCTTGCAGTCGCGACGCTCCTCCTCCTTCTCCTTGCTGATGTTGCGCCGCTCCGGGATCGGCGACTGGTGCCGGATCTTGTCCGGCCGCGCGCGGCCCGCCGCCGCCGGCTCCGCGTCCGAGGTGCGGCGCGGCGCGTGGCTCGGGCCCGCCGAGCCGTACGGCGGCGGCGCGGCGAGCCCGCGCGCCACCGCCAGCGCCTGGATCGTGAAGTCGTAGCTCGGCGGCTCCGCGGTCGGCGCGGCCGCGGGCGACGCCGGCTTCGGCGGCAGCGGGTGCGGCGCCGCCTTCTGCTGCATCGAGGTCGCGTACGAGGGCGGCGGCGGCGCGACCGGAGCGATCGCCGTCTGCAGCACCGGCTTCTGCACCTGCGTGCTCTTCACCGACTGCATGATGATCGGCGGCTGCACCGCCTGCCGAGCGGGGCGGGCGGTCGGCGGCGTCGGGCGCGCGGCGGCCGCGGCGACCGGCACCGGGGACGCGGCGCCGGAGTACGCGCCTCCGGAGGGGCTCCGGCGGTAGTCCGGGGCGGCCGGCGGGCTCGCGCGGTTCTGCATCGACTGCGAGTAGGACGGCGGCGGCGGCACCGGCGCGCTCGGGTACGGCGGCGGCAGCTCCGCGGCGGGCGCGTAGCCCGCGAGAGCCTGCATCTGCTGCGACAGCTGCTGCTGCGCCGCGGGCCCGTTCTGCACCAGCATGGGGGCGGGGCGCGGCGCCGGCAGCACGGGGGAGGTGCCGCGCGCGGGGGGCAGCGGGGGCGCGGGGGACATGCGCTTCATGAGCTGCTGCACGGCGGGCGGCACCGGCGGCGTGGAGGGACAGCGCGGCGGCGGAGGGGGCGGCGGAGAGTAGGCGCGCTCGGCGCGCGGGCTGTCGGAGCGGGAGGAGCCGGCGCCGGAGTCGAGCGCGGGCGAGGCGCGGTGCAGGCCGAGCTCGCGCTCGAGGCTCGGCTTGCGGATGAGCTTGCCGACCTTCGAGAGCCCGTTGTGCGGCTCCTGCTGCTTGGAGAGGCAGTCGAGCGCGACGTCGAACCGACCCCCTGCATATTTGAGCGCTCGGACTGCGGTATCCTGAAATTGACAATTCTCGATGTTTTACCTTGGAAGGATGTTGCGGTATGACCCTGAGGATGTTGAGGAAACTGAGAAAAAACAGGCATTTCAATTCTATTCATTCAAAAACAGTCATTTGTGGAAATCTAATATTTAATCCTTGTTCATCCCTGACCTATTCTCAACTGATGGGGAATCTACGAGTACCCAAATTTCAGTGCTAAAATCTGCCTCCTTTGTTTACATTTCTTGTAGAAAAATTCCATTATCCTCTAAATACATTTAAAAAATTTAATGTTAAAGTAAGTTCGTATGAGTCAGTGGCCAAGTGTATTGTTGATTGTTTCATTAGGATTCATTCTCTCTATCCATTCACAGCAGGGTAAATTCTCTCAGGCTTACCTTAGAACGTGACATAAAGTTATTCCACCGAATAAATCAAGAATAACCATACATTTTGACAGTTTACACTCCGGAATAACTTTATGTCACGTTCTATGGTAAGCCTGTAAGTCTCTAGTTATGTAGTTTTCTTGATTCTCTTGTATGTACTTTTTACTTTTTTCTTTACGCATGTCCGTGCTTGCTTCTAGAAGGGCGTACACCATGTTTATTATTATTTAACTAATGTTTTTTTTTTTGTTATGATAAGACAAAGTTTGTTGTGACGGAAACAGGTATAGCGGTACAATGGTTTTACTAAAAACAATATTGGTGTATTTGCAGTTTCATGATAGGTCTGTACCATGGTTAAACCTCTGTTCCCCACACTAGGACTAAAAAGCCTGTATAGTAGGATCACAGCGATTATCTTATCTTTGATTCATGCTACTAATACCCATTAGTTACAACAGGAGGTTATTCAATGTTCTTTCAACCAGGACCTTATAAAGCTTAAGACTCACCAATCTAAATCCATATAAATATTACCTGACCCACGGCATACATCATTTTATCATATAAGTATCACTATTAAAAATAAGAGTTGGTGATATAAGGGTGAAAAGGTAAGGTTGGGTGTAGATTTCGATGCCGAATCTTAAAAAAAATTTAGTAGCAATTTTGTCTAAAAAATAAAACTTTGGGGTGTAAACCCTTATCAATAAGGGGGATGAAAAATACTTTACATCCGATTCTCAGACCTGCTGAATATACACACAAAATGTTATAAAAATCGGTCAAGCCTTTTCAGATGAGTTTTGTTACACCTTAGCTCGAACACTGGACTGGACTGAAAACCAGCACTACGTACCATGTGCGTAGATTAGCGCCGAGTCCAGCCCAATTGCCGAATATTTTTATGTCTGTTTTTGTTAATTCTTTTTGTATGTGTGCTTTCTTTTTTCGGGCAATAAATGTATTTGTATTTTTTGTATATTGTTACAAACACCATGACACAAGAATTTTATACAGGTGATTTTTTTCAGGGCCACTAAGGGCAAATCTGAAACCGTGAGAGTTATCGAAAAGTCATGTTAGGAGTTATGCGCTAGATTTTGATAAAATGAAGAACATCATTTAAAAATACTAAAAAAGTTTTTTATTTTTGGAGGAAATTTAATTCTCTACTATGTGTGCAATGTTGCTGGAAAAGAAAAAAAAAGCTTCAATTTTGTTTTAATTTGTACAAAATGTATCGAGAAAAAATATTTGATTTAATGTTTTTTTTTTTTTGCATGTTTGTCTGATAACGGAAAAATACTTGGAAGTAACCATGGGCCTAATGTTATTGGAACACTTAAAAATCCTACATTTTAGTTTGCCTACGAAATGTATTGTTTACCTTGCCTTGTGGCCATACATTTTTTATGAAAATGAAAATGTAGGATTTTTATGTGTTCCAACAACATTAGGCACATTGTTACTTTGAATTGTTTTTATGTTATCAAACAAAGCATCCAAAAATGCGAAAAAATTATAAAACAAAATATTTTTTCTCCCCATGCATTTTGTACAAATACTTTATTTACCAAAAGAAATTACAAGTTATAAACTATTACTAGAGGTCCCCGCACGAGGGCTAGCCTGTGTCGCGGGAAACCGAAAAACAAAAAGGCGATTTCCGGGAAAAAATAATTAAAAAAGAAATAGATAGCACTTTACAAGGCAGAGAGAACTCAAGGAAAAGCACGAAACTAATGTACGAAAACTAATATGAAGGATTTTTTATCCAGCAACATTAGACACATAGTTATTTTGGAGTATATTTGTTATCAGATAGAGCATCCAAAAATACGAAAAAAAAATATTACTTAAAAAGTAAATTTCCTTGAAAAATCTAAAACTTTTGAATTTTTTAAAATGCAGTTCTTCATTTTATAAAAAAACCTCACTCGGTATATTAGATTTTATTGCGTACATTAATGGAAGCCATGGGCAGTTCCTAGTTGAAAACATATTAAAACTTACCTCATCAAATCCCAACGCAATTAGTTGGTTCAAAGACTGGGGCAGCACATTCAGATCTTTATCTAGACCGTTCACAGACGATGTACTGAATCCAGAGCTCACTCCGGAACTGACAGTGCTGGCAGCTGATGATCCGGGTGGCTCCGAGTTTCCAATGTTAGCAAATGGGAGTAGGGAGTTTCTAATCTCGGCGAGCGCCTTCTGGTGATAGCCGGAGCGCGTGGCCGTCTTGCCGGGCGCCGGCGGGTTCATGGCGCCCGCGCCCGCGCCCCAACGCCGCACCTCTCACCCCACCCCTCCCATCACAAAACAACACTTTCCCCTCCCAACATCTGGAGGTCTCGCACACAATCTTTCTTCATACAATGACACAGTTCAATCACAGATAAGTTTGACCAGCACAAGCTTCTTAATTTCACCGCCTAGTCTGTGTTAACATTGTTCTTCTTAAATCTTTATTCTGCGATAGCTCTTGATTCTGAAATAATAAATGCAAATTAGCATTAACTATAATGTTTCTGCTAAAATTGATCCGTGCTGACAGTCTGATTATACAATTACCTATTACAATCTAATAAGAAAATAAGAAATCAATATGTAAAAGATGGACCACAATATTCAAAATAAACCTGTGGTTACAAATTGATTGGATCAAAATAATTCTGAACTCATGTTTATGTTTACAAAATAGTTTTTTTCTTGTTTCTGTTCGAGTGGATAGGCATTCTATATGCCTATAACTCATGAAACTTCTCAAAAGAGCAACTAGAAGCACAGTAACAAGCTATGCTACAGGAATGTTCAACGCGAATCAATCATGACGTGCTGTGGAATGCCAAAATTAGAGACAGCTTTGTTTCACGTATATTTCTCACTAAATAAATCAAGGCGTATAAAAATATAATAAAGGTGTTTACCAAAAGTTTTTTCACTTCCTCTGTGTCCAAATATATGCCACAATCGTCATAATCCCGTAAAATAAACTAACTCTCGGTGAGCTCTCACATTACCGATGACATCTTTCTTACACCACAAAATATGATCACACTGTAGAATAAGGTTCTATAGAAACTACAGACGATAGATTCAACGGGCTTTTGATTTTGCTTAGAAAATTTACAAGAATTACGAAAACAAAGAACTCTGAAACACAGACATGCAAGTTGGCAAACCATACAAAGCGACCATTTTGAAGAATTGCCACATTCTTTTGTATGTTGGTAACAGAACAGAAACCGAACAACTCTAATCTGAACTGAACGATGTTCACGTAGTGCATCAAAATAGGCGTAGTCTAATATTTTCAAAAATTATAAATTGTTTATTTTCAAAATACTTGTATTTTCATTCAAAAAATCATATGATATTTTATTATTCCTATCCCGAATGATTGTAAAATGGTAACTGTATCCGAACTTTTTTGAATTTTTGCTTATTGCCACAAGATGTCTCTATTTTTAACTTCATTCTTAATGTTCACATATTTTAACACAGATGTCGTTACAAAGGCATGTACTCGTGATCGTAATGATCGCTCGCCACAGCAAGTGCTGCTAGTGCTAGTACGTTTGTGGTGCTGTGGCTGGCTAGGTCTGTTTTAGCGTGTGCGGATGAATGCGCCAGCCAGCGCCTCCGAATTCCGTGCTCTTGGAGGGCACGATTGAATTGAAAGAAATTGTCGGTCTTTTGCCTTAAAAGCTGTGGTTAAAAGTAATCCAACTCGGACATATAATAGGTAATCCAAGTACCTACCGATCGATAGTCTATTGACAACACAGAGATTGACAATAAAACAATAAAAATGAATGAATGAATGAACACTTTATTGTACCTAGGTAGGTACCTTACCTACACAAAGAAATTAAATAAAACAAAACATTTATAAAATAACAAAATCTTAGTATAATGGGCGGCCTTATCGCTGAAAGCGATTTCTTCCAGGCAAACTTAACAAAAATAAATGTTTAGGTACCTAGGTACCTACTTTCCACTACCTACTACTACCTACTTACCTACTACCTACCTACTACTACCTACTTATTAAAATAAATCTAAATGACCATTATTGTCTTTTTACAACCTTTATACTAATATTAGTATACAAGATGTAAAAAGACAACTACCGAAAACTGAGGGGTTGCAATCAGACCATGATTCTAAACATATTTAGCGAAAAAAGAACGCAATTTTTTTTTTACTTTGCTTTGTCATTTATGTTTTATTATCATAACATACTATTCACAAGTAGGTACTGTAGAGATTGTTTACTTTAGAATTATCATTTCTGTATATTTAACTTTTTTTTGAAGACAAATAATGTTTAGTTATTACTCATTTTGGAGAAGCCACTGGCTCCTGAAATACAGTTTTTTAACTAGTTTGGGAGCCATGGATTCAAAATACCTTGTACATGATTATTATGTCAATAAACGAAATTTTTACTTTACTTTTTACTATTTTATAATATTTTCGGTTATTTACTACTAGTACCACTATAGGTAGGTACAATATAATAAGACAATTTTCATTTATAAAAGAAAAATACAGTTAAAACTCAAAATCCAGCAATCTACGTCAAATAACGCGCCCAGAACATACGCAAATAATACTCTTCAAACGCTGTTTTCTCCGGATATGTGTAATGATTTTTTCGGAAAATCCTTTTGGATTTGGATGTGTGTTGGGATGCTGTACTGTACCTACCCCACGGATTTATTTATAAATCCGTGACCTACCCCTTTCGGCTTCGGTAGACGTCTTTTTACATCCTGTATATAGATAAGCAAGTTTCATACCAAGCTTCTTAGGGTACCTACCTAGGGTTAGGTAAAAGTAATTAAGTTCGTATGAGTTAGTGGCAACCCTTAATATAAAAAAACTCAGTGACGGTTTTCAGGACTATTTATGTGGTACTAGCTGACCCGCGCAACTTCGTCTGCGCATTATTAGGAACAAAGTGGAGGAGTTTTGAGTGAATCGAGAGTACAAAATATAAAACTCCGTCGCATGATATAATATTTTTTTTATATATCGTCGTTGCAAATTCAAGAGCTCTTATGTGACATTTTTTGCCAAAATGACTTTTTCACATTTTTGGATAGCTCTATTCAAAAGCCATCGTTTGCAAAGACTCTCAAGTGAATATCTTATTATTTGAGGGAGTTATTCCATCAATTTAATTGATCTCATGTGTCAGCTTACATTTTACTGTAAATCAAAATCTCCCATGTGCCCGGTAAACACATGGGAGATTTTGGTACCGGCATTGTTCGAAATAATTTGTAAACAAATACTCTTATGTGCGAAATATTCCCTAGTTTTTGGGCTATTCTACACCTACATTTTAATTAGAAAAAGTGCTCTTTAAATAAAAAATAAAGAGAAAATAGGAGTGAGATGTTAATAGTATAATATTTTTAAATGTTTTCTTTATTAAAAGGGAAATAGGTCCCATGCCAATTCAAAGGTTGATGAAAGGTCCACTAAAGGGCCAAGGCCAATGTTCGATGATTATTGAGGTACTCCTTCAGGAGCATAACCATGTCCTACTATTGATGATGATGGACGCTGGTTTCATCATCATTCATCATCACTGATGATGGACACAAGGAGTAGGACATGGTTATGATAGGTTATGAATAGGCATGGTCTGAAAGGTGCATATGGGTTGAGGGTTGCAAGTTATGGGGAGAGATGAGAGTCGTTGCTGGAGGATGAGTGATGAGTATGAATATGGATGGATTTAGGTACCCAGGAACGTACATGAAGTGGTTCTGCAAATAAATGAATGAGATGTGTAAGTACGAATGTGTGTACGATGGGAATGCGTTTTGAGATGACAAGGGTTCCAGGATTAGGTACATGAAATCTCATCATAGAACGGATGATTGTCCTAGTCAGACTTTCAACTTCTTGGGGGTCTTTGAAGTTACTGTCTATGATTTTCGAGGGTGCAAAAGTGGGCGCTGTCGCAGCAATCTTTGTACCAAGCATGGCCAATCCTACCACAGCAAAGTGTTCTATGCTGTGGTAGGATTGGCCATGCATCGTTGTGCCGCAACTTGAAGCATCTGGCAAATAACTGCCATCACTGAGTCTCCTCTATTCTTGCCTGGATCATAAACACTTAGGAACTATTAAAACATCTTTCGTAGTGGATAGGGTCCCACCCATCATTAATATTTCTTAGGCAAGCCTGCTGCATTTGGAATAAATAGTCTCTAGGTACTTACTTGCGTAAATGAGAGTTACATCTAAGTGGTGCACATCTCCCTGTACTGCAGACAATAGGTACACAACATTCCTCACAAAGACAGTTAAAATAAGAAGAGACCCACGCATCCAGTGACAGTGTAGTTATCTTGAATGCAGGCTTGCCTAGGAAATCCTGATGGTGTAATGTAAAGTCTATCCAATATGATTTCTTTGATAGCAATGCGGTACCTACTGTCATCCAACTTTGATTCTTTGGGCAAGAACGGAGGAGATTCGGTCGTGGTAGTAATTGTAGGGCTGGAATGGAACGTTTGCCGCATGCTGTAGGCGCAAGTAGTGATACAAAGATAGGCTCGATTTACCACAGCGAACCACAGCTGCTCTTGGTGGAGGATTGGTGCCCCAGCTCTTATTTTTTGTACCCCCACGAATAGAGACAGTAACTTTAAATACCTACCTCTGTTGGATGTTGTCATTGACAAGGACTGCCATCCCTTTTGTGATGCTATTTAATTTAATCTATGCATCTAGCAGTGCAAGGTTGGCATTTTTAGATGATTACCTGTAGGTAGCCTTTGTGTTTCTTTGAACTATACCTACTGTTTTCTTGAGGTGACATACCAATCATTATCTTTCTCCCTCTCTCGTTTATTTTCTTCTACCACCCGTTATATCAGAGCTTACCAATTTGCACGCACTTGCGTTAATAAAATCCCATTCTTCTTTCTTTAGGCCTACCCTATCCATCCACATTCACACTCGCTTCTCGTCGTGTGGCATGCATGACTTTCATACCTCCCACAGAGAGTTCTTTATAATAAATAGAAAATACCTCCTCATGACCTGCCCATACCCTTGTGCTCCTCAGTTTATCCGTAGCGTTTAAAAATCCCCTGATGTGATACTCATATTTTATTTTATTCATTCTCATTATACTTACCACAAACCCATTTCAACATCCTAATCTACGTCGCATCTTCTTTTTGCTCAACATTCTGATAAAATACGACACACCTAATGATAAATTTATTAATTTGTGTGAACCATTTAACTACGTATAGTAGCTGCTTCACCTCCAAATCCCATCAATAACTCTTATGTGGAAAAAATATTTGCAAGTAAAATATCTTATGTGTAGAAAAAAGCAAAAAATGCCTTATAACTTGAAAACTGTTATTGTAAATAAAATAATTTATTTACTATACGTTTTTAATTATTTTTTAACAACTTAATTGCGACAGAAAAGCATAAGTTGTCTTTGAAAATTTTTCAGGCGGTAGTTTTTATTGATTTTCACGGAAAGTTACTTTTTGCACATGAGAGATATTAAATTTGCAACGACGATATGTTTCTCTCAAGAATAATTTAATAGATAAAGGTAGGAAAAATCTTACCCAGATCTTGCAATGCTAAGAACAAAACGAATACGGTAATTGGTACAGAATCGCTGAAGCGAGCGCAGCGAGTTTTTAAAGAGAGAGAGAGTTTTTGAAGAAATTGACTCGAAACGTATTTTTTTATAGCAAGAACTGTGTGGTTTAAAATTTCGAAATAAAATTATTAACTAATATTGCGTTATGTTTCTCTCAAGAATCCCTTAATAGATAGAGGTAGGGAAAATCTTACCCAGATCTTGCAATGTTAAGAACAACACGATAGCGGCAACTGGTGTCAGATTTGCCGAAGCGAGCGGCAATACCTACCCGCGACTTCGTCAGCAATATAAAAATATCGAAAACTCTTAGCAAAAATCTCCATTAACTTTTCAAAACTCAAAATCAAAGAAAATTATACTCGATCTCCGCCATAGTAAAAACGCCACCTAGGAAAAAAGTGTAAAGTAGTTTTGACCTCTAGACCGATAGATGGCGTTCTAACTATAGCCAAGGAAAAATATTTTAATATCAAAAAATCATAACTTCGGAGTTCGGATATATTGATGGGTGGGAACACACATGTTACATGTTTATCATTAATTTTAAAATAATTTATTATGCAAAATACAAAAAAATACGAAAAAATTTAGAGTGCAAAAAGTGGCTTCGGGCGGTCACCCATCCTTATTATGACCGCGCCCAGGGTTGCTTAACTTTTTTCCCCATACAAACTTCCAACCCTTATTTTCCCGCCCCCTTATGGTAATTGACAAAAAAAAGTAGCCCATGTCCATCCCTGGGGTATACTCTTTATCCATGCCAAATTTCAGCTTAATCGGTTCAGCGGTTTGGGCGTGAAAAGGTAACAAACAGACAGACAGACAGACAGACAGACAGAGTTACTTTCACATTTATAATATTAAGTATGGAAGTATGGATACCTACCTACTAACTAGGCTAAGTACATAAGTAGCTTCGATCATAAACTAAGTAGGTATCTAACTGTTGATTGGGTGTTCCTGATGTCTGTGGTGTTACCCCGCAGTGATTTAAGACTTGATCAAAGTCTGACACTATCCACCTACTTATCTACCTACTACTACCTACTTATCTAAGTAGGTAGTAGTAGGTAGATAAGGTACCACCTACTTATCTAAGTAGGTAGTACCTACCTACTTAGATAAGTAGGTAGGTACTACCTAGTACTTACTAGGTACCTTCCTACCCACAGACATCAAGTATTTCATCCAATTATACTAATTAAGTTAGGTTTAATTAGGTAAGTTCCTACCTAAGTACCTACATACACTTGCTACATAATAATCTGTGGTAGGTACCTACCCAACCCAACCTACTTATTAGGTAGGTACCTAGTACCTACCTATGTACCTAACCTACCATTATCCTGCTATGTTGTAGGCCGTCTAACTAAATAATAAACTTAAACATTTAAATATTGCGTAGGTACCTAACATACCTACCAGGGACTAAAGTAAATTAACTTATTGTAGGTACTAAACTATTCATACATACGTGTACTTTTGAATACATACGTGGTATAAGTACCTACTAGGTAGGTACTGTGAATACCTATAGGGGCATAGATCTCTTGAGTTCTATTCTATGTAGATAGATATGTAGGTACACTTTTTTAGAGCATTGAACGATCATGAGGGCATGACTCTGCGTTTGGTTTTGTTATTGTTTTGCACAAAATTTGCTTATCTTTTGTCCCACCTCGAGCCACAGAATTGTAAATAGTTCATCACTAACGAGCACGGAGCAATGAGCAGGCAAGACAGCTGGCTTGGCTGCGTCACAAAAGTGTTTACGCATGCGTTCTAGAAATATAATATTGCCATCTCGTTTCTCTGCAATTAATAGAGAGAGAACGAACATTAGCTCGGTTACACAGACGAAAGGCTCGGTTATTATCGGCAGGGTTCGGGAGTCATTGATTTGACACGACACAGTTTCTATAAAAAGAGTTCGTCGCCATTTTGAATGCGCATTTCAAAACGAGTTATTGAAAAAGGAACTAGTGCGTGACTTTTTAGAGTTGTTCGTTGAAGAGTATTTCATTCTATTGTTATTTTAGTTTTCTCAAGAAAAATTCCAGTGAGCGATAGGTAAGTCCACTTATTTGATAATTTACTTCAGCAACTAGCATTACCGAGCTACAGAAATGAAAATGTATTCGCTACATACCTACGAAACTTTACTCAGGCAGGACAAGAATCTGTGTCGTACATAGATTCGCCATTTTGTGAAGGAAGTTATTGATAAAGTTTTAAAATGATGAAACTATATAGCTAGTACCTACTAGATATTGCGAATTAGAATAATTAATTCTGTAGGTAGGTATTATTTATTTACCAGTAGGTAGGTTACCTACTGGTAATTTACCTACTTATTGTGGACATAGGACTAACTGAATAAAATATGGCGATTTTTTTATTAATTTTTTTATTTATTTCATACATAAATAATTCCGAGGGCAATCCATTTTCATTAGAAAGACCGTAATGTGATGTATTGTCTAGCTAAGTAGGTACTTACCTACATACTTAGGTAAGTAGGTACCTGCTAAGTAGTACTAGTCACAAACAAAACCTACAACAAGGTAACTACAAACTCAGCCTTGCAAATAACTAGGTAGGTAACCTTTGTAACCCTTTATGGATAGATAGGCATTTAGTTATCTAGTTAGGAACTATACTAAATGTTAGGTAGTAGGTACCTACCTACTTTGAACTAAAATAACAGCTCCAAGCTCCGATTTCGAACCATCATTTTATCGTCGGTACAAGGTTGACCTAAATGAGCGTGCTTACATGGTCGTTGTTATTATTGCAATCGCGGAAGAGAATGAGTAGGTATAATGTATTTATAAAGATTTAACCTACTTTGTGGGAAATGGTATTGCACCATCATTATTTCTACTAGCGAGAATCGTGAATAACACATTTTTTATCTTCAACTTGTTTACTTGTAGGTATTGTGAAATTTACATGAGTCATACTTTGTCTAGGTACCTACAAAATATTTACCATACCTAGTTCGGTACGGTTGGTGCAATACCTAAGGCCTATACTACAAAATTTATATACCTACCTAATACAATAGCTACTTAGCTATGTATATAGGTAGGCAGGTACGCAACGAGGTGAAAATACTTTCATTCATAGTGTTAAAGTTCAGTCCCTAGTTGGACAACTTTAGGGGGGTGAGTAGGTAGGTAGTAGTCGATAATATTTATCTACTTAGGTACTGGAATTAATCTAGACATTCATGATTGTGTCTACATAAGTAAGCCGTTTCGTTGCGCAGTAGATTTTGTAAGAATAAGCCCACTGCACATGCCAGACGGCTAAATTTCACGAAATCCTATATCCGTTGACTGGGTTGTTACCTCCATACTCCATTCCTACTGAGTATTGATCGTGTTTGGGCGGCGGCGGCGGCTCATACATAGGGCATTGACTGGCGCGCATGCGAGTTTCTTTGTTAGGTCGTGACTCGTGTACCTCCTACCAGTACAGACTTACGAATACGAAACGCACAGTAAACTTGAAGCCAAACGCGCATCAAGGTTAATTATCTGGCATAAATACCTACGTCCGAGAATACACGGCAAAGAGAAATAAAATCAAAATTTACGATAATACATCCTGACTAAAACAAGACTTCCTGAATTTCATGATAATGATATAGAACGTAATAATAATCTAAATTAATCTTTGTTACAGATCAATATGCAGATCTTCGTGAAGACATTGACTGGCAAGACCATCACCTTGGAGGTCGAGCCTGCTGACACCATCGAGAATGTGAAGGCTAAGATTCAGGACAAAGAAGGGATCCCTCCCGACCAACAGCGTCTCATCTTCGCTGGCAAGCAGCTTGAAGACGGACGCACTCTGTCCGACTACAACATCCAGAAGGAGTCTACCCTTCACTTAGTCCTGCGTCTCCGTGGTGGTATGCAGATTTTCGTTAAGACCTTGACAGGCAAGACCATCACTCTTGAGGTCGAGGCATCAGATACTATCGAGAATGTCAAGGCAAAAATCCAGGACAAGGAGGGAATCCCCCCTGACCAACAAAGACTTATCTTCGCCGGAAAACAGCTTGAAGATGGACGCACCCTGTCCGACTACAACATTCAGAAAGAGTCTACACTTCATTTGGTATTGCGCCTTCGAGGTGGTATGCAAATTTTTGTAAAAACACTTACTGGTAAAACTATAACATTAGAAGTTGAGGCCTCCGATACAATTGAAAATGTCAAAGCCAAAATCCAAGATAAAGAGGGCATACCCCCAGACCAACAGCGTCTTATCTTTGCTGGCAAGCAATTGGAAGACGGACGCACACTATCAGACTACAATATTCAAAAAGAGTCGACGCTACACTTGGTTTTGCGTCTGCGAGGTGGTATGCAGATTTTCGTTAAGACCTTAACTGGCAAGACGATCACTCTTGAAGTAGAAGCTTCAGATACAATCGAGAATGTTAAGGCCAAAATCCAGGACAAAGAAGGTATCCCCCCAGACCAGCAGCGTCTTATCTTCGCCGGCAAGCAATTGGAAGACGGACGTACATTATCTGACTATAACATCCAGAAAGAATCCACACTCCATTTAGTTCTGCGTCTGCGCGGTGGTATGCAAATCTTCGTCAAAACTTTGACCGGTAAAACAATCACTCTTGAGGTGGAAGCTTCCGACACAATCGAGAATGTTAAGGCTAAAATCCAGGACAAGGAAGGTATCCCCCCAGACCAACAGAGACTTATCTTTGCCGGCAAGCAATTGGAAGACGGACGCACACTATCAGACTATAACATTCAGAAAGAATCTACACTTCACTTGGTCTTGCGTCTGCGTGGTGGTATGCAAATCTTCGTCAAAACTTTGACCGGTAAAACAATAACTCTTGAGGTGGAAGCTTCAGATACCATTGAGAACGTAAAAGCCAAAATCCAAGACAAGGAAGGCATCCCTCCAGACCAGCAGCGTCTTATCTTCGCCGGTAAGCAGCTTGAAGACGGACGCACACTATCAGACTACAACATCCAGAAGGAGTCGACTCTTCACTTGGTCCTACGTCTGCGTGGTGGTATGCAAATCTTCGTCAAAACTTTAACTGGCAAGACGATCACTCTTGAAGTAGAAGCTTCAGACACAATCGAGAACGTCAAGGCTAAAATCCAGGACAAGGAAGGCATCCCTCCTGACCAGCAGCGTCTTATCTTCGCCGGTAAACAGTTGGAAGACGGACGCACACTATCTGATTACAACATCCAGAAAGAATCCACACTCCATTTAGTCCTGCGTCTGCGTGGTGGTATGCAAATCTTCGTCAAAACTTTGACCGGCAAGACCATCACTCTGGAGGTTGAAGCATCCGATACTATTGAGAATGTTAAAGCCAAAATCCAGGACAAGGAAGGTATCCCCCCAGACCAGCAGCGTCTTATCTTCGCCGGTAAGCAGCTTGAAGACGGACGCACACTATCAGACTACAACATCCAGAAGGAGTCGACTCTTCACTTGGTCCTGCGTCTGCGTGGTGGTATGCAAATCTTCGTCAAAACTTTAACTGGCAAGACGATCACTCTTGAAGTAGAAGCTTCAGACACAATCGAGAACGTTAAGGCTAAAATCCAGGACAAGGAAGGTATCCCCCCAGACCAACAGAGACTTATCTTCGCTGGCAAGCAATTGGAAGACGGACGCACACTATCGGACTATAACATTCAAAAAGAATCCACACTCCATTTAGTCCTGCGTCTGCGTGGTGGTATGCAAATCTTCGTCAAAACTTTAACTGGAAAGACCATCACTCTCGAGGTCGAAGCGTCCGATACTATTGAGAACGTAAAAGCCAAAATCCAAGACAAGGAAGGAATCCCTCCAGACCAGCAGCGTCTTATCTTCGCCGGTAAGCAGCTTGAAGACGGACGCACACTATCAGACTATAACATTCAGAAAGAATCTACACTTCACTTGGTCTTGCGTCTGCGTGGTGGTATGCAAATCTTCGTCAAAACTTTGACCGGTAAAACAATCACTCTTGAGGTGGAAGCTTCCGACACAATCGAGAATGTTAAGGCTAAAATCCAGGACAAGGAAGGTATCCCCCCAGACCAACAGAGACTTATCTTTGCCGGCAAGCAATTGGAAGACGGACGCACACTATCAGACTATAACATTCAGAAAGAATCTACACTTCACTTGGTCTTGCGTCTGCGTGGTGGTATGCAAATCTTCGTCAAAACTTTGACCGGTAAAACAATAACTCTTGAGGTGGAAGCTTCAGATACCATTGAGAACGTAAAAGCCAAAATCCAAGACAAGGAAGGCATCCCTCCAGACCAGCAGCGTCTTATCTTCGCCGGTAAGCAGCTTGAAGACGGACGCACACTATCAGACTACAACATCCAGAAGGAGTCGACTCTTCACTTGGTCCTACGTCTGCGTGGTGGTATGCAAATCTTCGTCAAAACTTTAACTGGCAAGACGATCACTCTTGAAGTAGAAGCTTCAGACACAATCGAGAACGTCAAGGCTAAAATCCAGGACAAGGAAGGTATTCCCCCAGACCAGCAGCGTCTTATCTTCGCCGGCAAGCAATTAGAAGACGGACGCACACTATCAGACTACAACATCCAGAAGGAGTCGACTCTTCACTTGGTCCTGCGTCTGCGTGGTGGTATGCAAATCTTCGTCAAAACTTTGACCGGCAAGACCATCACTCTCGAGGTTGAAGCATCCGATACTATTGAGAATGTTAAAGCCAAAATCCAGGACAAGGAAGGAATCCCTCCAGACCAGCAGCGTCTTATCTTCGCCGGTAAACAGTTGGAAGACGGACGCACACTATCTGATTACAACATCCAGAAAGAATCCACACTCCATTTAGTCCTGCGTCTGCGTGGTGGTATGCAAATCTTCGTCAAAACTTTGACCGGTAAAACAATAACCCTTGAGGTGGAAGCTTCAGATACCATTGAGAACGTAAAAGCCAAAATCCAAGACAAGGAAGGTATCCCTCCAGACCAGCAGCGTCTTATCTTCGCCGGTAAGCAGCTTGAAGACGGACGCACACTATCAGACTACAACATCCAGAAGGAGTCGACTCTTCACTTGGTCCTACGTCTGCGTGGTGGTATGCAAATCTTCGTCAAAACTTTAACTGGCAAGACGATCACTCTTGAAGTAGAAGCTTCAGACACAATCGAGAACGTCAAGGCTAAAATTCAGGACAAGGAAGGTATTCCCCCAGACCAGCAGCGTCTTATCTTCGCCGGCAAGCAATTGGAAGACGGACGCACACTATCTGACTACAACATCCAGAAAGAGTCAACTCTACATCTTGTCCTTAGATTAAGAGGTGGAATGTAGTTAGTCAACTTCGATGTAGTAACGAATTAAAAAGAACATTCAAACGTTTTTTTTTCATTTTAATAACCCTCTAGGGACTTGGGAGGATTCATTTCCTCCTATAGATTTAGAATGGTAGGTACTTTCATGCGTAGGAAATTAATTTCAAACAGCTCGCATGCGGGTTCGATTCCCGCAAAATCTTTGTGGCCCTATGGCTAATTTGATCACGTGGAATGACTGAACCATACCTTTGACATTGGGTAAAAATATTGGTTCTTGCCCAGTTAGTTACCCTGTTATTAATAAACACGAACTTGGGTGGGATACGCCTAGCGGAGCAAGAGTTATGCGTAGGTGCAACCTTCGATCGTTCGTCCGAGGGTGCAACCTAGTATAGCTCGGACGAATCGAAGTAGTTTATATAGATGGAGTAAGCCAGAGAAATGGGATACATAAGTAACTAGAAAACCTACTTATTTCAAAACGCGGTCCGAAAGGGACACAAATAAAAAACCTTGTGTCATTTTCTAAAGGGCGACCATAATTTATGAACGAAGTAGGATATTTTACGGAAATATGCGATCTTGTTGCAGTATAGGGGCTTCTAGACAAGCTATATTTTCCTGCAACATGGTGGCCGGCAACATTGCAAACAATACCAGCCAGATGATGCAATTTATTATTATTATTATAGCCTTTTATTTCCTTAATAAAATTAAAACAATTCAGCTTACAATAGATAAATAACATGCATTAAAATAAAATCATTTTTAAAAAATATTTCAAGTATTTAAATAGTATTATCCTCGGACCAAGAATTACTTGGTCCTAGGTAATACCATTGTTAATTAATGGACTCCTGGACCGCACGCACACTATAAAACTTGACATTGGCAGAATTATATAAAACAGTTGCCACTATTTATAAGAAGAAGAAGAATTCCCACAGGCTTTTCTCAATTTTCTGTGACTTTCTTGTGTTTTCTTTTCTTTCTGCAAGGCTCGTTTGATTGAGGGCTGGCTGAGTGAGGAGGGTTACTTACTTTGTTGAATATAGGTATATGTTTACTGGTTGCTGCTTTTGCCGGACGGTAATAATTTCTACCGTGTTTTTGCTGAACAAAATGGACTACAATAGAGCCTAATCTTAGAACAGTTAGAACTTGAAACCTCATAAAATTACCTAAAACCTAGTCAAGATGAGAAAAAAAGGAACTGCATTCTTTCTGCTTCTGATACTGCATTATGTTGCTCCTGAAGATGGATATATATATGATTATAATCCCGGTAATTTCAAGCATCAGATTGAATCAATGGATGGGAACTTCATCATGTTCTATGCACCTTGGTAAGTGGATAACCTATTATTATAATTATTTTTTTTATACCGCTGCTTTATGATTAGCTATTGCACTTGAAGTTGGGATAAAATTCGTCTCATTTGGTTAGTGAATACTTATACCTACTATTAACCCACTATTAGTCAGTTTTCAGCTTGTCTGCTATTGTTTTTCTATTTTGTGTGTGGAAATTAATGTTTAGATCTTGCTGCGGTAGAGTTGTTATTCTGATATTGCTCTCTTTGTTGAAGGTGTCGACATTGCACAGAGTTTGAGCCAATATGGTCTGAGTTAGCAGAACTTGTTAATACCAGAGAGTCTAAGTTTGCCATTGCACAGGTTGACTGCACTCAACATGCTAAATTATGCCAAGAGGTTGATATTACAGGTAATTTTCAGTATTTTTTAATAAATGAATAAATAATGTTGACCTTTGTAAGCGAAGAAAAAATAATGCTGGACATTTTTCACACAGCATCATTTAGCCCCAAACTAAGCAAAACTTGTAATATGGGAACCAGATAACAATACTACTTAAATACTTTTTTGTTTGTAAATACATACATATTATACATAGAATATTAGCAGATCATACAAACATTTATCCCGCAGAGAGTATTGAACCTGCAACATAATATATTTTT
Organism: Epirrhoe alternata; assembly: GCA_963565295.1. NCBI lineage: Eukaryota > Metazoa > Arthropoda > Insecta > Lepidoptera > Geometridae > Epirrhoe > Epirrhoe alternata. The sequence continues at coordinate 10,930,866 of OY751386.1, read as the reverse complement.
TAACACCATTGCCTAGTATACTAATTTATTTGTATTTCTAGGCTATCCTACTTTGCACTACTTCCATAAGAACTCATTCTCACCTGTGGAGTACAAAGGGACAAGGGATCTACCTTCACTCACTCAGTTTTTGAGCGAGGTTTTTACTGTGAATTCAGAGGTACTGTACAATAGGTCCTAAGCCACCTGCGACTTAGCTCCTAAGGGCCAGCATTTTAAGTGCTTAAAAAAAACGTAAACAGGGTCACGACTGTATCCCCAAGGCACGGTAGACATTCTCTCAGATCTTTATATTCCAGATCCTTTGAAAATGTCTAAGGGGGTAGTCAGAGGCATGTACAAATACATATTTGATACATGCCCACATCTTGCAGAAGTTAGTATTCCATACGTGACAGGTTGCAAGCCCATCGCCGCCTGTAAGAATACGAACTGGATTCCTCACGATGTTTTCCTTCACCGTTCAGAGCTTGTATCAAAGCCCATATAAATTTTACGAAACGCAAAATCAATTGATGCACGGCTGGGATTCGATCCCACGACCTTCGGATTGAAAGTCGAGGTACAACCCCATTCGGCCAACACGGCTTAAGTGCTTAAATAGACAATAATATGACATTATTAACAATCTTTATCTACACTAAGTTTCACTAGGTACTGGAACACCAATTTAATCTAATTCTAGCTTCTGCGCGCGGCTTCGCCCGCGTGATACCAACATTTTGAATAACCTTTAAGCTATTCCAGGTCATTATCTACGCCTATTCCAAGTTTCATCCAAATCGGTTCACTGGTTTAGGCGTGATTGAAACACAAACATCTAAACAAACTCACAAACTTTCAGCTTTATTATATGAGTGGTATTTAATATAAATAATAATATCCAAATGTTTATCATTTGAAAATACATGGTATTAAACTCTTTTAAAAATGGCGCATGCACAAATAGTGCGAAGCCAGGAAAAAAAAAAAAAAAAAAAAAAAAAAAAAAAAACTCTTTTAATGCTGTTTCAGGTATTAAGGGTATCAGAAGAAGTGAGGATCTACAGCGGCCTGGCTTCTCTGACAGACCACAACATTGAGAAGTTTATTGCCAGAGGGCAACACTTCATCATGTTCTACATGCCGTGGTGCAGGGCATGCCAGGTACCTATTTATAAATATGTTTTACTAGCTGCTGCGCACGGCTTCGCTCGCATGTTACCAACATTTTGAATAGCGTTTAGGCTATTATATTGATAACTAGCTGACAATACTTGATAGTTTAGCCAGTTCTGGGATAATAGCTATTCAATTCAGTTTATTTGTAAAAAAACATAATACATATGTATTTTACAATTATGTTATAGAATAGAATAGAATTTTATTTTGCTAGAATATACGTAGGTACTTATTCTACCATCTAGATGGTGTGCAAAATTTAGAACATGATATTAAGCTAAATCGAATCTAATCGAATCAGATAATTTAAGTACTTACATTATTTCTCACAATAAAATGTTATGTTAATTATTAAAATCACTTGAATGCGTCAGATATTCAAGTCTGTTGCCTTGTAACCTCCTCTATTTGCCAATAAAGATTCTGGACAAGCTTAGGTTTTTTGTGTTTTAGTATTGTGTAATATTTTCAAATCACAGACAAACATAAAAATTGCATAAAAATATCTGAGAGAATGTCTACCGCGCCTTGGGGATACAGTCGTGACCCTGAGTCTGAGTGAGACTTTATTTAGATCTTCAATTTTATTTAGATTACAATGCGTCTGATAATCTTTCCAGAAATTGTCCCCAACATGGGCTGAGCTTGCTCTGCAATACACACACAACCCATACATCCAAGTGGGCAAACTCAACTGTATGGAGAATGAGATGACATGCCGTACGTTTGACATCAAACAGTACCCGCATCTGATGTGGATCGTCAATGGCAGGATTGTGAGTAGATGTTACTAATTTATTATTTTTATAACTAGCTGTCTTCTTTATATCTACTTTCTACTTGTGGGAAACAAAATGCAATGCACTGCTGGGTATAGGCCTCCCTCTGCTTTATGCCGGCCACTCACGATCCAGTCTACCGTCCAGTTTGCAGCGCTGCAAACTTGATCAAGTCGGCAGAACGAAGTTCTTTTTCGCTTGTCATGCACACCCATACCAATACACCGTCAAGTTTACTGGACGCCGCATCCAGTCCGCTGCAGACTGGACGGTAGGTAAACTTGATCGTGGGTGGCCGGCATTAGCCATTCTTCCCGGTCCTTTTCTTTTTTTTTATAACGTAAGAAAATCACAGAGCGCTGCCGCCCTCCCGGTGTCCGCATCGTGTACTGTCGAAGTCCCCACTTCAACCACCCGCGGACCTGGAAAGTCCACTGTTTGGCAGGGGATATCACTCTGCCCCCCTCACGGGGGGGGGGCAGGTGGTGCGGGACGGCCGTTAGAGCCCCGCCTCCTCCGAGCGGGACCGGCCCTCTCACGATCCCGCTCAGCCGCCTCTTTCTGGACCAGAACGGCTTCACAGAAAGAGGCCACGGCCCTCCAGGCCGTGTCGTCTGCCAGCATAGCTGCTACTACGTTGGCAGACTGAGATCCTGCCCGATCCTGTTGACCGAGATTCTACGCTCCGCGCACCACGCTGAGCAGTGCTCCAACGTGTGCTGAGCTGAGTCCAGGTCTGACCCACAATGGTGGCATTGTGGTGTCGGTTCGCGTCCGATCCTACTCAGGTACTCACCGAAACAACCGTGTCCGGTGAGTACCTGAGTAAGTCTGGTGACGTTCCCATATTCCCTCCCCAGCCAGGCTTCGAAGTTTGGCACCACTGCGCCGACGATGCGTTGGCGCGAGCTCCGCGGCTCGTCGAGCCGCTCGCGCCACATCCCGAGCGATTCTTCCCGGTCCTGTGCCAGCCTAATCCACTGTCAGCCTACGACGTTAATAATATCGCTTCTCTTGCCACGACGCTTCTCCGCCGCTTCTTTGATGTTAGGTGTTAGAAAACACAAAAACAGTGTCACAGAAGACCCGGCGTAACAATGAAATAAGATAAGATACACAGTCCTTATCATCAGCTAAGTCCACATCATTTGATCCACAGATGGGAGTAGCAAACCCCGAATCTAGCTTGAACGATCTGAACGATTACGTAGACAAGATGCTGCTGGCAGAGAACCATGACCCTGACAAGTTTATGAAGAAGAAGAAGGCTCTGCCCGTCGCTAGGATATCTGAGGAGACCTTCGAAACCTTCCTGGAGAAGGAACTGGTGTTTGTTAACTTCTTTGCACCGTGGTGAGTTAATAGCTGGTACATTGCTGCAGAACTTTTTTATGGGCATATGTCTTGTCTCCCCAAGATGCGGTAGACTTTGAAGATGTCTTAGGGGGTAGTCAGAGGCATGTCCATATTAATACATATAACATATTTGATACATGCCCACATCTTGCAGAAGTTAGTATTCCATACGTGACAGGTTGCAAGCCCATCGCCGCCTATAAGAATACTAACTGGTTTCCTCACGATGTTTTCCTTCACCGTTCAGAGCTCGTGCATATGGGCATACCATGTCAAATATTCTTGATATTTTCATACAATACACACTAATCACACCTCGCTCTCGTGGTCGTGCTTGCTTACCCCCGATTTCTATATTCAACGGACAGTCGTAGGTAAGAGCTACGACTCGTTTCCACATACAAATTTTGACAGCTAACTTACGCCCGGTTTCTAGCTGTCAAACTTTTGTATGTAAAAACGAGTCGTAGCTCTTACCTACGAATGTCCGTTGAATATAGAAACCGGGCATTAGTCGGTCTTGATAGATCGTCGAAGTTAAGAAACGGTGTGTAAGTGGATGGATGACCGTCAGTGGCATTTTCATGTGAGCGCTTTTGTGCTTCGGAGGGCACGTTAAATTGTCGGTCCCGGCTATTTAAGTCGTTAGCCATGACGGAGGTCTTAAGGCGGCCTAAAAACTTCGTCACCAGAGTTGGCCACTGACTCATACGAACTTACTTTTAATCACACCTAAAAAAAGCTAGGCCCCAAACCGTGTTTGTTGCCCTGGTTCTTCACGGTATTGATCGCGAAGGAACAGGAGTAAATTCACCTAGTTTTGATTCAAAGTGATCCTAGCAAGGTCATCTCAAGGTCAAAAAGCATTTATTCAGTAGGAACTGAAAAAATGTTTTTCACGTGCACTTTATTAGTTCAATATGGCTGACTACCTCCTACTATTATAAATGCGATAGATGGAAGGATGTTGCTCTATAACCAGAAACAGCAATAACGCATGTTATGTAGGTAGCTTATGCCGGATTAACGCATAGACTATTTATGTATCCCATAGAAAGGTTAGCATTCTCCTCGTTAACAGAATCTTGGTCAGAATGTAGTGATTTAGCGCCCTCCATCACACCTGTAGAGTTTAAGGAGCAGAGGCCTTATACTTGAAATCCATTCCCATTCCAACCAATCACACAATACGAAAATGACGTATCATGACAAAATACGTCATTTTCGTATTGTGTGATTGGTTGGAATGGGAATAGATTTCAAGTTAGACAATAAGGCCTCAGTTATCATCGTTCTGTATATAAAATTACAGGTGTGCGCACTGCATGCAACTAAACCCACTGTGGACGCAGCTGGGAGAGAAGTTCCTAAACGAGAGCCGAGTCCTCATCGCTGACGTCGATTGCGTGCAGTCCAAACCTATTTGCGAAACAGAAAAGGTAATTTATTGCTTCCACTTAAAAACACTCCCTACGGCGTTAAATACACTCAGGGACTGATTTAGAGGAACATATTAAATTATATTATAAATAGTATTTTTCACGTAGGAACGTATCCCTGACACATATAAATTTTACGTTTAAAGGTCGATTCACACATATCAGTGAACCCACAGTTCCGGCACAGTACCGTTACAGTTCCGTATCCGTGCTACAGTGGTGCGTCAGTGCTTCAATTCACACATATCAGGCACAGTACAGTTCTCTGCGGGTCTTCGTGCACGACATTCCCTTCAGACTAGCGTTGACGTCGATTGTTTTGATGGCACTCTTCAATAACACAGAATTAGCTATGATAGCCATTGCTTTAGACGAAGAAGAAGAAGAGAATCGAGGGAAAAAAAGAAAATGGGTACATGAAGCATGGAAGTTAAGAGAATCTGAAGGAGAATTCGTGACATTATACAAAGAATTAATTAAAGACGAAAGAGAGTATTTTGAATATTTTAAAATGCATGCAGCGGCGTCAGTGATCCGTGATAAAATATCGTCGTCGTCGATCACGTCCGTGATGGCCGGTGCCGGCACAGCGGAGCGGCCGCGTTCGATCATCTAAGGGTCGATTCACATCTGACCGAAGATCCGTCGCGTATTATCGGTCGCGGAACGCCAGAACTGACAAATGTATAGAAAAACACTCGACCGTTCACACTCGACGGACTAACGTATCATCCGTCGGAGTGTTTTTCTATATATTTGTCAGTTCTGGCGTTCCGCGACCGATAATCCGCGACGGATCTTCGGTCAGATGTGAATCGACCCTAAGGCCGGCACTGACACTGACGGACAAGTGTGAATACATCCATAGAGAATGTTTGAAAGAATAATTATCACTGATGCGGTACTGTGCCGGAACTCTGGGTTCACTGATATGTGTGAATCGACCTTTACGCTGTACAACAATGAAACATTTTGAAATAAATGAAATCTAGTGATAATACTAAAAGATACAACTTCAATAAAAAAGGATTTTATTGAAGTTGTATTTTGTCTATTTCCTTTTTAATTATTTCAGATATTAACATAAAAGCGCCTTGTCACGAAACCGTTCCTACGTGAAAAGGACTATACTTATTTATTGTGTGTTTATTGCGTTTTGATTATTTGTGATCTAAGTTATAGCACTACCCCAGAAAATATAAGACTAGCACTACTAATTTGATTCAGACTTATTTTTGCGTGGATTACGTGAAATAACATTATCTAGCTAAGGCTTTTATTTTCTAATAATCATATTTACTTTAAGAAATTTCTAAAATTTTGTTGAGTTCCTCTAATTATGTCCTTGAGTGTGTATAAAAACTTGTATGAGCTATGACGATGATGGTTTTTTTTTTATCAGTTGATAAATTAGTTTACTTAATTAATATTTTAAACCGGATTTTCACGTACCTATTGTTATTCTTTCTTAAAAAAATCATAAAATGTTTAAAATAATAATTATGTCACCAAATCACGAAAGTTTAAATTAGTTTAACTTCTACTTTTAGATAAAAGGGCTGCCAACACTGATACTCTACAAACAAAAGAAGATTGTGAACATTGGCCATGGCAGCAAACCGCTGGATAGCCTCGTTGGTTTGATAATGGAACACCTGGATGGCTCGGAGACTTTCAAGGGTGAAACTGATAAACCTACCAAAGATGAATTGTAATTTTATTAGACAATGTTAGTAAATTATTGAAACTACTTGCTGTTTTCACTGTAGATAGTATAGTGTACATATGTAACCCATTTAAGCATTGAAAAGTGAGGAACTCACTCTACACAGGCAAAGGAAATCAGTAAAAAACAGTTATTGGAACAAAAACTCATCTTTAATGCGGAAATAACTTATACTAACAAGGTACATAGGTCTTACAACATAACATACAATTATCTATCTAATTTAAATATATTTCATGTATATATCAAATGACCAACATGAAATGGTACTTCCTTAAAAAGGGACTAACTCAAAATTAATGTAATGAGCAATTGGGATATTTAATCACGCCTCAATAGCTGTAAGAATACGAAACTAAGTTTTGTATTAAATGCATGTACAAGATGTTACAAGGAAAGGAATTGAGTGGGAATACTCATGAAATGCAGTATAGCCTAACAAAGGCATTTGCAAATAAATATTCACACTAAAGTGCAGAAAGACTCAAAAGTGCATTCAATGACTACAAATCGTATAACAATTAAATTAGTGCTGGATCAATTATTTTCAACAAATCAAATTGGTTGGCATGTATCAAATATGTATTTGTACATGCCTCTGACTACCCCCTTAGACATCTTCAAAGGATCTGGAATATAAAAGATCTGAGAGAATGTCTACCGCGCCTCGGGGATACAGTCGTGACCCTGTGTTGTGTTGTTGTTGTTAATTGGTTGAAGTTCAAACAAATAGATACTTAATGATCAGAATTTCACTCAGAGTCCTTCTTTATGTAGATAGGGTTGAAGTTGGCAAACAATATGCCTCAATGAAGATGAGAAAAAGAAGACCCCCCCTGCGAATCTATACTAATATTATAAAGAGGAAAGATTGTTTGTCTGTTTGTTTGAAATGAATAGGCTCCGAAACTACTGGACCGATTTGAAAAATTCTTTCACCATTAGAATCCTACATTATCCCCGATGAACATAGGCTATATTTTATCCCGGGGAAGTGAAGTTTTCCCGAGGGATCGCGGGTAACACCGCGGCGAACAGCTAGTAAGAAATATTTTGGATTATAAAGCTGAAATGGACATGCCATGAAGCTGGATTAGTCACAAGGAGCTGAGCTGTAAAAGTAGTGACTTATGCTCAATGTAGACTGAATTGGCAGCGACGCGACGTAACAAGACGTTATAAACTTTATGAACAATGTTACAAGATATAGAAACGCTTGACAGAATGAACGACGCGCGTCAGCTCACGAGAGACTGTTCGAGCCGGGGCACGAGTCTTCGCCACACCTCGTTTATTCTTTAACCTGTAACATTGTTCATAAGTTGTCTTGTTACGTCTCGTCGCTGGCAAATCAGTGTGAATTGAGCCTTAGATGACAAATAATAGGCAAATAGAAGAGATCCACTTAGGCTCAAGCCACATTGAATTGGCAAGCGACGCGTCAATTAGTTTTATAGCAAGCCATTATAAACCTTATGAACAATGGTACAAGATATAGCCCGCTAGATGGCTTCGCCAGATCTCGTTAATTCTACAAGCGTTTCGATATCTTGCACCATTGTTCATAAGGTTTATAATGGCTTGCTATAAAACTAATTGACGCTTTGCTTGCCAATTCAATGTGCATTGAGCCTTAGGGTAAGAGATGATGACTTAAATATAATTTTTATCTATAGTTTGCGACTGAAAGAATTCACCATCAGCATTTGTAGCTTGTCTGTTGATCTCTTTATGTCGGTTGCGAGACACAATCTCTTCCAGTACCTCCCCATCGCCTTTTATTAACCTGAAACCAAGAGACAACTGAGAGAAGGTACTGCTGATTAATGTTTGGGTTTATGGGTTATAAACGAGGTCTGGCGAAGCCATCTAGCAGGCTGCGCTGGCTTGAGCACTTTGGTGCGGTTCATTCTACAAGCGTTTCTACATCTTGTACCATTGTTCATAAGGTTTATAATGGCTTGCTATAAAACTAATTGTCACGTCGCTTGCCAAATCAATGTGCATTGAACAAAAATGGAACAAAGATAAGAATGATAGGATAACCTGTATCTTCCAGTGTCTTCATCGAGCACTCTTCTGACAACACTTTGCCGTTTTTCCCACTCTTCCTTTGTCATAGGAGCCATCGCTTTGGACTTTTCCATCAATGCTGAAGGTAAAAAATAAATAAATAATGCTGGACATTTCACACATCTAGCCCCAAACTAAGCAAAGCTTGTACTATGGGAACCAGATAACTATACTACTTATATACTTTTTGTTTGGTCAATGTGCTAGTCTAAAAATATACAAAATCACGCCACTTCACGGCACACGCCACAAACCACACACATTGAAGGGGTAGGGAGAGATCCTGACACAACTTTCGCCTCATTCATTCTCATTATATTTTTCATACAAGCTTGCTCGTCTATCTAAAAATATTTAAGGACAATTTCTTTTAGCATGAAGTTATCATTTGTTTTTTTCTGAAGTACTTATTCTTCATGAAATTTTATCTCTAATAAGTTTGTGCAGTTAGTAAATTTTCTTTTGGCTAACGCGACTACTGTAATTCAGTAGGTATACCATTATTTTATTATTGTGATTTAGATATCCTAATCTATCTTCGTACCAATCGGTATATCTGTAGAGATTCCTTCTACTTTTTCTCTATCCGGATTGTCCCCACTGTCGGTTCTGCTTTTCTTCCTGGACTTTTTTTTTTCCTCTTTTAGTTTCTTCTTCAGGACTCTATCGATTTTTTTCTGCTCTTTTTTTAACTTTTTCTTCAGTTTACGGATCTTCTTCTTCTCTTTGGAGGAGTCAGAACTACTAGAACTTGAGCTGCTATCGCCTGAAGACGATCGCTTACGCTTTTTAGATTTCACCTTACCCATTTCTTCTCAATGATAATATTTTCTCAAGTTACTAACAAACGAGTGCTTTAATCTATTCTCCAATGCTCCAGATAGGTTTTTCCTAGTTTTTGTTCTATTTAATGAAGGAAATTCTCAGAATTCTGAAATGAAACCGTGGCCTAACTTAGTTTTAGTTTTTCAGTACAGTACTAGAGGTGGTCGTTAAATCAATGAACCGTTTTTATAAACGGCTATATGCTCGTCAACGAATTAACTGCTTCTCTTCAACGAAATAACCTGTTGAAAATATGAACCGAATATTTCCGTCAACGTCTTCGCACGCAACTCGCGCTGTTTTACTTCAACGAAATAACCGGTTGAAAATATGAACCGAATATTTCCGTCAACGTCTTCGCACGCAACTCGCAAGCGAGTAATGAAGCATAGTTCCGATCCTTTTGCACCTATCCCTCTCTTACTCGCACTTCCGCGCTAATAAAATTGAAGATTGAATGCCTCACGAAAACAGCACTTATTGCTTGCAAGCTAGAATCTATCTACGTTCAATTTGATAATCTGATTATTTGAAAACCCGTTGACCGATTTATTAGCTTTTTTTTAACCTGTGTACCATTGAGGAAAAACAGTCCTTTATTCAGTTTTTCTTCAACCTAATAATATTCCGCCAACGTCAACGTATCTCGCAATGCACCGAAAAATTGTTAAAAATAAAAAGCTAATAAAATTCCTTCAACGTCTTCGCACGCAACTAGAAGGGAAGTCTTAGTTCAAAACAGCTTGCGAAGTTGCTATCGAAAACGTTGACATAATATTGAAGCTATTAATGCATAATACGAATATTTATTGAAAACCCGTTGACCGATTTAACCGATTTTTTAACCGGTTAACCATTGAAGAAAAACGGTTACGTTAAATTAATCTAAAAACCCTCAATGACACACCTCTATACAGTACCAGCCACTTCACTTCACTTCTTGGTTTATGGCTTCTGCGACTTGTTGTCACAATTCTGCCAGTGTCCGTGTCAAGATATTTTCGTAAACTGTAGATGGCGGGTCAAAATTTAATGCTATTGGCCGGTGTAAGGAGAATTGAGTTTTATGAGAATGAAGCCAGAGTGATTTTCCTAAAACAAAAGAGACAACACAACTTAAAGGACAACACAGTTTGTTAGTTAAACTATCTACAAAATAGGTATTAGATTCATAGTACATTAATAGTATTATACATATTTACAGTTTAATGTTATTTATAGTTATAAATTTACATAGAATATAATTAATTAAAGGGGAGAAGGTATGGGATAATATACATTTGAAGGATGTAGGACGAGGAATATCAGGGGGAAGGATATCATAGAGAGATCGTCGAAGTTTAGGGCAGCTGAAAAATATGTGGTCCACGTTTCCTTCATCTAGGCCACATTCGCATAATGAATGGTCCTTGATCCTAATTTTGGCGAGAAAAACAGGTGTGCAGGCATGACCAAGTCTAAGTCTACAAACAGTGGATGTGGTAACTTTGTTTGCTTTTTTGAACTTGAAAAACCAGGGAGTGGGGGGGATGTCCGGCTGGATGTCTGCGTAGTGTCTACCTTTTAGGGATTTAGAAGTATTCCAGTTAATCGTCCAGGATTTTAAAAGTTCTAGTCTAGGAAGTAGGCACAAGTCATGTGAGTAGGGGTTGGAGTATTCTAGGGAGCCTGTCTCAGCAGCTGTTTTTGCCAAGTTATCAGCAGATTCGTTTCCAGTAATTCCTGAATGTCCCGGGATCCAGGCGAGGACAATATTAATTCCTGAAATGTGGCATTCATATAATAATTCAGCCAGCCAGAGAAAATAAAATACTGTTTAGTAAAATTGTGTCAACTGCCAATGCCAGAGAATTGAAGCAAAATTTTTTTTGAAATTGAAACTTGACACGCTGACTGACTGACAGATGACACAGTTTTCATCAAATCAGCCTCAAACAGATTATTTATTTATTTATCTAAACCTACAGGCCGTTATTAATAAACGTGGTGCAAAGTTACGCCAGGTCTAAACTCCAAAAAAATGATTTTTTTGAGGAAATCTCCGCCCCGCATATTGTCCTCAGCTGCACTCAGTCTACGCACTGCTTCGATCATTAGTTCGTCCGAGACGCACCGCAGCTAAACCAATGATCATAAAAAAACGATCATTGAGCTAAACTGTAACCTATTTTCAATTTCGAAAGTCGGCCGATAAAAAAAGTCCGCATAAATAATTATTCTTCGGTAGGTACGTACCGATCTACCTACTAGTACCTATACACACGTAATATACATACACGTTAAATACTTACATAGGTACCTACCTACTTTCTGTGGGTAATTTCAGGTAATTTATTTACTTGTAGTACCTACGTACTACTACCACGACTACGTACTACACGTGTATAGGTACTAGGTATTATAGGAGCTAGCTAGCTCCAGCCAATTATAGTTGTATGCATTTAATTTATTTACTCATAATACCTCTCTGTATTCTGTGATAATGCTTATGTAGATAGGTAAGAATACCGTTGGTAGGTAGGTAAAAAATAAACTAAATAAAACACCGCGCCGATCTAGCCATTTTTCTAAGATAAATTTTATTAGGGGAGTGATGGATTGCCCTGACGTACTCAAAGAAGCGAGCCGACTCAGCGTGCCCGAGCAGCTAGTCAGGTTTCGCCTTGGCAGAGTCCCACTATTCGCACCAACCCCCGCACGTACCATGGCCCGCCAACAATCTCCCATCTGCCGCGCTCAACACCACCTAAATGAGTTAGTGAAGTTGTACCCGCATATTGATGTTTTCGTTGACAACTACAATAAAATTGAACGGGTATCCTTTTTATATTGTGAAAATTTAAATTAGGCTAATAATATCATTTAAGATCTCATGCTTCTGATAACTATACTTAAGTACCTTATTTCATTTAATTTCCTTTTCATTGTTTTTCTTTATGTAACCTTAGTGCTATTATGTAAATAGATATAACGAATTGGTGGTAACTGTAATGTTATATTTTATCTATATGTAAATAAATAAATAAATAAATTAGGTAGGTACCTAATTTACGTGTTTACTCTAGGTTTTACAAACAACATACCTACCTACTTAAGTAATTACTTACATGCAAAAAGTAGGTATAGGTACAGTCAGCAAAGAAAGTGGTTTACCACTTTGGACAAAAGTTTCTGTGAAATCTAACTAGCGCTACGGTTTACTTTTCTAACGGAGAAGAGATGCACAATTATGACGTAATATCCGCTAACTCTTATGCCTGACATTTTTGAAGTCACTGGATTATTTGGTTATTTTGAGCTCTATTATCAACGCAATAGCTTGTTTTTTTTTGCAATAATAAATAAAATCTTCATTCAATTAACACAAGTTCGATCTTTTTTGAGAAAAACTTTTTACATCTGAAAAAGAAAATATCTCTGACAAGTGTTGATGCAAAAGAAAAAGCTGATCTTCTTGGCTCTCTTTTTGCTTCCAACTCGACCCTGGACGATAAAAAGGCTTCCACCACCAACTATCCCGCGGTGTGAAAGCGCAATGCCAGAAATATACTTCCGGTAAACTGATGTGCGCAAACTCCTTTTCCAGTTAGACGTCCACAAGTCGAGTGGGCCTGATGGAATTCCTCCAATTGTGCTCAAGACGTGTGCTCCTGAGTTGGCTCCGGTTTTAATGCGTCTCTTCCGTCACTCCTACTCATTAGGTGTAGTCCCGAACTCTTGGAAGACTGCTTTAGTACACCCGATCCCGAAAAAAGGTGACCGCTCGGACCCATCCAACTACAGGCCCATCGCCGTTACCTCCCTTTTCTCTAAAATAATGGAATCCATTATTAACCGACAGCTTTTAGGGTATCTAGAGGAGCATCAGCTGTTAAGTGACCGCCAGTATGGTTTTCGTAGGGGTCGCTCAGCTGGTGATCTTTTAGTTTTTCTAACCCACCGCTGGGCGGAGGCAGTTGAGACTAAGGGAGAGGCATTGGCTGTCAGTTTGGATATAGCGAAGGCCTTTGATCGGGTGTGGCACAAAGCACTTCTATCAAAGCTTTCTTCCTTCGGGCTTCCTGAGAAACTGTGTGATTGGGTCAACAGCTTTCTTGCGGATCGGAGAATTAAGGTTGTAGTCGACGGTTTCTGCTCCGACCCTAAGACTGTAAATGCTGGTGTACCTCAAGGCTGTGTGCTATCTCCAACCCTGTTCCTTCTGCATATCAATGATATGTTATCTAAAAGTGATAACATTCACTGCTATGCGGATGACAGCACAGGAGATGCCTTATACGCCGGCCGTGCTAATATTTCTCGGGAACACGTTGCCCAGTGCCGGAATGAACTTGTGTCTGAAGTCGAATCCTTGCTAAACAAGGTTTCGGTCTGGGGTCGACTTAACTTAGTTGAATTCAATCCTAAGAAGACACAGGTCTGCGCGTTTACGGCTAAAAAAAATCCCTTTGTCGTAGCTCCTTGTTTTGAAAACACTCCCCTCATCGCCTCAGCCAAAATTGGAATCCTTGGAGTTGACATCACGAGCGATGTTCAATTTCGCGGTCATCTGGAAGGAAAAGCTAAATTAGCCTCCCAAAAGCTTGGAGTACTTAACAGGGCAAAAAGGTATTTCATGTCGGCTCATCGCCTGCAACTTTATAAGGCGCAGGTACGGCCGCACATGGAATACTGTTCTCATCTTTGGGCTGGGGCACCCCAGTACCAGCTCCTTCCTTTTGACCGTATACAACGAAGAGCCGTTCGTGTTGTCAACGACCAAGTCCTATCCAATCGGCTTGATCCCTTGGCTTTACGTAGAGATGTTGCATCTCTATGCATCATGTACCGCATATACAATGGGGAGTGTTCTGAGGAATTGTTTGGACTGATTCCAGCCGCTGAATTCCGCCATCGTATGCAACGACAGCAATACCTATACCATCCATATCATGTGGATGGTTGGCAGTCCACAACTGTGCGGTTTTCACGCCAATTCCTGCCTCGCACATCAGACTTGTGGAATCAGCTGTCGCCAGAGGTGTTTCCAGACCGATACGACTTAGGCGCCTTCAAGTATAGAGCCTATTCCTACCTCAAAGGCCGGCAACGCATCTGCAGTGCCTCTTGATGCTGCAGTTGTCTGTGGGCGGTGGCAATCACTTACCATCAGGTGTGCCACCTGCTCGTTTGCCCCCTCTTCCATAAAAAAAAAAAAAAAAAAAGTGTCACTGTATTACTGTCAACGTAATAAATATTTAAGGTAAAGTGGGGTTATGGCAACTATCGGATAATTTCAACTAATATCACAATTTTCAACAGCCTTGATATATACACCCCTATTTTTTAATTACCAAAAAAATTTTAAACATGGTCTCGGTGTCTGTTACTGATCATATTTCTGTAGTTAAAACTCAAAAAAAGAGAAAAAATAATTATAACCTCAAAAGGAGACGAGACGAGTCAGACATGGATTTATGATAGCTACTGTGGTTTTACTGACTGGGGATGATACGAGAGCATAGTTCGAATGAGAGTCTGTACGCGATTGTTTTCTGTAGTACTTATTTGTATAGTTTTCATAAAATTTTGTTCCGTTTTGGTTGACTATAATCCTCGATAACTTTGTGATAGTTGAATATAAAAAAGTTCTGACCATGCCATTATCATTTTCTGCATCTGCTGCAACTGTCCTTAAATTTTTTTTGGTAGTCATAAAATAGCGGTGTATAAATAAATTGATCTCTTATTTACTAAAATTAGTAAAAATTTAAAGACTCGAAAAGTAGTATTAATTTACTTGTCAAGTTTATAAAATCGCGATAACGTGCCACTATTTGTAGGTAAATAGTTTCAATTACCCGTCCCACTGTTAAAAGCATTTTGTGCAAAATAATACTACATATTACATATATTGTATACTTTTATTCTTTACACACTTTACAGCTTAAGACATTTACCTAAGACGGCAATATAAAACTAGATGCAGCTTGTAAAAATAGAGAATTAAAAAGCGATGAAGTTAGAACTCCATGGTA
Source organism: Epirrhoe alternata (assembly GCA_963565295.1). Taxonomy (NCBI): domain Eukaryota; kingdom Metazoa; phylum Arthropoda; class Insecta; order Lepidoptera; family Geometridae; genus Epirrhoe; species Epirrhoe alternata. Next base: position 10,915,490 of record OY751386.1, on the reverse strand, counting down.
ATTGTAACTAATTTGAAACGTAGATACTAAACTTAATTTTAAGTTTGATAATTTTCATAGATGGACAAATTCAGATTTGACAAAATTTGTGTTGGACGAAATTCATATTGGACAATATTCGTGTTAGATGAAATCGATATTGGACAAAATTCATATTGGACAAAATTCGTGTTGGTCATTAGTTCTAGTTTAACATTTGATTTTGGACATTAGTAGCGCGAAGGAAAAATTTTAGTCGCAATTACCCCACTTGACTATTGAAGTTAACATAATACTAGCTGTTACCCGCGACTTCGTACGCGTTAAAATCGAATATCGCCTTGACTGTGAATCGTCAACAAGTTTAGGCTATCAACGATTGCATCACACGTCATCAGAACCTAGTGTTCCTAGATTACAAAAGTCAAACGACCTTCCCGTCAAAAAGTTCTTACACAAACTTTGAAATCCCTTTTAGGGGTTCTTTTGGAAATCCCTTTTAGGGGTTTTTTTGAAAACCCCTGAAACACGTGTCCATTTATTTTATAACTAGCTGACCCGCGCAACTTCGTCTGCGCATTATTAGGAACAAAGTGGAGGAGTTTTGAGTGAATCGAGAGTAGGTATATACAAAATAATATAAAACTCCGTATCTTGATATAATAATAATATTTTTTTATATTTATGTTTTTCTCAAGAATCCCATAATAGATAGAGGTAGGGAAAATCTTAACCAGATCTTGCAATGCTAAGAACAAAACGAATACGGTAATTGGTATAGAATCGCTGAAGCGAGCGCAGCGAGCTTTGACCGATGCGAGCGAAGCGAGCATCTCGATGGGCTCGCCAAGCGAGCGGCTATTTTGAAGAAATTGACTCGAAACGTATATTTTTTATAGCAAGAACTGTGTGGTTTTAAAGGAGAACGGGCAGGCATGTATGAAGCGCCGCCCAAGTCAAAAAACGATCGCCCGCAGAGTGGACGTATAGTGGAATGGGTAGACCTTCTAAAACACTACATTTGATTGTATGACAGCAAAAAAATCCATCCTACAGAAATCGAGATATTTGCAGTTAAAGGTGGTGACTTTTACCATCATGTTTTTTGACTAACAGGCTTCCCGCAGACAAGCCACTATGGGCATTCGATAGAACTTTAGAAGCACTACATTTCATTGTATGACAGCTAAAAAATCCATCCTGCAGAAATCAAGATATTTGCAGTTCAAGGTGGTGACTTTTACCATCATGTTTTTTGACTTACAGGCTTCCCGCAGACAAGCCACTATGGGCATTCGATAGAACTTTAGAAGCACTACATTTCATTGTATGACAGCTAAAAAATCCATCCTGCAGAAATCAAGATATTTGCAGTTCAAGGTGGTGACTTTTACCATCATGTTTTTTGACTTACAGCCTTTCCGCAGATAAGCCACTATGGGCAATCGATAGAACTTTAGAAGCACTACATTTCATTGTATGACAGCTAAAAAATCCATAATGCAGAAATCGAGATATTTGCAGTTAAAGGTGGTGACTTTTACCATCATCTTTTTTCGACTTACAGGCTTCCCGCAGACAAGCCACTATAGGCATTCGATAGAACTTTAGAAGCACTACATTTCATTGTATAACAGCTAAAAAATCCATCCTGCAGAAGTCGAGATATTTGCAGTTAAAGGTTGTGACTTTTACCATCATGTTTTTTGACTTACAGGCTTCCCGCAGACAAGCCACTATGGGCATTCGATAGAACTTTAGAAGCACTACATTTCATTGTATCACAGCTAAAAAATCCATCCTGCAGAAATCAAGATATTTGCAGTTAAATGTGGTGACTTTTACCATCAATGTTTTTTGACTTATAGCCTTCCCACAGACAAGCCACTATGGGCATTCGATAGAACTTTAGAAGCATTACATTTCATTGTATGACAGCTAAAAAATCTATCCTGCAGAAATCGAGATATTTGCAGTTAAAGGTGGTGACTTTAACCATCATGTTTTTTGACTTATAGGGTGAGAGCCAGCGACCGGCAGACCTTCGTCATTTTATAAAGGCTGAGACTTTGTCTGTGTGTAGTCCCAGTATGGTTATGTACGATCCCCAAATATGAAGTTTGGGTCCGGGTGGCTTTGGGAGATATGAGGCATCAAAGGTGCCCAAAATAGCACCCAAGATTACCATCATCATCGTCATTTTACCAAGGCTGAATTTTATAATGTTACTTAGGAAGCTATTAAAAGAGGTTTCCCAAGCGGGCAGACACCTGCGGTGGTTCCTTCATCATGTCAAAGTGTATAAAGCTCATTTTGATATATTTGGCTTGAAACAGTATTAGAAATCACGTCGTCCTTTGTCAGATACCTAGTACAGTTCCAACCCCCTGAAAGTCACCCTTAAACAAAAGTAATTGTAAGTATGCTTTCGTAGTAGTATAAAACCTGAACTTTGTGTATGTTACTTGAGGAGCTATAATAAGATGTTTGCCAAGCAGGCAGACACCTGCGGTGGTTCCTTCATCATGTCGGTCAGCCTCAAAGTCTGCCGTATAAAACAAGTATAAAACATGTATGCAACAAGTATAAAACATGTATGCAACATGTAGCAAACAATTATGCAACAAGTATAAAACATGTATGCAACAAGTATAAAACATGTATGCAACAAGTATCAAACAAGTATGCAACAAGTATAAAACATGTATGCAACAAGTATAAAACATGTATGCAACAAGTATAAAACATGTATGCAACATGTATCAAACATGTATGCAACAAGTATAAAACATGTATGCAACAAGTATCAAACAAGTATGCAACAAGTATAAAACATGTATGCAACAAGTATAAAACATGTATGCAACATGTATCAAACATGTATGCAACAAGTATAAAACAAGTATGCAACAAGTATAAAACATGTATGCAACAAGTATAAAACATGTATGCAACAAGTATAAAACATGTATGCAACAAGTATAAAACATGTATGCAACAAGTATAAAACATGTATGCAACAAGTATAAAACATGTATGCAACATGTATCAAACATGTATGCAACAAGTATAAAACATGTATGCAACAAGTATAAAACAAGTATCAAACATGTATGTAACAAGTATAAAACATGTATGCAACAAGTATAAAACATGTATGCAACAAGTATAAAACATGTATGCAACAAGTATCAAACATGTATGCAACATGTATCAAACAAGTATGCAACAAGTATAAAACATGTATGCAACATGTATGCAACAAGTATCAAATAAGTATGCAACATGTATCAAACAAGTATGCAACAAGTATAAAATATGTATGCAACAAGTATAAAACAAACCGTAAACCAAAGTTTACCGTTTATATAAAATTCAGCCTTGGTAAAATGACGAAAGTTGACTCGTAATTTTCCATACTTTGAGGCTGACGGACATGATGAAGGAACCATCGCAGGTGTCTGCCCGCTTGGGAAACCTCTTTTTATAGCTCCCTAAGTAACATATTCAAATTCAGATTTTTTAGCTGTCATACAATGAAATGTAGTGCTTCTAAAGTTCTATCGAATGCCCATAGTGGCTTGTCTGCGAGAAGCCTGTAAGTCAAAAAACATGATGGTTAAAGTCACCACCTTTAACTGCAAATATCTCGGTTTCTGCAAGATGGATTTTTTCGCTGTCGTACAATGAAATGTAGTGCTTCTAAAGTTCTATCGAATGCCCATAGTGGCTTGTCTGCGGAAAAGTAAAAAACATGATGGTAAAAGTCACCACCTTTAACTGCAAATATCTCGATTTCTGCAGGATGAATTTTTTAGCTGTCATACAATGAAATGTAGTGCTTCTAAAGTTCTATCGATTGCCTATAATGGCTTATCTGCGGGAAGGCTGTAAGTTAAAAAAGATGATGGTAAAAGTCACCACTTTTATCTGCAAATATCTCGATTTCTGCAGGATGGATTTTTTAGCTGTCATACAATGAAATGTAGTGCTTCTAAAGTTCTATCGAATGCCCATAGTGGCTTGTCTGCGGGAAGCCTGTAAGTCAAAAAACATGATGGTAAAAGTCACCACCTTTAACTGCAAAAATCTCGATTTCTGCAGGATGGATTTTTTAGCTGTCATACAATGAAATGTAGTGCTTTTAAAGTTATATCGAATGCCTATAGTGGCTTATCTGCGGGAAGGCTGTAAGTTAAAAAAGATGATGGTAAATGTCACCACCTTTAACTGCAAATATCTCGATTTCTGCAGGATGGATTTTTTCGCTGTCATACAATGAAATGTAGTGCTTCTAAAGTTCTATCGAATGCCCATAGTGGCTTGTCTGCGGGAAGGCTGTAAGTCAAAAAACATGATGGTAAAAGTCACCACCTTTAAATGCAAATATCTCGATTTCTGCAGGATGGATTTTTTTGCTGTCATACAATGAAATGTAGTGCTTCTAAAGTTCTATCGAATGCCCATAGTTGCTTGTCTGCGGGAAGCTTGTAAGTCAAAAAACATGATGGTAAAAGTCACCACCTTTAACTGCAAAAATTTCGATTTCTGCAGGATGGATTTTTTAGCTGTCATACAATGAAATGTAGTGCTTTTAAAGTTATATCGAATGCCTATAGTGGCTTATCTGCGGGAAGGCTGTAAGTTAAAAAAGATGATGGTAAATGTCACCACCTTTAACTGCAAGTATCTCGATTTCTGCAGGATGGATTTTTTCGCTGTCATACAATGAAATGTAGTGCTTCTAAAGTTCTATCGAATGCCCATAGTGGCTTGTCTGCGGGAAGGCTCTAAGTCAAAAAACATGATGGTAAAAGTCACCACCTTTAAATGCAAATATCTCGATTTCTGCAGGATGGATTTTTTTGCTGTCATACAATGAAATGTAGTGCTTCTAAAGTTCTATCGAATGCCCATAGTGGCTTGTCTGCGGGAAGGCTGTAAGTCAAAAAACATGATGGTAAAAGTCACCACCTTTAAATGCAAATATCTCGATTTCTGCAGGATGGATTTTTTAGCTGTCATACAATGAAATGTAATGCTTTTAAAGTTCTATCGATTACCCATAGTGGCTTATCTGCGGGAAGCCTGTAAGTCAAAAAACATGATGGTAAGAGTCACCACCTTTAACTGCAAATATCTCGATTTCTGTAGGATGGATTTTTTAGCTGTCATACAATGAAATGGAGTGTTTTTAAAGGTCTACCCATTCCACCATACGCCTACTCTGCGGGCGATAGTTTTTTGATTTGGGCGGGAATGCCCATTCTCCTTTCGAAATAAAATTATTAACTAATATTGCGTTATGTTTCTCTCAAGAATCCCATATTAGGTAGATAGAGGTAGGGAACATCTCACCCAGATCTTGCAATGCTAAGAACAAAACGAAAACGGTATAGAATCGCTGAAGCGAGCGGCAATTTTTTTTAAGAAATTGACTCGAAACATATTTTTTTTTATAGCAAGAACTGTATGGTTTTAAATTTCGAAATAAAATTATAGTGGCGATAGTTGCCGATACTGGCGATAGTTGCCGATAGTGGCGATAGTTGCCGATAGTGGCGACAGTTGCCGATAGTGGCTATAGTTGCCGAAAGTGGCGATAGTTGCCGATAGTGGCGATAGTTGCCGATATTGGCGATAGTTGCCGATAGTGGCGATAGTTGCCGATAGTGGCGATAGTTGCCGATAGTGGCGATAGTTGCCGATAGTGGCGATAGTTGCCGAAAGAGGCGATAGTTGCCGAAAGTGGCGATAGTTGCCGATAGTGGCGATAGTTGCCAAAAGTGGCGATAGTTGCCGATACTGGCGATAGTTGCCGATAGTGGCGATAGTTGCCGATAGTGGCGATAGTTGCCGATAGTGGCGATAGTTGCCGAAAGTGGCGATAGTTGCCGATAGTGGCGATAGTTGCCGATAGTGGCGATAGTTGCCAAAAGTGGAAAATATAGTAGTATATTGTATAGTATAAGTGTAAGTATGATATATAGATGTATCTAAACCGAGTTTCAAGCCAATAGTTTCCAGTCAAAATGTTCCTATACAAACTTTAAAACCCCTTTTAACCCCATTTTAAGGAATGTTTTGAAAAACCCTGAAACACTGTTCAAGCAAATCGATAAACGCATTAAAAAGTTTTATAAAAAACGTTTTCAACCCTTGTGGGAAAGATTTCCGAAACCGCCATAATGGGTAGTGGGTTATGTTATAAAAGAAAGCTACCCCTTCTTTCAGTTTAGCTTCAGCAGTTTCGGCTCCGCGATGATGAGTCAGTCAGGTTAAGCTTTTTTATAGATATAGATTAAATTATAAACAGGGCAATGATAACTGTCATACATAGTTTTTAATTCTTTGCTGACGTAAATAGTATTGCAAGGGAAAATCAACCTTGTTGATTCATGACGTTCATATGAATCTCAACCGTAGGGTGGTAAACCACTTATTTTGCTGACTGTACCATACCAATGTGCCTACTTACCTATGTAGCGCAACTACAAAACATGCAGGCTGTGCAAAAAATACTAGTGCTTTCATAGCATACTTGATTGACCTGAGCCGGGCGTGTGACAAGCAAGACCATGGGAGTCCCGATGAATAATTGAGAGTAAGCGCGCATGCGCGGGATGCCGACTGACTCAGTGGGGAGTCACAAGTAGCCCCGAGGCACAGCTGCATTCTAAAATCCTAACTAAAATTCCTAGAAATTATTGCGCACTAATTCACGCACTATGAGTTTAGAATAAATAATTTGATTTTAGTACGTGCGAGTAGTAACGTAATAATTGAGTAGTTTGAAACAATGAGTGACACGCAGACGAGCCCGGAAAGTGCGGTTGTATCCGAGGCACCAAGTAGCAGTGAGGAGTCTGACTGCGAACCGGAACCGGAGCCTGACACCGACTTTATCGTGAACGAGGAATGGGCGAAGGAAATCCTGATTCGAGCGGGCGTGGTCGGTGCTAAGGAGGTATGTCATCACATCACTCATCACATCATCTATTAACACTCAGACAATTATGTATTAACACTGTGATTAACACCACTAAATGCTTGCTTGATATTTTATTGTTCTGTCTGTCTCACTCAGACTTCGATGTCTCAGACAATGCTGGATAATGACAGTGAGGCTTATAGGTATGTGGCATAGGCCACTTAAGGCCACCTATGGTCTATACCATTATGGTATAGACCATAGGTGGCCATTATACCATTATGGTATAGACCAATACGCTTAAGGTCCCATTCACACCTCATAAAACACTGAATTACAACGATCTTAATTTTAATTGCTGCGTGACTAGATAGATGACCATTAATCACTCACGATCGTAATTATGTAAGTATATGTAGGCCTACCTACATATACTTACATAATTACGATCCATAAAGCACGACAGGTCTAGGATATGGTACCTATACCATATCCTAGACCTGTCGTGCTGTATGGATCTGAGTACTAGGCTACGAAAGCGACGGATGAAAGAAGAGTGCATGCGACAGAGATGCGAATGTTGAGATGGATGTGCGGAGTGACGCGAATGGATAAGGTGAGGAATGAATATACGAGGGGAAGTCTGAAAGTAGCGCCACTGAAAAATTGAGGAGCAATATGTTAGCGTGGTATCATGTAATGCGGAGGGATGAAACTCATGTAACTAAAAGGGTGATGGAAATGAATGTGGATGGTTATGTGAGTAGAGGTAGACCAAAGAAAAGATGGATGGATTGTGTGAAAGAAGATATGGGTAAGAAGGGAGTGAATACGAAGATGACGAGTGATAGGGGAGAGTGGAAGAAGAGAACATGTTGTGCTGACCCCGCATAAGCGGGATAAGGGCAGGCAAATGATGAAGTAGGTATAGGTACCATATCCGTATCTACCATATACCTAGTTGAAAATGTCTAATTTAACCTTTAATTCTCGTAGGTAGGTACTATTTTACTAAGAAACTATACGCAGATTCCTTTATCTTCTTCTACTATATAAAAATAAGTCGGGTTTTCCTTCCTGACGCTATAAATCCAGAACGCACGAACCGATTTCCACGGTTTTACATTCGTTTGAAAGGTCTCGGGCTCCGTGAGGTTTATAGCAAAAAAAATCTGGTGGCATCTGGCGGCGAAACGGAGTTCGCTGGGTTTGCTAGTCTATACTAATATTATAAAGAGGAAAGATTTGTTTGTTTGTTTGAAATGAATAAGCTCCGAAACTACTGGACCAATTTGAAAAATTCATTCACCAATAGAATCCTACACTATCCCTGATGAACATAGGCTATATTTTATCCCGGGAAAGTGAAGTTTTCCCGAGGGAACGCGGGTAACACCGTGGCGGACAGCTAGTTTAAAATAAACTTCTAAAAAGATCTCTAACCGACACTGGAAAGTTTAATAATTGTAATTTTACCATTTAGTATCTATCCCCAAATAATTATGGGTGGAAAGTTAGTGTGGTTTGAAATTGTAGCGGCTGGCGCACGTAGTTTCGATCAAACAAAGCAGTCAGTAGTATGTACCTACTTATTATTTTTGTTATAGGTAGAAGTGGGGACCCAAGAAGGTGTCACTGGATCTCTCAGCAAAGTCCTCACCGTGACGATTCGCTATGAAACAGCAGACGAGAAGAAGACCCTGCCACTCATCCTGAAACTACCTCCTAGGGACCCTTTCGGTCGTCTGTTTGTGGCAGAGGCTCAGTTCGACACAAGAGAGGTTTTATTCTATACCGAATTAGCACCTGTGTTGAATAAACTGGCAGAGGAAGCGCTTGGTCCTGGAGCTGGCCTTCATATTCCAAAATGCATCAAAGCGAAATTGCCACGTAAGTGATTCTCAATGCATCCGCAAAACATTACGGATGTGCCGAATATTAACGGGTATGCCTACCTACGTCCCATTTTCTTTTATATTCCGTCTATTCTATCTGACCTAATTTTAATCAGGTCATTTGTACCATTTCTATCGTAACAAACATAGGGAGGTAGGTACTTAGCCTAATATATGTTGAAAAACAATTTCAGTTGAAAAGAAAAAACTACAATAGATGTACTTACCACTTTATCTTAAGAAAATTATAGTATGATTTGGCGAAACATAGTTATTTTTTTATTTTCAGGTCGAATTGGAGAGGACAGCGAACTAGTATTAGAAGACGTCACCGCTGAAGGCTACGAGTCTGCCAACTTTGCCGAAGGATTGACTGAAGAGCGCGCTCGTGCCGCGGTGTTCACTGCGGCTAGACTGCATGCGTTATCTCTCGCGCTCCGGGAGAGACAGGGTGCCTTAGATGAATTATTCGACTTCTTGTTTCCATGCGAAAGAGCTGCAGCAGGCTACCTACGGCTGATAAGAAGAGGCTTGCCGCAGCTTGAAGAGTTCCTTCGTGGTCGCTCCGACTGTAAGGAGGAAGCCGCGGCCGTTTCAGCACTCTGCGCCCGAGCGCCATCTTTACTTGACACGCTACTGAGACCCGTGGAGCCCGCACCAATAGTTCATGCGGACTTCTGGTGCGGCAATCTCTTATTCAGAGAAAGAGACGGAAATTGCGAATGCAAAGTGCTAGACTGGCAAATGATATCTCTCGGCCGACCGATGGATGATATAGCGTTGTTGCTTCTGTCATCACTGTCTCCTGAAATGAGACGGTCTATTGGCGGAGATCTCATTGAATATTATGCGGAATCATTGATGGCCGAGTGTGCAAAGCTTGACGCCACATCGGCAGCTAACGATGTCAGATCTGGTTTGAAGTCAGATTGGCCTCGAGCAGCGCTAAGGGCACTTCTGCTATGCGCTGGAAGTGTCGATGTAGCTCTCGGAGATCCCCGCGCAGAGACTCGTCTGCTGGAGGCAGTTCGTGATCTTCACGTCGAGGGAGTCCTCGCTTTGAAGCCAATAGCAGATACGGAGTAATACCTAAGATGTGCCAAGTTATAGTAGGTTATTCCTACCACTCGAATAGTTTTGATTGATTGATCATCTTCATAATTTTTTTAAGTACTTACATTATTTTTATTAACCTACAATTACCTTCTGACCTTCGTATATTTTACTTCAGCATTTTATTGATCGAAGACTTCAGCACAACATTATTGGTCTCATGTGTTTTAGAACGAGTTTTATGCGAGTGTGACAACAATGTATGAATTCAGTGAATGAGAATATAATATCTACTGCATCGAGCACTGTGGAGCCTATTTATGAAGACTGAATTTATGTATTTATCTACATAGTGCGTCAGAGTGCACAAACAAAAGATAATCGTAAAACAGTAGGGGTGTTATTTGCTCATTGTATCAAAGCTAGATATTCATAATCGGTCTATTGACCTAAGACAAAAATTGAGTTATGATAGTAAAATTGTCATTTAACATTTACCTATGTTTTATTCTCTAATTCCTACCTACTTAGATTGATCGTCTGGATTAGATCAATACAAGTATACTAATGACTAATACTAACATTATTTTATCCTTTAATCTATATTTTATCCTTTATTAACCTATACTAAACTAAAACCTGTCAAAAATCCTAAATACTGCAAAATGTCTGTTTTATGCTGACGACTTAAAGTTGTATTGTCCAGTAAAATCTGTGGAGGATGGATATGCCCTACAACTGGATCTAGAAGCGGTACGGATGTGGAGTATTGCAAATAAATTAAATCCCAATATTTTTAAGTGTCAGGTTATGTCATTTACTAGATCTACTTGCCCGATTTTCATTCCTTACTGCCTGATTGGAGAGCTTCTGACAAGACCGCATACCATTAAAGACCTCGGTGTTACATTTGAACCTGAACTTACTTTCCACACTCAAATCAAAAAACTCACAATAGATAGCTTCAAAAAACTAGGCTTTATTACAAGAATCTGCAGAGACTTTTCTAACATTAACGCAATAAAATCATTATATTTCGCCCTCGTCAGATCTAAATTAGAATCAAGTGCATGTATCTGGAGCCCGCATGAAGTGACGTATGCCTTAATGGTGGAAAGAGTGCAGAAAAAAATTCTGCGCTTTTTGTACAAAAAGGCATACGGGTACTACCCATTCCTTTACCCGACCAGATTCCTTCAGGGCACTCTAGGATTCCACTCACTGGAAACGCGTAGGTTAAGCGAACAAATCTTAACTATCTGTAGGATCCTACGTGGTGTCCTAATCTGTCCTGAATTACTTGAGGAAGTAAGCCGACTGTACGTGCCAGAGCATCGCATTAGATTCCGTCCTGGGCGTGTGCCATTGTTTGCGCTTAGAACTGCACGCACTGTAGCTCATCAACAGTCCCCTGTATGCCGCGCACAACGCCATCTCAATGCACTTACTGCTCTCGAACATGGAGTTTGATGTGTTCCATGTCACATGGCCAGCCTTTGGTGAGAGCTTGCTTGACCTACTGTGAAGAGCCTAGTCTCCTTCTGCCTTGGTAGTTACCCTAGCTAAGTACCTACACATAAAGTAGATACTACTATTTTAATTTATTTCATTCTTAGTTGGATATGTACCCACGCAATATTTAAATAAGTACCTACCTATTTAAGTTTAAGTCGTTATCTAATTTTACCTAAATAATTTTTTTAAACGAGTTGTTATAATTTTTATAATTTTTTTTTTCTGTTTGTTATAAAATTTGTTCTTTGTAAATAAATAGTTTATAAGTTTATGATCTCAATCTCATTCAGATTATCGCATTAGATTTAAAATTAATCTGTAATGATAATTTAAAGTGAATAAATAACTGAATAAATAACTGAATAAAAACACAGTTAGAAGCGAAGTTTAAAAGCAAATTTCTGCACTCAGGGTCACTCAAGGAACTTATACCCCGGTGGGGTATAAGTTCCTTGGGGTCACTATAGACCTTATTTAATCCTTATTTAAATAGTACCGGATGATTAGGGATGGCGCTAGAGTGACACAAACTTATCTGTTCCGGTGAGGGTGGTGCGTGAGGTTTAAATAAGTTTGTGGCACTCTATGGATGGCGCGGAACTAAAGCTGAGAGGTGGGTTATGGCTGGTTTACACTTGTTAAGTGCTTTAGTGTCAAGTAAACTTTTAACTTAAAAATTTAGTTAATTCTAGCAGCCGTGCGTTTTCACTAAACCAGTTTAGTGATTAAGTGAAACTCGCAAGTTCGTTTCGCAATGACAAGCGAAGACGTGCTCAATAAGGTTGAATTCAACATAATGATAAGTTTTTGTTAATTAAATATATTTCGATACAAGATTTTAATGCAAGCACCGATTATCATGAACTGGTTAGAAGAATAGAATAAAATAAAATGTCATTTATTGTAGAAACAGGTAAAATATAAGATGAGGTTAAAATAAGTCCTAACACCGAAATTTTACTGTTATTTCCTGAGAAGTTACGTTGAACTAGCTACTGGCTCCATCATCAGAACAGCTCACTGTCAGCATGTTTTAAAATCATAGATGAAACTTGATCGAAAATCCGAGTTTCAACTGCATCGTTCTGCTAAAAGAGGAGTTCAGTTGATCACCCTGCTTACCATGATCACCCTTATTTATGATCATCTCTACGGTAGAATAGAGTAAAATGACATTTGACATTAGACAAAAGCATCTTTTCTACGACCACTTTGGGTTGTTTATACTTGTTAAGTGATTAACAGTTAACTAAATTTTTAACTAAATAATTCAGTTAATTGTGTGTGTAAACCACCAATTCAAAGAAGTTGTCAACTAAATCGGTTTAGTGGATTAGCTGCAAGCAAAATAGAAATAATCCTATTTTTCTGTTTAGTAGCCCCGCTCTTCGCACTCCGCACCCCCCCCCCCACTTGCAGGCGAGACCTGTCATTTTCATAAATTTTGACTGCGTGACGAAAGATAGAGGTCATAAAAGTTTGAAGAAAATGGCGAAGTGGCTGCTAGAAATAACTGAATCCTTTAGTTAAAAAGTTTACTTGACAATCAAGGAGAATCTAATCACTACGTTTGAGTATTGTCTACTTTTAATAGAAACGAGCCAAAAATACTCTTCTTCTACTTGTTTTTGAAACACTTTTGTAAACTTTTTGTTAATACGGAGGGTATGAACAAAAAGTTGTACAACAAACTGAAATAAATACTATAGACTTCATACATTAAGTGTCAAACCTTGAGAGGGGTGGTCGCGGAGTGTGGAGAGGGGGGCTACTAAACAGAAAAATAGAATTATTTCTATTACAGTTGCTGTCAAACCACTTAACCGGTTTACTTGTCAACTTGATAACTAAAGCACTTAATTGCTGGTTTACACACACAATTAACTAAATTCTTAAGTTAAAAGTTTACTTGACACTAAAGCACTTAACAAGTGTAAACCAGCCATTAGGCTCGGATCGCGGATGGCGCTGACGTGACGATGCGCTGCTGACTTTTGTAATATAATGTCAATGTCATAGTATCAGAACATATCCTGTATGTCAAAGTTAAACCAGTATCTGGAAAATATCCCTCTCGTTCTCGTCTCGATTGATTTGATGACTGACCTTCGTTTTCTGCTCAAAATATTTTGGAAATGTATTTTTCTGTGTAATTGAAGGATATTTTGTCTAAAATAGTGAAGTGCAATGGCTCAGTCACACCAAGTGACTCTCGATATAGATGACGAAGAGACAGCGGAGGCCACTCCGAGGAATTATCACAGACTTGAGCCACCTAGCCGAGAACCTCGGTTAGTTCCACCTGCGCCTCACAGGAACAGCCTGGGAGACCGCCTCAACAGTGTGTTCAGGGAAATTAGACCCCTTGTTGAAAATGCTCGTATGGTAAGTTCTTATGATGCAATCTGTTGCAGTAACAATAGTATTTATTAGTCATCAGTCATCATTATCCTTTGAAGTTTGACAATCAAACAGATTAATAATTGTTTTGATCATTACATTATTATTTACTTTGCACCTTACATCCTTTTTCTTTATTATTATTATTATAAGATATTGTAGCGCGTCGAGCATGTTCGCTGTGGCAGGCCTTCCTGACTTCTATGCTATCCTCCGTGCTCGAATCGTGTCCTTTTGGGCGCGTCTACGGGCATCTAACAACACTATCTTAAAGACAATCGCTGAATGCCCAGATAATGATTTTTATCGTCACTGGACATTAGTGCACCACAGCGAGAACAAAAAGTGACTTCTACATAATGTAGCTTTTATTATATATTATATTTTTGTTAGGTCTATAGCTATACCGAATTGATATGGAAAGTATTCTGAAATAAACAATTATTATTATTATTATTATTTATTACATACATGGAAATTGCCTTTTGAGATATTTACTTAAGTCTTATCATATTCAGGGTAATAATGCGAGACTGTCGCTGCCGACATGGCTGCCGCGAAATACTCCAGGGACCCACCAGATGACAGACTCAGATAGGCAACAAAGACCACAGAGTTCCATAGCCCACGTGAACCTCGGGCCGAATGCCCAGACCTATATTATTACAGAGAGGGGAACACAAACAAGTTTTGATATCAGCAGGAGTATGTCTATGGAGTCCAATTCACCTGATGTAGAGAATCAGCTGGACATAAATGTGTCTGTGAATCCAGCTAATAACAACAATATACATGACAATGCTGACAATGAAAGCCAAAGTGATGATGGAGCACAGCAGGTAAAGTTTATCAATTAACTGATAAGTATCACATTTTAAAAACAAACACGCAATTGGATAGCAATGCCTTGGAACAATAGACTTATGCTTAGGTAGTCAAGATCTTCACTTTCTTTGAATACCTACAAGTATCACACAGTCCATTACTTAGTAATTTGTTGAGGCGTTAGTTTTTTGTACTTTATGAGCATCTAAACTTACTTTGACGAGCCTCAATTTTCTTTGACTGGCTCCCCACTGGAGCTTGTCTTTTAGTAAGATGGATCACCTAAAATAATGATTAGCCCCAAACCCTGTTTGTTGCCCTGATTCTTCTCGGTATTGGTCGCAAAAGAACAGGAGTAAAATTAGTTCTAAGACTATTCTAAGTGATCTTAGCGGTCCTAGTGAATGCTTTTTGACTTTGACTTTGAATTCAATTTCAAAGCCTTTATTTACTGAGAATTTTTACAGTTAACTAAAATCTAGTTTTTGCACACCAGTCTGGCTATTCTTCAACATGTCCTGTCAACACAGGTCTCCTCTAACTGTTTCCATTCTGTTCTGTTCCCTGCCACTCGCAGCCACTGTGTTTTTCAGTTGCCTTCCTATCTTTCTTTTGGTATTGTATCTTGGGGTCCACACAGTCCATAACCACTTACATACTTTTTAAACAGCACTTTTATCAACATTGATTTTATTCTTCACACATGTGAAGGCCTATAGGTTTTGCTTGTTCTTTCATTCATCTGAAGTTAAAATGTATTTATTACACAGCAAAACAGAGTTTTCACATATTCCAAACTTAAATAGGTAATCTATTTAACTTCTATTTCACAGGTGGTTGACATACGGCAAACCCTGAATATACTGATACGCTATGCACCTTTCTACCTCATACTGTTTATAAAGTTTATGTATGACAGCAGAGAGGGAATCTTTGTGTTCATCATACTCTTCTCTACATTTGTACACTGCAATGGACTTGTAAGAAGGTGAGTTTTGTTACAGCTTATCCTAATAATATAATAATCCTAATATCCTTCCTAATCTATACTAATATTATAAAGAGGAAAGATTTGTTTGTTTGTTTGTTTGAAATGAATAGGCTCCGAAACTACTGGACCGATTTGAAAAATTCTTTCACCAATAGAATCCTACATTATCCCTGATGAACATAGGCTACATTTTATCCCGGGGAAGTGAAGTTTTCCCGAAGGAACGCGGGTAACACCGCGGCAGACAGCTAGTAATATAATAAATCTGAAAGTTTGTGAGTATGTTTGGATGTTTGTATGTTTCTGTGTAACAATCACGCCTAAGCCAGTGAACCGATTTGGATGAAACTTGAAATAGGCGTAGATAGTGACCTGGAATAGCATATAGCAAAATGTTGGTACCACGAGGGCGAAGCCGCGCGCATGAGCTAGTTAAAAATACATCCAAATCGGTTCACTGGTTTACGCATGATTGAAACACAAACATCTAATGAAACTCACAAACTTTCAGCTTGATTATATTAGTGGGATAAGGTTAGATAAGATTTATATTGCTTAAATATGAAAAATTGCTTAAGTGTCCCATTGCAGGGCAAAGGCCTTCTTATTCAGATAACATGATGTTTAAGGGTCACAGTGGACTAATTTATATTCTTGAATAGGAAACAGAATGGTACAATCATTGGGTTTTGATCGCCTTGCTGATAATCAGTTGCATAAGTTAGCCTTAGCATTCCTAAGTGTCATATTGCAAGCATATCAACGCCTGTTTAACGCCTTAGAGTACAAACTAGTTTCCTCATAGAAGAAACTGATAACATGCATATAAATATTCCGAAACGAAAATCCATTGATGCACAAACAAGCCTTCTCATTGAATGTCAAGGACATTCAAGGATCATTCAGTAAACAGCACTTTATAAATATTTTTATGGGGGCCACTTTAGGGCTAGCTAGATGATACTGTGTGAAAAAGTCCAGCATTATTATTAATAAAATAAATAAAAAAAATTCCTTTATTTCTCTGACCTTTGTTATTACAATGGGATGAATAACTTAAACTTAATTTACTGTTTCACGACCATTGATAAAAAGAAAGGGCTGGCTCCGCTGGGAGTAGCGTCCACGCTAAGAAGCACTCACCACATCTGCTTATAGTCGGTACGACTGATTGCATGATGATAATCCAAAACAAAGGTTTCAATGTTGGCCAGGTCAGGTTGTACTTTGAGATAGGCCTCCTCCAGGTTCTGCCAATGGTTGCGGTTCAGGCATGCTCTGTGCCAGTCTTTGGGTAGGTCGTCCTCCCATCTCTATACATATAATAATCATTGCCTTCCATATTTTCAGGGAGCACGGGAAGCAAATGAATCGAAGCCTCCTAGCGCTCTTCAGTGAGCTTCTCTTCACTTCCAGCTGCATATTTGTTGTTCATTTCCTCTTTGGACACGGGAAGCTGTTGCCCAATGTGATAATGTTC
Organism: Epirrhoe alternata; assembly: GCA_963565295.1. NCBI lineage: Eukaryota > Metazoa > Arthropoda > Insecta > Lepidoptera > Geometridae > Epirrhoe > Epirrhoe alternata. The sequence goes on along the minus strand of OY751386.1, from coordinate 10,898,421 downwards.
CCTGCATACTCTGAGTTAGATGCGTGGGAGTTACTGTGGCTCGTGTCCCTCACTGATTTGATTGTGAAGATTATCACTGTGGACTTCAAGCTGTTGGTTACTATGATGCCGGCTTGTATACTGCCGTTTCAAAAGAGGGTAAGTACTGACAGCGGAAACTATAATATTTGATATTTAATATTATTATTATTGATAATTCATAATGTAACCAGAAGAATGTTAGGTTTGATTGTGGAGGGATGAAGAAGAGGCAGACCAAAGCAAAGATGGATGGACTGTGTGAAGGATGATATGGGTAAGAAAGGAGTGAGTGTTGAGATGACGGCTAACAGCGCAGAGTGGAGGAGGAAAACCTGTTGTGCCGGCAGGGAAATGATGATTGATAATTCATAAAATAATAATTGTTTTTAAAAAAATAAAGGAGCTTTGTTGACTTTCAATCCCAAGATCGTGGTTCGAATCTTACCATGCATCAATGGATTTGTCGTTCTAGGAGAACGAGCTCTAGACGATTAATTATAACTCCTCATGAAGTTTTAATTAATAGTAGAGCTCGTGTCTACTAGTCCATCGCCATCTATTCGAATACTAACTGGTTTTCTCACGATGTGACTGCTTAGAGCATTTAAATACGCTTATAAATTTCCGGAATGAAAGATTTAAAGTCGAGGCAACACACCTCTAAAGAATCTAATTGTTATTCTATAATTCCCAGGGCAAAGTATACCTATTCACTGAAGCAGTATCCCAGCTATACCGATCTCTCCTCACAATTCAACCGTGGGTGTTCTTCCTCATGAATGCGTATGAGGGCTCGGAGAAGATGGTTGGCATGTTCCTGACCACGGTGTACGTTATAGCCAAGGCATTGGAGGTGCTGATGCGGCTGCGTTTCTTTAAGAAAGCTACTTGGACTTTGTTGCAGAGTGTGGTAAGTATTTTGTTGCCAATACATCAATCTTAATACTTTCTTTACTTATTCAATTTGAAAATATTGTTCACTCGTAAAGGGTCAGGATGATATTGATCCCAATGACATTCCCAAAATTATAAAATAAATTAAAAAAATATATATATTTCAGGCAACATTAGATAGATAAACTCATTATTGTACACAAGAACATGATACACGGAAAACATTATAGGTACAATGGGCGGCCATATCGCTAAAAGCGATTTCTTCCTGGCAACCGTTTGCATGGACAGGATAGTCGAAACAGAAATACAGCGGTGTACAAAATAAAAGCGACAAACTAAGCACCTACCACAACACACACAGATTATACATAGAGCAACATTAAGTAGTTAAAAGTATAATAAGACTAAATACTACTAAATGATGTTAAGAGACATTAAAAAAAGGAAAAGGATTCGGTTGTATTTTATGTTTGTTGCCTCGCATTCGCACGGCATCAGAACCATTTTATTTGATTGGGAATATTTGCCCAAAATGCCCTTATGCATAAAAAAAATCAATTTTAGTTAAAACAATTATTTGTCTTCAGAACCTAGGCACGAAGCCTACAGGCGAGCAGTTAGTAACAGCGGGCGACTCATGCCCAATCTGCCACGACGAGTATACAACGCCAGTGCGACTCGGCTGCTCTCACATCTTCTGCGAGCTCTGCATCTCTGCCTGGCTCGACCGCGAGCACACGTGCCCGCTCTGCCGCGCTAAGGTCGCCGATGAACCGACCTGGAGGGATGGTTCTACCACTTACGACTTTCAACTCTACTAGATTGTGATTTGTGCCAGCCTAAATTTTATTTTGGCTCCTACAACTTTCAACACTAAACGGACGTTGTTCTGCCGTGCTAAAGATTTTGTGGAACATTTTCGAGCCGGCTTACTACGTCTTTCAACGGACGTTGTATGTGATTTGTGCTATGCTAAAGTTTTATTTTGGAGTCGGCTAATACCACACTGAGTGGATGTTTGTGATTTATGCCGGTCTAAAGTTATATTGAGTTTGTGTGGATAGACTTTCAACTCTATACGGAATGGTAAGATTGTGATTTGTGCCGTGCTAAAGTTTTATATTGGGGTCGGCTTGACGACTATCAACTCTAGTAGACGGACTGTAGGATATTGTTAGTTAAGCTGAGAATATCAAGTCTCCTGACGCAATTCCTAACTCGCGAGAGGCTCCTTTTACACACTTGACACATTTACCCCTCTATTAATCGATAGTTGAAAAAATTATAGGAGATGTGTTACAGGACAATTTGATTATTGAGAAAAGAAAAGCTTACAAATAGCTTTTTATAAAAAAAAATACTGGAGTTGAAACATTGAAGCCTTAAATGTTATGAACTTAGTCTTTAAGTCAATGTATACCTACTATGATCAGATTTGTTAAAGGAAAATAGATGCATTGAATATAAAATGGCTATGTAAGTTTTAAGTTGAATTCGATGTATAAAAGTGAATTTATCTCTAACGGCAGTATACCTAAAGACCTAAGCAATCTATAATAGCTTACTCGAGGTTTATTTCCCCAATTTATCAATTTATTTTACCTCAATATAATCTCATAATATGAGCACATGATAAGTAGAAGTAGGAATTTCCATGTTTAGAAAACGTCCAAAAATACTGCTAAACTTGCTTAATAATGGCCTATGTAATCATTTTGTAAATAGTAGGTAGATATTAAGGCCGTGTTGTGTTTCAATATTCTGTTAATTATACTTCTGTTTTGAAGAATCATTTAGTATTTTCGTGCTAATCTGAATAAATATTTACCCTGTTATTCATAATGGGCTAACCAGTATCCTGACTGCTAAATCTGTTACTACTTCTATTATTAAGTTACTGACATAAATATATTTGAAAGTAAAAAAAAAAAATTACCGATAAGCGAATAATAGGGGTTACTCATTTAGTTTCCGTTTTTACCATTAAGATTAGTCTTATCTATGCTAGATCATAACTTCTTAAGTCATAACATTTTATGATGAATTATAAAATTAATTATATTTGTTGGAATCTAAATTGGCAAAATAATTTACATGTAATTTTTGAAAAATGACATTCACTGCATTTATAATCTAAGTATCTGTTTTTTAATCAAGTCTACTATTTACATTAAGCAGATTTAATATTTTATCATTGCACTTTTAAGCTTGTTAGCCAAATATTCAATCTTTTAGGGCTATTTCATATCAGCGTTTTTTCTGCGCTCGTTTTGTGCGTATGCGCCCTTTTACGTGATTACCTCGGTGTGTTCGATACCCGCTTTCTAGCTTGGTACCTCGTTCATAGACGAGCTAGAAGAGTGTCTATGACTGTATTGAAATAGTAAAAACAAAGATCCATTATGCGCAGAAAAAACGCCGTTATTGATTCGCCTTTTGATTCAGATCTTTGCGTCTGAATAGGAGAAATAAATGTTATTGTAAATAATAAATTGTAATTAATGTTAGGTAAGTATATTGTTAAGCATATTGTGATAGCAGTTGTAGCGATAAATGTTTTATTTATTTTTTACTTAACTAGAATGAGCGTAGAACTGTAGAATCATAACTTTTTAAACTCTCATGGTTATCAACACTATTAACGGGATATTTCATATCAAATCAGTCTTTTATTGCGTAATATGGGTTTGTAGGTTCTTTGGTGATACGATTTAGTGCAGCGTGATCCGCATGCAATTTTTCAATTAAAATTTTAATTTTGAATTAAGTGTTATTAGTGAAAATAACATGATCTAGGTAAGTAGTAAATAAAATTAATGTCAATGAAATTATGTTGGTAAGTGAATAAACTATTTTATTTTTAGATTTGGTTACAATTAATGTCAATATTTTTATAATTCAAAAGTATAAGGGGATAAGGGCAGGGTAATGATGTTATTTTTATCATTCAAACTAGCTGGCCGCCGCGGTGTTACCCGCAATCCCTCGGGAAACTTGACTTCCCCGGGATAAAATATAGCCTATGTTCATCGGGGATAATGTAGGATTCTATTGGTGAAAGAATTTTTCAAATCGGTCCAGTAGTTTCGGAGCCTATTCATTTCAAACAAACGAACATACATACAAACAAACAAACAAACAAATCTTTCCTCTTTATAATATTAGTATAGATAATCGTCGGTAGAAGAAGCCCGCTCTAATAGTAGTTTGTTTACCATGATTCAATGTTTTTGGAGTTTCCCGATATTTCGGCGCAGTTGCGACCATGATCATGATTCATGCTAATTATCCCGCTAATAGTGTTATTACCGTAGAATCATATTACAAATTATTTATTTACCTATAATGACTTCTGTTTTGAAGTGAATTGACAATATAATTTTAATATGCTTTTTATAAAGTGTAAAAATTGGGTAAAATAGAATTTTTATACAAGAATTAAAAATGTAATCGTGCCTATAACATAACTGGCCAAATGACTAACAGACTGTTTACATTCCAAATTTGTAGATTCAAATATAAAATTTATTCTAAAATCAATGTAAAGTATATATTCTAGTCTTCCCGCTAATTCACCCTAAAAAAAAATTAGTTTTTGTTTCATCCTAAATTTCATTCTTAGTGTTTTTTTTAGTAAATTGAGATTCAGAGCAAGTAGATAAGTAATGATTATGATGTATTTTCTAACGCTTGCTTAACTTTACTACATCAAATTTCACACAACCTAGGTTCACTAGATTTGTAATTCCTTTTCTCTGCGTTTCACGCACAATTTATGTTTAAATTTAATAATTCTGCCTGCAGTTTATTGTAAGGTGAAATCTGTGCGCATTTAAATTTCAAAAAATGTATTTACCTACCTACTAAACATAAATATATATAATTATCTCAATTTGTCTAGTTAGACTTAATTGTAAGTTATATATCGAAAAATGCCAGAGGCCTCAGCTTTTTAAAAATAAAAGAGGCAGAAACGTTGACCTCGTTTCTGCATTAAAACATTACTCTTAACTATTCTCTTTATTTAAGCTTTAAGCAACACGTTTTTTAACGAATTATTTTATTGTAATATCACAAAATAGTTTTAAAAGAAAGTTCAAACAACAAACTCAACAAAACTCAAATTGCTTTATTAAAGTTTTAGCTCACATGTTAACAGTTTGACCGCTCAACCAAAAGTGTTCATATTTTTTCATATTTCATTTGAAATGGACGCCATCTTTTTCACCTGTCAAGCTTCCGCTTGAGACTTTTTAAAGATGGCGTTATAAAATTAAAACATTATGAAAACTTACATAGAAAAATCTAAATCTACTTCCAAAAATCCTAAATTAATTATTCATGAATTTTAAGAATGATAGAAACCTTAAATTAATTTATTTGTCCAAGGAAGTTATTCACATTTATTGCAAATGGACGCCATCTTCCCATAATTTAGAGATGGCGTCAGAAAATTAAAACATTATGAAAACTTACATAGAAAAATCTAAATCTGCTTCCAAAAATCCTAAATTAATTATTCATGAATTTTAAGAATGATAGAAACCTTAAATTAATTTATTTGTCCAAGGAAGTTATTCACATTTATTGCAAATGGACGCCATCTTCCCATAATTTAGAGATGGCGTCAGAAAATTAAAACATTATGAAAACTTACATAGAAAAATCTAAATCTACTTCCAAAAATCCTAAATTAATTATTCATGAATTTTAAGAATGATAGAAACCTTAAATTAATTTATTTGTCCAAGGAAGTTATTCACATTTATTGCAAATGGACGCCATCTTCCCATAATTTAGAGATGGCGTCAGAAAATTAAAACATTATGAAAACTTACATAGAAAAATCTAAATCTGCTTCCAAAAATCCTAAATTAATTATTCATGAATTTTAAGAATGATAGAAACCTTAAATTAATTTATTTGTCCAAGGAAGTTATTCATATTTATTGCAAATGGACGCCATCTTCCCATAATTTAGAGATGGCGTCAGAAAATTGAAACATTATGAAAACTTGCGTAGAAAAATCTAAACCTGCTTCCAAAAATCCTAAATTAATTATTCATGAATTTTAAGAGCGATAGATCCCTTAATTAATTTATTTTTCATAGGAAGTTCAAGCCTTAGAGGCTTGAAATAATAATCAAAACATTACACAAATCAATTCAAATAAATTCTAAAAATCATTATTAAATTATGAAGGAATTTTGGAAGTATCTACTTATAACTTTACTAGAAATTAATTAAATACAAAAGAACACTGTTTCACAATATTTTGGTCGTGAAATTATTGTTGAAATAAATAATAATAATCCTAAAAACATTTTCTGATTTACTTATGAATTATCAAAGCATTTAGCGTATTAACAAAATCAAATGGACAAATTACTTACTTTTTAGATAACATCCTTTTGTTGGTAGTCAAATCAATGCACAATTTGACGAAACCGATTGAAAAATAACTTGTGATGAATTAACTTTACATCTAAATAACCATAAACGATTTTAGGGTCTATAAATAATCATCTTAATTAATGTTTGACAAGCCACATAATTAGCGCGGCGACACGGCCAGTCTGATATGCAGTGCGTGCTCTGCAATGCTCCAGTATTTTTCTGTAAATAAAAATTTTCTTTGAGGCTGGGTACTTCCACAGTACAACCTAGTCAGTATTTTCAATATTTAATTATATGGCGATAAATGCATTGTTAAGATTAGTGCTCTGCTCACTCAACGTAACTGCAGATTGAAAATGCGAACAATTATAAACTCGATGAACTGCTCATTCCACATGACTACAGATTCTATTAATATAGGATTAAGGAGTAGGCAGGGGGACTGAAGTCAGGGCTCTAAAGGAAATGGGAAAGGTCGATGCTGTGCTCTGGGCGGTCTTGAACGCCGTGGTACACAGGGGACTATTTTTCTTTCAGGTTATGAGAAAGTTTGGTTATAACGCTCCACGCGTTAGTAACATCTTTTAGTTCAACAGTTTCTCTTAATATAGGATTAAGGAGTAGGCAGGGGGACTGAAGTCAGGGCTCTATCGCTCCACGCATTAGTAGCATCTTTTAGTTGATGTAAGGTTAGGCTTATAAGGCTCCACGACTTAATTAGCATCTTTTGACGTTAACATTTTAGATTAGGTATTGATGTAGTATGAAAGGTTCTCACCGGGTATGACATAACTGCATCACTCTGCAGCCTGCGTTGTGGTTTGCAAGACAGCCACAGAAGATGGCACTGGTGCCGATGCCGTCACGGCATCAGAGGGTCTAGGTTGTTCATCGGGGGCGACCCGGCCGCCTGGACGCTCCACTAAAAAGCTTTTAGCACAAAATATTAGCTTATATTCATTCACCCATGATATTTTGATAGATATTTTGTGTTCGAGTAAGTTTCCTTCAAGGCAATAATTCGGAACATAGTCTCCGTTATGTACGACATCAATGATTAGTTGCAGCTGGGCATCGCGTTGCTGCTCTATGGGTTGTTGGTGCGTGCTGCATCCGCTCGCCCTTCCTGTAGGTACTTTATCTCAAACTAAAGTTTTGAAGATACCTACGACCAACACCTGAAGTGCTTGATGGTTCGAACTAGAGTCCATTGCCACCGAGTAAAGTTGTACAGGGGCGCCATAATGCGTGAAAGTCAAAGATATACGGAAATATCCCGCCAAGCCATTATATTGTCGAATTTGTTTGACACATGCTAGCACAGGGGCCTTAACCAAGACTAATCTTATTAGGACTGGGACGAACTTGACCACCCTCAATTAGATTCCCTAGGAAGGAGCTGAAGAGCGTTTGAAGAATAAAACATTTATCAATATTTATTGAGAAACATGATTCTCGCAATGTAATTAAAATCCTCTCTATTATGCCAACCCGACAGAGAAATCACGGCATTTGCTTATGACTTCCATAAAGTTCCATACTAATATTACTTGTAAATTTGAATGTAAATGGTTGCCTGGAAAAGATCGCTTTCAACGATAAGGTTACCAGCGACAAGGTACCTATAAGTTAAGTATTTTCGTTATATGGTTTGCAATAAAGAATTATCTAATCTAAAAGTAACTGTGTGTCTGTATGTTTGATAACCTTTAATGCTCAAACCTCTGACTGGACAGATTAAGCTGACATTTAGGCATGGTTAAAGGTTATTCCAGGAAAGGACATAGGCTACTTTTTTTTTCTTTTTCGAGAAGGTAAAAAAACAATAACGAAAAGATCCCACCCGGGGAACCGTGGGTCACATCGCAGGAGCGCAGTTGGTCATCTATCTACATCTGTATATAAATTACAGTTGATTAATTTGATTCGCAATCAACGGTAGAGGGGAATGGTAGCGAATAGTGTTAGGATGCTCAACGAGATGACTGGGAATGGCCCTATGCCCCTCAAGTAAGCGACTGTCTGACATCTACGCAGACTCACGCTAAGATAACATTCAGCTTCACTATCAAAAACGTCGTTTACTACTTAATCACTTATTCGCATACACCTACCCTGTTATGTAAACACGAACTTGGGTGGAATTAGAGCTAATCCAAAGCATAAGGCAGTAGTAGGTCAAATCTGAATAAATAAAGACCAAGGAGGAAATAAGCTAATCTGACTCTGCTATCGGAGCAAGAGTTACGCCTTGGTGCAACCTAGTTTAGAGATGGAGTAAGCATACTCTATCATGAATTTTGTCATTTTACTTCATAATATTCATGTCATAACCAAACAAAAGGTTGTGCAAATAGGATGGATACCAATAATTACGATAAATGGGGCGAGTGAAATTTTACAATATTCGTAAAATTTCATTTTATGATCTCGAAGAAACTGAATATAATAATCCAAGTTAGTACCTATAGATTTTGTTGTGAAAAATCATTTAGAATTAGCAAGAAACAAAAAAAAAACAGTTAAAAATGACTAAACACAGTAAATACTTTTTTTTTTTTTGACTAAAAACTTTTTTGTCAATATTTCAAAAATTTTGAGAAGAATGTCATTAAAATAATTAGTGACAGAGACGGACAATATTTTGAACATTTTGAATGATAATATTATTCGTTCATTCACTCGTTTTTATTTTAATTTTTATGGGTTGCCATAACGCACGCGCTAATCCCAATGCAAGAAATGTATTACTGATTCGAGATAACTACCGATTTATTATTATTAATAACCTTGAATTCATCATGTAACTCATCCCATGTTGTCGTAGTGACAAGCCAATTATCAGCCCAAATTTTAGCACGACCTTTCAATAAGCTAGTCACCTTCATGCGAATGTCGTATTCACTGAGTTGGTGCTTTTAGCCGTAGAGATGTGATTGCACCACTCACGAACTCCTACGTTACCGTCTGGGTCGTAAGACGGTAGAAAAATATTTGTTATCTTGACTTTATTGCAAGCCTGCTGCTGGATCAGTAATCATCTATACTAATATTGTAAAGAGCTAGAGTTGTTTGTTTGTTTGTTTGAAATGAATAGGGTCCGAAACTACTGGACCGATTTGAAAAAAATTGTTTACCAATAGAATGCTACATTATCCCCGATGATCATAGGCTATATTTTATCCCGGGGAAGTGAATATTTCCCGAAGGATCGCGGGTAGCACCGCGGCGGACAGCTAGTTCACTCATATGTATTTTGCATCATGCTTATCATGTTCAGGAAAAATTCAGGTGGTACATTACCAAATTGATGTGATGCCATAACCAGATTAGGGGGCGCACTATTAGGATAAGTGCTTGGCTTCGTTCCACCTGGTCCATGCGAGCTCGTAGGTGGTAGGCTGTTGGTGATCAGCAATGTGGTAGCTCCCGACGTACTGACTCTCGGCATGCTTGAATCAGGTGTATTCGGCTCAGGCTCGCTCATGATTAGACGTTGTCAGGTAGGTTCTGAAAAATAATAATGACCGGGACAGAAAGAGGGTAACTTGAGCAACAATCCACGCTTCTGATATCGAAAAATGCCAGAGGCCTCAGCTTTTTAAAAATAAAAGAGGCAGAAACGTTGACCTCGTTTCTGCATTAAAACATTACTCTTAACTATTCTCTTTATTTAAGCTTTAAGCAACACGTTTTTTAACGAATTATTTTATTGTAATATCACAAAATAGTTTTAAAAGAAAGTTCAAACAACAAACTCAACAAAACTCAAATTGCTTTATTAAAGTTTTAGCTCACATGTTAACAGTTTGACCGCTCAACCAAAAGTGTTCATATTTTTTCATATTTCATTTGAAATGGACGCCATCTTTTTCACCTGTCAAGCTTCCGCTTGAGACTTTTTAAAGATGGCGTTATAAAATTAAAACATTATGAAAACTTACATAGAAAAATCTAAATCTACTTCCAAAAATCCTAAATTAATTATTCATGAATTTTAAGAATGATAGAAACCTTAAATTAATTTATTTGTCCAAGGAAGTTATTCACATTTATTGCAAATGGACGCCATCTTCCCATAATTTAGAGATGGCGTCAGAAAATTAAAACATTATGAAAACTTACATAGAAAAATCTAAATCTGCTTCCAAAAATCCTAAATTAATTATTCATGAATTTTAAGAATGATAGAAACCTTAAATTAATTTATTTGTCCAAGGAAGTTATTCACATTTATTGCAAATGGACGCCATCTTCCCATAATTTAGAGATGGCGTCAGAAAATTAAAACATTATGAAAACTTACATAGAAAAATCTAAATCTACTTCCAAAAATCCTAAATTAATTATTCATGAATTTTAAGAATGATAGAAACCTTAAATTAATTTATTTGTCCAAGGAAGTTATTCACATTTATTGCAAATGGACGCCATCTTCCCATAATTTAGAGATGGCGTCAGAAAATTAAAACATTATGAAAACTTACATAGAAAAATCTAAATCTGCTTCCAAAAATCCTAAATTAATTATTCATGAATTTTAAGAATGATAGAAACCTTAAATTAATTTATTTGTCCAAGGAAGTTATTCATATTTATTGCAAATGGACGCCATCTTCCCATAATTTAGAGATGGCGTCAGAAAATTGAAACATTATGAAAACTTGCGTAGAAAAATCTAAACCTGCTTCCAAAAATCCTAAATTAATTATTCATGAATTTTAAGAGCGATAGATCCCTTAATTAATTTATTTTTCATAGGAAGTTCAAGCCTTAGAGGCTTGAAATAATAATCAAAACATTACACAAATCAATTCAAATAAATTCTAAAAATCATTATTAAATTATGAAGGAATTTTGGAAGTATCTACTTATAACTTTACTAGAAATTAATTAAATACAAAAGAACACTGTTTCACAATATTTTGGTCGTGAAATTATTGTTGAAATAAATAATAATAATCCTAAAAACATTTTCTGATTTACTTATGAATTATCAAAGCATTTAGCGTATTAACAAAATCAAATGGACAAATTACTTACTTTTTAGATAACATCCTTTTGTTGGTAGTCAAATCAATGCACAATTTGACGAAACCGATTGAAAAATAACTTGTGATGAATTAACTTTACATCTAAATAACCATAAACGATTTTAGGGTCTATAAATAATCATCTTAATTAATGTTTGACAAGCCACATAATTAGCGCGGCGACATATATGTGCCTACAAATCCATGGCAGGAGAATGAAAATATTGTAGCAATGAATAAATAATCTGAAAATGTTATATTGAGTTTTCTTTCAACAAAAAGCTGAGAAATTCTGCTGTTGAGTGTGGGCATAGTGCCTTACGATTAGTTAAGACGCTGTATCAATAATCTAGTTAAGGCGATCGAGAATCTCTCGTCCTCTTGGACTTCTGATTCTAAATACCAGAAAGTGTGAGGATTGAGCTACTAGTACTGTAATGCTTCAAAATCTTATTACTCTTTAAGAGTGACGTTAGCGAATAAAATAATCAGTAGGTTTAATCATTATTTTAATCACATAGTTTATATTTACATGATTAACATACATAACATATTTATCACTTAAGATAACTTAGAATATGCCTACTTCGTGAAAAAATTAAATAATTTAGATCATTAATAGTAATTATTATTCAAAGTATCACAAATATCTGATAGAGTAACACTGCTCAATAAGCGAAAGCATCTATCGAGTACAACTAGAGGGCTGCCGATCACGGATCTCATCAAATAACCATTTAGTTTCGAACAAACAAAACCACATCACAGAGCTTCTCCAAGTTACAATATCGATTGGCACAAATCAACGACTGACTAAAGGCGCGCGGGCGATACCAAACCGCTCACTTCCCGGCTTCACTTACAAATATTTACAAAAACTTACAGATAGAGTAAGCAGGGCTTACGCATACATAGAACCTTTCTTAAAACAAAGCGCAGATTGCTTTACTACTTTCGTGGACAACCCTGAGATCCTGATTAAAAAAGACTTGAAAAAACTGCAATCTGCGCTGAAAAATATCCATGTACACGTTCACTGCTTAGCGCAAGCTAGACTTGCGTAATAATTGAGCGGGTTTCGTCCCGCCGCGCCCGGAACATGTCTTACACTTTACACTTTAGTCTAAACACTAACACTCATAAAGTCCTACGCTGGGAATATCCAAAGTCGAAAAGGTCTGTTTTGTGAGGTAACGAACGGCACTAATATGATAAAGCTCTGGCGTCCGTAGTCACATCGCTACGTATATTCGACCTCAAAAAAGCTCTATATCGTTAGCCCCTCGGAGCGACACAGTCTGGAGGCAGTGACAAACATCAGGCAACCGAATGTCTTTATTTTAAACATATACATTATCATACGGTGGAGATAGGCCTCATAACGCTCCATTTCTCAAAAGCGTTCAATTCACACATTCACTAAATCTCGCAAACGGTACCACGCTTAGCTATTCTAGCTACTTGTTAGATGTCAGTTCTATTTCTCGTTTCTAATTCTTCGGACCTTGAAATCTTACTTATCGGTCCGGTAGTCTCAGCTTATCGAATGCTCGTATATTTTAGTATCTGTATATACCCTCATCAGGAATAATATCTGTTACCATGTAGATCTTCCGTATTGTATCATTCAGAGCATCAGAAAATGCACAAGAACCGACATCCGTTCATCCGCTTGCGTGATCCATTCGCTACGATAGCTCGGGGCTGTGGCTCACAGAGCAAGGACCGACGTCAACGGCGACGCTCGGCAGACTGCCGGTCTCCGCGGCGTGCAAGTCCGGAGGTGGAGACGCGGTGCCGTAGAGGAAGAGAGTACGCAAGCGTGCAGCTCTCTCGCTCGTTGACGGCAGGTCGTCGGGCCACGCGGCCGCGACGTCGGCGGTCACTTGCAAGCGCTGTGCTGGAGGTGAGGGAGCTGACTGCCCGCCGAGCGAGCCGGCGAGCGCGCCGAGGGAGGCTGCGCGGGTTTCCACTTGCGCAGAGCCGAGGGAGATGGACGCGTCGCCTGTGGACAAAAGTCAATGAGTACTGTGAAGTTGATGTAGTCAAGTTGGAAAATGTGACTGATTTCAAGGTCCCGGAGTATCCATCACGGATCAAAAGGCAAAGGAACCGACTGTAGGGCTCAATGCATACTGAATTGGCAGCGACGCGACGCGAGGCTTCGCCATACCTCGTTCATTCTATATCTTGTTACATTGTTCATAAGGTTTACAATGTCTTGTTACGTATCGTCGCATCGCGTCGCTTCACTCAGCTTCCGTTCTTGACTATCTCTACATAAGGACATCCAGTCACCTCTTCACTCTCCATAGCAATAAGCAGCCACTTACCAATACTGGGCTCCAGTTTCCTAGAAGCGGCGTCATCGGGTACATGTTCCGCATCAAACCGCCCCCTCCCGCCCTCCGCCCCCCTCGCTCCTCCCCCCGCACAGCCCCCAGCACACCCCCCCGCTCGGCATAGAGATACAGGGACCACTCCGTATACGTAAAATAGTAAGATTGGGACGCCTATGCCGACGGCTAGGCCTGCGACGAGCGGTGATACTACTAGCTGGAATGGAGAAATTATTTTGTGAGTAACAGTTAGATCTACGGACTTGTTGCGTGAGTAACAGTTAGATCTACACTCTACAGACTTCTTGCGGAAAGTGAACTCATTTTATGAACTGAGTTGACTGAGAGACATCGTCATTTAGGGCGTTATCTCTTTTTATGAGGATATAATCTACACGCAAAATTTGCGTCAGATAGTGCTCAAGTTTGCGTCAGATAGCGCTGAAGTTTGCGTCAACAACACAATAATGACGGCACTAGGGTGCAAGCGAGAGAACATTACCTACTGTTTAGTTCAAAAATAAGCTCCTACGCTAATTCGTCTAGCAACCACTGCGAGCTAACGCCTATTTTAATTTTAAGGCTCACTTATAATAAAATGTCATTCAGCCATAACCTGTCGTTCTGATTTCATATCCCCTTTTGAGATTTCATTTATAATACCTGAAATTAATCCTATTCATTGGTCACATCGAGCCAAATTGTTTTACAACAAGTTATACCAGCGGATACAACTTGGATTTGGAGTGAGAACACCGGAAACTGGAAATTTGTTGAATTTGAGACATTGGAGGAGTCCACGTGGAAATTCAAAAACCTTTGGATTTGGCGATTATTTTGAGATTGAAGCTCCAATTCATCAACAATCAGTTTAGGAAGTGTTTTTTATTAATTTCTTACCCAACACTCTATTCAGGTATTAATTATTTGTTAAAATTGTGATACTCAAAAGGTTAGTAAAACTACAGTGTTAATTAAGTTTATATGTTTACAGTTTATTTTATATATTTAGTTAGGGCAACAATAAAAAGTTCTATTGTTCATAAATTAATCAGTTAAATTAGCATAATATTTACAGTATAATTATTAGCTATTCATATTTAAAGTTTGTAGGTTTGGTTATCATCTAAGTGCATATTTCTAATTAATTGTTTCAAGTAGAACATAATATTTGTAATACTTATACTTAAAGTTCAAAGTTAAAATTAAAGAATTATAAAATAAAGTTAAAAATAGTAAGAAAATTGCACAAAAGTTAAGAAAGTTTTAAACTGTTCATTGAGATAGAAGTGTGAATAACTTGTCTTTGTATAAATTCCAGGTTGACTACAACAGCTTCCAAAATGCCAGATGAAAAGTTTGAAAAACTGATCAGAAAACGAGCCAGTTATAAAGGGCAGTTAACTACATTTTCTACGTACACAAGTTCTCTAGATACTTCGTCATTGGAACCTTCTGAAGTCAATGAATTACAGCTGCGTATAAGTCGCATGGAAACCATGTATGATAAGTATGACGAGGTACAGTTATCTTTAGAGTGTAACGCAGAGGATATGTCTTCTCAAATGTCTGAACGCAACGACTTTGAAAGCCTATATTATAAAACACTTTCTCAGGCAAAAAAGACATTGGATGACTGTAAGAAAGGACAGACAGAGTCTGAGGTAGGTTCTCGTCGATCCAGTAGTCACAATCCTATCAAATTACCCACTATAAAATTACCTAAGTTCAATGGGTCGTATGGTAACTGGATGGAATTCCACGACACATTTTCAAGTTTGATTCACCAAAATGACGATATAGACGATATCAATAAATTTCATTACCTAAGGTCTTCGCTGGAAGACGCTGCTGCGGTTGTTATTCAGTCACTTGAATTCTCCTCAACAAGCTATGCCGTTGCCTGGCAGCTATTATGCGATAGGTACGACAACAAACGACTTTTGATTCAAAATCACGTAGCTGCACTATTTAACATTGATGTTGTCACAAAAGAATCGTCTATTAGTTTAAAACGTCTCATAGACCAAACCAACAAAAACTTGCGTTCATTAGAATCATTGGGCGAACCTACTACACACTGGGATACACTTCTCATTTATATAATAGGTAACAAACTAGATTCAAAGTCATATCGTGAGTGGGAAGAGTATAAAGGTTCATTGACTAAGGAGCAAAAGCCCTCATTCGACATTTTTGTCACCTTTTTGAGAAATCGAGCAGACTTACTCGAGACCATTGAAATGTCTCAAACCAAGAAGCCCGCCAGTCATTCGGCTAAATCTAGCTCAAACATAAAGGCAATGGTCTCAGTCTCGACTAACAATAAAGGCAATCCTGCTCCTAAAGTATGTCCAAAGTGTAGTAGTGATCACTCACTTAATAATTGCCCTCAGTTCTTAGCACTCACTAACGAATCGCGGCTCAAATTATTACCTGAGTTCAAAGTATGCTACAATTGTTTCACTAGCGGTCATTACGCGAACTATTGCAAAAAGCAGGGATGTAAAATTTGTCGCCGCAAACATCACTCACTGGTACATGTATCAGATTATAGCAAACCGGTTTCTACTACCACTGCACTTCATACCGATAATCATGTCTGTAATTCAAATGCGCATACGCAGCAGATTTCAGATTCGCAGGCTGTACAACCGCCCGCCACGATTCCTAGCCTTTCACTGTCGGCGAGCGTTGCAGCTGCATCCCAAGCTGATAACGGCGATGTGTTATTGTCCACGGCATTAATTAAAATTATTGGTAATAATAATCGTCAGCACATCGTGCGCGCTCTGTTGGACAGCGGTAGCACTTCGTGTTTAATGAGCGAGTGTTTGTTTCAAAAGTTAGGAATGCCTTATAAAATTGTAAACAATTCAGTGTTAGGTATAAATACCGTTACATCGAACATTGATAAACTATGTCACTTAGAAATGAAGTCGTTGGATGAGAGTTTTTCAACAAAAATAAATTGTTTTGTTCTACCTGTGATTACTAATCACGTGCCTAGCACACAGGTAGACATATCTAACTTAAAGCTCCCATCTAACATTTGCCTTGCAGATCCACACTTTCACGCGCCGGCCCCAGTGGATTTATTAATCGGTGCAGACGTCTTTTGGGACATTATAGGATCGCAACGGATTAAATTAGGAGACGGACAACCGATACTCTGTGATACGAAGCTAGGTTGGCTCGTATCAGGCCCCATTAAAGGCGGTCAGGTATCATCGTCTCAAATAAAATGCAATTTTACGAATGTTTCCGCTAATCAGGCTTTTCATGATGATGATGATTTACAAAATCAATTAAGTCGATTTTGGCAATTTGAAGAGGTGAGTTTAGGTTCTCAGTATTCTTCAGAAGAAAAGGCCTGTGAGGAACATTTTGTACGGAACACCACACGTTTAGACGACGGCCGCTTCTGTGTGCGTGTACCTTTAAAGCATACACCTGATTTATTAGGTGATTCTTTGCCTCGAGCAAAGCAGTGCTTTTCATCCTTAGAGCGGCGCCTTAACAATAAACCTACATTTGGTAAAATGTATAAAGAGTTTATGGGTGAGTATGAATCTTTGGGCCATATGACTAAAGTTCAACCTGGTGATATAAATTCAAGTGCGCATTATATACCGCATCACGGTGTTTTGCGTGAAGGCAGTACGACTACTAAATTGAGAGTGGTATTTAACGCTAGTAGTCCCACTACTACCAGTGTCAGTTTCAACCAATTACAGATGGTTGGACCAGTAGTGCAGGACGACTTACTCTCAATATTACTCCGTTTCAGACAACATAAATATGTTCTGACTGCAGATGTCGAGAAAATGTATCGACAGATCAGTGTCCACCCTGATGACCGACATCTGCAACAAATCATCTGGCGGAGTGAGTCTTCAGATCCACTGCTTATTTATCAGTTGTGTACAGTTACATACGGAACTGCAAGCGCACCATTTCTAGCGACGAGATGCCTACATCAGCTGGGCTTAGAAAGCACGGACAAGCAGGTAGCCGACGCAATCATCCACGACTTTTATGTTGATGATTGGCTGTCCGGTGGAGATAATATCGAGGAGGTAATTAATTTACGAGAACAAGTGACTTCCACGCTAGCCTCAGCGCAGATGCACTTACGTAAGTGGAAGTCGAACGAACCTCAAGTACTCCCTAAACCTGAGTCTACTCAAACGTCACTTGATTTAAATATCAGCGCTACGGAATCAAGTAAAACATTGGGTCTGGGCTGGTTGCCACAGTCTGATCAGCTTTGTTTTCCCTTTAGTGACATAAAAACTAAAGGTAACACAAAGCGCGATATACTTTCAACGATCGCACAGATTTTCGACCCACTTGGATTGCTTGCGCCTTGCGTTGTTGTTATGAAGATACTCCTTCAAAGATTGTGGGTGCACAAAATCTCCTGGGATGATACATTGCCGCCAGAGATTCATCAGACATGGGTTGAAATATTGGCTAACTTGCCATTATTAAATAAAATTCACATCCCGCGTCATGTTTTATGTGACTCACCTCAATACATAGAACTCCACATATTTACGGATGCCTCAGAGCGTGCCTATGGTGCATGTGTCTACGTACGTAGTGTTAATAATAAAGGGGACGTTCTCGTGCGCTTGTTGGTAGCTAAAGGTCGAGTCGCCACAATCAAGCCCTTGACCATCCCAAGGCTTGAATTATGTGGCGCTTTGACGGGATCTCGTCTTTACCAGAAAGCTATTGCGTCATTAAGATTACCGATAGCTCGAAGTGTTTTCTGGACAGATTCTACAATTGTTCTGGGATGGTTGAGAACCATGCCCAGTAAGCTACAGCCTTTTGTACGTAACAGGGTCGTAGATATTCTAGAAAACACTGGAAACTCGCAATGGAAACATGTTCCTACGAATGATAACCCCGCGGACTACGTATCCCGCGGTGTAGATATCGCCTCCCTCCCCTCTTTGGAGAAATGGTGGTCAGGTCCAGCCTTTTTAGGTCAAGACATGTCATGTTGGCCAGCCAACTTCAGTTATTCAAACATTGACACACTACCTGAACTAAAACCTAATGTAGTTTTGCACGGTCAAGTTACGGAACTTGTTCAGCTAAGTAAGGATAACTTTATCCAATTCGAAAGATTCTCTAATTTTATGAGATTAAAACGCGCTGTAGCATTTATGTTGAGATTTTTAAATCTATGTAGAAATCAAAATATTTCTGGTCACCTCCGTAGCGAGGAGCTACAAACTGCTTTAAATGTAATCATAAGAACATCTCAAACTGAATCTTTCCCGGAGTATAAATTATTAATTCTTAAAAAAGACTTACCAAAAAAGAGCCCATTGCTCAAGTTCAACGTTTTTTTGGACGATCAAAAAATGATGCGTGTTGGTGGTCGTTTAAAAAATTCAGATTTTCCTTATGAGAAAAAGCATCCTATAATTATACAGTCCACTCATAGATTCACTAAATTGCTATTTGCTTATGAGCATAGGAGATTGATGCACGCAGGGCCTCAGTTGCTACTAGCAACCATCAGAGAAACCTATTGGCCTATAGGAGGCCGTAGTTTAGCTAGACATTGTTATAGACAGTGTGTAGTATGTTGTCGAATGAAGGGACAAACGGTAACTCCTCTAATGGGTAATTTACCCTCTCAGCGTCTTGTAGCTGGATTTCCGTTTGAAAATGTTGGTTTGGACTATGCTGGTCCTATTCTGTCAGCCTCGCGTCAAGGACGTGGAAGTAAATTGGTTAAAGTCTATATCGCCATTTTCGTATGTTTCACGACTAAATCAATTCATTTAGAGCTCGTGGGTGATTTGACGAGTAAAACCTTTATAATGGCTCTGCGTAGGTTTGTGTCGAGAAGAGGTAAACCTTTAAATATTTACGCAGACAACGGTACCTCGTTTACTGGTGCATACAATGAACTGTCAAGGTTCCTTAAATCGAGCTGTGGTTCATTGTCTGAAGAGGCTGCCAATGACGGAATTAACTTTCATTTTATTCCTGCCTATTCCCCTCACTTTGCTGGCCTTGCGGAAGCTGGAGTTAAGTCAACAAAACATCATTTAGTCAGAGTGTTGGGAAATTGTCACTTAACGTATGAAGAGCTCAATACGTCGCTTGTCCAAATTGAAGCCATCTTAAATTCCCGACCACTGATGCCACTTTCTTCCGATCCCGAGGATTTGATGCCGCTAACTCCAGGTCATTTTATAATCGGACGCCCTCTGACCTCTCTGCCGTCACCGGATTATCAAGACCACTCCACTCTGTCTTTGACCCGGTTCCAACGAATTGAACAACTTCGCCAACACTTTTGGGCTCGTTGGAGCAAAGAATATATTTCAGAGCTTCAACTCAGAACCAAATGGCGCTCATGCAAGGGTCCAGGTCTTAAGTTGAATCAACTTGTACTTCTAAAGGAAGAAAACTTGCCGCCATTGAAGTGGAGATTGGGTCGTATCGTCGCTGTACATCCTGGATCAGACGGCATCGTTCGAGTCGCAGATGTCAAGACATCCAGCAGCGTACTTCGAAGGTCTTTCAGCAAGATTTGTCCGCTCCCGGATTCAGATGACGTTTTGGGTTGAAAGATATTCTTTCAACGCGCGGCGGAATGTTTAGTTCAAAAATAAGCTCCTACGCTAATTCGTCTAGCAACCACTGCGAGCTAACGCCTATTTTAATTTTAAGGCTCACTTATAATAAAATGTCATTCAGCCATAACCTGTCGTTCTGATTTCATATCCCCTTTTGAGATTTCATTTATAATACCTGAAATTAATCCTATTCACCTACAAATATTTGGGGGTAGATGGTATTCCCCCAATTAAGTCCAAAGAGGTAGAGCTTTCCTCACCAGATCGGCCCATCTGGTTTGGCCTTGCGGCCAACGGTTTAAGTTGGATAGTTCCATATATGTTAGTTGCGCTTGAAAACTTCGATAGCGCGATCTAGGATTCAGTACAAATTTTGTATGGGATTTTGGTTTTCTTATTTATTGCGCCATCTAGTGATACCGATACTGAAGTTAGTACATACCGCGGCGGCGACGGCGGCGGCGACGGCGGCGCGGCGGCGCGCGGGCGGGGCGCGGCGCAGGCGGCGGTGCGCGCGCCGGCCGGCCCACAGCGGCAGGCCGACCAGGCCATCTAGTGATATTGATACTGAAGTTAGTACATACCGCGGCGGCGACGGCGGCGGCGACGGCGGCGCGGCGGCGCGCGGGCGGGGCGCGGCGCAGGCGGCGGTGCGCGCGCCGGCCGGCCCACAGCGGCAGGCCGACCAGGCCATCTAGTGATATTGATACTGAAGTTAGTACATACCGCGGCGGCGACGGCGGCGGCGACGGCGGCGCGGCGGCGCGCGGGCGGGGCGCGGCGCAGGCGGCGGTGCGCGCGCCGGCCGGCCCACAGCGGCAGGCCGACCAGGCCATCTAGTGATATTGATACTGAAGTTAGTACATACCGCGGCGGCGACGGCGGCGGCGACGGCGGCGCGGCGGCGCGCGGGCGGGGCGCGGCGCAGGCGGCGGTGCGCGCGCCGGCCGGCCCACAGCGGCAGGCCGACCAGGCCATCTAGTGATATTGATACTGAAGTTAGTACATACCGCGGCGGCGACGGCGGCGGCGACGGCGGCGCGGCGGCGCGCGGGCGGGGCGCGGCGCAGGCGGCGGTGCGCGCGCCGGCCGGCCCACAGCGGCAGGCCGACCAGGCCATCTAGTGATATTGATACTGAAGTTAGTACATACCGCGGCGGCGACGGCGGCGGCGACGGCGGCGCGGCGGCGCGCGGGCGGGGCGCGGCGCAGGCGGCGGTGCGCGCGCCGGCCGGCCCACAGCGGCAGGCCGACCAGGCCATCTAGTGATATTGATACTGAAGTTAGTACATACCGCGGCGGCGACGGCGGCGGCGACGGCGGCGCGGCGGCGCGCGGGCGGGGCGCGGCGCAGGCGGCGGTGCGCGCGCCGGCCGGCCCACAGCGGCAGGCCGACCAGGCCATCTAGTGATATTGATACTGAAGTTAGTACATACCGCGGCGGCGACGGCGGCGGCGACGGCGGCGCGGCGGCGCGCGGGCGGGGCGCGGCGCAGGCGGCGGTGCGCGCGCCGGCCGGCCCACAGCGGCAGGCCGACCAGGCCATCTAGTGATATTGATACTGAAGTTAGTACATACCGCGGCGGCGACGGCGGCGGCGACGGCGGCGCGGCGGCGCGCGGGCGGGGCGCGGCGCAGGCGGCGGTGCGCGCGCCGGCCGGCCCACAGCGGCAGGCCGACCAGGCCATCTAGTGATATTGATACTGAAGTTAGTACATACCGCGGCGGCGACGGCGGCGGCGACGGCGGCGCGGCGGCGCGCGGGCGGGGCGCGGCGCAGGCGGCGGTGCGCGCGCCGGCCGGCCCACAGCGGCAGGCCCACCAGCAGCGCGGGCAGCGCCACGCCGGCCACCACGGCGATGCCGAGCGGGGCGCCCGCCAGCGTGCCGAGCTGCCAGAGTAGCTTCTTCTTGCGAGACCACGGCTTCTTGCCCCAGAATGTGCAACCGCTCGGACTGGAACGTGAAAGGTTAGTTTGATTACGTTGCCACTATCGCTTCCGGAGAAGAGGACCGAGGAGCCTCCTCGATCTGAGGACCTCAAGTAGGCCCGCTATGTGCAGAAGACGCTGGGGTGAATTATACAAAATGATGATAGGGTCTTCGGAGACGGAGTATGAGAGAGTACTAAAGGTCGCGTCGAACTCTAGATGAGATGAGTATTCCTGGAATACGACTTATCCTAAGATTTCTTTTGATACCTTGATCTTGACTGTTAAGACAACAAATAAAATATTAGCTAAACTGGTGTATTCTCATAAGGATGACAGCTTTTGAATGAGTTCTTACAAACGACATGAATTACCTAAGATAATGCAGATCGGAGACCTCCTTCATACAGAGCCAGCAGAACTCCGCGCCGCAGACACAACACACCATGTGGTTACACGAACCATCTTCCACCTTCACGATCAGCACCGAACAGCGCGGGCAAGGTTTCACTTCGCCTGGAATTATACATTAAAGTTTGTATAAGCTGGAGGCAGGCAATGCGAGAAAGAATATGGAATCATGTTGTTTCAAACGACATGGTCTAGAAAGAATTGAATGCTGAGATAACGGCTGATAATATAGAATTAAAGAGGAAGAACTGTAAGTATTTGAATAGCCAAAAGTCAAAATCCGACTACTAGATTAGATAAAATTATGAAATCATTTAAAGGGCAATGTGTAAGCTTCTATAACAAAGTCCCAAGCGAATTGCAAAATTTATCAATCACTAAATTTAAAAATACAATTAAACGTCATCTCTGTAAAAAAAGCCTAAAAGATATCTAATTATTTGGATGACAAAAAAGCTTGGGACTTGCTCCAACTCAATGGATCCATGGATCACCTAAAAGAATGCTAGGCCCCAGACCGTGTTTGTTGCCCTGATTCTTCACGGTATTGGTCGCGAAAGAACAGGAGTAAAATTAGTTTTAAGACTATTCTAAGTGATCCCTGCGGTCCTACTGAATAAATGATTTTTGACTTTGACTTTGACTATGGAGCAGGATGGTGAATTAATATTTTATCATGAGAGAAAGTGACAGTGCGATAGGCGCGCAAGGTGTTTATGTAGCTTACAAAAAATCATAACACGGCCACTGAATTGAAGGCTTCTACAAAGTAAGTTCATGCGAGTTAATGTCCTGTGACTATGGTGACGGAGTTTTTAGGCCGTTTTGGCCGTCATAGCTGGCACCTATTTAACGTGTTTGAAGCAGGAAGACTCACCATGGTCCTGATCCGGATGTGACGTTTGAGGCGCGCGCGGCGGCGGTTGCCGCGAGCGTCGCGCCGCGTCGCACGTCTGCGTGGGGTGCCAGGCAGCCTTGCAATGGTAGCAGAAGGACGCTCCGCAGCCCGCCGCCAAGCACGTCAGCTTCGGACACGATGCGCAACCCGTCGCTACCACCGCGAAACTACATAAAAATGCTTTATGAGAAGCTGAGAACTTTATCTGTATGTAGGTATACTAGGAAATTGTGGAAGAGGACTGCACAGGATAGGGCAGATATCCGGCGACCTCTGTAGCGCAGTGGGCGAAGGTTGCGGGTTCGATCCCCGCCGCTGGACAAATGTTTGTATGATCTACAGATATTTGTCTCGTGTCTGGGTGTTTTCTATGTATAATATGTATGTATTTACGAACAAAAAGTATACAAGTAGTATATCAGTCATGTAGTACCCATAACACAAGCTCTGCATACTTTGGGGCTAGATGATGCTGTGTGAAAAGTCCAGCATTATTTATCCATACTATCCATACTATCCATACTAATATTATAAATGTGAAAGTAACTCTGTCTGTCTGTCTGTCTATCTGTCTGTCTGTCTGTCTGTCTGTTTGTTACCTTTTCACGCCCAAACCACTGAACAGATTAGGCTGAAAATTGGCATGGATAAAGGTTGTATCCCAGGGACGGACATAGGCTACTTTTTATCCCTAAAAAATCCCGAGGGACCGCGGGTTACACCGCGGGAGCGCAGCTAGTTAACTATATGAGATATAGAGAAGAAACTTATACAGCAGTGGGTGTCTGATTGATAAAGGTGTTTCGCCCGTCGCGTACCCGCATTCGTGAAGCTAACTGTTTACCTGTTACTAACTTCACGAAATCCATTGACCGTACCGTAAAAGCTGTAATGTTATTTAGTACACGAAAGGAGTCTCTTGTCTCACGAAAGGAGGCGAACAACTTTTTTCACCACAAGAAAAAGAAGAATATTAATCTAGCTTATGTAAAAATAATTTCATAGCCATTTTAGTCCCATAGATACCTGCAGTCAGGAGCTGGACACCATCGTGTATCAGGATCAGCCGCGAGCGCCCGCCTCACGGAGAACTCCTCATATTTCTCGTACATCATAGGATTGTCCACTATTCTGCGGACATCTGCGAACAATATAAACTCTCATTGAACTGACCATGTTGAAAAAAGCATGACATTTGAAATAATAACAATAGCGAAGGCGGGTTGGTCTTATCGTCGTGTGTGTAGATTTGTTTGTGTGCGTGAGAGATACTGCGCGCTCATTCGTCCATGGAGCGTTCCCGAGCTTATGCACACAGAAATAACTTGCATATGCCTACACACACAATAAAGTTCAACCCGCCTTGTTTAATAACTGTAGTAACAACACTTTCAATCTAGCCTATAATGCTATTCCTGGGGACGATCTCCATATTTTCCAAGTTTCATCCAAGGTTCCTGGTGGCGAGATTAAAATGGCTCTCTTGATTCAATTATCCATACTAATATTATAAATGTGAAAGTAACTCTGTCTGTCTGTCTGTCTGTTTGTTACCTTTTCACGCCCAAACCGCTGAACCGATTAAGCTGAAATTTGGCATGGATAAAGAGTATACCCCAGGGATGGACATAGGCTACTTTTTTTTGTCAATTACCATAAGGGGGCGGGAAAATAAGGGTTGGAAGTTTGTATGGGGAAAAAAGTTAAGCAACCCTGGGCGCGGTCATAAAAAGGATGGGTGACCGCCGAAGCCACTTTTTGCACTCTAGATTTTTTTACTTTTTTTTGTATTTTGCATAATAAATTATTTTAAAATTAATGATTAATGATTAATGATAAACATGTAACATGTGTATTCCCACCCATCAATATATCCCAACTCCGAAGTTATGGATTTTTGATATTAAAATATTTTTTCCTTGGCTATAGTTAGAACGCCATCTATCGGTCTAGAGGTCAAAACTACTTTACACTTTTTCTCCTAGGTGGCGCTTCTAAAAACGTTTTTCGAAATACGATCGAGTATAATTTTCTTCGATTTTGAGTTTTGAAAAGTTAATGGAGATTTTTGCTTAGAGTTTTGGATATTTTTATATTGCTGACGAAGTCGCGGGTAGGTAATATTAGTTAATCGTTTTATTTCGAAATTCAACACCATACAGTAGGTACTTGCTATTCAAAAAAAATTATGTTTCGAGTCAATTTCTTCAAAAACATTCGTTTTGTTCTTAGCATTGCAACATCTGGGTAAGATTTTCCCTACCTCTATCTATTAAGGGATTCTTGAGAGAAACATAAATATAAAAAAAATATTATTATTATATCAAGCGACGGAGTTTTATATTATTCACTCAAAACTCAAAACTCCTCTACTTTGTTCCCAATAATGCGATTCACTCAAAACTCCTCTACTTTGTTCCTAATAATGCGCAGACGAAGTTGCGCGGGTCAGCTAGTCCTATAAATATTATAAAGGCGAAAGTTTGTAAGTATGGATGTATGGATGTATGGATGTTTGTTACTCTTTCACGCAAAAACGGCTGGACCGATTTGGTTGAAATTTGGTATGTAGATAGGTGATACCCTGGATTAACACATAGGCTACTTTTTATCCCGATATTCCCGCGGGAACGGGACTTACGCGGGTGAAACCGCGGGGCGCAGCTAGTAACTTATAAAAAAAACAGTTTTGCCTTGTATGACTTAAGGTCAGTCAGTCGCTAACTTGTGTCTCTTGACATTTACAATAAAAAACAGATATTAACGATAAATAAAGTGGACCCTTCATGAGCTTGGGTCTGAGTATCGAACGAGAGAAAAGGTGACTAGTTTGACACGGCTCACTTGGGAGGATACGACCGGTTGATGTTAGTTCGGGGAATGGCGTATGAGCTCATAAAGCAAATGTTTAATGGTGTTAGAAGGTCTATTTTGAGTTCTAAAATTATCTACCCAGACTGTTTCAATATTTCATTGTTAGTGAGCGAAGTTCTGTGAGTAATATCATATTATTCCAACCAACTGATAGTATTCCTCACATTAAAATGTCAACTATGATTCATCCTATTATGTCATAACAGGTATTATATGATTTAATACCAAAAGGAGGACCTTTTGGTATTAAATCACCAAACTTGGTGTGAAATCGTAAAGCTATTACGTTCATTGGTCGATTCACTGCATCACACACACTCCTTATTCATTCTTTAAATATATTTTCTTAAAATTATTTTCAATTTCTAAGTGTACTTTCAGAGCACTTCATTCAATAAACACTTCAATCATTTGCAAATTTTCGCATACCGAAACTTTACTGGAAATAGAGGCGTGTGAAAATATACATAGCTAGCATTTCGTAAATACAACAGATCACCGATGCCGGTCTACCTATCAAAATAAACGGAAAGATGTGAACGGATTGTAAATAATTTAGGAGGAAACCTCGAGGGAAACCCGCTCGGGCAATAGCCAATATTGAACTAGTAAGCTTGCGACTTTATTCACCTATAATATTGAAGACGAAGCCGTCTCTTGGGACAATTCGAATTTAAGATACCTTTCAAACGGTTTTTATACGAAATTGTAGTATTGACAGTCAGAGAGAGACAACATTATTCATAACCGACTGTGATATACAAAATGTACGGAGTAGTAACGCAAAGCAAACATTCATAAATATTGGAGTTTCCGTTTCGTTACCAAATAATGGCTTGTTCTTGTTTTACCTCCGGGGTCTTGAGGATATGTATGATACATTATTAATGGCGAACAATTCTTAGAAAACTCTGAATGTCGTTCTTTAATACACGTGTGAAGTAAAGCTAGGGCTCGAATCAGTAAACGTGTTAAAAAACGAATCGCCCCCGTCTTTGTGGTTTTCCTTGACCAACACAGCTAAACCAAACCACAAAGCTAGGAATGCTTACGTATTCTATAATCAGCAAGAAATAATCTGTCCTACATTCAAGCATAGAATCAAACCTAGCGTTATTGCATCACTATCGGTCGCAGTCGCACAATGAAAATGATACCATTGTTTTGATTCGTAAGCATTTCCTTATGCGCTTCTGATTATGTCGACGCAGTAATGAGCACCTATAGGATCTGTTTATTCAACTTGCCTTCCAGATCATTCGGATATAGATTGTACGAGTATAAATAGTTATCTGTACAAAAATAGTACTAAGATGTTAGATAGATGGATAAAAGTTTTATTTGACACAACATTATACAGATAAAAAATAACCAAAAGGAAGTTCCCTAGATACTAAACAAATGAAACAGAACAAAATTAAACTAACGGTACAAAAAATAAAAAAAGGTGCAGAATAAATAACACAAAGATTTAGGCACAGAAGGTTCCTAATCTAATAGGCACTGGTATACAGAGGCCGGCATACAAAGGTGGATGCAGAATTGCAGAAGTCTGTGGTGGGTCGAAAAGGTCCAGTTTCAGCTTTTGCAGAAGTCTGTGCTGTGGTGGGTCAAAAAGGTCCAGTCTCAGCTGTTACCTAATCAATGCCATGTTAATCTATTTGTGGTTTCTCGAATGTTAAGAAGTACGATTACCTACCGCTAATTAAACGTGCGTGACTTCTAAACCGTAATTTAATAATGATACTTAATCAAATTTTAATTTCAGATTATTTTCGGATAAGGACTCCTTACTTTCGAATAAGACGGAAACCAGAAAATTCTTGTACGATTCTCTAAGATTATACCTCTAGAATATTATTGTTTGTTATGAACTTAGATCATAAAGACGGGATGAGCCTTTACCTTGTATTTATTTTCCCTCTGCCAAACAAAATGTACACGATTCCGAACCATGTACGTC
Organism: Epirrhoe alternata; assembly: GCA_963565295.1. NCBI lineage: Eukaryota > Metazoa > Arthropoda > Insecta > Lepidoptera > Geometridae > Epirrhoe > Epirrhoe alternata. Next base: position 10,870,046 of record OY751386.1, on the reverse strand, counting down.
TTGTAGTATTACGTACGTCATTATATGCAATTTGCAAGCGTGTGCGTAATAAAGGTGTATTGTCATTTTTTGCGCATAAGTGTGAAATAATTCTGACGGCAGAAAGCGTTGAAAGAATTCTGTCAATAACTCATCCATTCTATTTTGCCAGAGGTTATGAATAATATCCATGCGGGATTCTAATAATTCATTTGTCGTCTAAGCTTGCGGTTTTGACCCACATTCGATCGGAAACGAATAGAATTGTGAAAATAGTCTGAGCCTGCATATTAATTGGCCATCGAGTTCAAGCTTTGATTATGAATGGATGAAGTTAGACTGTTCAAGGTAATGCCCAATTTTTTCACATTATCGTGCATTTCGGGCGTTTGCGAAGTGAAAACTTGAACGGTTCTAAACCTGACAAATAACCCGGTGTCGGTGAGCACGTGACCTTTTCGAGGCGAATCCAAGAATTTTTTCTCATGTCAAAACTGCCAAACGCGCCTAAAGAAGTTTTCACTTCAAAAACAGACTCGATCTATAATCTAATCTTGTATAACTAGCCATTTTGTTTCTTCCTAATAATTTAGTTAACCTAGCACGCATTATCTAAATAAATATTACGTCGTATTCGTCACTATTCACCGTCTTTCGATCACACTCAAGTAACAAAGTTTCCTCCTACTGTATCGCGACACGACAGAACTACAAATGAACCACCATGAACCCACCTAAACAAAATGTCCCTGCCTTTATCCCAATTTTATAAGTTGACACAACACGTTTTCTTCTTTTTCTCTGCCTCAAAAAGTATTTTCTATCTATCCATATTTTCTTTGTTCTGGCTCTACTGCCCTTCCACACTCAAAAATCGTGAAACCAGGTGAACTATCATGTAATCTGAAATTATAGAGCAGTATTTCTCTTTGTGTCACGTTATCAACACCTGCAGAAAAACGTGTCGTTGCGAATGATCTCAGTGAGCAGAGTTTATTTAGCTGGTTTCGATTGATAAGTTACTTAAGTTTAGTATTGTATTTTATCTGAAGCAAAAACTGAGAGCAGATAAAACATGGCATCCTTATTGAGCATTGGTTATTGTAAGACAAATAAAAACTGATATTTTATTTACTGTCTATTCTAGATTTACAGAGCCTGGGCAACCATTGCCATTTCCATAGACCGAATGCTTGAGCAAACGGGACCGTGATGTTTATGTATAATGCCAGCACCAATATTCTTAATCGAACCCTTGAATTGGGCTATCTTAGGCCAATCAATTCAAGAAGAGACTAGTCTATTCTTAAGATATACGAACGTCTTGCGTTCTTTTCCAGTCGTGCTCGTGCGCTATATAGATCATGGTGCAAGCGCACCGAGTGAGGTAAACGGCCCATTTGTCTCGCCTCAGCCACGGCCGAGGGTGCACGCGGCTGAGCGCGACGGACGCGTCACGTCTATATCGCCCTTCTGTTTCCTATAGCGAGTTACGCAACTAATTGTTACACGTAGCGTTATCGTTGGTCGCGCCTAATAAAAGAACAAAATTGGATGTTCACTTCTACTTTTATTACAGACTAGCTGTCCGCCGCGGTGTTACCCGCGATCCCTCGGGATAACATCACTTTCCCGGGATAAAATATAGCCTATGTTCATCGGGGATAATGTTGGTGAAAGAATTTTTCAAATCGGTCCAGTAGTTTCGGAGCCTATTCATTTCAAACAAACTAACAAACAAACATACATACATACAAACAAACAAACAAATCTTTCCTCTTTATAATATTAGTATAGACTAGCTAGCTGATGTCCACGGCTTCGCTCACATGGATGAAACGTAGCCTATAGAATGCAGGCTTAAAGCTTCCGAGTAGTGAAAACGGTTTTTAGAATCAGTAGTTCAAGATAACCTTGCTTCTACTACAACTATATCAGTATGTATAGGATATAGAATCGTTCCAACACGCCACTGAGGTCGTCACGCCACGAGTGAAGACTACTCGTACTTGAAACATACACACAGGTTTGACATGCTGTAGTGGCATTCAGCTCATCAAGATTTTTGCAAAAGTGAGGTCGCGTAATCATTATATCCTAAGTTTGCAATAAAAAGTGCTTAAAAGAACTAAGTGCTATGCAATATTTACTTTCACTTGATCCAGTTTATCGACAGCAAAAATTTCATTTGAAGAGTTAAAATAAACAGACAAATAAAGTCTGCAAAGGTAGGGTGAAAGAACAAATAACAATAAACCCCTATTGTTCTTTTAACTGAGGTCACTTTCAGACACGAAGGCTCTGGTGACCGACCCAACGTTGTGTGTAATCGAACAAACGTGTGAAAAGAACAGCTTGTATAAAAGGAAGTAGGTATAGGTATGATTACTTGCTCGATGGCAGTCAACTAAAAAGTAAGTAACTGTCAACTGACTCAGTGATAGTAGTTCGAATCATCCAATCTAAGGGTTTCCCTTTGTGAAATCTTAATATTTGTTTCTTCACTTGAAATCAGATCGAAAGAATTCAGTAAAACCTTATTAAAAGAGACCACGACCACGTGGACGTTCTTTGTTTTTGCATGAGAATGCACAAAATATCGATCTTGGCAGGGACGCGCGCGACGTTTACACGTCAAGGTCGGTTGCAACTTGCACGAAGGCCGATTATTTTCTTTATATTATAATGACCAAGGATACTAGTCAGCTGTATAAGACGCGACAATATGAATCATAAAAGTTTATGTAGACAACTCGGTTAACCCAGGTTTCTGATAAGTGTCTATTAATAGATGTGGAATCTTCATACTTCCTGAATCAAGGTCCGTAAGTGTGGTTAAATTAATGGTCAATTCATTTATTTTAGCAAGGTCACGGAACTAGTAAGCGACAGTTTAACCTATATTATGGAAAAAACTTGCTAAACTTTCCACTGCCTTTTAGTAAAACTTTGGCCCAGACACTTTCTTCCTCTGACATGTTAATCTCAACCGCCTGGCAATTGTCATTTTGTTTTCGTTGAGTTGGGCACAGGACATCTAGCCAGACGAGGTGACGAAAGGTGGAGTCAAGCGATAACTTAATGGCCTCCAAGAATCGATTTCAGAAACGTTGGTCGTCCGGCAGCGAGATAGGCAGACGAATTGGTACGCGTCGCGGGCCGTGAGAAGTGGCATAAAGAAAGAGAGGCCCATACCCAACAGTGGGTGAGGTCAGGTTGTGTGATGATTTCATCGAGTGGACCAAATCCTCCCAGCATTACCGTACCTGAGGGATGCATGTTTTCATGGCAGACAGGACAGTTGACAGGCACTCGCGCTTCGAAGATCTCTATCGCGAGGTACTGCCGCAGACAGGGCTCGCAGCAGCGGTGCGGGCACCACGCCAGCCGCACCATGGAGCCGCTCGGCATCATGGTGAGGCATAGCGGACATTCCATTATCTCACCCTGAAACAGATGTTACATGTTAGTAATTTACAGCAGATACAAAAGTAATTTAGGATTTACGGATGTAGAAGAAAGTTTGAGATTCAGTTTACAGAAAGGAAGAGGTTTAAGAAATTCTTTAAGGAACACCCATTTATTCGCCGTAGGTTGTCCAAGCACACTTGGTTGTGTCAACTTACTACTATCATCCATAATTTAAATGTAATCGTAACTTAGGCATGGTCCGCGGTTAGCTATCTTGGTTCGCTTTCATTTTGATATTTTTGTCCCGCGCAAATTCAAAAGATCTTCACGTCTAAATATGAGTAGATTTTAAACTGAAACCTTACATTACGGCAGAACTATATCAGGCATCAAAGAAATAGTATATTCTCAATTAAGTACCGTCCTTTGCCGTTTTCAACGTTATTCAGAAATACGTCGCCAAGGGAATTTATTGCGTTGTTTACCTTTTTTATGTATGTCCTGACATTTTACCAATTATGTTCAGACATTAGATAACAAGAATAAGGGCAAATCATATTCGGAGAAATATTAATGATAGATAATGATAATATTTTTGAATTCTTATCATACACAACTTCTATTTCGATTGCTGACATAGTTCGAATGTAAAAGACATTCGAAGTTTTATTTCTAGCTCATTTTTTAGATTATTTACTGATAAATCAATCAATAACTATACATAGGCATGAACTAATATGGCATTGTGTTGATATGAGCTGAAATAGACAAAATGGTAACACACTATTCTATGTATAATAATACGATAGATAAAACAGGAACTAGTTACCAGTGATGAGAAACCACAGGTCGTTAGGGAGCTTGGTTGGCTGGAGATGCTTAGAATAGGATACTAAACAGAGACTCGTTCCACAGACTGGAAAATTCGTACGTAATTTATTGTGATACCGTTATCCCCAGCTCGTAGGACGTGTCAATTAGGTCGTCAACTAGTATATCGACCTGGGGCGTAGGTAACCTACATCGAGATTGCTCTAGAACCGACTTGGAAATGGGTCACGCAAATCCTGCACGGGATACGGGCTCAATGCATTTTAGAAACAATCATACGTAAACTCTCATCAACTCATACAAAAATGTAAATTTGAAGTTTGCACGAGTTTCCTAGTTCTAAATATTATACAACATCCTTAGGCTATCTCTAACCCAATCAAAAAGGGTTAATGGGACCTCACTCAATTGTCTACTTCAAATTCGGTACAACTGGTTGCTAAAGTAACGCATGAAATCACCAGGAATTGGATCGAATCAATGTTTGCGCCTTTTCGCAACAACAACAAAATTAATTAATTCGTTTTGCGCAAGTTCTTTACCCGGTTAATCGCGCATTGCACCTTGATTCAATGACTGAATCGGACACAATTTGGGTTTTCCCAATTTAGGAAAGTAGCAAAAAGTTAATGACTCTGTCTTTTCTCAATCATCAGAATTCAATCAACCACACAAATTCCGAGCTATAAGTGCTACAAACCTAAAGCTCATAAATATACATTTCAATAAACCAGACCACACACACACATAAACGACATGTTTATGTCTGTTTTACGAAATGTGATTCAGTTTTGTCAACACGGAAATATTTTTAACATCATGCCAATTTAGTACTGTAGTGTTTTTGTACGTGCAGGCACAGAACGGTGCGGGGCTCTAAAATTCTGAAACGAAAAACCATTTAGCTGCAAGTGGCTGACTAAAGCAATAAACATTTCAATGAAGATCTTTTTGTCGACATCGGCCTTAATGAGTAACATCGGAGAGTAACAGTTTCTGGCAGAATAATGGCCCAAAGCCCAAGTGTAAGAAGTGCCACTACAGTTCCACGGCAGGAGCAAATTGAGAGTAATGGACGTAGTCACTCACTGGCTGCGCTTACGGTGAGCAGCGGACGCGGGAGAGGGAAAAGCTTTCATTACAATTATTTACATTTTACACTTTTAATTAATTTACACAATTTAATTTCGATTGCAAAATAGTGAAGTACAATAGTCTGCAATGAATTTGTACATGTTATGTTAACAATTCTTACAGTGTCAGTCAATTGCATGAAATAAGAATGTTGTTTGTGAATTTGAATTCAGGCCGTGCGAAACATGAAAGTCGATGTAGTACCATGAGGCAATGGCATTTTATTTATTGGTAATTGTTATATCGTAAAACTATTTCATTGCGTCAAATTGCCCTGCGAAAGCGTATGTGTTAAAGGGATATAAGTAAATCCAATTGATCCATGTTAGGGGTTACACGTGCGTAACACGAAACAAAAGGGTTATTTTGTTTACATCAAAACACGATAGTTTGACCTTATTTCAAAGATATAGGAAACGAGATATAGGTATAACCCAGCAGTGGGTAATACCCTACTTGATGCGGTTGAGCAATCTAAGTTGAGCAGTGGAGAAGTAGCTTGAAATCCTGGAGAACTGAAGCATAAATGTAATTACTTTGCAACGACGATGCGCTCGTGCGAATGGGGGTCAGCTTTTAGGAACCCGGTCAAAGACATTTAGCGAGGCGAAGCTTCTCGTCTAATTAGTAATTTACCGGCTGTTGACATACTCACAGTACCAGCATCGTAACAAGCCACTTTCGTATTGTAGATACTCAATAACAACTACAAGTATCTTTCGAATATACCAGATGTGAAAGGCGATTATGAAACTTCTCATGGTAACAATTCGAATCCTTATTAGGTAATTTAAAGAAGTGGGTTTTGTTTTTTAACAAAAATATTGATAGCAAACTTGCACAAAGTTGTCTTGAAAGTAGCTCTAGACTGAGAAAAGACAAAATTTGAAATGAGAAAATGAAAGAGATTGTACAAACATACACGAAGTAGAATACGATTATCTCATCATTATGATATCCCAGGATCACGAACAATGGAGAGAATGAAAAGAAGCCTTTGCCCTTCAGTGAGAAACATCATAAACAAATCTACCCTTCAGATTGCTCCTAAGTTTATCGCTATCCAAAGTAACATTGTTGGCTAGTCAGCTAAGTTTGGCGAAGCGAAGAATACATCTACATATTCACGGCTCGTATCTTTCAAATAAGCACGGCATGAGCTGGCAAGACGCCATACGCATCTGTCTCACAGATAGCCTATCTCCGTTCAGTGTTACTGGTCAACATAATCCTGTCTAATTGGGTTTCAAAAAGAGAAAGAAGGGAAGAAAGTATTTTGTTTTCAAAGTTAAAAATATGAACCCTGTAAGCATTTAGCATCAATCAGCTCCTTGCATCTCATTCATTATCTGTGGGATTCGTTTTAAGGTGTGATTGAAACGCAAAAATAAATTTCAGATTAAAAAAGTTAAGATTAGTGTATTAGGCTCTTCTTCTTTGCTCTATCACTCACATTTCACATTCACTTTAAAATTTAAATGCTGTTTTCATACGGATTATTTAAGCTTTAAAACGAATTCGCGAGTAATATCATACAGCATCCAGGCATCCAGGGACGGAGATTACATCCGCTCTTCCATACCGCATATGAAATGCAATATGAAACGCGAGGGCCTGAACATTTTGATTGCAAAACTGTGATGTAGTTTCAAAACAAATTTAAATGCAAACGACCGACGGGATCATTTAAGTACTTCGTTAATGTTAAGCGACGTTTTGCGCAATCGAAAAATGTATGGTTGACTACTTGTGCTCTTATATCTTACATTAGTATGCAAGGAACTCTACTAGTGTTCTATCTATTGTATAAGTGTGCTTAAAGGGACACGTTCAGATAAGGGTAAGTTCGAATGAGCCAGTAGCCAATTCATACTGGCACAGTGACCGAGTTTAAAGACTGCCTGAAGTCGTCAGCCATGTGAAAGAGAAATTAATATCAGATATCAAGGGAAGCGATTTTCAGGTTCGTATGGTCATTAGTTGGCATGACTTTGAAATAGTGTCTAATGTCATGGATGAGATAATTTGAGAACCAGCTGGTTAGTTGGCAGGAAGTTTTTTATTCAGTTTCCAACAAGCTTCAACAAACTACAAATTAGCCCTCCCAGTCTCTTTGTTGCAGACTTAATTTGCATTGAGGTTCAGTTTACAGAATAAACGAGTTGTTTTGTTTTGTTTCGTTAGCACCTTCGCAAATAGAGGGTTTAGAAAGTGCTGAATTTAAATATTACTTTACTCGCTATTAAAATAAAAGTTATAAAAATTAGCACGAATAAATTTTTAAATAACAAATCGAAGAACATTAATATAGTTTTTCTACATCCATGTACTTTGTACGTGTCTTTTTTATGTAAAAACCTTTTTTTATAATATTGTATTTTGGTCACGTCGGTATTGAAATTTGTTAACATCAAGGTTCGTAAACAACCTCAGGTGCAATTAATTATACCTATTGTACCTGCATTTTCTGTAAGCCAAATTATAATCGTTAATGAGGTAGGTAGGTAGTAGAGGTACTTGAGAAAAAAAAACAACAAATTATTCACTAAAATGAATCGCTTTCATACTGGTACCTCCTACTACCTACGGTAAACGAATAGAGTTCATAAACATTTCATGATTTATTATGTTTTAAAAATCTGGAAATTATTTTTTTGTTTTGTGCTTGAGGTACTTGAGTACCTCAAGTACCTCAAGCACAAAACAAAAAAACTCCTTGGTGGTCGGCAAGTAATCAAAACAATTAGTGAAAAATAATATGTGACTTGTTATTTATCAACATGCATCTCTCAACTTTACATAACTATGAGAATACTCCTAGTAGCCGCAGAAGAAGTCATAATATGTTTAAGTGTCACGACAAAGCGCAACAAATTATTTTATGATCAACTTAAACAGGTCAATGATGAACTTAAAGATGATGATGAGATTATTTGTCTAAAGGTCGACGCATACTAATTTATCACAAAAAATACATCGTTACTTCAAAAACATACATATAAAAACTAGCAAACATTGTCGTTTTCGATGATTAGGATACAATCAGAAGGGTAGGTTATCGCCAAGGACAACAGCAAAAAAATAGGTGTCAATGACATTAGCATAAAGAACAGCCAAAAAATCATTGAGCTCCCCTAATATTTTTGATAAACAAGAGTAACTCAAATTGGCACGGCTCAACTGAATAAACAATATTTATCCAGAAGCTAAGTAAATAACTTAATTCAGTTTAAGCCCAGAATCGGCTAGCCGAGAATTTATGAAATAAGATAATTTACATAACAACGCAGATTTTGCTGGAATTGAAAAACACTCTTGTTGCTCGTATAATTTTGATTGTAACAGAAGCTTTGCTTGTTGTATGGGAAGCTACTTGTTTTTAATCGAAGTCATTAGTAGAATTTGCTAAACGCTCAACATGTTAAATCTTGTTCATAATAACAAAAATGTCGTATGTTGCCAAAGTTGATGTACATTACCTGGACGAAGTTTAAAAGCATTCAACTAGGACGTCAATATAAGTAAATGTTAAGGTTCCAAGCAAGGCAATAGGGTCACGACTCACGAAGCCCGTGTAGACTACAATCTATTAAGAGAAAGGTCGTTTTGTTTATGTTTATTTAATACTTGATTGTTTTTTTCTATATATTATGTAGGTACTGTTATATCTAGGTATGTATGTACGTTAGGGAAGGCCGAATTGTATCCTGCCGTAACACAGAATTTTTCTAGCACGGAGGATACGGTTTTGCACATAACTATAATTACATAGAAACTGTCTTACCTTACTTGTAAAAATAGTGCAAAGAATGTGTACCTTATATATTTTGAAATAAATTATTCTTATTCTTTATCACAAGAGGCAAAGCTAGCTTTACAAACTCAGCTTGGAAAGATAAATTAAATACAGAAATATGTAACATACAATAAACCAAAGGGATCAAAAGACTTGGCAAAAGCCTTTGAACAGTATAACAAAGCTTATGAGTTTGACCTTACGAGTAAAACCTGACAAGTACGATGAACAACCTGAAGCAAAGCTTTACTGGGATATAAATTTTATCTGAGGACTATAAAAGAATCGTGTAGGTTGGGTTATCTATAAGAAACTTGTGAAAACAAAATATAGATTTACTAGGAATTCTTTTTTCTGAACAAAATTTTGGACATTTTCGTCTGAAATTTTATGGTTTTAAGGTTTTCATAAGAATAGGGCAAGACCAAAATAGAAACAATGCTGTATATGTAATTTTAATGACAATAATAAAAATCTGGGTTATTAAACCATTGAATAAAACAACAGAGTAAAATATTCTAGGTAGTAAAATAAAAACTGCTACGTACAGTTTGTCAAACGGATCTAGGCATTCGTGAAGTTAGCCGTTTGTCTGCGCAGAACACAATTTTGTATGAAAAAGCGGTCACAAAGCAGACAAACTGCTAACTTCACGAATGCCTAGATCCGTTGGAAGAACTGTACAACCTTGAGTTCCACGTGGTATCGTCTCTTGCGAAGTCATCATACAATTCAACAACATGCACTCGAACGTAGACTGCCAAGAACTATATGGACGATGAGATTCAAATGTTAGCACTCACCTTTGCCAAATTAATATAATAACACTTTGGAATATCGACTTGGCTGAAGTTTTCGAGACAAAATAATTCGAAGTGTCTGTAAAGATTAAACAAACATGTACTTCGGGGCGTTGATTGATTGGAAGTAATTTACAAAGAACATTATTGCTGTATTATCGCAACGAAAACTTAATAAGCCGCTGACCTTTTAACAAGGGAATTCCCTATACAGGAAAGCCAGCTTTTATCTTTGTTAGAAACAACTACGCTGGCAATATGCCCAATACACTTGGTGAACGAGTAAGATTTATTTGTAAAAACAAATTTATTATATTCTTCCGTGTCATCTCTAATATAAGTATTTTTTTCCAAAAAATAAAAGTAGCGTCTTACCATAGAACGTGACATAAAGTTATTCCGGAGTGTAAACTGTAAAAATATATGGTTATTCTTGATTTATTCGGTGGAATAACTTTATGTCACGTTCTATGGTAAGACGCTAAGTACATTGATTTTTCTGAATTTGACAAATTTAAGATTTGTCATACGCTACAATGACGATGGCAAGGTTTTCTTTTTAATTAATAGTAATTTTTGAATTATGGCAATCGATATTTACTACAACAAATTTTTCCATCTTGACAGGACATAAGAGATTAAAAATAACGCAAGATTATTGTATGGCAGTTGTAAGTTTGTAACGTCATATGAATCCGCTCAAAATCTGCTAACGGAGTAAATCCCAACTTCGTTCATTTATAAATCACATTCGTTATGGCATTCCAATATTTCCACCTGTCGCTATAAATTATACAAAGAACATTCTTGTGGTAAGTATTATATTTTGTTAAGTATACTTATATAATATTTACTGTTATAAAAATCGTCATGTAAGAAAGAGTAATAACGAAATTGTGAAGAAGGAAAAATTACTTCCTAAGAAAAAGTACAACGTGACTCGAATAACCGCTGCAGCGTCCATTGTATTTGCTAGACGACGTGAAATTACATCTTTATTCTCGGAGCATTCATAGTGGAACCTGTTGTAGTCAGCATGCATACAAACTAAACACGTCTTTATTTGTCCAGACGAATAGAAAAATTTAAGAAGTTTATTATGCAAAGTTAATCAAGTTAGGATTTCGTAACACTCAATCGAAACTACCGAACGAGTCCACCAGTTCCTTGCACTTGTAGAAAGTGTTTTTCAAGCGTAGATATAACATGTGGATTAAGGCATCGGACGTGACTGCCAGCCTCGCTGAGGCCCGCTTGCACAATTCAATTTTGTAATAATCAACCAGGGTCACATAAAGCGCGGCGGATAAACATAATGCGTATTACCAACGTATCAAAACCCTGGCCATTGATCTTTATGTTAACGAGCAAACTGTTAGGAACTTTGTTCTTCGCCGAGACGGCCCGGGGATCATTTTGGAACACGGCTAGACAATTTGAACAAGGGAATAAAACTTGCGGCGTACCGGCTAGACGTATCGATTGCCTGTGCAATTGTGAATCACTACTCCTTCAACCAGTGCCGGCGATAAAAGTGCATGCGTTCGCGATAACATTACATCTATTGGATGAAAACATGTTCTTGAAATTCAATGCTGCATTGGAAATGTAAATGCATTGTATTGTTTGCTTTTAAATTGGGGACTGAACTGTTATAAGTGCCGATGTAGGCAGCTTTTGGAATATTTACCTCGTCCTCTTCATTTATGAACTCGACTGTGGTGTGTTGTTTACTCTGCGACTCGGCGGCGCTGTGCTTAGATGATCTTCCATCTGTCTGATCTAGAACTGAAACAAAAAGTTATGTTTAATCATCATTACCTTTAACATCGTTTTCTTAATCATAATTTTAACATGGAAATGTTTATGTAACTACTTTTTCGTAATTCACAATACCTAGACAAAAAAAAAGGTTATCAATTGGCTAAAAGCAGATTACTGCATGTTCATATAAAGGATTAAAAAAATGTTCCATAGCATAATTTAAAATGCTACTTCGATCATACCAGTCATTATTAAAGCTAATCAAACAAAACATCTTCATTAAGGTATTAACTCTAGCACAACATAGAGTTAGTTATTTGGTCAACAACACCGAAAAACGACTGTTCAGAGTTCATTCTGAAATAGAATCCTTAGCTATTGAGTTTGTTACACGCTTTGAGCGTGATTCACTGCACACGGTCGTCAGACAGTTACAGGAACATCCTCCAATATGCACTACAAGAATATAATTTAACTAGCTGAGTCCCGCGGTATTTCCTGCATTCCCTCTAAAATATCATGAACTTTTAAAGATATCCTATTCCTATGCGTTTATCCAGGGTGTAGGTAAGCTACCCCGACAAAAAAAAACCATCTTAATAGGTAAGTCTAGCTTTTAGCGTGATAGAGCAACAAACATCGAGCAATCCTGGAGTCCTGAACTTTCTCATGCCCTAAGCACTAACATTCATGTACCAACCTGACCTAGTATGATTGACCTGACCTGACCAGATGTCACAACATCGTCAGATAAATTACCCGATTAAACATGTGTGTTTTAAAGAAAACAAGGATTAGTCATCAGTCTACGTGTTTAAGTGTTAAGCACAAACTTAAATATAAATATCGAGATTTCCTTGTCGACGTAAAAACGTGACTTGGATGAATGAAATACCTACATAAGAGTCCACGCATATTATATTTTTTTCAGTAAAACAAAGAATTTCATGAAATGATTTCGACGACTACTAGAATATTACAACTTAAATTAAGCACCTACTCGTATACATCCTGATGAAAGGCCAAGTCTTGAGCTTGGAACGAAATAATCCAGAACCATAAGGTTAAGAATAAATCTTTAGTGAATCAGCTCGCATTCCCTCGCGTATTTATTTACATTTTTTAAACCTTATCGATGAATATAATTCTCACAGTGACGAAAAACAATGAAAGGAAACAACGTCCTTGTACAAGAATACCTGAATTCTAACAGCAAACTGTAAAAGCCAAGTAGCCACGATGCTATCAAACTACTAGGAAAAATTTACCTGCTTCATAAACAAATAGACTTTCAAGCATGAATTTTGGTGCTTCTATTTCGTCAAAAGAAAATAGGAGAAAGGATTCAATTAGATTCAATTCATTTCGGCCATAAATATAGGGATACATTGCAGTCGCAAATAGTCGCAATCCTGTTTATTTCGAAAGCCGTGAGAACATCCCACTACGCCAGCATGGCTCATTAATAGTTCACATAACTATTTATTACACAATATACAAGAACATAGTTCCTTTTGACCTTTTACTATAATTGGAAAGCGAACGAGGACAAATTAAAAATACAACACTGCATCGGTCATGTCATGCATGATCTAGCGAGTACACCGTGTTAGTAAATAAATGCGAGTTAAAAATAGATTATGTCGAATTGTTTTCTAAAAGACGAATATGTCGATATATAAACTTAGACACCCGAAAACACGGGTCGGACTTGCACACGGAAGGCCATTTGATTTTTTTGGATATCGTTTAAAGTATTTCAATTCTAGGTTTAACTTAAACCTTTTCTTATTTTTAAAGCTATAAATGACCTCTCAATATACGACATGACAGCTTTATTAAGAACACCATAGAAGGATAAGTGGAAGGAAGACGAGGAAGAAGAAGGCCTAGAATCGTATAAATGAGTCAGATAAAAGAGACGATCGCTGTCATGTCGTATAAAAAAGTAAAGGAGACCGCATTAGGGAAAAGTGGAGTTGCATCATTGCACTGACAAGAGCTGGCTGAGTTTTTAAAGGAGAATGGGCATTCCCGCCCAAATCAAAAAACAGAGACCCCGCAGAGTGGGAGTATGGTGGAATGGGTAGACCTTCAATAACACTACATTTCATTGTATGACAGCTAAAAAATCCATCCTACAGAAATCGAGATATTTGGTGACTTTTACCATCACATTTTTTGACTTACAGGCTTCCCGCAGACAAGCCACTATGGGCATTCGATAGAACTTTAGAAGCACTACATTTGATTGTATAACAGCTAAAAAATCCATCCTGAAGAAATCAAGATCCTTTTCCTTTCAGGTTCCTTTTTGGACTTTTTTTTTGTCGCTGGGTAAAATGCTGGGTAACGCATCCCCTCCGCCGGGAACAAACATGAAAAATATTTGTCGCTTACATACTTGTTGCCAACATGTTTGATACTTGTTGCCTACATGTTTAATACTTGTTGTATACATGTTTGATACTTGTTGCCTACATGTTTAATACTTGTTGCCTATATGTTTAATACTTGTTGTATACATGTTTCATACTTGTTGTATACATGTTTAATACTTGTTGCCTACTTGTTTGATACTTGTTGCCTACATGTTTAATACTTGTTGCCTACATGTTTAATACTTGTTACCTACATGTTTAATACTTGTTGCCTACATGTTTTATACTTGTTGTCTACTTGTTTGATACTTGTTGCCAACATGTTTAATACTTGTTGCTTACCTGTTTGATACTTGTTGCCTACATGTTTAATAGTTGTTGCCTACATGTTTAATACTTGTTACCTACATGTTTAATACTTGTTGTATACATGTTTGATACTTGTTGCCTACATGTTTAATACTTGTTGCCTACTTGTTTGATACTTGTTGCCTACATGTTTAATACTTGTTGCCTATATGTTTAATACTTGTTGTATACATGTTTCATACTTGTTGTATACATGTATAATACTTGTTGCCTACATGTTTAATACTTGTTGTATACATGTTTAATACTTGTAACCTACATGTTTAATACTTGTTGCCTACATGTATAATACTTGTTGCCGACTTGTTTGATACTTGTTGCCAACATGTTTGATACTTGTTGTATACATGTTTAATACTTGTTGTGTACATGTTTAATACTTGTTGCCTACATGTTTAATACTTTTGTTGTATACATGTTTAATACTTGTTGCTTACTTGTTTGATACTTGTTGCCTACATGTTTAATACTTGTTGTATACATGTTTAAACTTGTTTAATACTTGTTGCCTACATGTTTAATACTTGTTACATGTTTAATACTTGTTGTATACATGTTTAATACTTGTTGCTTACTTGTTTGATACTTGTTGCCTACATGTTTAATACTTGTTGTATACATGTTTAATACTTGTTGTATACATGTTTAATACTTGTTGCCTACATGTTTAATACTTGTTACATGTTTAATACTTGTTGTATACATGTTTAATACTTGTTGCCTACATGTTTAATACTTATTGTATACATGTTTAATACTTGTTGCCTACTTGTTTGATACTTGTTGCCTACATGTTTAATACTTGTTGTATATATGTTTAATACTTGTTGCCAACAATACGATTACTTTAAATAAGGATTTATGTATGTAGTTTAGTTTAATTAAACTAAAGATAAATAACAGTGTTCAAGTCACCGACAGCAGGTAACGTGCCCAAAAGGTTGGCGGCATTACCTCGTTGGATGGCTATACTTATCCTCTGTCCGAGGTAAGCACCAGCCCTTTGGTCATTGGTCTCGTCAATCAACCTCTTGGATAATTCTCTGAAAAGGAGCCACGCCTCTGGACCCCAAGGACCTAAAGTTTCCACTCCAAAAGGCAGAAATATATATTGTTGCCAACATGTTTGATACTTGTTGCCTACTTGTTTGATACTTGTCTGTAGTATGTAGTTTTAAGAACATTACTTGACTAAAATTGTCTGTTATCATTGTGTAAACTGTTGGTGAACCTAATAAATAAAATAAATAAATAAATACTTGTTGCCTACATGTTTGATACTTGTTGCCCACTTGTTTGCTACTCTTGTCTATAGTATGTAGTTTTAAGAACATTACTTGACTAAAATTGTCTGTTATCATTGTCTAAACTGTTGGTGAACCTAATAAATAAAATAAATAAATAAATACTTGTTGCCTACATGTTTAATACTTGTTGATGGTAAAAGTCACCACCTTTAACTGCAAATATCTCGATTTCTGCAGGATGGATTTTTTGCTGTCACACAATGAAATGTAGTGCTTCTAAAGTTCTATCGAATGCCTATAGTGGCCTGTCTGCGGGAAGCCTGTAAGTCAAAAAATATGATGGCAAAAGTCACCACCTTTAACTGCTAGTATCTCGATTTCTGCAGGATGGATTTTTTAGCTGTCATACAATCAAATGTAGTATTTTAGAAGATCGTTTTTTGACTTGGGCGGCGCTTCATACATGCCTGCCCATTCTCCTTTGATCATGATGAAATAACCCCTCATTTTTTTTTATATTATTTTATTATTTGTTGTGGTTCAATACAACTCTGTGGCAGAAAGACGGACGGAGGCTTGTTGCACAGTCTGGAAACGAACGTAAAAACAAAAATAAAATGTTTCTAAGCAATTGTGAAACGTGACTGAGTATCACTGGGTCTATTTACTCAGTCGCCAATCGATGCCATATCATAAATTAATAAGCATCATTGGAGACACGTGTCGATGAACAATAAAACACTTGATCATGTTTTCTAACGACAATGACATTGATATGTCTTATGTCTATTTGTTGGTTTAGTGCAGGTTTTTAAATCTAGTTACCTTCAACAAATCAATATTCACTGTTGAATAGAACTGAGCGCTTCCATGTTTCTCACTGCTGGTAAATCGTTAAGCCATAACGGAGGCCTTACGGAGGCCTTAAGGCGGCCTAAAAACTCCGTCATTAGAGTCAAGAGCTGGCCACTGACTCATGCGAACTTACCGTTTTAGTGGTGAGTTCAATCAGATGGAACTTTACGGAACACTTTATAGGTTAAGCTCGCCTTCCTTACTTTCTGCTTCTATCTTATTTGTTTTATTTGAACTTATTTGGAAAGGTTTGTATGTATCAATACTAATATTATAAAGAGGAAAGATTTGTTTGTTTGTTTGAATGGAATAGGCCTCGAAACTACTGTACCGATTTGAAAAATTCTTTCACCATTAGAATCCTACATTATCTCTGATGAACATATTTATCCCGGCTATATTTATCCCGGAAAAGTGAAGTTTTCCTGAGGGACCTCGGGTAACACCGCGACGGACAGCTAGTGTATTGATTGATTTACAATATTACATACTAGCTGCCGTACTAGTTTCGGAGCCTATTCAATTCAAACAAATCTTTCCTCTTTATAATATTAGTGTAGACATACATACCCTGCAAGTGCATTTAATTCCTCTGGGTACGGAACCCTATCACTAAGACTCCGCTGTCCGTCCGTCAGTCACGGCTGTATCTCATAAACCGTGATAGTTAGACAGTTGAAAATTGAAATTTTCACAGCTGATGTTTTCTGTTGCCGCTATAACAACAAATATTAAAAAACAGAATAAAATAAATATGTAAGGGGGCTCACATACAGGAAACGGATTTTTTTGGCGTGTTTATAGAGATAATGATACGGAACCCTTCGTGCGCGAGTCCGACTCGCACTTGACCGGTTTTTACGCATACAGACGTCATAGCCATTTATGCTGTGTCGGGTGTTGGAACTAGGTACTGTTAACTTTCTACTTCGTTATACAATTAGTTAATGAAATGTGGGCTAACGTAGATCGCGAGATAACTGACCGGCAAAAAACAAGTACCTACGAGTTAAACTATGTGGTTGAACTCTTTCGGCACGTCTAACGGCATCGATATAAATCTCAACCTTGTCGGGTCTCTTAATAAGTTATATTCAAAAATGTCCTCACGTCATCCAACCTGTTTTTGTGATGTTATTCAATAACCTGATTCTATTTTAAGATCGTCTAGTTTCTTAGATAGGTAGATTTTTTACTGCTAAAATAAAATGAAAAGGCAAACCACGAATTATTTTTCTAAAATAGAAATAGTTCTATTTTAGAATAATAAGCATAATATCTAAGATTGTCTAAGATCAGCTATCTGCCATAGAGATCCCGAGAAAATCGGTCCAGCCGTTTCGGAGATTAGTTAGAATTAACAGACAGACACACAGTAATTTTTATTGTTTTTTTTTTATAGGACACTTGAATTTAATATTTTTATTCATATTATTCATATTGAAGTTTTGTATTAAATAGGTAAGCAAATAGTACTGAACCTATTATAGAAATAAAAACTAAGTTATAATGTTTATTTTTCTTCTGCAGAGTACCTACCTGGATCTGCTGTGAACTTGTGACGTCATAGGGTTGACGTCACGATAAACGCTCGATTAATATTGACATTGAGAAACAACGAGGATGCAATTAACCGTCAATGAAAAAATGTAGCATGGAAACTGTGGATATATTATATATAAATATACATATATATAATAGATATATAACTTGATTGTAATTGAGTAACGGGATGTTTGTTTTTCTAATAACCAGTAATAGCGAGATGTGACTCAGCTTGAGAACCAATAATATTCAATCAGCTATTCAATCAGCTGTAACAGCTGATTGAATATTATTGGTTCTCGAGTTAATTGCTCAAGAGGAAGTAGATTTTTGTTTTCTTTAGTCTTTTATCATTGAGAAACATAATCATGAGCTTTTTAAGAAGCAGGTATCAATCTTTAATTTATTTAGTCTGACAGTCGGACCTTGCGTCTAACTTTACTAAAGACATTTACATACAATTACAACATACTAAGATATGTTTTCTCATGTTTTTCAAATTAAACAATCAACCATCCTTAGATAGCTTGACTGATTCTATTGTATTTTGTAATTTTATGTACATATTGTGGTAGTTTAGTTTCTGTAAATAAATGTAGTACGTTTAGAAAAAAAAAAAAAAACCCGGATGGACATAAAAAAATATTACTAAAATAAAACTCAAGCGACAATAACAACCCCAGTTTCAAACATAAAAACGACAAGTTTAAAGATAAATATCTTTTTGTATGCCAACAAGATATTAGTCGTCGAGAACTCAAGGTATATCCTGTATGGTGATGTTATAATGATGAAAGCTACTGAGGAGGTAGGATGTTCTCGGGGTTTTTTTTATGTTGATCATACGATTACGCTACGCGAATACCGTATGTGTATGATAAGATAAACTCAAGTGTTTGTGGCGTGTGCTTGAACCACAGCTTGTTTATTTGAATACTGGAAAAATAAATACATCAGTGTTATGATAAATCGATAAAATATGCCATTGATAATATTTAATGTAATATTACATGTTGTAGTTATCACAGATTCCATGTTAACGATAATCATGTAAAATAATAAATGAATAATAAAATGTAAAACAAAACAGATTATTTTAAATGATTTATCAAAACCTTGCTATTTTAATATCACGATAAAATACGATACCAATTATCTTTATAAGCGTTAGTAAACCAAGTGGCAGTAAACGTTAAATTCACTGAAGATCATAAAAGTCGGTAAGTAAGTTTTGTGCGAGTAGGCGTGATTGGAAGGCATCGTTAATGCGTCTCAAAAATCATTTACACGGAAGAATTTTAAGGCGAAGTGAGCTCTGGCTTACGCCGCGCTCGTCACCCTCCTAGCCCCCTAGGCCGTCTGATGTTGTGCTGGTCGGCCCGCGCACAATTACACTGAACGTTATTTATGAATGTATTTTTTGCTAGAAAATAATACTCCTTGGCAATAAAATAAATCCGTAATCCTCTACCGTATTTATTAGGGAACACGTAGACGAAATTTCATTACAAAAATTTAAATTTAACCAGCAAATGAAGATTTAGAGGTAACTTTGTGATTTTTTTCTATAGAGTCAAATTAAGTCAATCGTGTTTCGACTAATAAACTGATATCCTAAAATAGTTTAGGATATCAGTTTATTAGTCGAAACACGAATAGTCATTGTCATCAAAAAAATATAAAAAAATCGGTGTTTTTATGCCTTACAAATGACTTGACGTACAGTCAAAACGTGAGTTTTGCGACATACACCTTTACCAATACGATATCGTATCGCACTCGGCTGCAAAAAGTCTTAGAAGTGCGGCGCTCGCTCCACCGCTAAATAGCATCGGTTTAGCAAAACGAGCCAAAAAATGCATGTGTAATTTATGCTTACAGTCGCGCCCCCACCGCGGCTAGGTATTCAATGACGTGATAGCCTCTTCATGCACTCGACTAGACCACGCTCGCGTCAGGGTGAAGTGAAACCGATATTTTGTGCGATGCGAGCATCTCCTACTATGAGTTATACACTCGTTCGTAGGCTAGAACCACGGATTTATAAAATTTATAAATCCGTGGCTAGAACCAAGTATTCCGAACCGAAAAATTAGTCCTTGAGGTCAACAATCGCAAGTTTTTTGTCGGGTCCAAACATTCAGATCGAGTAGATGTAGCTTCAGACATCTCTGAGACAAGATTTATAGCAAAGTTCATAGTAACTCTAAATAACCGTTAGACACATTTCATTCTTAAAGATACACATAGCGAGTACTTACCTACCTACCTATAGAATAGGATTTCTATTGTAGAGTCGCTATTTTTTATTAACATACACGTCTGACTAGCTCTTTTGTGTCGCTTTGGTATTGCGTGGCGAAAAACTTCAGAGATATTTATTATTCTCAAAATAAAATAAAATCCCAGAAAGTAGATCGCCTGATGACCTAAAATCCGTCACCAGGTTTCCAAGCTCATATGAACTGAGTTCTTTGTTTTGTTATCCCCACAAAGTTCAGTTCTACAGAATTCTTAACAAAGCTTTATTATGGGTACCTACACTCACAAAGAAAATGGTAAAATTATACAAACAAAGACATTAGTTCTAGGCGTAAAGTTCAACAGTTACCTATTCATTGAATTTGCATGGCTGCCGAGCGGCAAGCTACGCCTGGCCTTGTCACTTATTGATCAAAGCTTATTTATACAATCAAAATGTAATTAATATTCTGTAAGTGAGGTTTCCTCGTACAGTTGTAGACGCGGAGATTTAGATTGAAGATGGGTAGCAATAAGCATACGAAAAACCGGTAATGATAACACTAATAAATAAAGTAGCTTGCATAATAATGCCTAATGTATGTCACGTCTTACAAATCAAGGAACAAAACATACACTACAAAACTGTCGTATTGATGAATTGATGATTTAATAGCTACTCTTTTAGGCTTATTTTGTTCAACTTCAGCCCGCAGCTCGCGTTGTACCATTTTAAATAGAATAGAAACTTTTATTTTGTGCCACAGAACAATTATACATAATACAGGTAGGTACATTGTATTGT
The DNA here is from genome assembly GCA_963565295.1 of Epirrhoe alternata. Classification (NCBI taxonomy): domain Eukaryota; kingdom Metazoa; phylum Arthropoda; class Insecta; order Lepidoptera; family Geometridae; genus Epirrhoe; species Epirrhoe alternata. The sequence continues at coordinate 10,848,888 of OY751386.1, read as the reverse complement.
ATGCTATTAAATTAAGTTAGACAACATCTAATTTGTACACTCTTAACTTAAAAGATGTATGTAACATCAAAATTGGTCGTCACTCAGCAAAATGTTATAGCAGTCAACTGTAACGCTGGTCTTCCGTGTCTCTAGTGGCCTATCCTATGTTGTTATACCAGCCTAAGATTTACTATTCCAAGTATAATTCGATCCGAATCACTTATTACAATAGTTATAGAAACACATACAAATTCATTCATTCGTCGTGTCAATTTGCTTGCTCCAAAATGAAGCCACCGCTATGGCCCTATTTGAAGCTGCAATAAGGTCTTCCTGGGTGCAGCTGCAATGGTTGGGCACAAAGGGCAGGAAAGGAGATGCGACATATTTTGTGTTGGGGCTCCGCACTCACATACAAATAAGAATTATTCTAAGTGGGATTTGGGTACTGTTGACGAATTAATACGGTTTTTTTATGTATTTATTTAGAAAAGCTTCGAGGCCGAATTATGTGGTAAAACAAGGTTCAGCCGCTGGAAGTCGGCTTAAACTAGTTGTTAGCCAGTTACCCCACTTCGACTATAATATTAGCCGTAAACACACTATCAAATAAGTGTAGGTTTAGTAAACTGTGTTTTCCTTTCCACAACGGAATTTTAAAGGCATGATTGGATACATTTAAAATGTCTAGTATCTAGCGAAAATGTAGACATCACGGATTTCTTCTGGTCTGTGGTAAACGAAGATCATAAATAATAAAAAAAAATATCGAAAGCTTGAAAAAATGTAATAGTTTTCTTCAAAAATTCTAAATGCATGCATCTCTAGTGCATGCATTAGCATTTTGTAAATACCACATCATAATATGGGTTAACTGTTAGCAAGTGTGATAAAAATTATATTCTATTATATGTATATATTATATGTACTTGATATTATTAATGAATAAATGATTATAAACGTAAAACGTAAACAGGGGCACGACTGTATCCCCAAGGCGCGGTAGACATTCTCTCAGATCTTTTTTTTATGTATTCCAGATCCTTTGAAGATGCCTAAGGGGGTAGTCAGAGGCATGTTCAAATACATATTTGATACATGCCCACATCTTGGAGAAGTTAGTATTCCATACGTGACAGGTTGCAAGCCCATCGCCGCCTGTAAGAATACTAACTGGTTTCCTCACGATGTTTTCCTTCACCGTTTAGAGCACGTGTTAAAGCGCATATAAATTTTACGAAACGCAAAATCCATTGATGCACGGCCGGGATTCGAATTGAAAGTCGAGGTACAACCCCATTCAGCCAACACGGCCAAATGCTGGCGATGAACAGAAACGTAATGCCATTTAGCCGATCTTCAATATTCTTGGGTTTATATTTTCTATAAAAGGTGATATAAGCTTGACCTTAGAATGGACATGTTATTGGGTCAACATGAATTTGGATTGATTTAGTATGAGCTGGTCACCATGCCCCATTCTAGCCATTGGAGGTAAAAAAACCACGATCAATGTATCATTGCAGATAATGAAGAGGTAGAACAAAGTGTTCAATTACTGCGAAGGTTTTTCATATGCACATTAATGTAAGTAAAATATGCACGATAATAATGAAAAAGTCAGTAGGTCACGTAACGAGTTATGCCCAATTAATGATAATGAACACAACTTTGATATCCCCTGACCTGTGCATCGGTTTTATGTAGTGCTTTGTGCGTTGACAAACATAATTAAATATGTCCATTCACTAATTGTTTGTATTCTAATGAGTTGCTATTGACCTCAACATAGACCCACTTTGTTTACTATCGTAGTAAACTTACAATCAGGTGACATTAACTTTGCATTTGCTTCATATTTTGCGCACTGCTTGATCTTCGTCACGGTCTTTAAGCATCGTATATATATGTCATAAGCGATGGTAGCTTTAAGTTATACCACTACAGTAGTAATAACTTATGCAGAAGAAATATGTACTATCCCACTCATATAATAAAGCTGAATGTTTGTGAGTTTGTTTAGATGTTCGTAAGTTTGTATTTCCATCACGCCTAAACCAGTGAACCGGTTTGGACTAAACTTGGTATAGGCATAGATAGTGACCTGGAATAACATATAGGCTATTCAAAATGTTGGTATCACGCGGGCGAAGCCGCGCGCAGAAGCTAGTCTATAATATTGTTGATCGAAGGCTTCGACTAAACAATAAAGGTCGTCCTTCCGCATCGCCATCAGAGAACAACAAAACAATTTGCCGGAAACAAATCTTTGACGATCACAGATAAAGACGAAGTCAGTAAAACTATGACGATTCGTATAACCTGTCTGACCACGAGATCTAGCCACTTTTTACACGATAATATATCATAACACCACATGTTAAAGTTCAATATGTTTTGAAAGGCTTGAATGCAAAAGTGCATATATATACAGAGTGGAACTAGGTCGCATCAGGGTCGATCCCTCGATGTATAAGCAAGCATTTCAAAAGCCAGAACAAGTTCGGGTAGATCGTATGACTTTATAACTTTTCAATTTTCTTTAGTTTACCGGTGTTCACGTGATGTGAATTAACTTTTGTTACAAAACGTAATTTTATTATATTACAAATACTTGTAACTAAAAGTAATGTGCAGAGTTGTATCATACAAAGTTTTTGAAGTAAAAACTTCTTTAGGCGCGTTTGGCAGTTTTGAGTTGAGAAAAAATTCTTGGATTCGCCTCGAAAAGGTCACGTGCGAGTCACGTGACTGCTCACTGACACCGGGTTATTTGTCATGTTTAGAACCGTTCAAGTTTTGATTTCTGCCGGCACTCCTGAGATCAGAAGTGCCAGTGTTTTTTTTTATGAGACTAGCATTTCTACCGTATCTTGTCCTAACTATGTTTCGTGGCAATTCATACTCGTAAATTAGATGGTAGAAAAGTAAGGACCTTTCTAAAAAAAAATATTGCAAAACTAACAAAGGCCAGTGCAATATAGTTTTCCATAAGAAGGTACTAAAAGTCCATCTTAACAAGACATAGACCCTTTACCATAAAGCTCCAACTCATTACTTCCGTTCAGGTGTTCAGTTCAATACGAAGCTTTGTGCTCTATCTATACTACTAGAATAAACACTTCACCGTTTTTATAGCTAAAATATTTTATTCAAGACAAAGCAAACAATATTAAAGCATATTTTTATCCGAAACCAAAACTATACCAAAGCAACATAACAAACTCGCAACAAAATTCAGAGATAAACACAAATAAATACTACAATTTAACTTGGACACAGAAGTTTATTATTTACGACGACAGTCACGGCTAGGCTACGACAGTAGCGACAAGTTATGAACTGTAAGTAACGAGAAGACTGCCCGGTCCTCGGAAGATAAAATGTTATGGCTTTCGCAACTAAGTGCTAGAATATGAAGTAAACTGAGAAAAGCAAAATATACTTTATAAATAAGCTCTACATAAATCAGAAAACTTAGCAGCGATGAATGTCCTTTTTAGGTAAAGCTCCATAGAAAGAAGCTACGTGCTGCTTGACTTGACTATAAAGCAGAGACTGAGCAAATACAGGGTGCGACGAAGCGCAAACAGTACAGCGAAACGTGGCCCATTCAATACGAACGCAACTAGATCGGATAACTGATTCAGGTCGTGTCCAAACTGGTGTAAATAGCTAAAACTATTGCGACCTAGGCTGAAACAATTCAATGAGCGATTCTACAAACAATGAAGATTAACAAAGACGATTTAGACACAACTTCGTCTTTTCGTAACAATCTAATGACGAATCTAAAATGTAATAATCTAGAATTCTAGACCATTCTAATTGTTCTTGTTTGTTATAAACTTGAGACCCCACAAATTATTGATTTATAAAATCAATGAAGATAGTCGAGATTAAAACAAGATACTTCTCAATCAAAGAGAAACACTCACAACAATACTTAATCAGTTCAGTGAAGTTCGTCAACACAAGTTTCAAGGGCCTTGTCTCCGGCGGTATCAGAACTTTGTCTCGAGAGGCAAACTTCTAATTGTACTGTACTCCATAAGCTCTGCTTGACGTATTTTGAGAGATTTTGTCTTAGCTGTTATAACAAATTGCACATAGCACAATTGAGGTTACCCAGATAAAGAGCAACGAAATCTTCGAACGGTCCGCGTCACTTTCACCAGTCAGCATCTCAGCATGGTGACTCGACAGCAAAATGAGTCGTTTTGTGTCTGCCTGACTATACGGATATTGCGTGTAACTGTTATGCAATATGATCCGGAAAGCGACAAGCAGAAAGATTAATCTGTACTTTCTTAGTAATGATACAGATAATTGAGAAGATATACTTTGTAAGGGTGTCGTTGCGTGCATTATTGCGCCATTGTTTTTTATTAGACGAGATTGTCTCTTCAACAAGGTGGTTGAAATATTTATCAACGCTCTGCAAACTGACCTCATGTCATGACATCAGTGGGAAAGCAACGCAATGTCTTCTTAATAGGTTGTAGTTGTGCCTGATGACACCGCTGAATGCATTTGCCAAGTAGGCTGTTCTTGTATGACATGTCACGAAGGGAAGATCAGCAATAATGTTATTGTGATTGCTGTTGCCGAATCAGGCGATTTTCCTTGTAACTGTGCAAATATTGCGTTATTTTGTCTCATTATGTCGTCACCCAGGCAGCACACAAGTCATATAACTGGCCAACAATTTAACCTTATGCAGGGGTAAGCTTTATTATATATGTATAAAAGCTGTGTGTATTGCCAAGTTCTGTATTAAAGTTGTTTTTTGTTATGATAATGCTATTAGCTGAGTTAGTTCTGTAATTTGCCGATTTTATTTCTTATAGCTGAATAGTCATCATAAATAGACCTGTTACTCAAGAGTTTGTGTAACCTTTTGTATAACACTGGTATAAGATTCTATTATCCAGCAGAGTACTGAATAATTGAGGTTCTGTTCTCTTTTAGCTGTATTACACACCACATCTTGACAGTTACACAGCTGCTGTATAAAGTAGGGTGAGGTTCCTGTTATGAAGCATATAGTTAGTTAACAGAATTTAAGGTAGCTGTTATAACTACTTTATGCCGCTTTAAGTACGAAATTACTGTCATGTGCAGCTAACTGGGGTAAAAGCAAAAGTAACAGATTCTTATGCAGAAGTTGGCTGAGTATTCACGAAAAGTAGACATTTTTTAAGCTAGCAGAACTATTTTGCAATATTTGTCAGCATTTATGCGGCTAGTAGTGTGACATTCGATTTCGTGCGTGCGCTTTAAGTGTGTTGTGTAAATATGCCGCCTATCAAAAAAAATGCTAAAAACATCTCCAATTCATGGAAAAATAGAAAAAGAACAGGAGGCATACGAAGAAAGTGCTTGCGCGAGTATGAAAATATAAAAAAATCTATTTGTGCTAATCCACAAACGGCTGAAGAAAGTTCTTCCAGTTCATCTGATCCAAGTAAAAATCAAGTGCGAACACAATCCATAGAAACGGGTTCCGTAATAAATAATTATGAATCTACATTGTGTGAAGATTATGAATTAATTCAGAGGTCTGAAGATAGTGATGCGAGTTCCAATAATTTTGAAACAAGTGAAACGGAATATGAAAAAAATTTAATATTTCGTAATAACTTAAAACAATGGGCCATAAATAAAAACATTTCTCTAGAAGCCTTAAGGGAATTATTATCTGTCGTCAATCACAGATTGCCAGGAGTTTTGCCAGTAGACCCGAGAACATTATTACAGACTAAGAGAAATGTCGTAATAAAAAAAATTGAAGGTGGAGAATACTGGCACAAAGGGCTTATTGAACCTTTAAAAGATATAATAAATTTTGTATGGCTGGAAATCCCTGAATCTATACAATTAAATTTGAATTTTGATGGCTTACCTATTTTCAACAGTTCAAAAAAAGAATTTTGGCCAATTCTTTGCAATATCTGCGAAAAACCAGAAATAGAGCCTCTTGTAGTTGGAATTTATTATGGATCAGGAAAACCAAAGAACCTTAGTCAGTATTTAGAAGATTTTGTCGCAGAAACTCAAAGTCTTCTTGACAATGGAATTCCTATAGTTAGAGAAGGCAAAGAAAATATTATAGTCAATGTAAGAATAAGGTGCTTCATCTGTGACTCTCCGGCTAGAGCATTTATAAAAGGTAAATGATGACTAAACTTGTTACCTACATTACAGACGTCATGCAAAAACTTTTCAAACTTAGGGTTTTGGTAGCGGTAGGGTAGGGGTAGGTTAGGGGTGGGTTAGGGGTAGGGTACGTTACACGACATTCATTGACTGGGGGTACGAAGTTCGCCGGGTCAGCTAGTTAATCCTACTTCCTTCCTACCTATAAAGGCGAAAGTTTGTAAGTATGGATGTATGGATGTTTGTTATTCTTTCACGCAAAAACGGCTGGACCGATTTGGTTGAAATTTGGTATGTAGATAGGTGATACCCTGGATTAACACATAGGCTACTTTTTATCCCGATATTCCCGCGGGAACGGGACTTACGCGGGTGAAACCGCGGGGCGCAGCTAGTATATTATAAAGGCGAAAGTTTGTAAGTATGGATGTATGGATGTTTGTTATTCTTTCACGCAAAAACGGCTGGACCGATTTGGTTGAAATTTGGTATGTAGATAGGTGATACCCTGGATTAACACATAGGCTACTTTTTATCCCGATATTCCCGCGGGAACGGGACTTACGCGGGTGAAACCGCGGGGCGCAGCTAGTTTATATATAAAAGAGGTCTTGCAGATCCTTACTACAATAAACTACAATCCTTTATTGAAAACATTTTACATTTTCAGGTGTTTGCAACTTCAACTCTAAGCATGGATGTTTAAAATGTACGACTGAAGGAGAATACTCGCATCAGTATCATACTGTCGTTTTTCCAAACTCAAGATGTCCTAAAAGAACAAATGAAGAATTCAGAAATAAGAAATATAGAGATCATCTAAAATCTGATACACCCCTTTTAAAATTACCCATAGATATGATCGAAGATTTTCCTATTTCCGATTCATTACATCTGATTGACTTAGGAGTCATGAAACGATTACTCGTGGGATGGCGTGATGGAAATTTTAAGAATCTTACTACAAAATGGCGAGCTGACGATATATTGAAAGTAACACAGTTTTTACTCACCTGTAAACTACCCTCCGAAATTCATAGATCTATGAGAGGTCTAGATGAGCTACATCATTGGAAAGCATCTGAATTCCGGTCATTTTTCTTTTATTTGAGTATTGTTATTCTGCCTGACTTTATGTCGAAAGGACCCTATGAACATTTTTTGACTCTTTTCTGTGGGGTAACAATTTGCTCTAGCCTAAAGTACAGCTCAATATTGGACCTTTCTCACGAATTATTATTATATTTTGTAGAAAACTTTAAAACATATTATGGTAACTACATTACTAGCAACATTCATAATCTGGTACATATTACTGATGAAGTTCGTAAATTCGGCCCACTTAACACCTTTAATTCTTACCCTTTTGAGAACAAACTGTACTGCATTAAAAAAATGCTTAGAGCTGGCAACAAGCCATTATCACAAATAGCTAAAAGGCTTACAGAGAGTGATTGGAATGTTCAATCTAAATTAAGTAAAGCGAAAAATGAAACTAACCAATATCCTGTCATAAAAACAAATAGTAAAAATAGAAAGATAATAGATTTTGGTAAGTTCGTAATTTCTAACAAAAGACAGGATAAGTATTTTATGACTACAGAAGAAGAAATTATAGAAGTGGCAGAAATAACCGATGAACATATCAAAGGGTACAGAATTGAAAATGTATCTGACATCTTCGAATTACCTATTAAGTCTTCATATCTTAATATGTTTAAAACAGGTGTACAAAATGGAAACCGTACAACAGAAATCATAAGTTTCAATAACATTAGCTATAAGTTTGTAGTAACTACAAACAAAAATGAGCTTTATTTCATTCCTCTATTACATACATTAACAATTTAAACTGTATAGACCGTATTCCAATTGCTATGTATTTACTTGGGCACGCTGCTGTTTAGTAACTAAGAACAGTAGGAAGGAAGGAAAGGAATGAAAACCAAGGAAGGAATACTTATCTTGATCTCATGCTATTTTTAAAAAGTGTTGGATATTTGACTAAATGTGTAATATTAATGTGAATTGTAATAAAACAATTATTTAAGTCAATCAGTCTTCCTTTTATTTTCAGTACAAAAATCACTTGAGAATACTTAATTGTCCGATACATCACTACCTATTAAACGATTACACTTAACAAAGTACGAAAAAAAAGCAAGTTATAAATCTGATTATTGTCTAAACGCAAGTGTTTTACTCGGGATTCTGTTTGAAAGAACACTTAATAAAATTCTAGTTATAAAAATCTAAATTGTCTTATAGAAATCAACAAAATAGAATTAAACGTATTAGCGTTACATCGTCATAAAAAAATCAACAAAATATAATTCAACGTATAGCGTTACATCGTAATAAAAAAATTGAAAAAATAGAAGTAAACGTATAGCGTTACGCATTAGGAACGAAATACTTTCATATGGAAACATCTTCTTTCCTTACAAATACTAAAAAGTAATAAAAATAATAAAAATAACAAGACCTCTATTCATTCTCTTCAATTATAGCTTCGTTTTCATTACTTGGATTATTTTCTTCATCATTTTTTTTATTATTAATGCCATTATTATTAGTATTTTCGTCGTTGGGATTATCGTTACCGTCATTATCATTTATATTAACTTCACCATCATTATTAGTATTGTTTTCACTGTCATTATTAGTATTACCTTCATCATGATTATTCATAACATCTTCGTCGTCATGATTATTAGCTGCACTTCTTTGATTCTGAGGCTTACGTTGGACTCTTTTGTCGAATTTCCTTCTTTTCTTGCTGGACTGACGAATGTTCTTGGATGTTTTCCTTTTCAAAGCATTTCGCAATATGTTTTTGAAAAACTCTTCATTATCTTGCACTGTGTACGTGTTGTCCCAATAATAGACCATTTGGAAAAAGAATTTTAATACGTTTTTATATTTTTTGAAGCCTATTTTAAGATCATCTCCACGACTTCCTCCAGTCCAGGAACACTGGCAAAGGAAGTCTTTGGTAAAAATTGAATCTAAAAGTCTATAAGCACAGTTAGAGCCTGATCCTGGTGCCACAGAACATAATATTGCATACTTTTCTAAGTATGTTTGAAGTATTTTAGGGCATGATAGTTCTTTGTCGAGTTTTTCCAAGCTTTCGATGTTATCGACAACTTCCATACACATCCTTTTAGTTTCTGCTCCTTTGGCTTGTGCTAAAGTTGTTACTGTAATATTTTCTGTGCTTTGTTCTTGTATTTCTTGTAACTGAACCGACATTTCCCCAAGCTTTTTCATTATTTTATTTTGGTTGTCCAAAATTGCAGTTTGTATCTCGTATAAATTATTAATTTGGTTTGTCATATTTTGATCATTTGTATAATAATGTACTTCTTGAGGTGTATTTTCTTGCTCTCCGGTGGATACTGTATAAAATGTTTCATCGATAATATAGGAGGGCTGCTGGTTGGTTTGAATTGACGTTTCTGGAAATATTTGTATGGTTGGATCTGCTTGTGTGAATGGACTTGCTTGTATGGTTGGACCTGTTTGTGTGATAGGACTTGCTTGTGTGAATGGACGTGCTTGTATGGTTGGACCTGCTTGTATAGTTTGACTTGCTTGTATGGTTGGACCTGCTTGTGTGAATGGACGTGCTTGTATGGTTTGACTTGCTGGTATGGTTGGACCTGCTTGTGTGATTGGACCTGCTTGTATAGCTTGACTTGTTGGTATGGTTGGACCTGCTTGTGTGGTTGAAGTTGGTTGTTTCATTCTTTTGTTTGGGTTCCCAGGTTTAATCTGCAACAATGCATAAAAACCTTTTCGAATTATCCTAGAAAAATCAACTGTAAAGCTGTAAACACACGATAGTATCAAACTGATCAAACGCAGTGTCGTCCTTCCAAAAATGACAGTGTTTGGGGAATTTTACGGAACTGAAGCGAGCCACGGATTTTTCTTTCTTTCCTTCCATTTGCCTCAGTGCGGCAGTTGCAGAGTTGCAGCGATGGCGTCTGCACGTGCAAATACAATAGAATTTCGAGAATAATATCGCGAATGCGAATTTTTGAGGCTAATTAACACTTAATATTATAAAAATAAACATTACATTATAATTTATTGTTTAAAGTACGTAGCGGCGCGGCGCGCGCTAGCAGAGGCCGCTTAGAACAAAGTGCCATTTTTGGGACGCACACATAGACGCTACATTTACAGGCAATCTGGGACAGTCTCGGACAGAGCTCGGTCGCGAGCATCGCAAGTGCTCGTGCGTTCATCACGACATTCACGCGGCACATACTTACCTACCTTTTAACAAAAAGAATAAGATATATTATTACAGTTACAATGTATTTGGTTGTTTAAATACAACAAAATTATTACATACCTATTACATACCTATTGAACTTATCGTTCGCTGATAAAACGCCAGTATTTAGGTACTACGGGTTAGGTTTAGGTAGGCATATTCTTTGTTGGCGTTCGCCGCCCGCGCCGCCGCCGCGCGCCGCGCGGGTCATGCGTACCTACCTACCAACCTATTCTATTTACGTATTACGCTGGTACTTTTTTATCTAGACGCACGGCATGTATGTATGTTTGTAAACTAATACTACCTACCTCCTTTTCAATTCAGATAATTGCTTATAACCAGTTGCGTAAAACATGGGAAACGCGACTGCCAGCTCGATACAACCTCAATTTTCTTAGTTTGTCGTTCATATTTTTACTTGAACTACCAAAATTATGTAAAAAACGACAATGGATATGGACATAGAGATTTAAATAAATAGGTAGGTAGGTATTAATTTACCATTATTCGTTGAGCTGCAGCATTCAAATTTAGAACTTTTTGAGTAGGAGTAGTACGTTTGTAGGATCGTTCACCGTCATCGGTATCGTCCGTGTCTGTTTTGTCTAACATTTTTGATAATTCATCCTCTGCTTCTTCGTATGTACTATAGTTTCTTCTTTTCACTACACAATTATAGGTCAACCAATCTGTCTGGGGCTGGGTACTATCATTTTTTGATAGTATATCACCGTACATCTTAGGCCAACGCAATATTCCTTTGACTTCCCATGTTTCGGGCACAGTACATAGTTCTACCTTGCCTTGTCGACGAGTCGACACAATTTTAAACGGCATGTTCCCTGAAAAATATCAATAACTTAATTAGTACGTACTTACCTTCAGTAGGCACATCTGGCCACTTGAAATAACCTAAATGTTTTTTGCAAGGCACAACTTACATCTATCTACATTAGTAGCGCAGCGGCTCAAACTACCTATCCTATGTCTGCCACTTATCAACTTTTTAACCCGATGTCTCTTCTTTCTGACTTATTAATGCGACAACTATCTGCTATACTCCACAAACGGCCGTACGCATGCACTCTGATGGCAGACTGACTGACTATACTGTGTTTTACGGCGGAGCGAGTGGGGAGGCGGGGGGGTTAATACACTATGCCGCGCGCCCGCACCGACCGAACCGAGGAGAGTACCTAAACACTACAGAGGTGTAGTAAGTAGTTAAAACCTACTATACTTACTTATTTATTCTGTACTACATTAATTACGTTAAAATGGGAAGCGGACACCCGTTGGTAATGACATTTTAGCCTTTTGAACGAAATAACTTTCATATAACTTCATATATATAAAAAAATAAAAGATGCATCCCCTATTCATTTTTAATTTACTACAACTTCCTTTTACACACGGTAAAAATACTAAAAATCTAACTTCATTTAGATGGTTTTATTGGGCCGGACAACTGATTTACACGAAATGAAATAATTACCGATTAACTAATAATAAATCTGAATATGATTAGAGCTAAAAAAAACAAATAACAAATAGGTCTATACTGTGGGTTTTCATTTATTTTATGACTGAATCCTAATTGTTTGATTTATATTACGAGTGAGTATGATTATAGAACAGTATACGAAAATATAATGGGGGCAGACCACTTTTAACCAGAGAACATCTGAATAAGTGGACACATAAGGTCTGTTATGCAGACATTAGACGAGGAGCCGCTGTGCAAGCAGACTTTATTCAGAATGAGCGTCGCCATAATGAATAACATAACCTATTAAATCATGAGAAATTTTATACTCGAAAACTCAATTATGATAACGAAATCGGTATAATATTCTTGTAAAAAGTATTACAAGATTACTTTTGAACCCTCAAATGGTATAAGAACATGAAAAATATTTCACTCGTAAAAACAAACCAACGACGAAATGTTGTTTATTTCTCAAAAACCTGGCTTATCAGGTAGCGCGTAAAAATTTTGCACGAAATGTATATATGAATACACGGTAAAGTTGCATGCGCACCTACAATTTATTATTTCAAGCACAAATTAAGCGTATAAAATTATTTACTTACCGCTGACATTAAAATTTGGCCATTTATTTTCTGCTGCTGTCACTCACCAAAACAACGCGGCACTTTTAATTTATTTTTGTGTTCGATTATATATGTCAACTTCAGATTTAATTTGAATAAATTCTTGGTAAATGTTCTGAAATAAGCTTAAAGCTGTGTATCATCTGAATATCTGAGCTTTGAAGGACTAAGCATATAGTTCATTCATCATTCATTCATCTTCTGGATAACAGAGCTGTAATACTTGAATAAAAGAACAAAATGCTTTTATGCAGAAGATACTCAGCTTGTCGTACAATTATTCAAAACTTATTCATGTGTTATATTGCTATTACTCAGCTATTAGCGGTATAATTTTGTGCCCAAATTGCTTGAGTAACGTCTGAGTAAGCGCCAAATCAGCTAATTACGGTAGTCTTATTCAGCAATTCGTTTCTGTGACTGCTATTATAAAAAACCTACTCACAAGGTTTGTGCTGGCTGGGCAGTCTATATTACTTTTCCTCGGATTCCGATTCCCCGTAATGATGACACATGGCATGCCTTTCAGTTACTGTTCCAGTTTAATTCAAATGAAAAATTATTGTTTATGAATCATTAGAGTATTGAGTGGCTAAGTTAATCGGTTTTGTTATAAAATAAGCATAAAGTTTGCATCGCTACTTTCTACAATGATCAATCTGGGACGTTACGGTCATGTACAAGACAAAGATAATAATACAGTCGCAATTTCGTAGGCCTTCTTGCTCTTTAAGCCGTAACTAAATAATGCAAGCAGCAAGCATAACCTTCCAAATGAAAGAGTGATTGACAAAATTGGCAAAAGATTCTGACTATCAATAGGGTCGACTGGTCAATATTTACGACCAAAAATTACGATTACACACCATAGATCACTTAGAGCCGATGTATTGACTGTAGCAATGGATTGCAATCGAGTATTATACTCTGTTTGCTTTCCGCAAATAGACACAGTTTGTAAAACCAATTTAAAACCAAGAACAAACATTGCTTCACTTCCTGCAAAGGATGCATTTAGTTCTAAGGTATGAACACTCAATCAAAACCAGAGAGCCTTGCTTCTTTCCTGTAATACTCTGCTGGCACGAACTTCGTATAATTAAACTAGTACTATATTGTCTGTGGATCCTCCTAATAATTACACCAGGTATTTGCATAGTAAACAGATACTAAGTTCACTAAAACTTTTATTGATATTACGACGATAAAAAGCGTGACTAATATTACTAGAGTAGACATTACATTTATTTGGTTGAAGTCAAGCTAAATTAAATAATAACGAACTAATGTGGGTAGGTACACACCCAGGCAATTAATTAAGTTAATACGTAATAGAATAATTTCAACAGAGTAGGAAATCAAAGGAATTTTGGGAGACCCTAAAGCTACTATGTATATATAAATGTATGAAGGTTTCTGATGGCAATGTTGAGTTCAAACAAAACCAACTTCAAGTAGGCAGAATATAAGTATGTGTATAGTATATACACTATATAAGTACGCTTCTATCTAACTAGCGGTACTTTATGTGCAAATGTTAACAGTCTCAGTGAGTAAAGTATGAATTCGAGGTTTAGTTTTTTTGAATAAAATATACGATTCTGCGACACTGTTTCGAAACCTCCTTGACTTTTAAACAGTCACTGCTTTTTTTTTCAATGCCAAAAAGATTCAACGAGTGGATACTTACATTTTAACAGTCATTGACTAACCATCGTGGTCACTTAATAATGAAGATAATGTTTACTTCGGTGCTCTCCAACAATTTACAATCAGTAATTTGATGATTATTTACATTATCATTAAAGCATCAAAGTCAAAAAGCATTTATTCAGTAGGACCGCTGGGATCACTTAGAATAGTCTTAAAACTAATTTTACTCCTGTTTTTTCGCGAACAATACCGTGAAGAATCAGGGCAACAAAAACGGTTTGGGGCTTAGCATTCTATTAGGTGATCCATCTTAAAACTAAAAAGTCAAGCTCCAGTGTGGAGCCAGTCAAACAAAATTGAGGCTCGCCAAAGTAAGTTCAGAATTCAGATGCATATAGGTATACGTTTATGCATCCATATGAAGAGTCTGAGATATTTGTTCCATTCTATCTATAGCCACAGATACACAATCATAACTTGTTTTCTTATAAACTTTGAATATAAATTGAGTAAAAGCACCGAGTCAGAATATTGCGAATACGTTACATAAAACAATTCGTGTGGGCGTTCGACTTCGGCATGGTTCAATTCTTACCTAATAAAAATGCCAGCACGATAATCAACCAATTAGATATGTGGCAAGTTTACATGCGTGACAAGCATGCATGCTTATGTTTACTACAATGGTCACAACATAGCCCTTGCTACGTAAAATTACCTATTGAATCCCACTCATACCACAAAGCTGAAAGTTTGTATGTTTGTGTTTCAATCACACCTGAACCAGTAAGCCGATTTGGATGAAACTTGGAATTTATTTATTTATTTATTGAAACTAGCACGGCTACAACACCAATTACGCTAATTACAAAATTATCAATGTCAAATATAAGAGTCAGAATTAAATACAAATGAAAATAAGTACCTAATATGAATGATATGTCAAAATATTAGAATAAAAATAAATCAACAATAACAATACCTACAATAATTATATACAATGCAACTTTCATCAATACAAAATACAATAGGCGCACATAGCATATAGGTTATTCAAAATGTTGGTACCACGCGGGCGAAGCTGGTTATAAAGGAATTCCGACACCAACAAGTGGATATTCACGGTGCGGAGCTAGTGAGTATGTAATTAGTTTGTATGTGGATAGCATAATCTATGCGCAGTTGTGCTGTGGATACTAAAGTTACTTTTAATATTTCTAAAACTTTCGCGAACACTTCATGAGTCGTGCGATAAATTCTCCTGTGATTATGTCATGGTTTAGCTCCATCCATTTACTTTTTACTGCACCTATAAACTTTATCTTTACAGCATAGTTCAATGATTTCTCAGAAATTTATCAAAAAACCTGTTCAAATTCTCATTAGACTTCCGCAAACAAGACCCACCTTGGAGGCCATGCTACCATACCATGACTAACTAAATAAACCGTGAAAGGCAAAACTTCCCACAGTGTTTTATTGAGATGAACAAATCACTTCAATGTAATTTAGGCCAGGTTTTGTTAAGTGATAATGGGGGATAATGGGGACAAGAAACATCTAACATGCCAAAAACATTGAAACTAGAAATATTATTAACTAGCTGTCCGCGGCGGTGTTACCCGCGATCCCTCGGGAAAACTTCACTTCCCCGGGATAAAATATAGCCTATGTTCATCAGGGATAATGCAGGATTCTAATAGTGAAAGAATTTTTCAAATAAGTCCCGTAGTTCCGGAGCCTATTCATTTCAAACAAACAAACAAATCTTTCCTCTTTATAATATTAGCATAGATAAATATAAAGCTAGCTAGGATGATCATATAATACGGTTTCGGTGTCGGTTCTATGAGTGTTACCCATGGTTTTGTTGTTGTTTTAATAATGATTTATTTAGAATTAATTCTTCGCTTTATCGAAACTTAGCAGTCGGGTTTACTGTATAAGGACGTTCAAAGTTTGCCATTCACGGTAAGACTCCAGTAGGTTTCACTGATTTTACTATTCAAGTTAGCGCGCATCCGATGGCATTGGCCGAATGCGCAATATACTGCGATTGTTTAGATTAGCAGTCACATTCGCACCATTTGCAGATCTAAATTTTCGCAATCGAGTCATATTGTATGTAAAGTTACATTTCATAGGTCACGTCAGACGCTTTTTTTGCAGCGAAGCAATCTCACTATGTTATGTTAGATTCAGATTCAATTACCTACTTATTTTTTTTTAATGTATGTAATTTAGAAAAGGATGAGACCGAACTAGGATTAGTGAATTCTGCTTTCGATCAGAACCCCAAAGACGGCAACAAGTTCCCAAAATTAAAAGGGCGAGCCAAAACTGGTGTTGAGTCGTGAGCACGGACGGACAACCACGTGGATAGTCCTAAAAGGACAGTCAACTCCGAGGCGATGGAAGTACTTTAGTCATATTCTCCACAAAGGACAATATTAGCTCACAATAGAGGAAGGATGGGAAGCCTTTGCCCTGCAGTAAAACGGGCTCATAATAATAAGTATACCTTCATAAACAAATATGTTCAGGAAAGTAATGTAAGTAAGTATAAATAGGTTATGGTTTTACCCAAAGGCTGAAACGATGACGTTTTGATATAAGAAAGGCCTTAACTTCAGGAAAGGGAAGTAATACAAGATAATTGAAGTGCTCGTGGTCGTGCTTGCTTAGTCGTTCTTGATAGATCGTCGAAGTTCTAAACGGTCCGCAAGTGGATGGGTGACCGCCAGTGGCATTTTCTTCTGAGCGCTTCCGTGCTTCGGAGGGCACGTTAAATTGTCGGTCCCGGCCTTGACCAGCCTTGACGGACGCCTTAAGTAAAGCGGCCTAAAAACTCCATCACCAGAGTTGGCCACTGACTCATACGAACTTTTATTGAAGTAAATGATGTTTTAAGAGCCCCGGGTTTTACCCAGCGAAGCTTTTGTCCTATATAAAAAGGGTGTGCAGGAAAGACGGATTTCGGGAAGGCAAAAGTGCCTAAAACCGGTATGGGCCATCGGACCATTTCGGAATTGGGTGGGTCACGCCAGAATGCAACCTTGGAGGCAGGCAAAGGTCGTCTGAAGATGAATTTTACAGTTTCGCCGCCGAAGTGATTCACCAATAATTATGTGTAGACGAGACAAGTTTCATCAATTTAAATAAGCAAATAATACTGGACTTTTCACACAGCATCATCTAGCCCCAAAGTAAGCAGAGATTGTGTTATGGTAACTTACGTACCTAATACCTACTACATGACTGTTAAACTACTTCGTAAATACATACATATTATACATAGAAAACACCCAGAGAGACCCGAGACAAATATTTGTAAATCATATTGATGTTTCTCCCGTGGCGGGGATCGGACCCGCAACCTACTACGTCGCAAGCGGACCTTCGTCCACTGCGCTACAGATGGTCTATGAAACATACGAATCAGGCTAGTAAAATTTCATATTTTTCAGATTTAAGTACTGGTTTATTATTTTGTTGAGGTTTATTTAGTTTGGTCGAAAGAACTCACTCTGTAAAATTGGTTATAGGTTAAATGTCATGACGAAGTTACAAAAGTTGGCAAACCGTGTTTATCCTGAGTCGCAGTGTGGTTTTCGTGCTCAGCGATCCACCACAGATATGATTTTTACGTTTCGCCAACTCCAAGAGAAGTGTAGAGAGCAGAGAAACCCCCTGCTAGTAGCTTTTGTAGACTTAAACAAAGCTTTTGATACAGTCAGCAGGGAGGGCTTATACACTGTATTGGAAAGGATTGGTTGCCCTCCAAAACTCCTCAATCTGATCAAACTTTTCCACCTTGACATGAAGGGTTCCGTTGTTTACAACGCTAACACCTCAAATCCCTTCCATATGCGTAGAGGTGTAAGGCAAGGTTGCGTCTTGGCACCAACATTATTTGGCATATTTTTCTCCGTTTTATTGAAGACCGCTTTTGGAAATTCCACCCAAGGCATACATCTCCACACGAGGAAAGATGGTAAGCTCTTTAACTTATCACTTCTTAAGTCCAAAAGACACCGCCAGGATATTTTCGTGGATAGCTTACTATTTGCCGATGATGCAGCTTTTGTCGCTACATCCCCAGAAGAGCTTCAGTTAATGGTGGACAAATTCAACAAAGCCTGTATGCTCTTTTCCATGTCCATAAATGCAAAGAAGACCGTCATAATGGCGCAAGGTGTAAACGAAAGTCCAACTATTTTGTTGCGTGACACACCTCTGGAAGTTGTTGATAATTTTTGTTACCTTGGTTCAACAGTATCTAGCAATCTCTCACTGGATGCGGAGATTAATATTCGTATAGGTAAGGCATCTACGATGTTCGGGAAGCTCGGTGCAAGAGTATGGTACAATAAGCATTTGACCACCAAAACTAAAATGATCGTTTATCAGACATGTATTCTGAGTATACTCTTGTACGGAGCGGAGACCTGGACATCGTATGCCAAACAGGAACGGAAATTAAACAACTTCCACATGCGCTGTCTTCGGCGCATTTTGGACATATCGTGGAGAGATCATGTAACAAACGAGAAGGTGCTCAGTACCGCACAGTTGCCCAGCATTATCGCCTTGTTAAAACAACGGCGCTTGCGGTGGCTAGGGCACGTGCAACGGATGGAGCCTTCGCGTTTGCCGAGACAGACTCTCCTCGGAGAAGTTGCACACGCTAAGCGGCCAGTCGGACGCCCCATGCTGAGATTCAAGGACCCCGTAAAACGGGATATGTTATCTTTTGGTATTGACCCCAAGAACTGGGTTAGCAAATCAGAAGATCGTGATAGTTGGAGGATAACCATAGCAGATGGAGTGGTCGTTCACGACAACACCTGGTTCGACTCACTGGC
Source organism: Epirrhoe alternata (assembly GCA_963565295.1). Taxonomy (NCBI): domain Eukaryota; kingdom Metazoa; phylum Arthropoda; class Insecta; order Lepidoptera; family Geometridae; genus Epirrhoe; species Epirrhoe alternata. The sequence continues at coordinate 10,829,823 of OY751386.1, read as the reverse complement.
TCACAAGCGCGAGCAACGTCATCAGCGCGCCACACTCTCCTCACTCCCAACTTCAACACAGGGAACACATCTGTGTCCACTTTGCGGTCGTAGCTGTCGCTCCCGTATCGGCCTTACTAGCCATCTCCGTAAGTGCCGGACCAACCAAACGGACGCTGCATAAATCATCTCTTGTAGATGAAAAAGGCCATTGATGATGAAATGTCACAACAACTTAAAGATTTCCAAAAAATCGCCATAATGAAGCTTCTAAGTAAGCTCTGCTTACTTTGGGGCTAGATGATGCTGTGTGAAAAAGTCCAGCATTATTTATTTAATGAATTGCAAACAATTTTTTTTTTCAGCATTATTTATTTATTATTTGTTCAAGAACAAATCAGTAAGGAGGGAACTCACTGTACCTTCTATACATATCACAATTTAGACTACATTGTCTTTCAAAGCAAATATTATCCACATAATATAAATGGCACCTTACTGTAAGGGAATAGGGTTCAAAATGTGTCTTCTGTTCAGTGTGTTTCATATTGTCTTGCCTGTATATTAACGATCGAGAGCTCTGTTGCAAAACCACAGCAATGTATGTTAAGTGTTATAGCATGTAATGTAATGACATAAAAATTAACTTGCAATACATTTATTACTAGCTTCTGCGCGAGGCTCCGCTCGCGTGTTACCAACATTTTGAATAGCCTATATGCTATTCCAGGGGGTGGGATGTAGCTGGCTAGATGCTACGCAGCCTATTAAGTGTTATAGAAAATGTTTAGGAAATATTATATTCGTTTTAAAAATAAATCTATCAGCTTTATTGTTTGAATTACGAGAAAATATTATTATCTATCCTTTATAAGTTCTACAATCAATCAAAATTACATGGTTAATAATTAATGACATTAATAGGCATAAATTAGAATTAGCCACAGTGCACCGTTCATAACAGTGTTATTAGCAGTAATATTGAGGAAAGCGCACATCATAGCCAATCAGACAAAGAGAGAGACTCTTCATGTAGGTACGATCAGGCACGGAACATTTGATGTTTTAATCCCACTCATATAATAAAGCTGAAAGTTCGTGAGGATGTTTGGATGTTTAGATGTGTGTGTTTCAATCACGCCTAAACCAGTGAACCGATTTGGATGAAAGTTGGAATAGGCGTAGATAATGACCTACAATAGCATATAGGCTATTCAAAATGTTGGTTCCACGCGGGCGAAGCCGCGCGCAGAAGCTAGTATTCTATACCTATATTTAATGGTATAACTATACCATTCAGTTTTTTGAAGTATAGTAGGTACTTAAGTAATTTTGAACATCACAAGGGATCCAATCTCGAAAGTTCTAACCCTCGTAAGTACTGAATATAATAATACAATTCTTTTGAGATGTGAAGCAAAACGGTGCACTCCGACCAAGTGTGCATGAGCCTTAATAGAATTATTATCAGTAGTAGATTGGCAACATTCATTAGTACTCGAAAGGTCAACCAAATGTTTGAAGACTGTCAAAGTCACAGCATTGACCCACATGACTACAGACCTGCTGTTTCAATGGCTCAATTTGAAACGCTAATAGAAGATGAATTTACTTTAATAACTAGCCGCGTTTTCACCTGTATGGTGATTTCCATCAATATGGCATGACATAAAACAGCTGACACTCAGGAATAGTATGTACTAGCTTCTGCGCGCGGCTTCGCCCGCGTGGTACCAACATTCATTTTGAATAGCCTATATGCTATTCCAGGTCACTATCTACGCCTATTCCAAGTTTCATCCAAATCGGTGCACTGGTTTAGGCGTGATTGTTACACAAACATACAAACATCCAAATATCCAAACATACTCACAAACTTTCAGATTTATTATATTATTAGGATTATTATACTCTAACCAACATGAAAAGACACACTTTCACATTGGCAAATCATTGAAAAACTTAGGCCTTTACATCTATACTAGATGATTTATGCAGCGTCAGGAGGCAACCTTTGCCTCCACTTAATGGGTATTGTCAGCTGTCTAGCTGGGTAATGATAAAGAGGTACCCACATTATAATGTTGACATGGGTATGGCTAATGCAGGAAAAAGTGAAGACAAAAGCTCTAATTGAATGTAAATAATAATAGTTATATAGATGAGATAGGTTACCTCTCCTACTTTCAGACATTGAACATTAAAAATATTCCTTGTGGGTGGGCTCACTCCATCATAGACCTCATTCTTGCCTTTGTAAGTTTCGAGGTCAAGACCCGACCCATTCAACATAAAAAAAAAAAAAATTTTTGAAGTGAAAACTTTAGGCATGTTGGGCATTTTTGAGATGGGTGAAAAATATCAAACTCAGTCATGTGACTGTTACAACACCATTCTCTTACTTATCTTAATTTCAACACACATTGTATCGTCCACCTCTGGTGAGACAGCCCCGAGTTCAAATCCCAGTGGGACGGTAACTTTATGCACTTAATTTTTTTTATACTTTTTTTAAGTTTAAAACCATTACCAAAACTTCATTCAAAAGTTTTCACTTCCTTTGGAATGTGCACCCAGACCAAAGAATAATAGTAGGTAGGTACCAATGATATTAAAAAAGGATTAGGTATTCGATTTTGCTTTTTTGCACAGTTTAAAAGCCAATCTCTGCGAGATATAAATATGAATGGGTAAATGTTTAATGTTTCATGTTTACCTGTGTGCGCCAGCCTCCGGCCGACGAGCGGGCTGGGGGTGTCAAGCAGCAGCCGGCGCAGCGACCAGCGGCCCAGCACGCCGCCGCCCCAGCCGCAGCCGCCACCGCCGCGCCGCATCTCTCGCTCCCTTTCCACCATCACGCACTCATAACCCAATCACAACACGACCGACACTCGCTCCAACAACCCACTCACTGCCATCGGACCGTCCGGACCAGTCTTTGCACAACTCAACATTGAGTAACAGCGCATCAGCGGGAGAAAGTGTCCACCGTACGTGTCTCGCGCTCACAGATGCACTCTCGGCCTCAGGTGGGGAGCTCCCGATCCCATTGCAATCGGCTTCGGATGCCTTGATGCGACGTCTATCCAACACAATCACAAGAGTATTAAAACGCTCCTGCACATAATGTTCAATAAAATGTGTAAAGTAAAGAATAAATGAATGGTGCAAATAAAATTTTACAATACGATCAACAATGTCTTTTACAAACTCTTTCTAAACCACAGATTGTTTTCATTTCGACTGTTTCGTACGAAACAGGGACAAAACTGACTGGGATAGGTACTAAACTGACTTGACTGATGAGAGAGAGGGGAAACAAAACGCCAAACACAGACAGTGATGCCAGCTAATATTTAAGAAAGACCTCTTTTCGTGTAACGGGTTCTTGAGAACCAGTGTGGTGAGAAGATTTTAAGTGTGCCTCAGAGCTCCTTTCACAAACCACAAAATCAGATAAAATTAGCAGCTTATTAATAATGCCGGTAGGTTAATATTTTCAGTGTCAAACGGCACAGGAGTAATAGTGTTCTGTGGACGGCACCTACGGCATCGGCATCGAATGCACTACGAGATAATTCAAAACTAGCTTCTGCGCGCGGCTTCGCTCTCGTGGTTCCCACATTTTGAATAGCCTATATGCTATTCCAGGTCACTATCTACATTTATTCCAACTTTCATCCAAATCGGTTCACTGGTTTAAGCGTGATTGAAACACAAACATCCAAATAATCAAACATACTCACAAACTTTCAGCTTTATTATATTAGTAGGATAGTAGGTAGTTTCATTATATAAGCATCTCGGTGAAGGTCGTTGTTTAACGGGATCTTATACGGGAGATTGTCTTTGAAAACTTAGATTGAAAATAATGCTGGATCTAGCTAAGATCTGAATAAGTCTTGTGAAAATTTGTCCTTGAAAAAAAATTGCAACTGTTGTTGTGTTTTTATTTGGCCCGAACGCGAATATAACTTTGGATGTTCGAAATGAGAGTATGGCTCCTGATTTTTCCCGAAATATAAGCTAATTTATTTTAGTTGGCAACACTAATTCTACTCTGAGCCACTGACTGGTGGTAAAGTACCTGTACCTAAAAAAAGGTAAAAACCAAAGCCTCTAAACAAAAATATTTCATTTGATACATACTACCGGCAATACATTGATATAAAAATCATGTTGGATCATGATGATTGTCAAAGAAGGCTAACTATGACATTCATGTCTGGAATGGGGGAGTATTGAAGCAGATTTCTCATTTGACGAAAAATTTTCGTTACGAGTTTTGAAGAAACAAGCCGCCATGTTTTTTTCAAATCATCGACATGACTTGACTGACTGACATGACCTCCTTGGTCCTAGGACATGACTATATATCAATACTCTAGGACCAAGGTGTTATTTGGTCCTAGTCAATACTAACTTGACATTGGCAGAATTACACGTAGTTGTGTAGATTGCCATTAATTAAAAGAAGAAGAAGAAGACATTCATGTCATAGGCTACTATATTAATCTGTGGTGTAATCTCTAGATAAAGTTACTCTGTGATCTCCTCGCCTCTCGCTCAACTCACTCTCAATCTCACAGTCTCACTCTTTCATACAGGATTCAAGTCAAGACGTCGAGCAAGATTTTCAAGTCAATCAAATTTCTTTTCTCTTTATTTACAGTTTAACAACTTTAGAGTTGGTCTCATCTAATCTACAATGAAACACCCGCCGCTATTCCAGGCATTGGTCCTGGTTTTATGTGCAAGCAGTATATGGTGTGATAACAAATACTCCCGCAGTGCCAATGAGAAAAAGAGCAGTAGTATTGATTTTAGAAAGCTTGATAAACCTTTTCGTATGAACAAACTCAATTTACTATGGACAAAAGCTCAACACGTAAGTAAAAGTTACTTTAACATCACTGAAACTGCTTTTCGCATCTTTTGTTTTAAACTATTTTGTTATTTGTTATGCACCCTAATTGCATTGCAGCGTCTTACGGAACCCAAGCTTAAATCCCTTTATAGCGATCTGATGATCCAAGACAAAGAGGAACTCACTTTGAAGAGGCTGAAGAGTGAGGGTGGTGACAAAGAGGGTCTGAAGGAGGCGGAAATCCGGCGCAAGCTCACAAACATCATGTCTGCATTTGGGCTCCGTGAGCACTTTGATGATGACGCCCCTCCCAGGCACAAGGATCATGATGTAAGTATCCGCCCACTGCTTAGGCGAGACAGGTGATGCAACAAACTAAGCGAGTGAGCGAGGCAGCTATACAATGCTATCTTCGTCTGTTAAGCTTCATCAAAAATGGATTCTGCACAGCTACTTCAGAGAGATGTTTTGCATACTGTACCTTATTACTTGTTTGTTATTTTTTATGTCACGTATGGAATACTAATTTCTGCAAGATGTGGGCATGTATCAAATATGTATTTGTACATGCCTCTGACTACCCCCTTAGACATCTTCAAAGGATCTGGAATATAAGGATCTGAGAGAATGTCTACCGCGCCTTGGGGATACAGTCGTGACCCTGTTTACGTTTTATGTTATTTTTTAAGATAACAGACACAAAGAAAACACTTTACTGATAAACAGACATCTATTGTGATAAAACTTTAGATTGTTTTTACAAGCAAGTGACTTTCAGTCATGTTTATTAGTTTAACCGTTTAACCTAGTTTCTTGTATGAGTAATGTTTAAACAGGATTTATTTAATTACCAAGACAGACATAAAGTCGCAATATTTTTAATTGTAATAAAAAAGTGATGACTATGACTCATGATTATATAGTAGGTACTACATTATTTGAGCAAATCCCACTCATCTACACTAATTTTATAAAGAGGAAAGAAAGGTTTGTTTGTATGCTTGTTTGTTTGAATGGAATAGGCTCCGAAACTACTGGACCGATATGAAAAACTCTTTGGCCATTAGAATCCTGCATTATCCCTGATGAACATAGGCTATATTATGGGAAGTAAAGTTTTCCCGAGAGACCACGGGTTATACGTGACAGCTAGTATTTCATAAAGCTGAAAGTTTGTGACTTTGTTTAGATGTTTGTATATTTGTGTTTCAATCACGCCTAAACCAGTGAACCGATAAGTTGTGTATTATTTATTTATTTATTTATTTATTTATTATAACAGTTTTTGATAGAAAGCTTACAGTAACACCAAAGCGCTAACTATCTAAGATTAAAACTTAAGTACATTCTCAAGGTGTTAAAAATAATGGAGAGATTGTCACTGAAAATGTCGACATGTTGGACCTCATGCAAATAGGCATTAAGTAATGTGAGAGCCCTCAAAGTTGGAGCATTGGTCGCATAATTGGTACGCGGGATGTGGCATGCGAACAGAGAATGATAGCGCCGGCCACAACGTACGTAAACTGACACCACCTACATCATCTCTAGTAGATGGAAAAAAAGGCAAAGATGATGACTACACTATTTCTATTCTCTTTAAAGATTATTTGAAGATGTACAGGGGGTAGTCAACAGCATGTCCAAACATATGATGTATATGGAATTTCTTGCAGAAGTTATCTTTTAATACCAATGTCCGTAAAGCCTATTGGAATGCCATTATTTATAAATTAAATATATTAAGAGATGGATATATTGTGTGAAAGATGATATGAGTAAGAAAGGAGCGAGTGCTGAGATGACGGCTGATAGAGGGAAATGGAAGAGGAATACATGTTGCGCCGACCCCACGTAGAGTGGGACAAGGGCAGGAAGATGATGATGTTATTTCATTTGCAGATTCATAACTCAGCGGCAGATTACTACATCAACAAGAGTGTCTTTAAAGACAAGAAGCTCAACATGCTTTGGAGCAAGGCGGAGCTATCAGGGTTCACAAGTGAGGAGCTAGAGGCTCTGAAGGAGGAGTTCACCCATCATCAGGACAAGATAGACCAGTATTATGAGATCCTCACTGATATGGACCAGGTCGATGATGGCTTCAAAAGTTAGCAGACTTTTCTTTTTTTAAGTCAACATTAAGTACAAGTCTAGGACTTCAGGCTGTTTTGTCTGGCCCAGTGGGTGAAAGCCCGCTTGGGACGCAGGTTGCGGGTTCGATCTCCGCCGCGGGATAAATGTTTGTACGATCTGCAAATATTTATCTCGGGTCTGGGTGTTTCTATGTATAAATGTATGTATTTACAAACAAAAAGTATTTAAGTAGTATAACAGTTATCTGGTTCCCATAGTACAAGCTATGCTTAGTTTGGGGCTAGATGATGCTGTGTGAAATTGTCCAGCATTATTATAAAAAAAATACATCATCAACAATGATGGCAGTTCAGCTCACACATATACAGTGTAGGTTAGGTACTCACATTATATGATTGACATTGGTCAATTTGAATTATTCAAATAGATAAAGACACAAAGTGTGTTCGTATTCTCAAAAGATATTGAACATTTTAAAATTGGAAAAAGTTTTTCAGTTTTTTTTTATTACAGATGCATTGAATGAAGATGAAATGGAGAAGTTCAATGAACTGAATGCTGAATCTAATGAGATATCCAAAGATTACACGGACAAAGCAAACTTGGTGAGAGAGAAGCATAGGGGACTGAGAGACGGCTATGATAAACTGCAGAGGATGACTGCCAGAGGTAGGAAAAACATCTCTAAATGGCTACTTGGCTAGTCTTTTTGTAGACATTAGTTTTTCATCTATACATAGAAAACATATTGTTTCAAATAGTAACTCTTGTCTACGCAAATTCAAATAGATATGCAATTTAATTTTAGTTCTCGTTCGCGGCGCCGGCGGTATAATGCTTGTAGTGCAATTTTCGATTTAGTGGTTTCGGAAATTACATCCCACTCATAAACTCACCAACGAAATACATACATACTAATTGGCTCCGTTCCGTAGGTATGTACCTACCTGTATACGTTTATTTATATTATGTGTTTTCGTTTTTCTTCACTGTTTTGTTCCATTCTGTCTTTTTTTTTCTCATTTACTTGTGTACCTATTTCGTTAAGTTGTTTTAATATTAAGTTCCGATCTGTGTTGTTTGTGCCTCTCAAATAAAAAATATTCTATTCTATTCTATACATACATAAATCACGCCTCTTTCCCGTAGGGGTAGGCAGAGACCACGGATCTCCACTCGCTACGATTCTGACACAACTTTCGCCTCATTCTATCTCATTACATTCTTCATACATGCTCGCCGGTTTAGGGTACTTTTGACCACAGATTAGGAAGAGATAAATCTTTTGACTTGCAGCCTTATTGTCTAACTTGAAATCCATTCCCAGTTGTTATCATAGTAGAGCTCAACCAATCACACAATACGAAAATGACGATTGAAGTCCAGGCTAGGTTTCAAATGTCAAAATGAAGCCGATCTATTGCAGATTGAGTTACACAATAGGGCCCCGGACCCTTCTCCAAAATGTCGCCAATTTGATCCAACAAACTATAGTACGTTTATATTTTTTCAGGGCCTAACAATAAGGAGTTCATTGAACCGAAAGTGCAGGGGCTGTGGCGAATGGCGACAGCGGCTAACTTCACTATCGACGAGCTTGCATCATTGAAGGTATTGTTTGTTGAGATAACTGTTTGAATGACTTGATATAAGTTAGAGATTGTAAAATAAGTGCCTCTATTCTCTAAGTACAATGACATTACTGTAAGTGACTAAGACTAAGACTCATTTATTTATTTATTATAACAGTTTTTGATAGAAAGCTTACAGTAGAACACCAAAGCGCTAACTATCTAAGATTAAAACTTAAGTACATTCTCAAGGTGTTAAAAATAATGGAGAGATTGTCACTGAAAATGTCGACATGTTGGACCTCATGCAAATAGGCATTAAGCAATGTGAGAGCCCTCAAAGTTGGAGCATTGTTCGCATAATTGGTATTATCATACGAACTTATTGACATTATGAAGTACTTATCCTATGATTTCTAAAATAAACGAATGTCACATTTCAGGTTGAATTGCATCACTACGAGTCTCGTCTGCTGAAGCTACGCCACTTGCATGCCGATCATGTAAGCAATAAAGAGAAACATCATACTAAGGTTATTTTTTGTTTTTATTTTATTTTTTCATCATTTCATTGATGTTTTTTGTACTCCTAATACTTCACTTACTCACTTGTGTGCACTGCTGTTGTTAGGTGCAGAGCATTAATTACAGAACTTTTTCAAACAACTTTAAAAGAAAACGCATTCAATAGTCTCAAGGCCCAACTATACGTGAGAGGGTCTCTGTTTGAGACGTTGATATCTTTCAGAATTGTATAAATCACTATGAGTTGATTCAATTTATTTATAAAAATATTACAATTATTATAAATAAATAATTTACCACGAACCCCGCACTAGAAGCCTATTGTTGCAGTATTCGGGCGTAAGACTATTTTATAGTTAGTGGTAAAAAAGTACTTACCCTGTTATTTCCACAGATCGCAGCGCCCGGTGACAAGATGAACCACTTTGAAGAACAAGAGCAAATGATAAAAAAACACTCGCGGAAAGTTGAGAAGATGCACGCAGATCTTGAAGGGCGCATTCTTGAACGCCATACAGAACTGTAGAATCCCAATGATACGTCTTTATGAAATCAGTTAGATTAGGAGAGGTGGCCTAGTGGGATGTGCTCTCGAGTTATTTCCTCGAGTTCGAATCCCGACTGTGCATCAATATTTTATTTCGTATATGCGCATTATCACAAGCTCTAAATCCCTGAGTCAGCTGTACACATATTGATATTGTCTTATGTGGTTAAGGCCGGATAATCTGAAGATGGTTTAAGTTACTGGCACTCTGCGTAGGTGCCATCTCAGGCTTAGGTCATACAAGCTCGGGCCACGTCATTATGACGTGAAATTAGGTTCACACATTTTCAATTCAATAAGGGTGTCATCATTGGCCTCTTTATCCATCTATCACAGATGATTTAGGCGGCGTCAGTCAGGTCACACTAGAGTTATTAACATTTGAACACTTTCCTTCGTGACTCAATAAGCATATCCGGGAGTGGCAGCCACGACCGCACCCAGATTACCTAAGCAAGGTTTGTTATACATATTTGAGAATCCAATCATAATGCTTTGTTCAGTTCTTTTTTAACTTCATTTGTCCTTTATTAAATTATCTTCATTCCAATTTCGTTTAAGTATAATAAAATGCATTTATAATGTCTCCAAGGCAACTATTTTATATTTAACTTTACTCTCTTTAGTGATCTTATTTTATTTATAAGTGTTTTGTTGTATTGTGTAAATAATGTTAAGAATCTCCTGGATTTTATCTAATAAAAGTTAGCCAATAACCAATACATATTTTATTTATATAACATTCTACAAAAGAGGCTGCATAGATGTGTCTTGTTTTTCATAATATGGCCCTATTCAAGAACACACGCAAATTATTTTGACAACGGTTTATTTGCCTAGAACTTACCGCATTATCCTGCCTTTAATTATATTCGAGACATAGTAAGTCCTCATAATAATTTACTTATAGATATACACATTACCCAAATAAACCTAATAAAAAAGAATTATTGAAAAACAGGTGGTATTATTAAAAACACCAGTGGATACAGTGCATCAATATATGATATTTAATCTTCATGTACAAGCAAATTTATTAATACACGCTTAATATTCTGTCTCGGTCAGCGAGCGTATCAATAAATCGAAACTAATATCGTATTATGCCATAATATAGAGTGTAAAATATGTATATAGATGGCAGCGGACGCGAGGCGGCCGCTCAAGGCAACGCAAACTCTCAGCGGCACTCCGGAATCACATTCCAAGCGGCCTACTATTACATTCGTCACTCAACGCGTATATCTACAATGAAACCGCGCCCACTGATACACAACACAACTAGAATTCGTCTAACGCACGAGACACGCGAGCGGCCCGAGTAACAAATAAAACTACAACCGGCTCCCCTCACGACGACATTATAATCAATCGCAATGTTCACTTCAGTCGATCGTACAGTATAAGTAGTTCTCTTCTCGATAGGACAACTCTATTATGTATATAGATAAATCTGTATAATATAATCTTTGTCACTAATATCTACACCGATTCCAAGGGGTATGACAGTAACATAATCCTCGTCGGCCGGAGGAGGCGGCGTAAGGCAGGGTGAGGCCGCCGACTAGTGACTCCACTTGTTCCAAGTCTGAAACAAACACCACACATGATTCAGTACTATTTCAAATTGTCGAAAATGTATTTGTGCACAAGGCTGTTGCGCTAAGTGGTCGTCCACACGCGAAGTGTCAAACATATGAAACGGTAGGCTCTCAGTTATCCCTTAAACAAACGCGAGCCCCTGGCCATGATATTTTGAAACAAGGTGTGGTTTCTGGGTAATTAGGGGTCACTGATTCCATTTCTTTTGGAAAAAATCAAAAAAAGGGGGTGGAAGGGGGTGATTTTTTGGTGGTATGTATATTACCATTGTCCATGTAGGACTTGAATTTTTTTTCGTTGGTGGTACGTATATTACCATTGTCCGTTACGGTCTGTTCATAACTTTAGACTAGTTGTTTCCCGTGACTACAGTTGTAAAAAATAATTAGCCTGAGAATATGAAAATAAATAGGATTTTACCTACGTAATAGGTTTTTTCCACAATTTCCCATTTATTTATGATTGTTATTTTAGTTTTTGTTCTCATCTAGTCTAATTTTATATTGAACTTGTTAACTTTGGGTCTGAGATGCCATTTAGAGCCCTGCTGTGGTTTGGAAGATGTTGTTTCCTTGAAAAATGATTCTTTTAGGTTTTTTAAACATGGTTATTTACTAAAACAAACAATTTACTTTCAAAAGTCACACTATACTTACACACATTTTTATGTATACAATTCGATTAAGAACTTTACCTATATGGACAATGGTAAAATAGATACCACTTACAGTCTCTACTTTGAGTGATCAAAAACTATGCAAACCTTGATAATATTCTCATTATTGTGCATTTAGGACCTCTTAAATATAATAGAGTTTACCTATTTGAACTCCAAGAGCACTTAACGAATTCTTCGCCGAACAAAAATTCCAAAAGTTTGAAAGTGACACGCAAAAATTCGAACTAAATGTCAAATTTGGCGCAAAAAAAATTTGACATCATTTTTCACTGACAGGCAAAAGTGACAAGGATAAAGTTGCCAGCCTAATAGATAGCAAAAATATCAGAGATTACAATACTTTCAAATTCAAGTCCTGCCAAACAAAAGAAAATAGTTTTTTTTGTTATCAAACTAAGTGGTACGTATATGACTTTTGTTTGATTAAGGGTTATCTTTGTCGGGGTATACCTGCTTGTCAGGCGCGTTCGGCGGGTGATGCGGCTCCCAGTGCGGGTGAGGCTCGGGCGGAGGCGCGGCCGGCAGGAACTGCAGCGGCAGCGCGTGCATCAGCGAGATGGCGGTCGCCGTGGCACCCGAACCGTACGCTCCCGCGCCGCCTTCCAGCGCGCCGCCCATGCCGGACATACCCTGGGTAACATGTAAGGTCATTATAATGCGACTGCTTCAAGTGACTATTCCGACAGTATACAAAAGTATTAGATGATAAGAATTGTTTCAAGTGACTATTGGACAGTAAGGCCGTTATTATTAAACATGGTGTAAAGTTACGACAGGTCTAAACTCCATATAAATAAAAATTATATGGAATTCGTGCTTGCTTAGTCGTTTTTGATAGAACGTCGTCCAACAGCACTACGAAGTCTTTTGTAGGTACTTTGTGTTTGTAATTTGTATGGTTTACCTGGTACCGCTCATGGTCTAGATGCGGCAGATGGTGCAGATGGTCGGCCTGCGCGCGCGTCCAGGCGCGCTCGGTGCCGATGGGCCGCGGCTTGCGTTCTTCTTCCTCGCCCCACGCACCCACGCCGCGTTCTAGCAGCGACTGGAATTTAATAACAATTCGTTTAGTCAAAGTCAAAAAGCATTTATTCAGTAGGACTGCTGGGATCACTTAGAATAGTCTTAAAACTAATTTTACTCCAGTTCTTGCGCGACCAATACCGTGAAGAATCAGGGCAACAAACATGGTTTGGGGCCTAGCATTCTTTTAGGTGATCCATCTTACAACTAAAAAGTCAAGCTCCAGTGGGAAGCCAGTCAAACGAAATTGAGCCTCGTTAAATAAGTTTAGATGCTCATAAAGTACAAATAACTAACTAGGTAGGTAGGTACTTCGCCTGGTATTGTATTGAAGTATTGGCAGACATCTATTCTACTGAGTGAAAGCGTGTTACCTGGTATGGATGATGAGGTTGCGGCGTGTGCGGCATGGGTTTGGGGGACTGGCTCACTGGCTGGTAGGAGGACATCAGCAGATTGCTCAGGTTGCCAGAGTTGTTGGTGCCCGAGAACATCTGGGGATAGAACAGAGTTGTTTGGAGATTACAAGAATAAAAAACACATTTTTAAACTCAATTTTTAGGTCAACAACAAACCCAACACTGTTTATTAGAGTACTGATTTCATCATCATGTTATCCTTTCTACATTTTTAAAAATGGAAATCTTGAATTTTCTTGAAGCGCTGTGACTAGATTATGTTCATTACAACAATACTAATGAATTCCACTATTTGGAATACGTGTTTGGACATAGAAATAGAAATGTTTATTGCATTAACAAAGGTCTTATTTTACAAAACATGGACATGCCTCAGACTTAGACATCTTTAAAGGATCTGGAATAAATAAAAGATCTGTGAGAATGTTTACCGCGCGTGGGGGAATCAGTCGTAATTCTGTTTAAATTTTTACGTGTTTCCACTATTGAATATATTTTACAAAACATGGACATGCCTCAGACTTAGACATCTTTAAAGGATCTGGAATAAATAAAAGATCTGTGAGAATGTTTACCGCGCGTGGGGGAATCAGTCGTAATTCTGTTTAAATTTTTACGTGTTTCCACTATTGAATACCTCCTCTTGGACATTGTGTTGCCATATTTACCTGTTGGTTATGTTTGTGCTGCATCAGCGGGTGTCTTTGCGCGAAATCTGGCGCTCTCGGGTTCAGTCGGGACACGGACTCGACGCCGTAGCCGAGCCCGAGAGACGAACTGGACATGTTCACCCCGCTTGACATCTGCAAAACATAAACATTAATATCCTCCTCCTTGTGTCGTTTTCCCCAGTGCTGGGGGTCGTGATCCATCACAGAAGTATCTCGTCCCGTACGATATTGCGCCGTTTATTCCGGTTTTCAGTCACATGCACAGCCTTCCGGCATGCTGAGATCAAGTGTGCTGCGGATTTGGTCTGACCAACGCATCGGGCTTCTACATTCTTCTGCTTCTTCTTCCTGTCCTTATGCCACTAAGTGCGGTCGGCACAACCTGTTTCTTTCTTCCATTTCCCTCTATCACACGTCATATCAGAACTCGCTCCTTTCACAAACATATTCGCATTCACACAGTCCATCCATCTTTTCTTAGGCCTACCCCTACCGGTATATCCATCCACATTCATACTCATCACTCGTCGTGTTATACGACTCTCATCCCTCCACATGACATGCCCATACCACGCCAACCTTCCACTTCTCAATTTGTCAGTCACTGGTGTACACATGTACTAATTCCTTCTATATTCTTCTAAAACATTTATAATTGTGTGTGTGATGCACATGCTCATTATTTCTGTGTGCGATATAAATATGTCTAGATTAGTATAAATCTTACCATCATGTTGTGTCCGTTCCGGGAGTTGTCTTGATACATAGGTCCATTCCTTGATAGGCCGCTCATGTCCATGGAATTAACGTTGTTACCTGTTGAGGGAAGCAAGCAATCAGTACATTTCTAAGCCAAGAAAAAGATGACTTTTGCCGGCGAAGGCACACAAAGGCGGAGATATTTTCAGGACGCCATTGTAGATGAAAATTACATAGACTTAAAAAAAAATTGATTTTTTTATGAAACACGTGCGATGGAGCGCAGCATTTTGGGTGTCAAGTTAATGGATAGGATCCGCATCACCGAACTGCGCTCCCAAACACAAATCGCAGATGTAGCAACGAAAGCCGCCAAGCTTAAGTGGAATTGGGCTGGGCATGTCTGTCGCATGCCAGGTGAGCTGTGGGCGAGGGTAGCCACCGAGTGGCACCCTGACCCAGCGAGAAGGCGACGCGGCAGACCGAGAAGAAGATGGCGGGACGACCTTGATAAATTTATGGTCGATTGGGAGAGCCTTACACAAGATCGCGACGTCTGGAGAGAATGTGGGGAGGCCTTTGCCCAGCAGTGGGACAGTAGCGGCTCATAATAAATATAAATAAATAAATGAAACATTATATTTACTGTATTTTGTACTACATACGTTTTCATTTATTTTGAAGAATTCAAAAGATTTTGTAGTTTTTTAACAACATAGTCTGGTAAATAGCATGCTTAAAATCTAGGTGTAACGTAAGGGAAGCTAAAAGGTAAAATAAGTTACCGATGGGCAGAGGCTGGTGGTAGGTGGGCGGAGGCGCGTGATGCGGCGCGTACGCGGGCGGAGGCGTCGAGCCGTGAGACGAGGCGCGGGAGCACGGCGAGCAGCCGCCGCCCGCGCCGCGGTAACCCGGGGCCTTGCTAGCGTCCACCTGGGTGATCAAACATTTACTATTAATACAAAGGTTATGTTACTCAGCAAAAAATGTGGTCTACCCTAAGGTTGAGCTTCATTTGAAAGTTATGAAACAACAAGGTTTATTTTACTATTATGACAGTTAGAAAAGTAAACCTTAGCGGTGGTTAGATTTCACAGAAACTGTTGTCACAACAACAGAAATTGTCAAAAGTGGTAAACCACTTTTTTTGCTGACCGTACAATACGCATAAAGTCATTGGCTCCATGCAGACTGAATTGGCAGCGACGCGACGCGACGAGAACAAGCCATTATAAACCTCATGAACAATGTTACAAGATATAGAAACGCTTGATAGCTCGCGACCGCGCGAGACTGCTCGAGCCGGCGAGGCTTCGCCACACCACTTTTATTCTATCTATATCTTGTTACATTGTTCTTATAATATAAGGTTTTTAATAAAATAGCGCAAGCCCGGCGCTATCATGTTCTCTCGCTTGCCAATTAGTGGCTATATTAGAGTGCAAGCGAGAGAAAATGCGTATAGAAATAGCGCAAGATCTCGTCGTATTCGCGTTCCTTTTTTCGTCCGTTTGATAAATATTCGGATGCCTCCCAACACGATGTCTGACTTCAAGGGCCAATTTTTCGATTTGGAATATTTGGTCCTAGGTTAGGAGCGTGTTTAAACGTTTTAAAAATTGGCCCTTGAAGTCAGAAATCGCAGCAAGAATTCGAATATTCAGCAAACGAACGGGAATAGCCCCCTGACCTCGCTCAAACGCTAACATCTCGGTGTGATTTGAGCCTCACCTGTGGCGGTGGTAAGTCGACGTTGTGATGGGCATCCCCCGCGCCCCACATGGAGCCGGAGCCGGCCGTCGCGTCCTGGAACAGCGAGTATTCTTGTGCACCGCCGCTGCCGCTACTGCTGCTCGACTAGAAACAAATTGTATACTTTTAGCGGGTTTGCTAACTTTGGGAGAGAATATTTTGATGTTTTACATATTTTAATCATTAGTATTCTATTGCAGGGCACATGCTCTTTTTCAGACGGTCACTTTAGTTTTTGACCTGGACATTTACCAGTCTTGTAACGTCCCTGCTCGTCCTGCCTGAAAATGTTTTCAAATCCGTGGTGATTTGCAAACATTTTCCGTCAAATGACAATATTAAATCAAATAAAAATGTATACTCCTCGTCCCGCATCAATTGAGACTCGCTGCACCTCGAATGTACAATCAGCGTCACCAATTGGTAACCCCCTTAATAAGGCGGTTTATACTGCAATGGGGGGGGGAAGGGGTTTCCAGTTGGTGACGCTGACGCAAACGATATTTCGGTTCTTTTACAACGTATGTTACACAAGCAGAGACGTGTATACGTACCTGGGGCGTAGTATTAATGTGAAGGGCAGTGGTAGGATTGGCAGTGTTTTCTTCACTTGGGTTCCATGTACTGGTATTGTCGGGACTTAGCTGAAATAGTAATAATAACGTTAATAATAAAGTTTAACTCAATGAGTAACTTCATCACATTTCATCGTTGCTATAAAGCCGCTACAGACCATTAGTTTTAACTGACAGGTATAACTGATCAGTTGAACTGTTGAGTTAAATCGCAGCGTGTGTAGGCAAAACTGCGAACTGACAGTTGAACTGAGTCTTCAAAATATCATTAAAATAAAACTGCTCAGTTAAAACTAATCGTAACTCGCTTAATGTATTCAGCGCCGTATTCAACATCTCTTCGTGAAACTGTGACATTCTAAAACTTCGCCCTGCTTGCCGTGGCCTGAAGAGAAACGTACTTTAGAAACGTATCTATAAGATAATAAGTTAGTAGTTATTTGTAGACGATAGTTACCTGCGTGGTACGTTCGGGCAGGCGGTGCTTTTGGTCGGGCTCCGCGGGCGGCGCGGCCGGCGGCGCGGGGGAAGCTTCGCGTGCTTCAGGGGAGGATGCGTCAGCGGTACTTGTTGGAGGCTGGGGGAGATTACATATTATTTTACAAGTCTCATGAATATCGTGTTAGACCTATCATAGGACATCTTTGACATGTTTAGATGATCGAGATGCCATGTTTCATTACTGGCTGGGAAAAATATGTTTTGCCAAAATGGCGGCCGATGTTGGTATGCAAAAATGAACCATTTTTCTTGAGAAAAGTCTAATCAAAATTTTCGATTCCGACGGGATTCGAACCCGCAACGATCAGACGATCCTCCTAAATCAGGAGTGCCTTATACCGCTCGGCCACGGAATCCTTAACGTCGCAATCGAAATTTTTGATAAGCTCATATATTATCGGTTAAGCAGCGGTAGACTAGCACTAAAAAAAACATTTTCTTATGAATAACTAAATTTAGAATTATTACGAACTCTATAAATGTAATATTAGACTCACCTGTACAGGTCTAGGTTTCTCCTGCGGTGGCGGAGGCGGCGGCGGCGCGATTGGAGCGGTTACAGTCACAGTGGACGCCGTGAGTTTAGCCGCGAACGTGTGTGAACGAGCACCCACTATGGCGCCGGTGTATGAAACCCCAGTCTTGCTAACTGCGCCTACGACTGAAGCGCTGCTTGGTACTACGGTAGGGGCGGAGGATACTGGCCGCTTCTCCGATGGTGTTAGAGCTGGAAATGATTTAGATTTTAGATTTGCTAGACTAGAGATTAAAGAAAGAAAGAAAATATTTTTATTTACCTAGACACTTAAACACTACACACACGATTAAACTTAAAAATTATGCCTAAATTACGATTTACTTATAACTAGTTGTGCGCAGCAGAGTCCAGGCAAACATGGCCATAACTCAGCATTGTGCTGGATAGGTACACAGTAGTGTGCCTACCCAGCGCTGGTTTTCAGTTAGAGCCAGAGGAGTTTCGTCATGGCCAGTACCTACTACTATAACTGAATAAGTACTATTAAAATGCAATTGAACCTACGGCCTTATAAACGAATTCTCGCCTGTTAAATAGGAATAAACATTTTATTTTATACTCTGTTTGTATCACGTTCATTTTAGTGTCATAAAGATTTTAGACTAACTAAATTATTCTATAGGTATGTCCTAGCCTAGCTAGACTGTGTTGCCTTGGCTCTTCACGATCGAAGATCTCGCGAGCCGATCGTACCGGCTGACATGCATGTGAAAATCTGTCATTTTAGGACCGCGCAAAGCGTTTCCTCATTACTTATCTGTTTAAGCACGTTCACAGGAGTAATGAAATTTCATACAACTTTATTCCCGCCCGCCTTTTTGTTTTTTTGGAGGGTGAAATGACTCACTTTGACAACGTTGTGTGGCTAAAAAAGTTTTGATTTTATCTTACGGTGTGAAGCAGGCAGACGTGGCGCGGCGAGGCGTGGCGCGGCGTGCGCGGGCTTGGCTGGCGGTCTCGCCGCCACCGCCGCGCGTACGTTCACTGATAATGGACTCGCCATCGTCACCGGCTGTTGAGGTTGATATACAATATTATCGATAGTTCATATTCAACTGGAATATCAATCGAGTGACAGTCCATTATCTATTGCTATAGGATACTAGCTGCGCTCCCGCGGTGTGACTCGCGGTCCTTCAGAATTTTTTCATTTCTTCGGGATAAAAAGTAGCCTATGTCGTTCCCTGGGATACAATCTTTAACCATGCCAATTTTCAGCCTAATCTGTTCAGCGGTTTGGGCGTGAAAAGGTAACAAACAGAAACAGAGTTATTACACATCTATAATATTACTAAATATGGATAAAGCCTCTTTCGTTGATGATGAACTATTTGAAAATGCACTCTTACGTCACTGAGGCGGAGCTGAGCGAAACGGATATTGTTCGCTTTTGGAGATTTCGCGACTTTGATTTCTCCGAGCTTTGTGCCTCTCCGCTATAGTGAAAACGCACTCTAAGGCCAGATTCGACCAAACAGGTTAATCGCAGAATAATTTTTATACTGCGAATAAAAACAATAATCCCTCGAGTACCTTATTCTTGATTTTATTCGCAGTCTCTGCGGCTAAATAGTTTGGTCGAATCTGGCTTAAGGATGGTAAGGAATGTCTGTTAAAGATATACCTTAGGCGCAGGCTGCTTAGGCGGTTTGGGCTGTGCGGGCGGCGGCTGCGGTTGCGGCGGTTTGGCGCGCGGCAACAACTGCGCGATATCCGCCTCGGGGTCGCGGATCATTGACGCGATCAGTGACGACGCTTGCTTCGTCGCCTCTGCTGAACCCCTGTGAACATAACAATTAATACAAATTCAACCCGGTAGACAGATCTAGACATTCGTGAAGTTATTAGCCATTTTTTTTAAGTGTCAAAATCTTGTTTCAATGTTTGGTTATGGGATTCCATATCAAACATTTAAACAACATGCAAAGACGCAATGTGTGACGGTATAAGGCCTTCTACACGAGGCGCTCTAGAGAAAGCACTAAAAGCTAGGTGAGTAAACGTTATAGAGGGAAATAACATGAAGGAAAGACTTGGATGCTTAGAGCAGATTTGAGTGGCGTTTGAGGAAGGCGGATTTCTTTAACAAAATTCGTTTGGGCTGTTTCAAATACACTTCACAGTAGATTAATATTACTCACTTGATAGTGATGATGCGTTCTCCCTGCCCCTTGCTTTGCTTGTCGACCTCGATGTGAGCGCCGGTGGCGGCTCGGATCGCGTTGATGTTAGTCCCCGCGCGGCCAATCACTCGGGATATTGCGTGAGACGCTACCGAAACTTTCTTGCAGCTGTGGATACAAATAGTAAATTTTATCTATTTGCTCTAACTATTTTGATATAAAAAGATCGATCAACGAAAAAAAGGAAGAAGTTGTTCCGATGTAAGTATTTTGGTTGATAGTATCAAAAATCCCAAATGCAGTATCTTATTCTTCAAAATTAAACAATACAAACGAAACCTGAGCAAAAATTAAAACAAATAAGCCAGCCCGAAAAATAAGAGTGGGCCAAATGTTATATTTATTATAACCGTAGTTAGAAGGTAGCCTATAGCCGTTCCATGGAATTGATCCAAAACTGATATTTCCTGCACTGCGTTTGGGTTCGAGTAATTTCTCGTCGTTACCTTGCGAGGACGAGACAATTGACGACAAACGTGTGAAAACACAGAGTGGTGGTTGATCACAAAAATAGCTGCAGTATCTATCTTGCTTGAATTATGTTCTGACAACCTACCATAGCGTAAGTCTACAAGGACAAACTACTATGTTGTGGTATGCATGTTATATAAGCCAAAATCGACAAAATTTCTCGTTTCTCGTGCACGACAGTGCATGCTAGCCGAGCTGGTCGGTCTTATGTTAGTCGTGTCGCAGCCCTTATGTTGAATACATACCCAGGTTCGATAGTAGAGAGCGTCTGTACACTGGACTTGCGTACAACCTCCTTCCAGCCTTCCTCGCGGCGCGCGTTGCCGGTCCCGGTGGCGCCCTTCGGGGAAGTGCTCTTAGCGTCCACCTCCCATCTGCGTAGACAATGTTCATATACTATTTGTACAACACATACATTTGTGATGATAATAGAATAGCATTTGTAGAACAAATATGTTAACTAGAGCGCTTTTTCAAATTGAATTTGCTAGCTGTGAATTACCACGCTTTGCAACCGTATGAAAATGAAAATTTCGTTATTTTATTATTATTATTTTAACGCTTCGAAAACTTTGATATCTTCTCAAAATTATGCAGAACTAGCTGCGCTCCCGCGGTGTAACCCGCGGTCACTCGGGATTTTTTCAGGATAAAAAGTAGCCTATGTCCTTCCCTGGGATACAACCTTTATCTGTGCCAATTTTCAGCCTAAAGAATCTATTTAGTGGTTTAGGCGTGAAAAGGTAACAAATAGACAGACAGAGTTACTTTCACATTTACAATATTAGTATGGGTTAACACGGAATCACAGGTATACAGTAGATGATTATGTGTTTGTGTTGAATTTTAAAACAATCAATGAATAGAAATAAAAAGGAAAATAAACTAAATATAATTTCTGTTCAAGTCCGTCCTAAAAGGTCGTTTTGTTCTTGAGATAGATATTAATTAGAACTTTGTCACATGTCACATGGTAAGTATTTACATTATGAATAAACCAACCAAGTCAACAACCTTTTACAATACTCAAACTACTGAAGCGAAACCAAATCAAATACCATGCAAAAATTTATGAACGCATTGTATAACATGCAAGCTAGCCCTAAAGTAATCAGAGCTTGTTTTATGGGTACTACATGACTGATACTACTTATATACTTTTTATTCGTAAATACATACATATTATACATAGAAAACACCCAGACCCGAGACAAATATCTGCAGAGAAAATACCCAGATCTGTAGATCATACAAACATTTGTCCCGCGGCGGGGATCGAACCCGCAACCTTTTGCGTCGCAAGCGGACCTTCGCCCACTGCGCTACAGAGGTCGTCGAATGTAATTTGTGTTGTGTCTATTCTAACATGTCCGCTTGAATCGTGATTACAACATGGAGTCGACACTTACTGGTTCATGTGTGATTTTTTACTTTTCTCTGTTGTATCGACATCGTCTTTTTCCATATTGTGCCTAGTCGATTCGAACACTTGACTTTTTCTAGAATTATTCCCGTATTTAACATTCGGTACTGTAATGCTCTTAGGGCTATCCTCTTCGGTTTTTCTGCAAACAATATTTTTATACTTTAGCTTCGACCAAATAAATAACACGCAGTGATACTCCATTTTTTACCCGACTACTAGCCAAACCAAAATGAAATTTATTAAATTTTCACTTTTATAGTCAGGGTGACAAAGGCTACATTTTCTTAATCATTATTTTCGTAGAAAGCTTGACATAGTAGAGTTTGTTTTTTCAATCTTTGTCAAATTATGTGGTCTGCGTGATATTTTATTTGATCGAAGAGCCTTAAACCCCTATAGAAAATAGCACATATACAAAAATTAACAAGCAATTTCTGTCTAGGAGCATGCAACTCTAGCACCTTTGTACAGTTTGTACACAACTGAGTGCTTACCAATTGTTAGTTACAACTCCTGAATTAATCAAACAGAAAAATTCTAAAATTGCTTTATAAATACAGTGCCTTCATCGTAATTTTTGGTCCAGTGTAATTCACTCATTGCATTATCTACTAGAGCAAGACTCATACATATTTCTTTAGCGCAACATCACAATTACACCAACCAAAAGTTATGCACTCATCTGTCGGAATTGGTTTAAGCATCATACTATCTATAGAAATACGCTGATCTAAACAGTGATTTTATAAGTTGCATTTAGTTCACCGCATTTACATTCGTTTACACTGGGTGAATATTAGGCACTTGGGTCAATCCACATTACTCTGTCCCCGAAAATTTTTACGTTCTTTGTGGACTGGCAACTTGACGACACAACCAGAGGACCACCACTGCGTCATGCGAGCGAAAGCAAACATAAAAGCTATCTGCCAATGTTTCCAGTTGCAATTTATGAAGGTAATTCAGCATACAAATTATAGTATGTCCTATCAAAATTCGTATGCTGAGTTACCCTCTTAAATATCGACTGGAAACACTTAGATGGCACCTTTTACCATAATTAGCTTCTTTTGTCTTTGCTTTCGCTCGCATGGCCCGGTGGTATCTTTTAGTTGTGTCTTCAAGTTGCCAGCCCGCGAAGAACGGTCTAATAAAAGCGCTCGATGACAGAATTGGGTGGGTAAAATAGTTGATTGACTTTATTTTATACAAAACATCTCCACAGTATACAGCTACGACTAACTGTCTACAAAGCAATAATAGAAAGACAAATCAATATTGTTACATCAGCGTATTTCCCATTCCAAACCCAGCAACCGTACAATAATTACAACTCAATACTCACTTGTCTTTCTTCTCAGGTGCGCGTCGTTCTAGCGGCGCGAGGGGAGGTGCTGGCTTAGCGGGGGTGGCGGGAGGAGAAGGAGGTGCTACGTTCTCCTTCTCTTGCTTCTTCGGCGCTTCGGGCTTAGGAGTGCTCTCCTTCTCTGGCTTAGTCTCTATTTTGGGTTTAGTCTGTGGATGAGATAAAATTTAAATTAAACACGTGGAACGCGATGCGTACGTAAGGCGAAACTAGACCTAACAAACGCGAACGTATGCAAGGCGCCATTGTTAGCCATTGCAGCGTTGACTCGCGGTTGACTTGGACCATGAATATGATGTTTAAAAACTACAAGCTTACTCCTTGCGATGCGAATGCCTTCTAGAGACATTCGAACATATTAGGTCAATAATTAACATCTACGTGTGGGGTAACGTTGAAGGATAGAGTGAGAAATGGTGTGATAAGGGAACAGTGTGGAGTGAAAGAAGATGTAGTGTTGAGGATCGAAAAGGTATGTTAAGATGGTTTGGGCATGTAGAGAGGATGGATGACAGTCGTTTGACACAGCAAGTGTATGAGGCGAGTGTGTATGGGACAGCTGGAAGGGGAAGGCCTAGGCGAACCTTCTTGGATCAAATTGGCGACATTTTGGAGAAGGGCCAGGTCAAAAGTACCCTAAACCGACGAGCATGTATGAAGAATGTAATGAGAGTGAATGAGGCGAAAGTTGTGTGTCAGGATCGTAGCGATTGGAGATCCGTGGTCTCTGCCTACCCCTTTGGGAAAGAGGCGTGACTTTATGTATGTATGTAATTAACATAATTATCCATTTCCTAACGTCAAAGTCGCGCTAGCTCGAATGGCTTAAGAAATTTCTAGTCTAGAATGAGTGGTGTATCTACCTTTTCTGTCAGTTTCTTGTTAGGCGCGGGCGTGACCGGCGGCGGCGAGCTCTTGTCTTCGCGCTTCTTCTTCTTAACCTTCGCGCTCTGCGCCGGCGCCGCTTTCACGTCCGACGAGGAACAAGAGCCCTATAATACATAAACACGTTACCTACCAGTCAGTTCTGAGTGGCCTAGTGGGATGTAATCTTGACTATCAATATACGATGACGAGTTTGAATCCCGGTAGGTTGAACACCCAAGAAAGATCTGAAAATTTCTTCCACGCCTTATATATGCACCTTATGTATGTCAGTGTAATGTAAAATGCAATTTTTTTATGATGAATGGGAACTTATATAGGCAAGAATCCTTAACTCTCTGAAGATAGATGCACTAAACGATTGCGCAGGTTGTACAATGCGTGTGTAGAGTAAGCGAGATAGGCCGATGCAACAAACAGGAGCGATTGAGCGAGACAGCTATACAACGCTGTCTTCGTCTTATATGGGTCATTAAAACTCTCTGCACAGCTCCTTCAGAAATCATTACTCATATTCGTGCCCTTGCGCCCTATTTTATGGTACAACCACTGTACCTTTAATTTCATTCTAAGTTGGAGTTCCGCGTATTATTGAAGGAACAATCCCAATCCCTAACAGCTAGTATTGTACCTGTGAGTTAGCATCAATCCCGGAGTCACCCTCCTCCTTAGCCTGTGGTTCGTCATCGCCTGCGCTTTCGAGACCTTCGTCCGGCTTCTCATACAGCGCCCCCGGCTCCGGATCCACAGCCTTCCGCTTCTCCTCCTGTTCAGTCGACTGTACATCACTATATTTATCGATCTAAAGGCTTATTGGTTAAACTGGTTGATGCAAAGCTATGGCTCACCATAACTTGAAAATCTCAATTTTTATCAAGTTTTCAAGTCCGATTTAAATATTGAAAAAAATTGTAAGTTCGATTAAGTTAGTGACGAATTTAGAAAAACATAGTTTGATGACTTATCAATGTATTGTAATAGAATCGGAAACAAATATTCTGATAATTATAACCATCGACAAAGGTTCTTTCAAGAATGCGTTTTCGTCACAATACCAATACTTTTTGAGACGATTTTTCTAAGAAAGTGATAACATTTTTACTGTTATGAAAAATGTGTTTCATCAGCAAAACTCAACTTAGATTCATATTAGATGCGCGTTTCGGTTCTTGAGTTTTTCATAGCATTCTAGATACTATCATTTCAAAGTCAAAAAGCATTTATTCAGTAGGACCGCTGGGATCACTTTGAATCATCAATTTGCTTTCTATTGAATGCAGATTCAATGCTGAATGCTATGTATAGTCTAATATTTACATTCATATTATTGATTACTAGCTTCTGCGCGCGGCTTCGCCCGCGTAGTACCAACATTTTAAATAGCCTATAAGCTATTCCAGGTCACTATCTAAGCCTATTCCAAGTTTCATCCAAATTGGTTCACTGGTTTAGGCGTGATTGAAACACAAACATCCAAACATCTAAAAAAACTCACAATCTTTCAGCTTTATTATATGAGTGGGATTTATTTATTTATTGATCTATACATATACAGAACGAAATCAGCATGTTCACAGCAAAATAGGCTCAGCAATTTTACAAAGCCAATTCGCTCTAAGCCCTTGAAAGCCCTACTGTTTCCCAAAGCGAGCTACCTACCTACATACATAAATATAGTAACAACATGATAGACTCACTTTCTTCTCCAGTTTCTTCTTCTTCTTCCGCTCCCGTCTGCGGGCGGCTGCCTGCCGTCGGCTCTCCTCCCGGCATCTCTCCGCATCCAACTCTTCAAGTAAGATGGTCGCGTTCTGATTGGCCCGCGCCGCCTGAGTCTCCTTCGCCGCACGAATAACCCGAACACATTCCTGGCATTTCTCAAGTAACTCCTTATCAGATATGGTACATATGTACCTGGAAAACACAAGATTACGTATTAAACTGGATTTCAATTTAGAATATCCGCCCCATATAATGCAAACCTACGTGTGAGATGGGTAGTTGATGCATACCTTGTCATTTCCTGGTCGGAGGGGAATTGCGTGACTACGCCGACCATCCATTTGACCACTTTCGTGTGGCCCTTCCGGAAGGCCGCCATCAGGCAAGATACCTAGAAACAGTAAAAATATTTTAGAAGATGTTACAGTTTTTTAAGAATCCCTTTCTACACACGTTTCATTCTATTGACGGTTATTTTATGATTGAGTTTTTTAAACCAAGATTCTAAATGTTTTGGTCTAAGAAACGCCTACATTACTTACAGACATATCAACACTCCTTAGCATGTGTGATTTTAAGTTCGTATGGGTATGTACCCGTACACATAAAGTCGCACCTCTTTGTCAAAGGGCAGGCAGAGACCACAGATTTTCATTCATCTTTCTCATACATCTTGACTCTTGAAGTTCACTAATGATGCAATACACTACATTCAATGAACTACCTTTCTATATTCATGTGTGTGAATCTCTTATTCAAGTTAGTAAAGTAACATGCCTTTCTATTGTCCTGGGAGTCGATGTCAGCTCCCGCCGCGTAGAGCATTTCCACAACAGCGAGATGTCCCCCATTCGCGGCGAGCCACAGCGGAGAGTTGCCCTTCTTGTTCTTCACTTCCACCGCCGCTCGTCTGCAATAAACATATAAGCTCATAAAAGACACGTATCTAGGCCATTTACAATTGAAATAACGCACATTCCTGGATTTTACTCTTCAGTTTTCATTTAACCTATACTGTCCCACAGCTAGGCAAAGGTCTCCACCAAGTCTTTCCAAGTTTTCATTATTATTATTATTTAGCCATTCTCGTCCCACTGCAGGGGAAAGGCCTCCCTTCTCTTCTTCAACTCTTCGCGATCCAACGCTGTAACAGGCCATGTTCTTAGGTGAGAGTCCAGCTCGTCACGCCATCTCATTCTGTTTTCATTAACCAATAATAATTTACCAAATTTCGCAGAATTTATCAGCTCCTTCGTCCCCATCTATGCTTACCTTTGCAATAGTAGCTCGACGAACTTGGTATGCCCCTTATCAGCGGCGATAGTGAGGGCAGTATCCCTCGAAGAAGGCACAGGAGGTGCGTTAACATCCGCCCCTTTGTCCAGAAGCACTCTGCCCACCTCCACGTAACCGCCACTCGCCGCCTCCATGAGAGGCGTGAGTCCGGTCTTCGCTCGGTGTTCTACGTTCGCTTTGCGGTCTAGAAGGAGGCTCACTACTTCGTGCCGACCTGGGGGTTATTTAAAGGGTTATATTTTGTTATATCCAAATGTTGTGCTGTCTTTTGTAATCAACCCGAACTTCTTCCGGGCATAGGCACATTCCATCGGACTATCCCACTCATATAATAAAGCTGAAAATTTGTGAGTTTGTTTATTGTGTTTCAATCACGCCTAAACCAGTGAACCGATTTGGATGAAACTTGGCATAGGCATAGATAGTGACCTGGAATAGCATATAAGCTATTCAAATTTGGTACCACGGGGGCGAAGCCGCGCTCAGTAGCTAGTAACAAATAATGGTGTAGGCATAGCATACGCAACGTGACTATATGTAAATATACTCAAATCGTTTTCTTGTGACAAATAGACTTACTTCACAGAACCATATCGATTCTTAGATAAGTCATAGTAGCGTAAGTCTACGGCGAAAACGTTTATGTCTGGTAGAATATCTCGACAAAATTTCACGTGTCTTACGTTGCGTCTTACGGTCAGTAATATTTTTCACTCGAGATTGGCGATAGAAAATGATCCATTCCAGAATATTTTTACCTTGGAAGCAGGCGAGTGTAAGGGCAGTGTTCCTGTTAGTTTCGATCTGCGCGTTGATATCGGAGCCGCAGTCAAGCAGCAAGCGCACCGCCGCCGTGTGGCCGTTCATAGCGGCCAGCATCAGCGGGGAGATGCCCAGCTTGGAGCCCGTACGGGAGTTTATCTCCGCCTGGAAGTTCATTACAAGTATGAAAAGAGTTCAACTAAATGAAAGAGAAGGTTGAACTGAACATCTCGTAGAATAAATCTAACAACTTTTTATCCAACAAAAATAAAATAGCAATTTCATGAGTTGCAGTGTTTGTGTTTTAAACACGGCTTTATCAAGACAGATTTGGATGAAACTTAAAATAGACGTAGATTGAATGGAATAGCATGTAGGCTGTTACTCACGGATGCTAGTAACGAAAACATTACATACTAGAATAACGATAGAGCTTGCCCATCATCATCGTCCAGCCGCCCATTGTACCTTTTTATCTGGTTTTTCTTTTGTTTTTGTTTGGTGCGCAATAACGAATTTTCTTTCATTCATACATCGTCTCAGTTCTATTAGCCGTCATCTCAACATTCACTGCTTTCACAACATATCGTCAAATACTCAAACCATTTTTTTTATTAAAAAATGAATCTATAACCTATCAACCGTGCCATTATATGTCAGCCATTTTAAAACCCATTGGAATAACCTTTTGGTATAATTACCTGGTGCGTGAGCAATAGCCGGATGATATTGACATAGCCTCCAGACGCGGCGAGCGATAGCGGCGTATAATCAGATACATTGCGATGTTCCTTATTAGCGCCGCGGGAGAGGATTAGTTCGACGACTTCGTAGCGGCCGCCGCTGCAGGCGAGGGATAGCGGCGTGTCCTTCGTCCGCTCGGACTGCGCCTCGATGTCCGCTCCGTGGTTGAGAAGGATTTCAACTATCTTCTCGTGGCCGGCGGTTGCCGCGAGGATTAGTGGGGTGAAGCCCTGTTGGACAAAATTGTTTGATCAGAAATAAAAACATGATAGATGACAGTGATGTGTGCGCTCTATTAAATTCGTCAAAAGACTGGATAGCGCAGATCTAAGATAAAATAGTTTATGGACAAAACTACTGAATGCGTTGGGCGTTAAGGTGACGCATTGATAAACAATTATTTGAAACCAGGCGCCACGCCCCCATGAGCTTCCCGCAAGCAGCTCATACCCCCTGCTCATTTTAGGCGGTTTGCATCCAGCCAAGCCGCGCTGTGCGCTGCGCGCCGGCCGCCCGGCTGAGTCGAACTCGCTCGCTTTTCGGTGTTGACATAAGACTACATGGAGTCGCCTTACATTTATTTATTTTTGGAAATAAGTTCCTTTTTGGACGATACGCAAGGTGGTTAGACGAAAAAAAGTGTTAGATTTTGTGTCACGACACCATGTTTAGGTCAAATGGTGTCGGTCACAGTGCAAAGTGCACAGTCGCAAAACAGTCCATAGATTGTTATATTGTTAGTACGCAGTACGCAAGAGCATTTCTAGGGTTTCTAGGCTTAGTCAAAAAAAAAAAAAATACAAATCAAGTAGGTACATCGGGACCCCATTGTTTCGCCGAAAAACTTTCTTCATAATTTTACATCCCATAACATGTTTCTCATAATATCAAAACCAATAATATTAGGATCTCATAATCCCACTCATAATAATAAAGTTAAAAGTTTGTGAGTTTGTTAAGATGTTTGCGTTTCAATCACGCCTAAACCAGTGAACCGATTTGGATGAAACTTGGAATAGGTGTAGATAATGACTTAAGAATAGCTTAAAGGCTATTCAAAATGCTGGTACCACGCGGGCGAAGCCACGCGCAGAAGCTAGTGTTTAGTAAATATAACATATTTTTTTAAATAATGATTTTAATTCATAATGTTGTAATACATAATCAATCTTTAGCCTAATTTTAGAGGATATAAATAAACATAAATGTCATAATGATAACAATTAATAATAATAAAAATTCCGAATAAAAGGCTGGCACAAAAAAATCGGAGCGTCGTGGAACACTCGGTTGGAACGAAGTTTAATCTTGACCTTGACTTTGACGTGGACTGCTATAGGGGGTCCTGTCGATTGACATAATGTTTATAGTCCTAATATAAATACACATAACATAGTAGTCCTAACCTACCGTAGTCATAATGTTAAATTCCCATAGTCTTAAACTGACATACATAATGTTGTCCTAATAATATTAAAGACATACCATTAAAGTGACACAATAGTCTCAACTTCTAATATATGTCGTCATAATAGTTATTATTACTATTATTAAGTTACATAAACTATTTTGTCCTATTTTGTACCAATTTGTTTGTTGTTTTTGATCATCCTTATGTTTATTTATCCTAATAAATACTATTTAAGATTTACAAAACTGATATGACGGCCGCCGAAGCGCCAGAAAAGTTCACTAGAGTCACCTATTCACCCAAATCGAATTCAGTGGTTAGGTTAGGTTTGAGTAGTGATCAGAATAAGTTTAGTGGATTCACTCATTCACCCTAATCGAAGTTATGTTAGTTAATTTTATAAACCTTACAAAGTTGATATAGTTAGGAATCAATTTGGGTATATTCGTTCATAATAAAATTGTGTATAGTTTTATACAGGGTGTAAAAAGACTGCTACCGAAAACTGAGGGGGTGTAATCAGACCATGATTCTAAACATATTTATCGAAAAAAAAACGCAATTTTTTTTTACTTAACTTAGTCATTTTATGTTATTTTCGTTTATTTACTACTATTACAACATAATAAGAACATACCTACCTAATAATTTCATTTATAAAAGAAAAAAACATTTAAAACTCAAAATCCAGCAATCTACGTAAAAAAACGCGCCCAAAACATACGCAAACAGTACTCTTCGAACGCTGTTTTCTCCGGATATAATGAATATTTCGGAAAATCCTTTTGGATTCGGTTGTATGTTGAGATGCTGTACCTACCCATTTCGGCTTCGGTAGACGTCTTTTTACACCCTGTATAATATATTTTTTATTATTTATTTAATACTATTATTATAATACTCGATAATATTTTTATTATTTGTTTATTAAATTCATGCATAATCGTTATAAAAAAGTAAGTTCACATGAGTCAGTGGCCAACTCTGGCGACGGAGTTTTGAGGCCGCCTTAAGGCCTCCGTCATGGCTTAACGACTTAAATAGCCGGGACCGACTATTTAACTTGCCCTCCGAAGCATGGAAGTGCTCAGATGAAAATGCCACTGGCGGTCACCCATTCACTTACAGACCGTTTCGAACGTTGCTTAACTTCGACGATCTATCAAGAACGACTAAGCAAGCACGACCACGAGCGCTTCTGTATATTCTGTCTTTTATAACCGTTATAAAAAAATACCTTGAACCGAAACCAGTATTTTCTATTCATAAAAACATTTTGAAATTCACAACCTTCTGTGTCTCAGGCATCTTTAGTGTGGTATTTTTTTAGGATTAAATGGCAATATGATTTCAATTGTTATTATGTTTGATTATTAGGAGTACATATTGTTAGGGCTTATAGCTTTAGGAGTACATATTGTTAAGGCTTATAACTTTAGGATTACCGTATGTTAGGAGATGTGATTTTATGACTATTTAATGTTATGTTTACCTAATACTATGACTATTGTTAATTAGGTGTAGTATTGTTATGTCGAGTAATCATTAGGACCATTTAATATTAGTACCAAATACAGTATGGGAATTTAAAATCTCACCATCTTCATTATCATCGTCGTCGTCGTCGTCGTCGTCGTCATCGTCATCATCATAGTCATAATCATTATCATCATCATCATCATCGTCGTCATCATCATCATCACCAGCCTATAGCAGGGCTCCCTAATGATTGACAAAACGTATCTTATCCTATTTTAAATTCTCATACTGTATTTGGTACTTATTTTAGATTGTCCATTGTCCTAATGATTACTCGACATAACAATACTACATCTTATTAACAATAGTTCTGTTATTAGGTAAACATAACATTACATAGTCATAGTCAACTTACTCACCCTCAATATATCGAAGACTAATTTTATGACTTTCACTAAATATAATAATAGTCAGCCCTCCCCCGATTATACACTAAAGATACATAAGTGTGAGCGCACTGACCCTTCCTGTAACTGTCCTAATATCAAAAAACTTACAACTACAAAATACCTGGGAATCATGATTGATCAACGGTTGTCCTGGCATGCTCACATCGAACTTCTCATGAACAGAGTTCGTAAACTTATGTGGATTTTTAAAATTCTACGTCATGTAGCACCAAAAAACCTCATTAACCAAATCTACACATCTCTAGCACAGTCAATCCTAACTTATTGCATGCCAATTTGGGGAGGGGCTACCAAGACAAAACTCTTGGAACTCGAAAGAACGCAAAGGTCC
This sequence comes from Epirrhoe alternata, assembly GCA_963565295.1. Lineage (NCBI taxonomy): Eukaryota > Metazoa > Arthropoda > Insecta > Lepidoptera > Geometridae > Epirrhoe > Epirrhoe alternata. The sequence goes on along the minus strand of OY751386.1, from coordinate 10,797,232 downwards.
TTACTAAAAGTGATGTACCTTAAGCCCTATCGATATCCCACTGACCTGCTCTACAAGGATTCAGGATTGCTATCGGTAAGGAAACTCTACGTCTTACATACTGTCCTCAGATTACATAAATCACTTAAGTACACTGATACACAAATATTAAATAAGCGAAGAAAGGGTAGAGTAGCGCCACAAAGTGCAACTCGATCTCAGTTTGCATCTCGACAGTACGCTGCACAGTCTGCTTACCTCTATAATTCCTTAAATAAAACTTTAGATATTTATAGTAAGAACAAATTTACATGTAAAAAATTGGTTACTGACTGGCTTCTGACACTAAGTTATGAGAATGCTGAAAAACTGCTAGAAGTTATTACATGATACGTTTCACTCACACACACACACACACACACGCACACATACACACGCACGCACACACACAAAACACCACACAAGGAAGGTACACTCTCACGAAACTCAACTCAAACACCAACAAACAATATTTTCTACTTGTTTAATTATGTTTCAAGTTTTTTCTTTTTATTATGTATTTTAGGTATAAGTACATCTTGGTAATTTCTATTAGACATACAAAATATTTATAGTCACAACTGTCTGTGTTGTACTAAAAAGTAATTATAAACATTAACAGAAGAGCGGGATCCTCTAATACAGGTATTTTCTTACTTAAAAGAGGATCCCAACCCCATGAAGTTGTATTTAGTTTAAGTTAAAGAAATAAAATATTTTGTATTTTTGTATTTTTGTAGTCATAAATACACATCTCCTAACATACGGTAATCCTAAAGTTATAAGCCATAACAATAATTATTCACCAAGGGGATAAAGCAGTGTTTTATGTCACGGGCGCCATATTGAATCCCAAGCGCATCGAAGGATTCTTTAGTTAACTCCCGAGTGCAACGAGGGAGTTAATGACTAGAATCCTGAGACAGCGAGGGATTCAAGAGCGCCCAAGACCAAGACAGCTTTAACCCCGAGATGAATACTCTGCTTTTCACACATGCGAGAAAAATAGTGAATAATTACACCCAGAAAATAGCAAGCAAGTCTAATGAACAGGTTTTATAGGTAGAACAATAATAATCTATTCGTTTTTTTTTATTCAACCTATACTGTCCCACTGCTGGGCAACGGTCTCCCCCAATTCTTTCCAACCATCTCTCTCCTTCGATAGCTCCCACTACTCACTATAGAAGGAGTCGAGGTAGGTGGTGGGAGTGGTATTCTCAAAAAATATTTTATTGAGGTCGTCCGTTTGTTCTCAAAAAATATTTTAGCATTAATATGCAAAAACATTAGATCGCTCTATAGTTTGGAGGCATTAGTCACACTTTTTCCTTAATTTGAATGAATTCTACTTGGTGCAGTTCTCTATGGTAAACATTTTCATAGAAACATCAAAAATCAATTCGGAAGAAAAAGATAAGTTGCCACATTTTTTCTTTTTTTTTCATATACGTTCTATTTGGTGTGGACTCAATAGTAAAAAATTTAATGGAAATGTTGAAGTTTGAAATTCAAATCTCATTACTTATCTGTTCACATGAGGTTCAGAGGGGGAAATGAAATCCCATACAACTTTACCTCCCGCCGGCCATTTTGTTTTTTAGGAGGGAGAAATGATTTACTTTCTTTTAAGACTGTGAGACGAAAAAATGTATGGTTTTCGAGCACCGGGTGTGAAAAATAGTTTTTGCAACTTAAAAATAGAAATAATAAATATTATGACGACATATTATATTAGAAGTTAAGACTATTATGTAAAATGTCTTTATGCCTACTTAAATAAGACTCAATAAAAATATTTTGATTTTTATTTTTGTTTTTTTTTCTTTTATAATATTAGGACAACATAAATGTATGACAGTTTAAGACTATGGGAATTTAACATTATGACTACAGTATTTTAGAACTAGTATGTTATGTGTAGTTATTTTAGGACTATTAACATTATGTCAATCAACAGGACCCCGTTTTGTATTTTAAAATCATGATTTTAAATGTAAGTGAGTTTTAAATGTTATGACAAATATCTTTATGTTTTTTAGTCATTATGGGTACCTATCAATATTAATAAACAATATTCGAGATTCCAAATTATTCGGCCAAAGGATGATTATGGTACTTATACATTTTTATACCAAGCAAAATTATATTAAGAATATTTTCGAAGATATAATAGAGACCCCGAAAGGTCTTGTAACAAAACTCGACCGATTTTTATGAAATTTTTTGTGTATACTGTATACCTACATAGTTAAACTTTTTAAACTTTCGTGATTTGGTGACATTTTTCGGAAAAAAGAAATAATAAAAATAGGTACGTGATAAATACCCGGTTTCAAAAATAATAATTACCTACATAATATTCAGCGGGTCTGAGAATCGTACACATAATATAAGCTATTGTAATTTTTTATGCATACGTGTGTGTAAAATGCGTTCGTGTTCTACCTCGTCCCTCACAAAAATCGGCAGAATTTGTAAAATAATTTTCGTCAAAACCGCGTCCAAGTCTAGTTAGTCTGAGGTGCTCACTGTCACTGTGCCCGTCACAATGACACCTAAAGTTGGCAAGTCTCATATCCCTGTAGTTTTACTAGAACCCGGAAAAATATTTAACGTTTACTTTTATGTTTTCTTGATCATTTCCTTACATTTTCAATATACAGAGTTCTTATCTTCATGTAGAAACCATCAACTTTTTTTCCCCATTTTTAATAATAAGTATTTGAGATTTTACTTAGAAAATACAACTATCGATGTTTACTAGAGCGCGGGAGCTCGATTGACACAGGTCCGACGTTGACAATGGTCAGACGCGGACTGAAGGGGGCCGCCCTGCATACAAAAAGACGCGAGAGGTAGCTAAATAGTAAAAGTCGTAAGCGCCAAAACAGTAATTCTCGTTTAAAATAAAAACTATTGGTAATTATGTAAAATCAAGTTTGCACTTTGAAAAGGGTGTATAGACTTATCTGTAAATAAAATTTAGAAGCTTAGATCGGTTCCGTTCACCTGTAAAATTAAAATCTATGTTTTTATGGAGCAGTTTTTGGGATTTTTTTCTGCTGTAATATTTAACAAATCTTGAAAAACCAGCTATCAGTTCGAAGTAAAAAACATGAAATATTCAAAACTTAAAATATAAATTCCGAAGGATTTTCAATTGCTGAAAAATATTCCAATCCTTGACGCCAATATCCTCAATGCGTCGTCTTAAACGCGTTTGAAGTTCAAAGTTTGTAGCTCCGGCTAATGTTTTGCGGAAAGCGTGCGCGTTTGAGTTGCAATGGCATATCAATTGCGTCACAAACTTATCTGTTCCGGTGAGGGAGGTGCTGCAATCGCATTTGGCGTAGAGAAAGTAAATTACTATGGCATTTGGTGTGTGGTTAATTAATAATGTAGAATAGGTTATTTTGTCATTTTTTGAAAACGGTTTTAAAATCAATCCTGAGGTCGTAATAAACTAGAAAACTAACTAAAAATAAAAATCATTTTTGACGAAAAATAAACACACTGAGCAAACAAGCAATGGCGGATATGGCAGACAGATTGACATTTCAAAATGGCGTCGTTAGTTCCTCTTTTGGCCACCGGTCCAAATATCTTTGTGGCACTCTACACACAAGTTTGGCAGGAGCTTTTGACATTGATAAAGAGATGGAGAGAGATAATTTACCTTCTTATCCCGGTGTTCGATATCAGCCCCCCGGGACAGCAGCAGCTCCACCAGCTCCTCATGTCCGCCAGCACAGGCCAGGGTGAGCGCCGTGTCATGGTTGGAATCCGTCTCTCCATCTACATCCATAGCGGAGTAGGCGGCGGGCGGCGCGGCGCAGGCTCCCGCTGGCTCAGTCCCACCCGCCGCCGCACCGGCGCGAGCCCGACCCGCGAGGCGACCCTACAAAGTAAATAGGTGAGGTTGTAGATTATGTTCCTAAGGTTGGTTGGGTAAATAGCTGTAAGCGATCCTTTGAGTCTGTTACTATTAGGAACTGTCTGTTCTGTTAGTTTGCTCAATTGCCCAAGTGAAAGAGTTTACATGATTTTAATATGTATATATGAGCACATTGACACGACGAATGAATGAATGATGCAATTTTTGGCTCGGTTTGCTCAAATCAAATCGCAAAAAGAATACCATACATATAGCTTCCAGTTTAATGTGATATAGTACTTAGAATTTTATTTTTTGTATTTGTTTTGGCTCTTTATTTTTTTATATTTGTTTTGGATCGTCTGAAATAAACGTATTATTATTATTTGCTAGATTTTAGTTTATTTTGATAGCATTTACACTCAATCTCATGCGTTTGAATATTGTTTGTTAGCTTTGCCAAGTCCACAAGTCAGTTTAGAGTTTAGTTTAACTTTGATGGTATCTAACTCATATCATGCGTTTGAATGATTTTGACATCGATGGGATATATGGCTTGGATAAGATCTGCCCAGCAGTAGAAAGATAGCTTATAATCTGTACATGGTACTTTTATAGTGGACGACATCAAAAATTACGTGTTATCTTTAAACGACAGAATAATTTCAATACAAAAAACTCTTGGATCTTTTAGTAATTAGCAAAAGCGTAAAAAAAGGCTGTTACCACAACGACACTTTACCTCCTTCTTACTAACCTTCTTCTTGGCAGCGTTCGTATGGTGTTGTTCACGTTTCGTATGGGGCTGAGGTTGAGGGGCTTGCGGCGGTTGGGGAGGGGTGTATGACGCGGACGATCTGAAAACATCCTTAGATTACTGAGAAGTCTATAGGTATACAGGGTCTTTCATTTTATACTACACAAACTGACAGGGCTTCATTTTTGGGTTGTAAATAGACTTTAACCATATCAATTTAATTCCTAAGCCGATATAAGTTTTCACTTCAAAATTTATCTTTTATTGATTTTTTAGGACATGTTGCATAATGATTTTTAAGGAGAACAGACATTCCACCAATCACAGCTCGGCTACATCCGAGCGCACACACAAGATCGCTCGAATGGACTAAGTTACACAGGACAGGAAGCAACAATAAATTGAATCGATTTTCTCGAGATTTTCATAACGAAACAAAAAAAAATCATTACATAAATATTTTTTAATTAATTTATTGAACCCAATTATTCCTGAATTCCTCCCTCCTTGAGTCGTATTCCTCAGTGCTGAGGGTCGTGACCTCCTTTAGGTATCACTTTCTCCCTTATTATATTCCTCCATCTTCCTCTGTCCCCGGCAGTATGAAGAGCATTGTGGATCGTGGTGTCGAGAGTGGTGCGAATTTGGTCAGACCAGCGCATCGGACTTCGCCCACGAAGTCTTTTTCCTTCTATTTTTCCGGTCACTATCAGCTTCTCTAGGTTGTCCCCATCTTTCCTTGCAATGTGACCGAAATACTCGAGGATTTTACGCAGACATTCGGATGATAGTCTTTTGGTGATCTTGAGTTCACGCAGTATGGATATGTTGGTCCGATGTGCTGTCCATGGAATGCGAAGCATTTTTCTCCAGCACCACATCTCGAAGGCATCAATGCGTTTGCGATCAGCTGCTCTCAGGGTCCAGGTCTCGGCGCCATATGGGAATATCGAAAAAACTAAAGTCCGCACCAAGTTGGTCTTAGTCTTAACGGAGATATTCCGATTATTCCATATTTTATGCAGCTGAGACATGGCACTTTTTGCCATTCCAATCCTTCTGCGCACTTCCACTTCACACGATCCATTGTTACTTATGTTGGAGCCCAGGTAAGTAAAGTTGTCTACTATTTCTAGGTTTAGTGCTCCATTGAACTCCAACTTCTTGGATCGGTCCACTACCATGACCTTTGTCTTGGACCTGTTTATGGAGAGCCCCAACTCCTCGCTGACTCTCACCATTTTGTCCAAAAGTGCAACCATCTCCGACTCGTTTGCTGCAAAAAGTGTGGTATCATCAGCGTAGCGCAGGTTGGTAATTTTGACACCGCCAATTGTGACTCCTCCTTCCCAGTTTTCACAGGTACGTCTCATGATGCACTCTCCGTAGGCGTTAAACAGAACAGGAGACAGAATGCATCCCTGCCGCACCCCCTTCCCGAAGCTAAAGGGTTCCTGAATTAAGTTAGTTTAAAATGAAAGACCCTCTATAATACAAACACAACTTTGTTTTACATATTATTATGTACAGCAAAGTTGTGTTTGTATGAACACTTCTAACTCGAGAACTGCTGCACCAATTTTCATGATTTTTAATTCACTAGTATATTAACTAACCTGTACTCGTCATAAGACATAGTGGGAGGTGGCAGTGCGAAGTGCGGCTGCGTTGGGTCTCCTTCGGGGGCATCGGAGCGCGGTAATAGCGGGTGCTCCAACGCCGGACCCGCGGGGGATGTGGGACGAACGCGGTATTGACAGCCATTGCCGACCTGCTGTAATGTAAAATTTGGAATCAGCTTCCAGCTGAGCTACGACCCTGTTGTATTTAAGAAGAGAGTCATAGGCACCTTCTGGGTAGGTTCGCTCCATCGTAGACCTCATTCTTGCCTGTGTAAGATTCGAGGTCAAGAGCCGACCCATTCATCATAAAAAAAATGTAAATGTAGATTAAATTGAGTGTCCTAAAGTAAATCATCATGATCTCTTTGCCCTTATCCCACTGCGTCTTGCGTCTCCGTTTTGAGATTGAACAAAAATTATTTTGTCGTTCCATCGTGCCTTTTCTCGCCTACAGGTCGCATCGAGAAAAAAGGGGGCGAGAAGTTTGCTGTAACGTAATTTATCGATGGATTTCAATAAAATTTGAGAGACACACTTATGACTTCTTTGGTATCTTGAAATAAACACTGTAAATTATTAATACTAATTTATTTCTACAACACAAGATATTGTGAAGAAAAAGGCGCACTGGAGGAGACGTAAAGTTTGCTGTAGCGAAAACAAACAGGATCATTACTGTTTTCCCGAGGCGCAGTAGACATTCTCTCAGATCTATGTATTCTAGATCCTTTGAAGATATCTAAGAGAGTTGTCAGAGACATGTCCAAATACATAATATTTGATAAAGCCCACATACTAAGGGGGACGATCCTTACCGTGGCGAGGTCTTGATGGTGCGGATGGTCACGTGGCCAGTCGGCACTGAGCGCCTGCTCGGCCGCCTCTAACAGCTGCCTCGTTTCTCGCTCCGGGTCGCCCGCGCCTCCTTCCGCGCCTTCGCATTTCGCTGATAGGATCTCGTGCGTCTTCTGCTGCATCACCTGTAGATGTAGCATGTTAATAACTGTTTGAGAAGTATAACATCTACACTAATATTATAAAGAGGAAAGATATGTTTGCTTGAATTAAATAGGCTCCGAAACTACCGATTTGAAAAATTATTTCACCATTAGAATCCTACATTATCCCTGATGAACATAGGCTATAATTCTATCCCGGGAAAGTGAAGTTTTCTCGAGGGATCGCGGGTAACACCACGACGGACAGCTAGTATCAAATACTATATTCAATTGTTTTCATGTCGAACGGGTAAATGTCTCATGACATGAGCCAGGATAGGGCACTTAATTTTTGTATAACCACTATGTGGTACAATTGTTTGTCGCTACATACAATAGTGGCAGTGTATTATACTTATTCTGATAGGAGGGCTTTATAATACCTGTAGCACGAGTGACCGTAGCTCATTAGGCGGCAGCGCGACAAGCGAGGGCACCTCCCGTTGCAAATACGCGAGAACAGCGCCGAGCTCCCGCGCCTCCACCGCGCCGCCCACGCAGCCCGAGCCTTCGTCCGCCTGCTTGAGATATAATACATCTTCATTTATTTATTTATCTTATCAGTTATGTTAAGCGGGGTATGAAAGACTTGAGAACAATTTCAACTGATACGATTCAGACCCCTCGCAGACTGCGAGGAGGCTTAGAATAGCATTGCAATTTTTACGTGTATTTCAACCAATACGATTTAGAATCGTATTGAAATTTGTTTACGCTCATCGGATACTAAAAGTCATAGTAAGTGCGACGCTCGCTTGTACACTAAATGGCAACGGCTTATCAAAACGTGCCAAAAGTAGCATCGCTTCTTCGCTACTAGCTAAACCCGACAATCCTTGACATGTATAGAATTAATACTTTAAGAAAAACTATTATTTATGTCAGTTTTTTTAAATACGGTTACATTAAGAAAATCGCAAATAATCATGTTCTCTCGCTTGTTCAGTGCCTGCAAAAGTGAGAGAACATGGTAAGAGCCGCCATATTACATTCGTTTCATTGTGTCAAAATTAGCATACAATTAAAAACCTGCCAGGACATAAGATATCATGTTAACCCCTCTGATCATTCATTTTGGCAGCATCATCTAGCCCCAAAAAAAAATAATTCATAGCTTGTACTATGGGAATCAGATAACTGATATATTACTTATATACTTTTTGTTTGTAAATACATACATATTATACATAGAAACACCCAGACCCGAGATAAATATTTGCAGATCATACAAACATTTATCCCGCGGCGGAGATCGAACCCGCAACCTTCTGCGTCCCAAGCGGGCTTTCACCCACTTCACCACAGAGGTCGTCAAAGGTAAAGTATACAAGTGCATGGACTGACCGCTTGCAGCTCGATCCCGCTGGCATACTGCTGCTGCAGCTGCTGCTGCGTCGGCTTGTGCTTCTGCTGGTGCAGCTGCTGCTGCGCCGCCAGCTGCGCCAGCTGCTGCTGCTGCAGCTCTTGCAGCTGATGCTGGGGGGAGGGTAACTGTTAGCTATCTATATGCTCAAGCAAGAACAGTTCAACGGTTTTCTTCTAACGAAACTATAGGTTAATTTCGAATAGAAAAACAACGGAATCTTTGATTTATGAGTATGACAAAAATAGTAATTTGTAAACTGAACTAAAAGTCTCAAACGCAAAACTTGCCTGGCAATTTTTCTATTGATTATTCGTTAACTACGCACAAAAGACTAACCGTCTGTTCTACCTAGTCAAATTACCTACAACTACTTATTCTGATCTAAAATTTTGTTACCAATGTGAATTAAAAATTCTTCAGAAGAATATTTTCTACACTATCAACAACGTTTGAACAAAATTGTGATCAAATATACTGATTTTTACGGTCTATTCTAGTGTAGCGATTCCCAGTTTACCACAACCACAGCACCCACTTCTCCTATGTGATGTCCTATCCTCTGCAATGCGTCCAGAAGTAGGAACTTGCAATTGAATTTCGCGCATTTTCTTGCCGCCTTCGCGCGGGGCCTTTCTTCTATTGGAATGTTCTAGGCGTGATATAATATGGGTTTATACGTGACCAAACAGTTAATTCCTATCTCTATTGAAACAAATCAGAATGATGAATTCAATAGTCAATTACATCTAATAAAATCCGATAAACGTTTCCACATTGACCCACATTGTATGTAGTAAAAGAAGACGAAGTTATCGACTGGAGCTGTGAGTGATTGTAGTTTTAAGATTCATAACCAAAAGAAAGCAGGGCCCCAAACAATGTTTGTTGCCCAGCAGCCTTATTGTCTTACTTGAAATCCATTCCCAATTGAGCTCAACCAATAACACAATACGAAAATGATAACTGGCAATGGATATCAAGTTAGACAATAAGGCTGGTGGTTCTTTACGGTATTGGCCGTGAAGGAACAGGAGTAAAATCACTTAGTTTTAAGGTGATCCCAGCGGTCCTGAATAAAATGATTTTTGACTTTGTCTTTAGAGTATGTATGGTGGTCCAACCATTATTTTTGATGCGGAGAACATTCATACAGCTTATTATATCTATGGCGGTCTCACCTGACTGAGGTTCGTTGCTAGCTGCTGTACGGGGAACAGTTGCTGAGGAGGGGGGTAGGGCGGCGTCGCGGGGGGATGAACTGTCGTCACACCTGTATTACACAAATACATTCAATATCATTATATTACATGGCACAAAAAGGCATTAAAATTAGATGACTTTTGATGAGTTATGGTGACATAGAAACAGTTTTCAGTTTGAGTTGTCTACGGTTTTTGTGCTGCATAAAAATTGTATTGATGAAATACAGTGAGCTTATAACAGAACCTCTAAGATTCCATGAATGATTATAGTTCCTAAAATATGTTTCAGATTGATAAAACATGAAAAACAGTTACACAAAGCGGGATAGTGATAAAATCCAGCAAGGAATGGAAATGTTTATGTTTTAGTGAGTATATCTGGTATGTTATGTATGTGAGCGCAAACATGATATTAGCGACGCCACAGGGTGCCGTAACTTGCCTTGAGCGCAGAATTGAAGGTCCAAGGCGTGCAGGGCCGACGTGGCGAGCGTCGGCGGACCTTTACACAATAATATCAACTTTAGCGTGCTTGTCCTTAGGTTCACTTTTCTTATTTTTCATATCAAGTGTAATCCAAATAAATGTTTTTTTATTTCCTTTCTATTCTATTTTCAAATATTCAAAACAGATATGTAGCCTTCAGTTTTGTCTTCTACTTTGAGTATACGTCTAGAATTTCTACAGATCTCGTAAGAAGTGATTCCTATAGCGAAAGTATAATTGTATTCTCAAACTGAATATGATGACCAACTTCCCTCGTAAAACACGACTGATCATAAGTAAAATTTTACAGTATCTTAACAGAATTTCAGTAATAAATAAAGGATAAACATACCTGCCGGATCAGCCAATTCAAGCAGGGACCTATCGGATTCAGAGGGCACCTCACGTTGGCAGCCTTCGCCTCTCTGCAATCATCGCAAATGTTTACAAACCGCATGCAATGAGAGTACAACATCAAAATCTACTTGGTACTTGATTCACACTATTACTTGATTCATACGCTGTATAAAATTATAGTAAGTGTTATTGTTATTTCTTTTGCAAAGGATAGAAATAAAGGAAGTTTATGAGGGAAGGTACAAACGAATATTATGTGAATAGTTTGTTAGAGTGAATCAAGTTTTGATAACGACGGGTATATTGTAAAATAAATTACAAGCTAACTATTAGCCAATAGCCAATTTTATACAAATAAACACGAATACTTGGAACATTTATTTCATTGTACAACATATCCCAATTTGACCTATGTGGAGACGAGAGAAGAACAATTACTTCAATGAAAAAATATGCAACTCAATTTATGTTCTGTACCTTTGTAATAAATATCAATTTACAATGCAATGCTGCATTATGTTACATGTTGCCATAACCCAATAATTTGAGCAGAGCATTGTACTGAAAGAAATTGATGTATTTTCTTACTCGTTCTTTTCCCGTCTCCGCTAAAACAACTACTACACAAATAAATGATACGAATGATACCAGCAGCAGATGAACGAATTACATTTAGCTAGTGCACGCAAATGAAAACAATATCTAATGACAAAAAAAAAAACAACGTAAGGCGGTGTCCGTCCCAGATTTCTAAAATGACTTCAACTGCTGGTGTCTGCAGCTAAATTTACTAGATATAACACTGGTAATCATAATGCAGGCCCTTGATTCAGAGTTCAGCGGAATGCATTCAGTTCGGAATAGGTTAGCCGTTCAACCGACTGCAACCAATCACAGAGCAGGAATTGATCCAAAACTGACGTTTCTTACACTGTAATTGGTTGCGGTCGGTTGAACAGCTGACCTATTACGAACCGAATGCATTCCGCTGAACTCTGAATCGCTTCCCTGTAGTTTTATTATTATTCCGAAAATAATAATTATTTGAAAAGTTGATTGTGTGTTGATAGCCTTCTTTCCACTCGTAACAGTTCTATCTTAATGAAGTTGAAAGTTCTCAAGAAATACTACTATTCCGTTACATTATTATTTAGAACAGAAAACAATAATTCCGGGACAGACCTCGCCTCGACTCCAGTAAAACTGAACTGCACTCACTTTACACTTATTTTTAGGAGGGTCATAATTTTTATTTTTCTTGGTAGTTACGTCCTTCCAAGTAAAGCCCGGCGGTAGTGATACCTTAGCCATGTTGTGCTGGCATATCTACGCCGTGGAAGCAAGCACAAAGAAATGATACATGATAGTATTGTGTAAGCCAACAGTTTATAGTACAGGGTAATTGGTTAACAGTATTTTGTACAAACATTTAGTTAATGATGTTATTCTCACTAAAAACGGAATGTACAAGACTTTGGTCAAATTGATGGTTATTAAAACGTTTTGCTCATCAAATTCAAAAATAACAGCTCTTTTATTATCTCGAGACACTAATATGTTGGTGAACAATATTCATTCCGTTTTTAATGATTATTTTTCCGACCCAAATATCGACCAATAGAATTGCACCATTCGACGTCATGTGGTACAACCTACATGGTATTATACTGATAATTTTTTGAAAATTTTCTCTGGTCGTTGCTATATATAAAAAACAAAACATGATCCAGTCAAATTAACCACACGTCAAACTGACAGGTTGAATTCAATTGTGAAAATTGGAGATTTTGCATAAAAATGAAATTAACTGTACATTTCGTCTCATGGTGCAATTCTATTGGCCGACATTTGGGACGGAAAAATAATCCCCCGAATACCACACGAGCTTCAAAATTATCTGGCATTTCCCTCAAGGTTCCCTGCAAACAAATAAAATCGTCAAGTTTTTCAGGAAAAATCATTTTTTAACCTGAAAAACTTGACTCCTTCATTTGTTTGCAACGAACCTATCGGGAAATACCCGATAATTTTGAAGCTCTTGTGGTATTATAAGTGAAAATTGGATGAAATAAGTTATGAGGGATTCACGCTAGGCAAAGGTGGCGTTAAACAATTTTTTATTATTAAAATAAACATTTTATCCATTCTCTCCTTCTAGATATAATTTTAATGAAATCAGCCTTTGTCTACCATGAATAATGCCTGGGGTTGTTTTACCAAAATTATTTACCAGTATCAAACATGGGAATTTGCAATACTTTCAAACACTACATACATATACTAGATGAGCAAAGCTTGTATTTTTTGTTTATTTACTTTGCTTGTCTTGCTACGCAAGTAGCTTGAGAAAAGGTAAGTAGCGTCAAATGATTTTTTGTTTGAACAACCTTCAGTTACGTGTTAGCATTGAAACGCACAGAAAATATTTTAAATTTCGATACTTTAAAATATTAGCTTGGAGAATAAGCGCCTGTATTGGACCTACATTTTAAGAACAGCTAAATGCTATGAGTTTAATCTACAGCTTATATGAGGATAACCTAAAGCTACAGTTATGGCTTCTTTTGTTAAACAAAGGGCACATAATCCTGCAATGTTAGGGCGAACATTTCCATAAAAAAATCCATAATAAATAAACCAAACAGTCGTATACATAGCTATAATCACACATTAGGATTCCTGTATGAATTCCTGTATTAGATACTACAAGTACTATTACACCCAGGGAGCTATTCCCGTTCATTTGATGAATATTCGGATGTCTCACGATCTCTGTGGCGCAGAGAAAGTCTACTCGTACAAAAGTGTTTTTTGTTTAGTTTCATAAAAGTATTTTAAAATTCAGTTACTAAAAGCGTTGATAACCATATAGTTTAAAAAGTTTTATCTACCAAAGGAGAAAAAGCATTTGTTCAGTATAAGCTAAGCATAGTTTACAGTTCTACTCCAGTTACACTGATATACAATCATGATTTATTTTTTACCTAGATGTTTGGAAATATTCGCCCCAACAGCTACATCCAATAGCATTATATTATAATCACAAACACATCTATCATTTACTTACCGTGCCGTCATCAATGATATCAGGCGGCGGTGGAAGATGGTGGTCAGAGTGCGGAGGCGCGGCGCGTTGCTTCCTCGCGCACTTGTGTTTGGTGCCGGCGGGGGTGGGCGCGGGGGCAGGGGCGGGGGTAGGCGCCGGGGTGGGTACGGTGGGAGCTCCGCCGGCCTTCTTGCGACCTGGGACTACGCCGCGCTCTGGAAGGCCGACATTGGTATTAGAATTAGTAGGTCGATTAATAAAGAAACATAAGAATATAAGAAATTCTCGTAGGATCTAATGATTTCAGTTTTTTTTGGCATAACAACTTTGCTAGTTCGCTAAGGGCCGCTATAAATATATCAGTATATCTATTATCTTGTAGCCTGTATGCAGGCTTATGGAGCATGATAGCAGGCATCAGATGAAAACATTTTTGCGACTGTTTTCAAAACGAAGCACGGCCAATTATTAATGGAACTGTAACAATCTCATAATAAAAACAGGGTCTTTGGAAGAGTCTCAATTACATAGAAACGCGATTCAAACTTCGTTTAGATGCATTCATTCATTGAAATTCGTCGCTTTAACCATGAAAACGTCATTTTTCGAAGATTTTTATCAATGCATCTGAATAAAGTTTGAATCGCCATGTAAGTTAAAATTTTTGTAAATAGATGCTGATAAGTATTAAAATAAATAAGCATGATATGTTACCATCGAGGTAGACCTTGGCGAAGTTCTCAGGTAGAGGTTGGTGCGGCTGCGCGGGCGCAGGCAGCGGCGCGGGCGCGGGCGCGGGCGCGGCCGCGTGCGGCGCCGGCTTCGGCGGGCACTGGCACGGAGGCCGCTCCGACGCTGTGGAAATAACAACACTTACATATTATCGGTTTTAAATCGTGTGATTTTGTAAAAGGAAAGCAACAAGACGTGGTCGATTGATCAAGTGTGATAAGGAAGTAGTTACGTTTAGGATCAGACGTGAGACGATGTCTCTGATAATTGAATCAGTTATACGTGACAATATGTGTATTAAATACTGATACTAATAGATTAAGAATAGCACGTAAGTTCTAGTATATAAGGTGTGTATGGTGTTAGAATAAGGTGAATTATAAGGGTGAAGAATATAGAGTACTAGCATTCAAGATGTAGCTCTGTAGTTTGATTCCTGCACCTCCCAGCTATATTACACAAGCCGTGAATTGTTACAAGATATATATATTTTTTTTCATCTGTGATCGGTCTTCTGACCATAAGCGGATTGCTTGAGTGATTCCGGTGGCATTAAGAGTGAAGAGGCCAGTGCCCTCTCTCATAGTATGTCTCTTCTCTGCAGCCGCCGTACTGTGCGGGAAGTGTTCAGCAGTTGAGTCGTAAGTTCATTGTTACAAGATAGCTCGCGAGAAAAAACATTTGTTAGATCAAACATATTATGCTGCCTCTCTTGTGAAGTCTTCAAACTGTGAAAATCAGGAGCAGTTGCTCATGTTATGTACAGTAGGCCCAACGGGTCTTTGGCTTTGTGAACTAGCTACGCCGAACCCATTTTTGATGACCCTAAAAAGACGAAGACAGCGTTGTATAGCTGCCTAGCTCACTCGCTTATGTTCGTTGCATCGTTCTATCTCGCTTACTCTACACACGCAAACCTTCGCAATCGTTAAGTGCACCAAACTTCAGAGCTCCACTCCGCTGTGACTATCTAGCTGTCTATGTACTCACCGTCGAGGTACACCTTGGCGAAGTTGTCCGGGAGAGCGTGCGCGGAGGGCGCGTGCGCGGGGTGCGGCGTCACGTGACCCGGCGGGTGCGGGTGCGGGTGGTGCGGCAGCAGGGCGCGCGCGGCGGGCGCGTTGGGGGCGGGCGCGTGCGCCAGGCCGAGCGCCGCCGCCTGCGCCGCGCTCAGGCAGCCGCCGGTTGCCGCTTCCTCGCACCCGTTGTTGCCTGGACGTGTACGATTATTTGATCAACAGATCTACACAAACGAATATGGACCAGTGGCCAAAGAGGAACTAATGAATTTAATATTAAAATGATTTTTTTGCCAAAACCAAATTCGATAACAGCGGTTCAGATAAGTTTGTGGCACTATTAAATTTTGTGAAGTTGACGTTTGTTTCTACAAAATTGTCTACATCGAAACCGCTAACTTTACGAATGTCTAGACCACACATCACGCGATTTTTGAACATTACTCGGAAAAGATGTTAAAAATTTTTTAACATACGGTCTCATTTGCATTGATTTAAAACACTTCCATGCGCTTCCTGCATTAACGCGCTTTAAAAGCTTCGAGATATTTAACTTATTCGCCGTGTAGGTAACTGTATCGTTAAGGCAATTTTAACAAGTTTTCTGCAAAGTTAGTATAGAACTGTTCCCACAAAAGATGCACAATGGCCGCATATCCGCCCTTGGTTGCTTTGATGAGGTTGGTAGGGTTGTCTGAAAGCTTGCGGAAAATACCCTTCACGAAAAGTATACTATACTAATAAGCTACCTCTGGTCATCATAACGGAATGCGGGTAGTCGAGCAACAGTTGCACGACGGCTGTATGTCCTCCCTTGGCCGCTTCGATGAGGGTGGTAGAGTTGTCTCGAAGCTTGCGGAAGGGATCCGCGTCGCACGCCAAAAGGAACTTCACAACGTCGACGTGACCGCCCGCGCACGCGAGGGATAAAGGAGTGTGGTCGCAGTTTGCCGTCATACGGTTTACATCCGCGCCCTGTGGGTCAAAATATAGGGTTTTATCATCTGTTCTTTTACCATGATCAATCTGTATGATCAATTGATTACACATTGCTGTACTGAGACTGTACAAAATCTCTAGGTTAGAGAGTAAAATGACATTTGAGTTTAGGCAATTTTTTTTCTATCCTCGATAAATCTAACTCAGCTGTTCAACTGACCGCAACCAATCACAGTGCAGGAATTGATCTAAAACTGACGTTTCTTGCACTGTGATTGGTTGCGGTCGGTCACTAGGCTGGGGCCTATCTTAAATGGAAATGTTATGCTCCATTCTACTTAATAGATTTTTACGGTTATTTACAGGCAGAATATTTGCAGACTGAAATCAATGGTGGTTTTTGTTTCATACCTAACTTTAGCGAGAGTGTTCTTAGCTATGAATGAACCAAAAAAATATGTTCAAATATTTAGAAATTTCACCATTTCTTTCAGCTTGTAACTTTATCTTCTTTCAACTAGTAACGGCAATAGCGACTTGCTTGATGTTCTATTGTTTAATGCCCGGTTTCTATATTCAACGAACGATCGTAGGTAAAAGCTACGACTCGTTTCCACATACTACAGTTTGACAGCTAACAGTAAGCTGTCAAACTTTTGTACGAGTCGTAGCTCTTACAACCCGGGCGCAACAACTAGACACCTGGCTCTCGACTCGACTCCCCTCCCGCTACCCCGCGCGAGGCCCCGCTCTCGTCCTTCAGTACAACCCGGGCGCAACAACTAGACACCTGGCTCTCGACTCGACTCCCCTCCCGCTACCCCGCGCGAGGCCCCGCTCTCGTCCTTCAGTACAACCCGGGCGCAACAACTAGACACCTGGCTCTCGACTCGACTCCCCTCCCGCTACCCCGCGCGAGGCCCCGCTCTCGTCCTTCAGTACAACCCGGGCGCAACAACTAGACACCTGGCTCTCGACTCGACTCCCCTCCCGCTACCCCGCGCGAGGCCCCGCTCTCGTCCTTCAGTAGCGTTAGCATCACTGTTACCTCATAATTATAATAATAAATTAATATAACATTCTTTTTTGTTTTATTTCCGTAAGAAATTTATTGTTTTACCTACTTATTGTATAGGTAGATACTAGTATGAACTTGAATAAAAAATTACATTTGATTAACAATATTGGAAATTAATCCCAAAATAGACTCTAAATAGTTTATTACTGCTCCAATTCGTAACTAAGCAATAAATACTGCATTCGTTACTAGTATACAAATGTTTTATCTCAGTAGGTAATTAAATTATAAATCAGTAATACTTTGGTTTTTAGTTAGGTTAGGGTTTTTATTTCAAACCTCGTCATTCGGCGGAATTCCATTGGAATTCAAATTATAATGGAAACTGTTATTTTAGTTAAAATATAATAAAGCCTGACCAGAAAAATAAAAAACGAGCACTGGGGGCGCTACATGTATGCATATGTTTACGTTTCTTTTTTGCACTCAGTACTGTAGACAAACGTCATTTGAGTCAGGTGTCAAGTTATTGCGCCCGGGTTGTACCTACGACTGTCCGTTGAATATAGAAACCGGGCATTAGTCGGTAAGACTACACACATACCTTCCCGATGAGGAACTGCACAGTGCACACGTGCCCCGCCCGACAGGCCTTCATGAGCGGCGTGCGTCCCCCTTCGCTTTCATGTTCCAGCTGAGCTCCGGCCCGAAGTAACGTTTCCGCGACGTCCGTGTGTCCGTTCTCACAGGCGTAAGTAAGAGCCGTGTCACCGGTCTGGGTTTGAGCGTGGACATCCGCACCCGCCGAGATTAGGTATCTGTGGATAACTCATCAATCTTAGGCTCAATCCAGACTGAATTGGCAAGGACGCGACGTAACAAGACAAACCTTAAGAACAATGTAACAATATACAGGGTGTAAAAAGACTGCTACCGAAAACTGAGGGGTTGTAATCAGACCATGATTCTAAACATATTTAGCGAAAAAAAAAACGCAAAATTTTTTTTTGACTTAACTTCGTCATGCTATGTTATTTTCGGCTATTCACTACTATTAAAACATAATAAGACCATACCTACCTAATAATTTCATTTATAAAAGAAAAAAACATTGAAAACTCAAAATCCAGCAATGTACGTAAAAAAACGCGCCCAAAACATACGCAAACAGTACTCTTCAAACGCTGTTTTCTCCGGATTTAGTGCATATTTCGGAAAATCCTTTTGGATTTGGTTGTCTATTGGGATGCTGTACCTACCCCTTTCGGCTTCGGTAGACGTCTTTTTACACCCTGTATAGAACTAGCTGTCCGTCGCGGTGTTACCCGCGTTCCTTCGGGAAAACGTCACTTTCCCGGGATAAAATATAGCCTATGTTCATCGGGGATAATGCAGGATTCTAATGGTGAAAGAATTTTTCAAATCGGTCCAGTAGTTACGGAGCCTATTCAATTCAAACAAACAAACATACAAACAAACAAATCTTTCCTCTTTATAATATTAGTATAGATGAAAGAGTGTGGCGAAGCCTCGCCCCGGCTCGAGCAGTCTCGCGCGGTCGCGAGCTATCAACCGTTTATATATCTTGTAACATTGTTCATTAGGTTTATAATGTCTTGTTCTCGTCGCGTCGCTGCCAATTGAGAGAGCCAAATCGTAATAGAATAAAAATCGAATCGACAGATAACGCTGAGACTCTACGGCATTAATGTACTATTAGGACTGTCTATATCATTGGTTATGACTTAATAATAGTGAAAGAACATAGCTGGACGAAAACACAGAGAGTGGATGCCGAAAACCCCGTTGTATTGCCATAAGAAGTACTCAGAGGAATTCAGTTTAATGATACTAAAAACAATACAATAAACTCACCGCACAAGCTCAAGATGTCCTTCCTGCGAGGCTTCCATCAAAGGCGTGGAAGCTCCAAGCTCAGCATCAGCTCCCGCCTTTATAAGAAAGTCTGCCACTTCAAGGAAACCGCCGCAACAGGCCAGGGTCAACGCGGTCTCTTGCGTCTCGTCTGTTTGCGCGTTAATCTGCGCACCTTGGCCTAACAGTAATGCTACCATTTCCTCGTGACCTGTGGGAAAATGTGTATTAGACAAAGATCTAGGGGAAAAGTTTTAGCTTATTGAGGGACCTTTATTTCATAGTCAGGCCTTGAAGAATTTTGAGAGCAAAGTTTATTCTGAATAAAAAACCAAATGCAATTTCCAAATGTAATTTTTTTGCTGTCTGAAATGTGCAGCATTATTATCATTTTGTAATATAGCCAGCCTTAACATACACCCAACAAGTAACTTGTCAAATCAAAAACTTCCAGTACAAGCAAAAGCTTTTCCTCACAAAGAACTGCCATAACTTAAGACCTATTTCGTTTTTTCGTGACGGTCAGAGACTTGTTTGTAGTATTGAGAATGCGGAAGTGGTCAGTGCTTTTAAAACAGACGATTTTCATGGCGATAGTAACGGACTACCGACGTCAGTACCGAAAGGATAGATCAGCAGTAAATACGGCTTTAGATATCGTGGCATAAATAAAACATTGTTTACTTATTTTCCAATGAAGAAGCTAGTTCATACCTTCCCTAGCGGCTTCCATGAGTGGCGTATACCCCTCATCATTGACCTCTTCGATGTTAGCTCCCCGTTCCAAGAGCAGCATAGCGAGTTCCACGTGACCGCCGCAAGCCGCTAACGTTAGCGGGGACTCGAAGCTGTCCGTTGGCATGTTCACCTGGGGACGATTTCGGTTTAGAAGAAGAAATAGCCGTGAAGCATATTTTGAAGTTTATAAACTTCACAGTCCGGATTGCACAAATGCACACTAGGATTGGCATAAAGAAACAAAAAAGAATCATGACTTTATCGCTAAAGCGCGGTAGATACGCTACACAGAAGACATAGATAGAATATACGAGGTATTAAAAAAGTTGATAGGAAATTTCATATCTCTTTTATGTATTGAAGATCGCATCCGAATACATATTATATTATTTATTATTATTATTAACTTAAGAGTTAAAAATGCCTGTCCGGGAGGAATCAGTCGCTGTGGCCGAAAACGGCTAGGACACATCATCATCAGAGTTCAGAAAACATAGGCCTTAACATCTATACTAGATGATAGTAACAGAGCCAGGAGGCAATGCCTACACTCAACGGGACGCTGTAGAGTTCAGAGGCATGTACAGTACATATTTGGCCCATACTCACATTTTGCAGAAGTTAACATAAGTGACAGCAAACCTAGTAGAATTCAAACTAGTAATCACGATGTTTTCCTTCATCGTTCAAAGCTCGTGTTTTCAGTCTTGTCCCTATCCCGGCTGTAAAGTGAGAGGTAGTTACGAGTGAGGGAGACAACAATACCTGCGCTCCGGAGTCTAGCAACAACCGCGCCACTTCCACGTGCCCATCCATACTGGCCTCCATCAGCGCGGTATGCATTTCATCCGTTTTATGCTCCCTATCTGCTCCAGCTGCTAATAAGAACCGGACCATGTCCAAGTGTCCTTTGTAACAGGCGAGCGTGAGGGCGGACTCTTTGAACTCGTTCGAGTGTGTGTTGATGCCGGCGCCGTGTTCGAGAAGGATCTTCGCTACGCCCACGTGCCCAGCTGATGCGGCCTGTGGAGAAAATTATTGTCAGTTACACAGTTTCAACAAACAATTATCTACAAACATAAATTAAAATATGTTTAACAACTGTATATTGCTATAAGTAATCCCACTCATATAATAAAACTGAAAGTTTGTGAGTTTGTTTAGATGTTTGGATATTTGGATGTTTGTATGTTTGTGTATGAATCACGCCTAAACCAGTGAACCGATTTGGATGAAACTTGGTATAAGCGTAGATAGTGACCTGGAATAGCATAGCCTATATCCAAAATGCTGGTACCACGCTGGCAAAGCCGCGCGCAGAAGCTAGTACAAAATAATGTTTATTTCGGTATTTCTAAGAAAAACAAGTGATATTATTATCATCGTACTTCCTAACAAGCACATGTCGTGTGTTCACTAAACACTGCTAGCAAGGTAGCAAGTACACTTTAGGTCTTTACCTCTATACATTTATTCAGCGTCTGGAGGCAACTTATGCCTACACTCAACAAGTTGCCGTAGTTGAGCACAAGGGCTTTTAAATTCACTCTAATTTACAACCGCCCGTATAAAATGTATCAGCAGTATCCATACCTCCATAAGCGGCGTGTGTCCATTCTCATTGTGGTCCTCGACATTAGCTCCGTTATCGAGCAACGCGCGCACGCACTCCTCGTGTCCGCCCGCGCATGCGTACATCAGCGGAGTGTTGCCAGAACTGGAGACAGCGTTGCAGTCGGCGCCGTGCGCTACGAGCAGTCGCACGATGTCCACGTGACCGGCCGACGCAGCCTCCATTAGTGGCGTGCAGTCGCCCTGTAAAATTATATCAGTTAGTGGCCAAATTCAGCTGTTTGAGCGTGAAATATTATGCATACAGACTCATAACATAACTGTCGAATTTATATATTTATTATTTCCTTTTACGTAATTATTTGATTCAAACAATCAATCCTTTTTACAAAATCAATTTTGAATCACTTTAATAGTAGTTTAAAATTGACTTTTTCCCTTACGATTTGACGGTTGATGTGCTAATTTAAAACCAAAACCGGAAGCAGGAAAGTAATGACAGATAAGTAATAATAGTATCTGACGCAAATGACTTCAATAAATTTTTATTATAATAGAAAGCCACACATGCAAAATCGATAGCAGGGCCTAGCTTTAGGAACACAAAGATCAAAAGCAATTTGCACCTATTAGTATTCAGTTCAAGTACCCTGCAATTACAGAACATGACATCAACATTACTATCAACCCATCTCACCTTGATACCACGGTCTTCGACGCTCGCGTGCATTGCCAGCAGCACTTGCGCCAGTTCGTAGTACCCCGCGGAGCAAGCCAGCGAGAGTAACGACTCTCCTTCCTCCGTGGTCTCGTGGACAGACCGGCCTTCGGTGAGGAGCTTTTTCACGGTCCCAACGTCGCCGTCGGAACACGCTTCAGCGAGGGAAGGAGCGCCGTCAGCGCCGACTGTCGACGCCGCGGTGGGGGTTGTCCCAGTCGCGGTCGAACCGCATTGCTGGCTGAAACTAACAACAACTCCGTCAGATTCATCAAAGTAAGGCGATAGTTAATGATATCTTGATGTTATCAGATAAGATCAAAGCTTTAATAAATCATAGTCCGAGTTGAGCCTCGATCGTGCCGGAACGAGAATCGTAGACTCTATCGTTACCGACGCGAGAGACAGCAAACTCTGTTTTGACTCAATTCTCGAGTGACTCATCATTTGGTATACGAATACAAAGTTGTGAATTTAACGTTTTGTTCAGTAACTGTGTGATATATTGCGAACATGAGAATTGATATATTGAGAACATGAGTGCCGAATTCGCGGAAGGAATAAATTGTTTTAAACAAAATTTTGATATAAACAATCGAGGTATACATTTATTAATTCGTCGTTAGCAAAGCAAAACAATGATAACGTGGCGATAACGGGCTATTCACTAAAATGGAATAAATTAAAAGTAGTAAATGGGAAACTTGAATACAGAACAAAGCAATAAACGAAAATTAGAACTCATTCTAGTGTCTGAGCTAAGCTAGACAATAGGAACTCGTATTATTGCGATGACACGACTTACAATGTTGTGATTCGACCAATGATTCCGACCTTTAGTATAAATTGCGATTAACACTCTAAAATATAATCATCAACGAAGTAACTTATTGTTTATTGTCCAATATGACTCAACCTAACAGACAACGCCTCCGAAAAGAGTTCTCCTTAATTTCACGCCACATATTTTATTTAAAAACAAAAAACATAACACCCAGATACTGAACAAACCCTCTATGGTCACAACAAAACAGAACACAACGCTGAAGGCAAACCTACAATGTACCCTTCCATGGGCTCAATAACCTTGCCGAAACTCAGCACTTCAGCATTATAGCATCTGTAGAATACTGAGCTGGTGGATTATGACTCTTACAAACAGGCGCCATTTCAGTGTGAACTTACTTCTTGTCTTGATGGTGGTGCCGGTGGATGGGCGCGGGCTGGTCGCTACGCATCCTGGTGAGCGCCGCCGCGGCTTCGTCCAGCGCACACGACACTGATGACGTCAGCCGCCGCAACACCTCCGGGTCCGCTAGCTGCTTGCCCTCGCCGGAGAGCTTGCCGATACCTGAGCGACAGATTATACATATAAACAACACGGTCAGACATTCGTGAAGTTAGCCGTATTCGCGCTCTTTCGTACAAAATTGACCATAATCGGTCATAATGTAAACACGGTTTCGTAAAATCAATTAAAAAGAAACAACATCTGAGTTTCAACTTCGGCATAAGGTTGCGTTTAAAGGCTACTCAAAAGGATGTTGCTCTATCGAAAAGTGCTCGCTTACTTTAGAGAACACAGAGAAATTCCTCGAACTTAACATACTCCAGGGGCTTGTTGTGTGTTTACTGATTAACATGATTCGTTTTTTAATACTAGAATCTGTTAAACGTATACATAATATATGTAAGTACTTAGAAGTTATTCCTACCTTGATTTAAATAGGCATAGCTTTGGTTGGGAGTTTATAGCTGGAGGGGACCACAACATCCACGACAAATTCCGATCTAGATAACCGTTATGAATGGTCTCGTCAAGGTAGGAAGTATACGTGGTTTTCCTTTCCTATTAGACTCATTTGTTCGAAGTGATACCATAGTCTTTGTATTTCGAAGACTTCGATTTTTTTTTATGAGAAAGTACGCATTTTATTCGATGTTTCCACCGCTTATGCCAAAGAAAATTAAAAACAATAGTACTTTGCCATAAGTTCAGTTGCATAACAGTACCGTAAGTACAGAATCACAGAAGTGCTAACACAATGTGTCTATGTCCATATAATACAGACTGAATATATTACTTTCATTTATGGATAAGCATTCAAAACAATAATTTATAGTCTAACTGTAATTATGGTAAGGAAGCGAAGTTTTTGTTCCGCTACCAATCAATCATTTATAGCACTCTCAAGTTAGAGCTAATGTGTAAAATAATATGTAGACTAGTAGTATGTTTTATATAGACTGGAACGCAGGTAAAAAAAATTGCCGACCCGGTCGTTATTCAGAAATCAATAAAACTGGAAGGACAAATAAGATTAAATATTTTCGAATAATAATCGACCTTAAAATCAGGCAACATACAAAGGTCAAGGTTTTAAGGACACGATTATACCAAGATTTATATTCCAAAGAAACAAAAG
Organism: Epirrhoe alternata; assembly: GCA_963565295.1. Lineage (NCBI taxonomy): Eukaryota > Metazoa > Arthropoda > Insecta > Lepidoptera > Geometridae > Epirrhoe > Epirrhoe alternata. Next base: position 10,772,466 of record OY751386.1, on the reverse strand, counting down.
AATATGTTCCTAATGCATTCCATTCTATCCTATTATTAACTATCAAAACACTTAACCCGGTAGTCATATTGAGCCATCTGTGAGGCTATCATTTTTTGTTGAGCACATGGTTTCAAGTCATTCCCATACCTACACTTATTAGGGTTCATTATGACTTCAGGGTTCACTTATTCAAAAAAGAAATGCGTGTCTATGAATTCTTCATCAACGATTAGTAGATAAAATATGCTAGAAAACAATTTGAATACCTAACAGAGGCGAAACTATTATGTAATGTAAAATAACTCCGAACCTCGAAATGAAAACAATTTTTTTTTGTACATAGCGTTTAATGTTTACGCAAAACCTGATGCATTATTTTGTTTCAGTTTGGAGGGCAGGCGCACGAGGCTTACTAATTAGCGTCTCAGGGTGACGAATGCAATGAACTAACTCGCAGACTAAGCTCTAGAGTTCAACCACGACGATGTAATCAGTAAATTCATAAATTACTATCAATCTAAACCTCTTCCAGCATATAGTAGATTGTTATAGTTCAATCTGGGTTTGTCCCAGCATGACATTGATCCATATACATGTAATGAATATTTCAATACCTAAGACTATAAGGTCCCGACTCTTTCAAGTACCTACGACTAAATGCATCATACATGTTTCATACAATGCGAGGTAGCCAAAAGGCAATATAGTCACTTCTAATTTTCTTTTTAAATCTATGGCTCTGATGCAATGACGCTTAGGGCAGACGAGGTGGCGCGAAGGTTCGATATCGATTTTAGCAGGTCGCCGAATAAAGCCATAACTTCATGGGTGGCTATGTGGTCGTTACTCATCGACAGTCGTAAACTGAGATGCGAAACAAGAAGCCTTCCACACCGGAATTCGATCTGGAGGTACATTTGCTTGCCCAACTGTGCATTTAGTTCGCGCGCAACATTGATTTTGTCTGACCTACCAGTAATAAAAGTATTGCTTGGTATATTTTTACGAGGTTTTCACAGTTATTGAACAGGAGAAGGAAAACCTTAGGATTTCCACAATCGTTGAAACAAAAGACACAGTTCTTTCAAAAGTTAGGAGCTTTTGCCCCACAAACTTCATGGTTACGGAAAGAACTGCTAAATAATACACTCACAGGCACAATTAACCGCCCACGTGGTATTTCGTTTAGTTTACAGTAATCGTCAAATTAGGACAACATTTGATGGAAGTTATGTTAAAAGCAATCATTTAGAATAAATAAAATTAAAAAAAGTCCTGAAAAAATCCGTTTATTAAAAAACATATGCCAAAAAAGCGAAACAGTATAAAATTTACATGAAAATGTAATTTGTTTAATTTTGAAAAAAATCGTCCATTTTTTTTTTATTTCAATTTTAATAATGTGTGTTACCACCTCGGGCCCTAATGACTTCTTGGAGCCGGTTTGACAATCCATCAATGATGTGTTGAATATCCGACTGAGGGATACTGTGCCACTCCTCTACCGCAGCCGTCTTGAGCTCTCCTAGGGTCGTAGGGGCCGGTACTCTTGCTCGGATACGTCGTTTTAGGTTGTCCCAAATGTGCTCAATTGGGTTCAGATCGGGACTGTGTGCCGACCATGGCAAAACTTGAATCCCGACCTCATCGAGGTATTGAGTTACAGATCTTGCGGTATGGCAACGAGCATTGTCGTGCATTAATCTGAAGTTTTCACCAATAAATGGTGCAAAAGGTATGACGTGGTCTTGTAAGACTTCCTCCACGTATCTTTGTGCGTTCACACTGCCTCTATTAAACACCACAAGATCGGTACGAGCCTCGTTAGAGATGCCACCCCAAACCATTATTGACCCTCCCTGATATCCTACGGTTTCAGTTATTGCGCATGGAGCAAACCGTTCATTTTGGCGCCTGTATACACGTTGACGTCCATCTGGACCACTTAAGGCTATTCTGCTCTCATCTGAGACCAGTATGTTCTTCCAATCCTCTACAGTAAAGTCAGCATATTCTCGCGCAAAGGCAAGTCTAGCTTTACGGTGTTGTGGGAGCAGTTGTGGAGCGCGAGCTGGACGAAAAGTCCTCAGATTCCTTTCAGCCAGTCTTCTTCTAATGGTACGTTCACTCACACTGACATTTCTCACCTCAAAAAGACGTGTACGCGCTTGAATAGCGGTGCAAAAGCGATTTCTGAGCACGTTACTGACAACAAAGCGGTCATCCCGAGCTGAAGTGCACCGATGTCGACCTTGACCTGGCTTCCTCGTGTATAAACCAGTCTCCCGAAAGCGTCTGATGGCATCCCGTACCGTAGTTCGAGGTACTCCGAGTGTATGAGCGATGCGACGTTGGCTATAACCAGCGTCAGCTAAAGCTACTGCCCTAGCAGCACCAGTTGCATCAAGAGGCATTTTTTTCAGTCACAAAGAATCAAGAATACACTAAAAACTCAAATTAAACAATATTCGCACACGATGGCAGAAAAGAAAGAGAAATGTAAACACGGTAACGCAATTGCAATAATTTCAAACAAGGAATAAATTCACTAAATTCCAAAAAGGTTTCATTGACACAGGTTTATTCATCTGAATAGGTGTTAGTTTATTGCTAAAGTACCCACTCAACTTAAAACAAAACATTCGATAAGTCACAGTTAACATAAACAATCAGGGTGACGAAAAATATAGGCGGGCGGTTAATTGTGCCTTTGAGTGTATAACAGCATTCTCTGGCTATTTTAGATTGTTGGATAGCAAGGAATCGATTTGTGCTGCGCGACTGTCATACTTTATGTAGCTTTATTTCTGCTCCACGAATGCTAATGACCTATTATCTAGGCTTCAGTCAGACAACGTTGTTGTAATTTTTAGCTTATGACAATATTTCGTCTATTCCGTTTCTCGTTTGTCAATTCGAACATGAAAGGAGAAGCGCTGGAAGGATTTACAGGAATCAAGGAAAGCTTTGGTTAATATATCAACTAAAATTATTCAGAATAAGATAAAATTTGGAATCCGAGCCACTTAAATTATAACTATTTATGCCTATTTTGATACATCGCTATAATCCGTATTCAGTACGAAATTGGATTTGATTCGTGTGCATGATAAATTGCCATGGACACGTGCACGGCCGCTGACGAAAGCTATCGATTTTGTTAAACGCCTAGCCTAGCTAGACAAATGGAACAAGTGCAGTTTGCTACGTAAAAAGGTCAAGGCGGGTTGTGTTTTATTTCAAACCAAATAATACTCATTGTCTGGATTAATCTACTTGCGCAATTTAATCACAAATATATAATATTTAAATTGGAATGTCAGTCAAAAGACAAATCAATAAAAAACCGCTTGCTGTGTTCTTAGAAAGTAAAGAAAGATTACTAGGATGTTAATTAAATGTCTAAGTAATAATCAATCCTGCAATCACTTGGTAGCTAACTGTTATTCCATTCCAGTTGGTACGTTTATTAGCAATATGAGTGGAAATATTTTATTACTCGAGAATATAAGCATCACGTCAACTCACTTGCATACTACATTCAAACCAATTGCAAATTTTAATTTCAAAGATTTTTTTTGGTAAAAGAATGCATTGTGTAACAAGACGAACCGGGATGAACACATCACTGCCATCTAACCCACGGCATTCGAAGCGAAGGAGTGAAACGATCGAGCAGTGGTAGCATGACTGAGTGATGCGGCCGGCTAATGGCAGTATCAATCTATGGGAACGCTCACGGCATGGTATACGATGGTATTCGGTAGGAACCACAGAGGCGAGCGATAGCGACCCGCGCGGAGATTGTAGTACGCACTACACGTTTGCCGGTCATTGACCGTCTCCGTCTACTGTTTGGGTACCAAGATTGATACGTAATAATCATATGCTCGAACCTCAAACATCTGATTGAGGTAAAGTTTATTTGGTAAATAAAACTAGTTTCTCGGACTTGTTGATAATAAATTTGCTCATGGCGAAACTGATTTGAATCCGTTGAAGGCATAAAAGCTGCCATACCGCTTTAGATGCTACTTTACGCCATACCCTAAGTCGGTGGCCTCAGACAACCGCGTCTGCTTACAAGTGACGTTGCACATTTAGGACGTAAAAAAGTTATAAACGCCATTCTAGAACATAAGGTTCAGAATTGCGTAAAGTTGACCATGCAAATACTCTGTGGTATGGTAAGTGCTGTGAGAGTGGTGAATCTATGCATATGTAGTCAGTTTCAAAGTTTCCATAATGAATCAAACTGAGAAACATTATCATAATTAATGGTACCCGCCGATCTGTGCTACCATTGATGATTTATATCAAATCAATGTGAATTTGTTGCCAATATTGAGTATTTGGTTTTCGACACTGCCTTTTCTATAATTTGGTCCAAACACAAAAATTACACGAATAAATTCATAGAACACTGTAAGATGTACCTGAATCGCTTCTAGCATCGTCTATACAAAGCTAAATGCACTGGATGGGACTAAGAAAGGTGGTCGAAAACAATCCGTTTAGGTGAAGTTGTTTGTTGAGTATCGCGTCACACAGACAGTATGTAAACAAAGTACAGGTGCGCGTGCGCATAGATAAAAGTTGAATGGAGTGTATGCGAAGTTACCAGTAGCTTTGGAACCAAAGGCCGTAAAGGACTTCCTGACACTCAAAACTACGCATTAATTCGAAGTTGGATACTACGCACAACTATCCTGCAGACCAACGGTCGGTACGGTCTACAGATTTTAAAATTCCTGTTCTAGACGAGATGATTCATACTACACAGGATCGAACGTATGATACTCATTTTCTTAGCCTTGGGCTAGTTTATGCGGAAGGATAACTGTCTGGCCAATGATAGTCAAATAAGAACTTTAAATACTCATTCATAGAGTTGTAAGTGGCGTAACACGAGAGCTTGGGGGAGGTGTTACAGTACAGCGAAATGCCAAATAGTTAAGCTAAGGGTTGAATTACATTGACAAGCAAATTGAAAATAACTAATACAAAAAGCTTGTGGCATACAGATTGGTAAAGCTTACGGATATAAACGTTATGTAAAACTAACGTTACTTAAGACAGCGACAGTGCTGAAGTATATTGTATGCAGCTTGGCTCTACGATTGAATAATCTGCTTAGCCAAAGGTCATTCATGGGGAGTTCACGTAATGTATTAATATGCATGACGACGATTCGGCGTTCCAAACCTTGATGAGATAATACTTGAGGAGATATAATGATCGAAGTACTTGACACAGCTTTCATTCAATAATAGAAGTTCTGTCGATAATTCTTCAGTAAAATGCATTTATAAATTATGAACGAGCAAATACTTTAGTCATATTTTTATTTATACGTAAAAACCGCACAGTATTGTTGAAAATATATCCGGATTTATGGCACACGTCATGCTTTATGAAATCACAAAACATTATTCCAATAAGCAATTTAAAAGGACAAATCCTGCACCCGCATCTTTTACTAACAATCAAAATCAGCATTGTACTTTTTGATATTTTTTTATGCTGTTGATGGAACTAACTGGTTCAGATTATAGTATGTGAATTTCTCAAGAAATTGCCAATAAGCTTTATTGGCAGTTTCGGCGAAAATGCTACATTCGAGGCTAAGGTTACAGCTACGTATTTGGAAGATGAAAGTCAAATTTTCGATAAAATAAATACAATATTATTTTATGCAACTACATCAACATTTACGGTTTATTTAAAACTTAACGAACTTAAGAGCCTCATACTTACATTGATGGTATATTTAAACAAGGTGAACAATTGATAAATAAAATGTTAATTTATGACTTGTATTATTTTATTCCGTACAATTTCGATTGCTGGCAAGTTACTCATAATGACTCACACTTTCACAATGAAATCACTTTCAAAATCCATTGCACTTAGTTGTTTTTCAAAGAAATTGCCTTGAATATTTTGTTTGGTTTAGTCCCTATCATCACCATCATAATTCTAAGCCATACTCCAGCCAATACAGACATAAAAACCTCTAAAGAATGTTGCAGGAACACCTTATTTAAAAAAAATCAAACAGCAATATTTTCACTCCTAAAAAACTTTGTGCAAGTTAAAATTCTTCACAATAAAGGGCTTTAGATGAGTAAAAGAATACTCATTTCATCTAGGATGTGGATGTAAGTGATTAATGGTTTACCTGCAGCTTCTAGCAGAGCTTCAAGCCTTGCCTGCATCTCTGGGTCAACTGCTCGTTCGGGATCATCATGTGACAGGAGGAACTTGGATGGCTCAGCACCGCTGCCTTCCTCTTCCATTTCCGCCTAAAACAAGAATTGTATTAGTTTGTTTACTTTAATGCTGCATGGGATTTTAATATTTATACACCATGTTTGTCAGATTACCTTAGGCGCAAGCTCCACCTAATTGACATCTGGCGTTTCCTATACCATTCAAGTGTCATACTAAATGCATAAAAATAAACCACAAATTAGGACACACGGTATTATTACTATGCATTTAGTATGACAATTTAATGGAATAGGAAGACGCCCCCCACGCCAGACGTCATTTAGATGTGGCCTGCGCCTTAGAATTCAAAAGTGATCAGACAATGTAAGAAAATATATTCTTTTATATATGTTTCATAATATGCACTAGGTAATCAATAGTATTTTTTACCCGACTACCAAGGGATATATTTTTCACAGGTATCATGTATGTGTTTATCTGAAAATACTAATGGATTTACATCAATCCCCAACTGTTATCTCTTTGTAGGGTTTTAGTTCCAAGAATTAGGCACAATAAGTCTCTATGATTGTGTAGTAAATAACCAAAGAGGTGTCACTAATACATTGCATACACTTGCAACAATGTCTAATGAATTCAGATATAGGCAAAAGTCAAAGTCAAAAAGCATTTATTCAGGACCGCTGGGATCACTATGAATTGTCTTAAAACAAGGTGATTTTACTCCTGTTCCTTGGCTATATGGTTGTATACATTGATAACCCTAAGGCAATATAAACTTTATGAACAATGTAACAAGGTATAGAATGAACGAGGTATTGCGCCGGCTCGAGCAGTCTCGCGCGCATCGTAGTCATACATTCTATCAAGCGTTTCTCTATCTTTTAACATTGTTCATAAGGTTTATAATATCTTGTTACGTCTCGTCGCTGCCAATTCAATGTGCATTGAGCCTGATATGAGTGTTGCTATCACTATTGGTGGCATCTTTGAGGCTCCTTTCTTTGGTTTCAAAAAGCTAGTGAGTGAGACAACAAGAGTTTTGAGATAATCTCTATTTTTTTAGATGAAGTAGATGAAGGATGCACAATGTGTAATGCTTTTTTTGTTAACTTATTGTGAAGGTTGTAGGAAATGTTTGGACAGGCGCAAGATAGAGGAGGCTGGCAAAAGAAGGGAGGCCTATATACCCAGCAGTGGGTGATACCGGGTTGAGATGATGATGATGAATGAATGAACCCTACTGTGTGCCACGGCTGGGCATAGGTCTCCCTCAAAATTTCCCCACTGGCCTTATCTTTATTATTTTGATTATAATATTTTTTGTTCTTGTACTGTATGCATAATAAATACTAAGTGCCTGTATCAATAATTGAGAATAGGCCTCCTCCATTGTTGTGCATTGTTCTCACAAGATCGAATACTTAAAGTTATTATGTTTTATTGGTTAATTGCAGATTATTTGGTATAATTCATGTGAGATATATTAGAAAATCCAATGATTGCATGCATGGCAATACAACAATTTGTAGATATTCCCACAAATAAAATAGCAAATTGTAATGGTACTAATGGAACAAAATATAGAATCATCTGTGCTGTGGTCTGTGACTTTTGACTCACTAGGTATCGCCTGATTCACTAAATCAATATTATTGCAACAAAAAGTCTTAATATAAACTAATCACATCATTTATTTGTGTGACCTATTAGGGATATAAACTTTGATAATGACTTCATTTGAAGTGCATATAGGGCTCGATATTTCAGGACCCAACCAGGGAGGATTGTTCGTGTTCGTTGTTTTGTTAATTTGATGAATATATTGACGCTTCTTACTACGAGCTACATTGTATTCCGTCGATAAGATCAATGTTAAAACTCAGTCCTAACCTAGGACAATTATTTTTTTTTTTTACCTAGGACTGAATATTCCAAGATGAAAAATTGGCCCTCGAAGTCAGAAATAGTAAGAAACATTCAAATATTCATCAAGCAAACGAAAATAAGAACGAGAATACGGCCCTTGATCTAATAGTACTGGTACATAGAATAGTAATAGCTTCCAAAAGGATAGTTGTCATCAATTAATTTTAGTTGTGGGAATCATGTATTTAGATACTTTTAGGTATTCGGGAGAAAGCAAATTTTTGAGAATTATTAAAATTACTTAAGTGTAGGTTTTCTGCAAACACATTACTAAAACTCCGTAACATTATTTAAGCAAAGCAGTCAAATGAAGTCTTAATTAGGCGCTTTAGTATGTTACGAAGTTAGTGAGGTTAAACAAAACACAAGGAAACACAGCAATGTGCCAGTTAGAATCACAAGGACCATTCAACATAAAGAAAACAAAAACATATCATGTGATATGCAACTGTGCATAGCACACACATTATGCAGGTTAACGGTTACTGATATGGCAACAGCAGAAGTTGTTGGTAAAGCTCTCGGCACTCTATGCTTGTCTTCGACTTACCAACAGGTCTGGCCTGCTAAGGCACAAACAAGCCAGCAAGATCTATAACACCAACGAGAAATAGGTGAGTGTACTGACAATGTGGTGCCTAAGGACTAGTTCAACCTAATATTACTGACAATGGTCCTTGTAATTCACCAATAATCATGATTTTTGCGCGAAATTCAGTAGGCGTATGTAATGTGCATTCGTGCCGCGTCGCGATTCTAACCAAGTCGTGCTAGACGCACATAAACCTTTTGTAGAAAAATTATATAATTCACACTATTCTAGTGAAATACCATCAGAAAAAGGTAACAAACGAAGTCGTACATCATACAGTTGCATGTGATTCGAGAAACATGGCCACCGTAAATCATCATCAAACCAAAACACAAGGGAGACAATGGAACTATTACGGTGGCAGATGAACCCCTAATATGATGGAACTACTATGAATCTAGTAGATGATGCCTAGGAGGGGCAGACTGATAATTTCATGCATTACGGAGGAGTACGCGAATGTACTTGTGACTTTCTGACGTTTTACGGAATATTTGGCAAGCGACGTACTGTATCGGATATGTAAAATAGATTAGTTCGACACAGCGTGCTGTGCGCTGTATCTTCGTAATGTTGATAACAAAGGAAAGGCTTCGATGAAGAAGGAATAGTGTGTTCAGACATGTACAAGATGTCCCTTGCAGTTTTAGAGCGGTACAGATAATCACATCACATTCCCTCAGTGCCACCGCCTCTGTCGAAAACAAAACACGTTTTACCTCGGAAACAGAGTCATCCTCGCTTTCCGAAGAGTCCGTCATGTATTTGGCAGGCGCTCCTGAATACGTTTCGGTTTCAGATTTGGCCGGACTTGAAGCCGAACTCTGAGGAGTGGACGATTTTACCACATCAAGTTGCACATTCACCTTATCGATATTTCGGTTTTCAGACTGTCCAACATTCTGCATCTTTATCCTAATCCAATATATCTTAATTAGTCTTTTAGTATCAACACTTTTTATACGAAATCAGCACGTTTTTATATTAGCAAACAAAATTTATTTCGTCATTTAGCCAGGTTGATACCCGCCATGTCTACTACTTACTATGGCGAGGTTCCCGGATGGATGCTTCAAGTAGGCTAGCCAATTATCTCCCTCTGGTGAAGAAAATTTGAACTATTTAGACGCTTTTTACGACGCCATCTATACCCAAATATTTGAATTATAGGAATAGACAACCACTTTTTTTCAGCGTCAGCACTATCCGACGTATCCGACAAGCAGGATGCACTAGCGCTAGGACACTAGCTTCTTTCCGCGGTTTCATTTGAGAACAATCATCTTAACAATTATTATGTCGGAGGCAGACCGATGAATTAGCCATTACATGATATGCCTAGGCATGTCGTTCAGCGACGCCATTTCACGATCTGCCTAACTTATACCCCGCCATATCGTTCGTTTGACAATTTTGGCTAGCGACACTTAGGCATAATAATATCATGATGCCTGCGACCACCCTTGTGGTGGTCGCACAGTCCAGCCGAGCTGAACACATCGTCAATCACAGTGTTTCGTCATCTAGCCCCATTTCTTTTCAAATTCAAATCATTTATTTACAGAGGTCGTCTTACGTACTACTATTTGAAGTGAAAAGAAAACTTCTTGAGACGCGTTTGGCAGTTTGATATGCGCAAAAAATCTTGGATTCGCCTCGAAAAGGTTACGTGGGAGCCACGTGACTGCTCACCGACACTATATATTTGTCTAGTTTAGAACCATTCAATTTTTCACTTATGCCGGCACTCCTGATGTGCCACTGTTTTTTTAAACTCAAACGATTGAAAATCATGTTGTTTTCATTGTTTAAGTAGTAACACGATCTAGCTCCATTATTAAAACAACAGCTAAGCTTCTGATTTGATATTTTATAAAACTTTATTAATTAGCTACTCAGTCTTTACCACACAAACAGATAAACCTTTTGTACTATAGAGATTCTCAGTGTCCATCATGGTGGTCTTCCATCAAGCATGGCACAAAAGAGTTTCTTATCTATTCCTTTAGTCATGGTAACTGTTTCTTATTCTAACCAATAAGATGCGGCCAGTTTGAAAGGTTTTCAGATTTATCCAATCACAAAGATTTCAATTGAAGTATCGGTAGACGTAATGAGAATGAAGTTGGAATCGGAATCAAACTGTTTTATTTGTCTATGGTATCTCGTAGTCTCTGGCCACCTCTGGCTAGGTTGATTGCTTGAACCGTTACTCTGAGCTTGAACCTGAGCTTGCTTGAACCACAGAGTAACTGCTTGAACCCAACTTGAAACAAGCTTGCAATGCCGATAAAAAAAGTAAAAATGCCGATGCTGCCACAGAGTGGATGCTGCCAAAAGATATGGTTCAATGCTAAATCCATGGATGCGGCTGATTGATCACTGATTGATTGAGCTATCAAGCCGTCCTTTGTAGATGTCTACGTCAAAATTGTCAAGTCAAACTACAGTCAAACAAACTAAAATCTCAAAAATCTGAGTTCAGTAGATTTGTAATCAATTGATTTTCTTTGTAAAATCAATTTTTGTAATAAAATTGAATTTTAGTCTAATCTCACTCACATAAACCCCTGAATCAGAAGAGTAGTGATATCGCATAATGGTATTTAGAATAAAATATCATAGTTTGGAGAACAAACACGATTTTTACGTGATCCATTACTTGGCAAAGAAATAATTGGTCTGCTGAAATGAATCGTCGACTTAACTTGTGTAAAATTGGGAAAGTTTGTTCCGCCGTAGAATATAGGAAAGTGAGCCGCTGATGCTTTGCGCACCAAAAGGATTATCATGACTGGATAAGAGGTGGAAGATCGCCATGGCCCGGGACGGCGATTTGCCCACAATTTTCAACCCAAAGCGGGTGCGGACGCCGTCTGTGATCATAACGAGCGAGGAAGTTGAGACGGAGCGGAGCGGAGGGGATGGGGAACGGGAGTGTGCTAACGGGCCGCCGACGCCGCTGAGCCCCCGCGCTCCGCTCACGCCGCAAGTGTCTGTGTGCTCCGCGCCGCCGCTGACGACGCAGCCGTCGCTGCAGCAGGCGTACAGTGAGTCCGCTGCCAGCAGTCAAGATGAGGAGCGTCAGTTGCGGGATAAAAAGTGCCCTAGGTCATGCTGTTCAAATTTTGCCAAAAAGGTATCTTTCCATGTATTTTAGGAATTACTATAGTTTATTCTGCTAATTTATTAGTGGGAAACTTTGAGGTCTAACCAACATTACATAATATTGTATATTTTATTCCAGATCTACTACGGTATATGTGTCACCATAATCCTAACTGCCTCTTGGGTGACAACGACACACTGCATCAAACACATGTATCTGCAAGAATACCCGCTTACTGTACATGCAATATCCTTCAGCACAGAACCCTCACCTATCTCTTACAACCATACTTTGAAACGCTCACATGTAAGTCTAGGATTTATTACTTTTTTTTTAAATCAATCTATCTCGTCCCACTTGGAATTTATGAAAACTAACATTGTTCTATATTAAATAGCATACTTTATCTGTCATAGTATTATAAAGTATGTTACTTGGCTTGCAATGAAATCATTAATTTGCTAGAAGCCTTGTATAGTGTGTACAGGTGTTAATAGTACAGATAAGACAGGTGTTGATAGACATTCTGTGCTATGCAGTCTAATCCTGAGGTTATGGAGGTGGCTATTACTTTTCTAATTTTATTAAGGAACAATTAGTCCCTTGAGAATCCAATGTAAGGAGGTAGTTCGAAAATAATTTTGGCATTCCCACATTTTGCGAAAGTAAGGCATGCAGTAATCTGTATTATTTATTTATTTAATGATGATAGACGAGCAGCTGTTGCTGGTATGTCTATATCACAGTGTTGAAATAGTCCGATTGTTCAAGATTGGTTAATCTTTTTGAGCACTGCATTTACTAGTTAGTAGCCAGTTGTCGAGCTTGTTCTTAAACAAATTGACCGAAGTGGCAGTAACAACGTCATATTCCAGTTGTGAACCACTCTGTTCCGAAGAAGTGATAGGCAGTAAGTAAGCGTAATAATTAAGCAATAATTAATCTTTGTTTCAGCACCTATACAACGCGCCATTCTTCACAGCATGGTTCTGCACTAACTGGCTGATATTCTTCTACCCTCTGTACTTAATTGTAATGTTAATACACAACAAATGCAAGTCCGCTAATGACATTGTATTTGATGCATTCAGCGATTTCAGAGAAAAAGGATTTACTTTTGGTAAGTTCTCTCATTGAATATAGATTGATTTTATTCTTCAATACACCAAAGAAATAAAAGTTGGTAACAGGTTCTTCCCTAAGTTTGTGCCATCCACCATGATCCTGTGATAATTGGAACCATTGACGGCCCTGACGTACAATATTGTCTACCCATCTGGCCGCCGGATGCCCTACTTAAACATAGGGAGGCCTATACCCAGCAGTGAGTGAAGCCAGATGATGATAATGATGAAAAACAGGTTCTTCACCTCAATTATACAATCATGTTCAGCCAGAAAAAATATGATAACTTAAACTTAACATAATCATGGATATTATGTGGAAAGATAGTTGTCTTGTCAATTTAGAAACAGACACTGTAGACAATTTAGAAACAAACACAATGTTTCGCTTGAAGATTGCTTAGCGATAACAGCTCAAATTCACATTTAAAATGCACAATAAACTCTAAATATTGTATTTCCCCAGTAAGGTTCATAAGTCGCTGTGGCCTCTTCTGCCTGCTATGGGTGGTGACTATTTTCATGTACATCACGTCGCTGAAGATATTGTTGTCCACGGATGTGGTGGCTCTGTTCGCTACCAACGTGAGCTGCATCTACCTACTTTCATGGGTTATACTGCATGAGCAGTTTGTGGGAGTCAGGGTAAGTTTAGACTGTAGCTCATTAAAATACATACCAATCCAACTTACCATTTCAGTGAGAATACATTTATTTATTTATTTATAAGAATTAGAAGTAACATTACAGTTGGTACCAATACGTTACATCTATTTACCTAATCAGAATAAAGATTTCCGCCTGCTCCTAGAACCGAACTCGAACCTTTTGCGCAAGGTCGTCGAAATCTCAATTTAATGTATTTTGTGATTCCTGAATCACTGCTGGCTGGCCTTTCGGTTCTTCGGAATAGGTCAGCTGTTCAGTCGACCGCAACCAATCACAGTGCAAGAAATGACAGTTTCGAATCAATTCCTGCACTGTGTTGCGGTAGGTTCAAAAACTGACCGATTCTGACTCGAATGCATTCTGCTGAAGTATGAATTACTAAGCAGGTCTGTTAATATTAGCAATGTTGTTAACAGATCGTAGCAGCGATACTATGCGATACGGGCATCGCTCTGCTGGCGTATATGGACGGTATCACCGGCAGTTCTACGCTCGGAGGGGTCGTGCTGGCTGCCTGTGCAGCTGCCGGCTTCGCTATTTTCAAGGTAACGATAAACTTCTGTCTGTTTCATAAAAAGCTTATTACTTAAGCTTAGTACAAAGCCGAGGCATAGTGTCATAAGTTTTTTTTTTTTTTTCTCTCTATATCTGCTATCGGCTCGTTAGCCATGATCAGATTTGTTCCGGGGGGACGAGATTTAGGAGCAGCTCCATTGAGCTGCCCTAATAATTGTGGTTGAACTTTTCAGTTTCTTTGGTCTAGGTTGAGACTTGTTTAGTCTTTCCTTATATTTTGTGCAGTAGTTGTTAACTTCTTCTTTGACTGTTGGCATCTCGAGGTACTTGTGGATTTCCAAGTTTTTCACAAACCTATGTGCACTGGAGACAGTTCTCAAAGCGATGTTCTGAAATCTTTGGAGTATCTCAAGGTTGGAATTGCTAGCCGATCCCCAGAGCTCTATGCCATAGGTCCAGATTGGCTTTATGATTGCCTTGTAGACCAGCAGTTTGTTGTTGAGTGAGAGACGGGACTGCCGTCCTAGGAGCCAGGAGAGACCTCTGAGTTGCAAGTTGGCTTCGGTTCTTTTGGCTTTTATATGGTTAGCCCAAGTTAGTCTCCTGTCCAGGTGTAGTCCCAGGTATTTGACGGTGTTATTGCTTGGTAGCGTTTTGTCTTCCATACAAACTGGTGGACAGTCCCCTTTCCGGAGTGTGTAGGTAACTTGTGTTGATTTTGTCACATTAGGTTTGATTCTCCACTTTTTTAGCCACGAGTCTATTTTGTAAAGCTGTTCCTGTAGGCTCTGCGAGGCTTTATTTGGGTCTTTGTCACTAGCGAGACATGCGGTATCGTCTGCATATGTTGCCGTTACAACGTTGTCTGTTTCTGGTAGGTCTGCAGTGAATATTGAGTAAAGTACCGGGCCAAGTACCGATCCCTGCGGGACTGAGGCCGTTATATCGTACAGGTTCGAATAGTCTTCCTCATACTTGACCTGGAATTTTCTCTGGGTCAGGTAAGACTTTATGATCATGTAGAATGAGTTCGGTAATTAGGTTTTTACTTTGTAAATGAGTCCTTTATGCCAGACTTTATCAAACGCCTTTTGGATGTCTAAGAATACTGCTGAGCAGTACTCTTTCTTCTCTAGTGACTGCCTGATTTTGTGGACCACTCGGTGTACTTGTTCTACAGTCGCATGTTTTTCTCTAAATCCGAACTGATGATCAGGTATGATTTTAGATTCCTCCAGTACTGGTTTAAGTCTGGTCAGTAATATTTTACAAATACTTTTGACAGTAATGGTAGTAGACTTATGGGTCTATAAGAGCCGGGTTCTGTAGGTGGTTTCCCAGGTTTCACAATCATACAAATGTGGGATATTTTCCAGAGTTTTGGGAAGTAGTGTATTCTGAGAATGGCGTTTAAACAGTATTGTCAGGAATACTATGACTTTTTTTGGGAGTTGTTTGAGGACTTCAGCTGTTATCATAAGTTTTATAAAATATATTGTTACTATGCTGATTCAAGTTAACGTCGTGAATTCGTGATACTGTTTATGCGCTAATTCAGAGCGTTTTCTATGCACAATAAATAGAGAATCAGTACTTGTCATGGCTTAGTGACATAGGCCTTTAGGGCTGCCTAAAAACTAGCCATGCGCAAAATGTGTCACCTAATTGAAAAGACACATCTTTTGATCGCTGTAAAGTTCTATCTTTTAGTTCCGTAGTTCAATTGCCTATGTCATTCTCATCGCTCCAATCGGTATTCATTCGTAACATATCTTGGAACTAGATAGATAGTTTAGTTCAGTAGTCCAATCTAGTCCAATGTATCCTGTATGCCTCTATCGTTCTCGCTCGAAACGTTCGTCTCGCTCATTCGCCGCGCTGAACTACGGAACTAGAGATATGATTGTATTGAAATAGAACTAGTGAAGTAAGAATTAAACGCAAAAAAGTAGTCCAATTGAACTATTCGTTCCAGAACTACACAAGACTTTATAAACTACATTCGAGTGTTGGCCATTAACTCATAATTGTTACTTTTTAATTCCGTCACAGGTGCTATTCAGAAAGGTGATGGGTGAAGTGAACCCGGGTCAGCGAGCGTTGTTCTTCTCAATCCTGGGCATAGTGAATGCATCTCTTCTATGGCCTGTGTGTTTGGGGCTGTACCTGACCGGTTCCGAGACATTACCCCAGCATCGCATGCCTTGGATATACTTGCTGGTCACCAGTGTTGCTTTGTTGAGTAAGTGCTGTTACGCAGTTTGTTTAATGTATGGCATAGTGCCGTTTTTAGATAAAAAATATGTGGAATTTGAATATATTGATGACCTGCTGGCGAATATAAACCGTATGTCCAAGTATTAAGATTGTATTTGTCTAACAGGTTGTTTAATTTTGTTCGAGAATGTTTGTAACAATAGGTGTATACAGTGTTTTTCCACTGAGAAGCTAGAATTGTCGCTTATAGTTTGTGTAATCAAAATGTGTGAACATACCTTATACTTTGACGACCTCCGTGGCGTTGTAGGCGAAGGCCCGCCTGGGACGCAAAAGGTTGTGGGTTCGATCCCCGCTGCGGGACCAATGTTTGTATGATTACAGATATTTGTCTCGAGTCTGGGTGTTTCTATGTATAATATGTATGTATTTACAATCAAAAAGTATATCAGTCCATACACAAGCTCTGCTTACTTTGGGGCTAGATGATGCTGTGAAAAGTCCAGCATTATTTATTTATTATACAAACCCTAGTAGAATAGATACCTAATAAAATGTTTTCTGTTTCAGTATTCCATCTAGTATTCCAGTTTGGAAACACTATCACGTACAATATATTCGTCTCACTGTCTTTAATTACTGCTGTCCCAGTTTCTGCAGGTAATTATTAATAATCAGGTATTTTTTTAACTAATACCTCTTGTCTTGACTATCAACAGATCCACACATTCACATGAATTGAAAATAATATTAAAAATGTTTTAAATATGTGTGATTGTATTACGCAACTTCATGTGGATAAATATAATTTGCAGCATTGGACGTAGTGTTCTACGAAGTGGAGTTCGAGGGTATGAAGCTAGCTGGTATCATACTCATCGCAGTCGGATTCTTCCTGGTCATGTTCCCTGACAACTGGCCAGATTACATCATGAGATTGCTGAGGTGACATAATTTTTTGACCCAAACCCCTCTTCTTTCGTCGAATCTAAATACTTTTTCTAAATACGGCAAAGTGCCGTGTTAAGATAAAAATATGTGGAATTTGAATATATTGATGACCTGCAGAGTGCAGACACATACGAATATAAATCGTATGTCCAAGTATTAAGATTGTATTTGTCTTACAGGTTGTTTAATTTTGTTCTAGAATATTTGTAACAATAGGTGTATGAATTGTCGCTTATTGTTTGTGTAATCAAAATGTGTGATCCAGTCCTTATACTTTGAAGACCTCTGTGGCGTAGTGGACGGAGGCCCGCCTGCGACGCAGAAGGTTGCGGGTTCGATCCCCGCTAGAAAAACGTTTGTACGATCTAAAGATATTTGTCTCTGGTCTGGTTTTCTATGTATTACGTATGTATTTACAAACCAAAAGTATATAAGTAGTATATCAGTCATGTAGTTAGTATCCATAACACAGGCTCTGCTTACTTTGAGGCTAGATGATACTGTGTGAAAGTCCAGCATTATTTATATTTATCTTTTTTGAAATTTTATTTTTGTCATTGCTGAACACTAACACAAACTACAAATGCTTGTCCAACGACTGTGTTGTAACAAGTACACGTACACAATCAACCACGACAGTGGATGAAAAGTCAGTTCAATCAATCAATAAAAAGAGCTTAGCTCTTGTCGGCGCAATGAAACAACTCTCTCCATCTCACTCTTTCTAATGCGGTGTCTTTTATTTCTTTATACGACACGACAGCGACCTTTTCTTTAATCTGACTTATGTAACTTGAGAAATGAAAAGTCTTATCAAAATTTTCGATTCCGACGAGATTCGAACCCATGACGATCAGACGATCCTCCTAAAGCCGGAGTGCCTTCACTGACGTCACAATCGAATTTTTTGAAAGCTCGTATTTATTTATTTTTATGTTTGTGTGCTGTTTTTTTTTTCGTATTTATCGGTTAAACATGTAACTTGTTCTTGGTCTTCCACCAATAATGTTCCTTATAAAGTTGTACGTCGGTTCAGTGTTGTAATGTAGAGTGCCACAAACTAACTGATTTATTTATTTAAATACTTTATTGCACAAAATTTACATAAAAATTTGCACAATTGGCGAGCATAATGCCGAAGGCATTTTCTACCTGCTAACCAACGTGTTGTTGAAAAGGTATAAATGGCGTGCTAACAAATAAAGTAACAATTTAAACCTTAAATTAACATAACAACAAAATTTAATAACTTTAACTGATCCGGTGAGAGAGGCGCTGTCGCATTTGGTGTTGGCAGAAAAATAAATTTTCTTACTGAATTCGTTAGTTCCTCTTTTGACCACCGGTCCAGATAAGTTTGTGGCACTGTAAGTGTTATGTCGCTACAGATGGAGCCGCCGCCGACAGGGCAACAACGGGTCAGGGCGCGACCGCGACGCGATGGACTACCGCACCGGCTACATCCGCTCCCACCTCCGCTCGCCGTCCGGCCGAGTGCGGTGACCGCCCGCGACCCGCCTGGCGCATTTACCGCACCAAACCTACCTCATTGTGAATGAAGGACGCTTCCGCAACCGACCAAACAGCTCCTTCTAGGCTGCGTTTGGTGGAATGTGCTAGTGGACTGTTTAGACTCGTGCTGATCATGTAGATTCTAAACTCATGTATTGGACTTGCGTTCATGTAGACTCGTGCTAAAATCATGTTTAGATGCATTGGACTGTGCTACATTCATGTTGGACTGCATTGAACTGTGCTGTGTTCACATAGACTTGTGATGCATTCGTGCTCAACTGCATTGGACTATGTTGCGTTCATGTAGACTCGTTCTAAAATCATGTTTAGATGCATTGAACTGTGCTACGTTCATGTTGGACTGCATTGAACTGTGCTATGTTAATGTTGAACTGCATTGGATTGTGCTACGCTCATGTTGGACTGCATTGAGCTGTGTTGCGTTCCTGTTGAACTGCATTGAACTGTGCTACATTCATGTTGAACTGCATTGGATTGTGCTACGTTCATGTTGGAATGCATATGTAGGCTACGTTAGACTAACGCGTTCATACAGATTTGGAATGCTTTGATGTAGGCTACATAGCGTGCATACATAATTGAACTGTGATGCGATCATGTAAGCTCGGAGTGCGTTCATATAAGCTACATGCATTGGACTATGCGTCATGTAGGCTACATTGGACTGTGTTTCGATAAGGTTGCGCGTAGTGCTTTATGGAATGAGACTATTAGCATGCTATCAAAAAAGTGAAGGTTTATGAAGTGAAGTGAACAGCCAGAGTGAGACATTATACATCGAATTCCGAATTCATGTTGACATCATGCGATCATGTAGGATTTAGATATGTTGCGCGTAGAATGTAGAATGTTTTTAAACTGTGATGCGTTCAAGGCTTGATCATGTCTGCCTTGGACAGTATTACTCATGAAAGCAACATCAGACTGCGTAGGGAATGCTTGTAGGCTACATTGGACTGCGTATCGTTTGTGTAGGCTACAAGCTCATTCTACGTTGGATTCGAATGCTTGAATCTCTTTCATTGGCATTGGAAAGTGTTGTAAGAAAGTTATAATAATGTAAAAATTGTTACACTATAGCTTTTATTCTCATCTAGATGAATCACGTAGTGAAAAGTGCACGAAGGTTATTCTGAATTGCGTGACTCAACGTGATATTTATGTACAACATGGCGAACTAACGATAAAAAAAACTGTGTAAGCTTTTCAAATTAAGGTTTATTCTGTAATGTTCCTATCAAACACAGGGTCACGACTGTATCCCCAAGGCGTGGTAGACATTCTCTCAGATCTTTATATTCCAGATCCTTTGAAGATGTCTAAGGGGGTAGTCAGAGGCATGTACAAATACATATTTGATACATGCCCACATCTTGCAGAAGTTAGTATTCCATACGTGACAGGTTGCAAGCCCATCGCCGCTCAAATGGTGATATTTAAAATTTAATCGAAATAATATCCACAAAATATCACGTTATACCGTCACTTAGTTCAGTGTACTTACGTTCTATATTAAAATTTAGCTAGAACTTAAGCTTCTTTAGAGCATCATACGGCTATTTAATACGCAGAATATTTTAAGTTTGAATAAGACCAGCAGCATCTCACCAACGAAAATTGAACAAAACTCTTTCAACTTTAGTTAGTAACGGTACTAGATATCGTTTATGCTTTGTGCATTTATTCTTTCATTATTATCATCAACTTTGAACAGTCCACAGCTACAAAGTCTTCCATGACGCACCACAAACCTACTTAAGATCTTATACAACTTTAATCAGCATTTTTCATATCCATGGAAAGCGTCCTTATCATTATTTATTTCTGACCTCTGCACCATAAAAAACTTACTAGTGATAAGGGACCTGTAGATCATTTCTCAACTTTACTGCGTGACTAACGTTCAAAGATATTCTTAGGATATTCTGTTTAATAACACAGATAATACCACAGATAATGCTAAGTTCCATCCAAATCTATTCAACTGTTTTTGTATGATTGAACCACAAATCTCTTAGTAATGTACGCCATACGGTCAGCGACAATAGTACCTACATGAATATTCGTGTTTTTATCGAAACCCGTAGGTTTTTGTCGGTATAATAGGAGTAGACAATAATTTAATAAGACGAGTATCCCTTGCTTCCCAACAGTGGCGTAGCTAGGTAGCCAAGGGCCCTGGTGCAAAAAAAAATGGGGCCCTAACTGGACGGTTTAGGTTTTATCAAGTCAAAATATGCAAGGGTGTGGCAAAATGTAAACGTATTTTAATTTTTAATTTAAACATATTTTAATTTTTTTGTAAAAACTTAAGATTTCATTTGGGAAAAGTGTTCCTGATGGGAAATTGTAAGATTTTTTGACAAATGTCATTTTTTGGGCTGAATGTAAGTATTTAATTTTTTCCTAAAATATAAAAATGCAGTTGTTTTTATTTTCAAAATAAGCATACCTATAGTTTCCTAAGAACAAAACCGTCCGGACTCTCTGGCTCTGACTCAGAGTCTGAGGGCCCCTTGAGCTTGGGGGCCCCGGTGCACTGCACCACCTAGCCCTCCGGTAGCAACGCCACTGCTTCCCAATCGGAATATAATCTTATAATCGATGAGGTGCATCTATAGAGAAGGTATCAGCGTCCGTTTATTATCGAAATAATTGTACTAGCGAGCAGCGCTTAGCAACAAATTAATCTGTAGATTTTAGGGCATACAAACACATGGTTTACTATGTAAAAATATTATAAGTAATACATGTTACGTATACGCTCTGTAATCAGAGCGTATACGCTGTCGCATCATCATCGCATGCATGACTCGCATGTGTGCCAGGCCAGTGTATGGGTGTTCCAAAAAGTATAATCTCCACCTGTTACTCTTTCGCTTGACTTTTCTGGGACCTCTTGAATAAATTCATACTCATTGCACTTTTACTCTTGAGATGACTGTCCTTTGAAGGTGAGTTACCATCAGAAACTTGAATTTAAAGTATAAGATTCTCATCTTTTACCTGTGGACCTGGTGGATGCTTAAATCCACCAGGGACAACGCTGAACGAAGCTAGAAATATTGAAGTGATACATACAGTACGCACAGCCATCTTCTGTCTGTCTGGAGTTAGGTGCTCTAAACGATTGCGCAGGTTTGCGCGAGTAGGCGAGAGTACGGTGCAACAAACTAAGCGAGTGAGCGAGGCAGCTAACCAACGCTGTCTTCGTCTTTTAGGCGTCATCAAAAATGGGTTCTGCGCAGCTATTTAGCTAAAGATTGGTTGTGCGTATTGTACATTGGTAGATTTCCTTTGCACATTCTCGCACATCTCTGGTGAAAACACACCTTTACACTTCTTATGTGAGACATGTATGTACTCTTTTAATATGAACTAGAAAATATTAACCGAATATTTTAAGGTTCATGTCACCATCAAAATAATGGAGATATCACTTAAAATTTTAAAATTTGTAGTCTATCTTTTAATTAACCTAGGTTGATTAAAGTAACCTAGATTGTTAATTACGAAATTAAAAGGCAACCATTGCCTGAATTTTGTCACGATAAATCTATATTTTCTATATTTCGTCTCGCATCTATTAAATAAAATTCTTGTTAGTCATACCTATAGCTCTTCAAAGTCTAAGGTACCATATCATTATGGTATCATATTTCGTACTTACGTCTTTTTCCTATTCATTATGTACTTAAATCTATGCGCACTCCACAAAGTCACTACTGCGAGTATCGGATTTTATACTTACTTTTTAAACCACATTATATTTTCTAAAGCAAGAATTTATTGAACGATTTTTTAGAAATTACTTTCTTCTCAATAACTCTAGTCAAAATATATCTAGTCAGGGTATTTTAGTATAATGTTGTGTATTTTTATTTTAAGTGTTAATTTATTACCTAGATATAATTAAGTACCTACAGGGAAAGCCCCCAAATTGACTTTGAATATGTATTTTGGGCGAGATAATTGAACATTTTAGTGATTCGATATCTGTTGCGAAAACTGGAGTTTGTCCACGTACATTCTATGGCGCAACTTGTTTTTGTTACATTTGTTTTGTTCATTTTCAATGTTTGTAGATCAAGAAAACCAAGGGACTCTGAACTTACAAGAAGTTTAATACATATTACGAGCTTAGTGTTATTTATCTCGCCCTGAAATGTTTTTATTTGCTGAGACACTTAGTAAAATATATAATCGCCCCAATTTAGTGTATAATTCATAGCACATTCCAATTATCGTGTTAAAAGTTACACAAGTAGGAATGTAGTCGTTATTATCATTCACATTCCGTATTCGGATCGCAAGTTAAGAATAAATATAAAAATAAATAAATAATAAAGATGAAAATGACGGGCCACGATTTCTGCAACAATTGAGGAAATGTGCGTCAGTTCTACTTGATTGATTTTATGATCCATAGCAGAAAGTGTTGTTTGGCGCAGCCGGTAGGATAAGACAAATGAAGTTCAATATGATAAACTATGAACCATTGAATTGATATTTGTTTATAGTTACGTGCCTTTTGATGGATGTTGTAGTATCTTAGTTGTTGATTGTTAGCATTTGGTAGTTTATACGTGATTTTTGTAATAATGCTCTTTTTGTAATCAGTCGTATGCTACCACATTCATATTTAATGATTGAACGCATTTTTAACCGACTTCAAAAAAAGGAGGAGGTTCTATGTTCGGGTGTATGTATGTTTTTTTTTTTTTTTTTTTTTTTTTTTTATGTATGTTCACCGATATCTCCGTCAGTTGTGAACCGATTTCCAAAATTTTTTTTTTGTTTGAAAGGGTATGTTACCATAGTGGTCCCATAAAAATTTTACTCCTGAGGGATTGATAGTTTTCCCGTAAATCAAAAAAAATCACCGATCTTTCCGAAAAATGTGGACCGATTTCCAAAATTTTTTTTTTGCTTGAAAAGGTATCTATCTCTAGATCGTCCTCATACTTTTTTTTCCTGAGGGATTGATAGTTTTCCCGTAAAACTCAAAAAACCTCATTCTCACTCTAACTTCTTTAATCTTGACTATTCCAATATCTAACCTAACCTACTATATTATTTACACTTACACTTTATTTACACTACACACAGTGTTTATTTACACTAAAAATTGAAAAATAAAAATTTTTGAAAAAAAATTGAACCGACTTCACCATAACACATACAGACACTTCTATGTACCTACACTAAAAAGAGAAAAATAAGAATATACACATGTAATTATTATTTACAGTATTCAATTAATAAATTATTATGTTATATTATGTATTTGAAGTCGGTGCCAACTATTCTACTCCAACTACTCGATACAATTTTGCACCCAAGTTCTATTTGTACTCGTAATTTCTTCTTAGATGTAAATGCATAGTTGGCACCGACTTCAAATACATAATATAACATAATAATTTATTAATTGAATACTGTAAATAATAATTACATGTGTATATTCTTATTTTTCTCTTTTTAGTGTAGGTATTCATAGACTCTTTTTGATGAGAATGAGCATCTAACGAACAGTTATTAAAAGGTGGCTGTAGTCGTAATAATAATGTAAAATGGTTAAGTTTATAACTGTGATTTACATGTCAGAATGACGAAAGTTGTATGATATGTAAGAAAGAATTCTCGATCTTAAATCAAAGGTCACGAGTTCGAATTCACGAGCTCATATCATTTAGCCCCATCGATTCGTCTACAAATTGAACCTAACCAATATTGTGTAGCATCCGACTGAACCTTACGTTGCCTCGACATTTGTATGATCTTAGCTCAATGTCTCCGATGTGATGTGACTGATATTTGTACAGTTTCTATTGGATTTACTTTTGTAACCTTTCAATACATTTTTTAAATATTGATCCAATTCATCTTTGTTGGTATTGTTTTTTCTATTCTGCTTGTGCAAGAGTTGAAGAAACAATACTGGCAGCCGTATTTGAAAATGGCGCAGCCTTTTTGTAACGAGACGTGCATAATTACTTTGTTCTACGTTTGAGAATACGGCACGAATTCGATTCGTATCAAATAAAAAAAAACTTTGTAAACAAGATCTCAATAACTTTATATTAGTTGAAGTACCAGTCTTTGCTCGTTTAATTGTAAAATTTTAAAGACTGAGAATTAAAAGGAAATTGACTAAAATCAATTATGCAGTCAGGTAGTTTAGATATTATTCAAGGTGCGGTGTGTAGCCACTTTAGATGCGTTATCGGTGTATAGACTAACCTATCAAGTTCGCGACAAATTACATTAGCCTTGACAGGAGTCTTCTATTGTGAAGATGATTTATTTTCTTTGTATTTGGGTCAATCAACTATTTTAACCACACAATTCTGTCATCGAGCAATTTTATTAGATCGTTCTTCGCGGGCTGGCAACTTGAAGACACAATCTATGGATACCACCGTGCCATGCGAGCGAAAGCAAAGAGGATAACTCAGCATACGAATTTTAATAGGACATACTAGAATTTGTATGCTGAGTTACCTTCATAAATTGCAACTGGAAACACTTAGATGGCACCTTTTACCTTAATTAGCTTCTTTTATGTTTGCTTTCGCTCGCATGGCGCGGTGGTGGTGTCCTCTGGCTGTGTCATCAAGTTGCCAGTCCACCAAGAACGTTCTAATAAAAATGTTCGGGGCAGAATTGTGTGTGTAAAATAGATGATTGACCCATCTTCCTGAAGTCTAGCCTTTTATAATTCGGCGCGAACTCATTAGAGAACACAACAAGAGTAGATGCAATGTTAAACGTTAGCGACCACGAGATAACACCTTGGCCCCTGTGATTCATTTGTTAATTATATGTAGAAATACAATGGTCATACAATAAATTTGTCATAAAAAAGTGTATTTTATTGACCTACAATTGAGAAATAACTTAGGTACAGTGCCACAAACTTATCTGAACAAGTGAGAGAGGCGCTGTTATCGCATGTGGTTGGCAAAAGTTACTATTTTGGCCACCGATCCAGAAAAGTTTGTGGCACTGTAAGTACTTGTGTTGTCAAATAAATAAAAGAAAATATGCCTAGGACAGTCTTTATTGTTAAAATAACTACCTAAGTATATTCAATCTTAATACATAAAACTTGAATATTATTAGTTACTTTTTGCTAATATTAGTAAGAAATTCATTTATACACATGCCAGTTCTGGAATAATCTTAGAAGCGTAAATGCCTTATTGATTGGTCCATTAAAAGGTCATTATCCTTTTAATTATTTAAGCTAACCCACAACTAGTATATTAACTAGACTAGTATAATTCTTACTATCAAGAGGTTCACGTTCTGACGTCACTCTTTCTCGGGCGTCCGCGGTTCCGTTTAGTGACGTCACAGGGCGTTGCGACGTCATCCATTCGTCAGTTGTTGTTGTTCACTTTGTCCCAACGCCAGATGGTGCCGTCATCGCAGCAAGTGAGTAGAACTTTTCCATTGCGAGATAGAGTCACCTAGGGATAAGAGAAAATGTTATTATGCATTGTGATTTACTGTGCATGGGTAATGGGTAGTGGGTACTGCCTTGCTGACGAAGAGATGCCATTGTGATTTACAGTGCATGGGTAGTGGGTACTGCCTTGCTGAGGAAGAGATGGCATTGTGATTTACTGTGCATGGGTAGTGGGTACTGCCTTGCTGAGGAAGAGATGGCATTGTGATTTACTGTGCATGGGTAGTGGGTATGGGTACTGCCTTGCTAAGGAAGATATGCTGGTTCGAGTCCCGTGGCGGCACAAATTATTCTGCAGATGAATTATCTGCCGTTTCTTATACCACGACAAGAAAGTTTTGCAATTAGAGGGGTCCAAAATTACTGATCTTGGTATATTTTATCGGGGCCGATAAAGGAAATCTAAAGTTCCATTTCGAATTTCATCGAAATCCGTGCTATGCGATAAATAAAACTACAGAGAAAGATAATAAGTACTTACCGGATAAGTATCCGGTACCTAAATAGTAAATCAGACTTCAGTTATTCTTCTGTTTAGTGGAAAGGGTGAATTTAACTTCAAACTAAAAAAATAAAAAAACGGGCATTCCAGGAATGCGGACAGAAGTGAAAACTTGATTTCGGTAACGGCCCTAAACTTAAAAAAAAGTACAAAAAAATAAAGTGCAAAAAGTTACTGTCCCACTGGGATTCGAACTCGGGGCTGTCTCACCAGAGGCGGTCACTCTCACACGTCGACCATTGTGCTAGTAAGATGGTGTCGTAACAGTCACGTGACAGAGTTTGATATTTTTCTCCCACATCAAAAAAGCCCAACGCGCCTAAAGCAGTTTTCACTTCAATAATGATCCCAGTGATCCCATGTATGTGAATGCGGGACAAGGGCAGGATATATCTATACTAATATTATAAAGAGAAAAGATTTGTTTGTTTGTTTGTTTGAATTGAATAGGCTCCGAAACTACGGGACCGATTTGAAAAATTATTTCACCATTAACCTGATCGCACACTGACGCGCCGCAGTCATTTTTCTATACAAAAAATGCTGATGACGGCAGAAAATGCGGCTCGCCTCTGACGTCAGCAGCATTTTCTCTGTTAATTGACAGTTCGCCGCGTACGGCTCGGATGCAATGTGCGAGCACCCTTAGAATCCTGCATTAACATAGGCTATATTTTGTCCCGGGAAAGTGAAGTTTTCCCGAGGGACCGCGAGTAACACCGCGACGGACAGCTAGTGTGTACTAATATTAATAGTAACTTTAGTAAAATAGTAAAACATCATTGAATACTAACTTGTCTGACGGCCGCCACACAGCGTGGATGCACGAGTTGCGAGGCGCGCGAGCCTCCCGCCACGTTACCCAGCTCCCAGACCATCGTCTTACCGCACTGGTTGCCTAGTGCTATCACCTGGGAATATATAAGTAAAAATTAATAAAAACATTACTAAGCTAACTCGAGAACAAAAAATAGACGCTCAACAACGATTTTGTTGACTGACTATATTTTTGCTGTCTTCAATAGAGAACGAAAAGAAATAAGGAAAATCCATGGGAAAAGTCTGTGGATAAGGCAGGTTTAGCTGAGGCGATGGTTTACTTTAGATGATCAAGCCATAAACAATGTCCTAAGCATTAGCGTCCCGCTGACAGTCGTTGGACAAAGCAAGTGTATGAGGCGAGTGTGTATGGGACAGCTGGAAGGGGAAGGCCTAGGTGAACCTTCTTGGATCTAATTGGCGACATTTTTAGAAGGGCCAGTTCAAAAGTACCCTAAACCGACGAGCATGTATGAAGAATGTAATGAGAGTGAATGAGACGAAAGCTGCGTGTCAGGATCGTGGAGATCCGTGGTCTCTGCCTACGCCTTTGGGAGAGGCGTAATTTTATGTATGTATGTATGTATTAGCGTCCCGCTAAGTGCAGGCATAGGTTAACTCCTGACGCCTGTAGGTATACCTACATTTTAAAGATCTAAAGCCTCTGGTGTGTTTTATAAAATGATAGTTGTCCTAATTACAGTACTCAAGATTTATATCGTCTTCTACTTATTATGAAACACTAACAAGTTGAAGACGAGATAAGTATTGGTTTTGTGCTTTAAATAGAACCAATCAACTTCATCTCATCATGTAAAGTCGATCCCGGCTATTAAAGTCGTTAAGCCATGACGAAGGCCTTAAGGCGACCTAGGCGAACTTATCAAACACTAAGCTATTGGCTAGTTCAACAAAAAAATAAATGTCCAAAAATTTTTATTACCCTCTGAGCATAGTCCACGGCGAAGCGAATGAACCATATCTCGCACTCCTTATAATCGAAGCGATGCACAATGGACACCGAGTTGTCTCCCGGACGGATCTCAGAGTCCTCCAGCCGGCCCGGCTTCCAGCAGATTATAGCGTTCTCACAAGACTGGAACAACCAAACCAATTGTAATTAGTTGAAGTGAAACGCGGTCGAACAAGGTACGACCCAACGGCGCCGAACTATCAATTAGCCGAATAGAGGAAATGCTGGAACGTCAGAAGCTAGCCGCATTAATAATAATGCTGGACATTTCACACAGCATCATCTAGCCCCAAACTAAGCAAAGCTTGTACTATGGGAACCAGATAACTGATATAAGTATATACTTTTTGTTCGTAAACACATACATATTAAGCATAGAAACAGCCAGACCTGAGATAAATATTTGAAGATCATACAAACATTTAACCCGCCGCGGGGATCGAACCCGCAACCTTGTGCGTTACAAGCGGGCTTTCACCCACTGCGCCACAGAGGTCGTCATTTTCTCGCATCGTTTTCGTCGCATTTTCTGACGTCATCAGTATTTTTCTATAGAAAAATGACTGCGGCGTATGCGGTGCGGACATAATTCGCGATCAGCTTTTGTTGTTCCTGATAGATCATCAAAACGACATTTGCGCGGTCACAAAGTGCATCCTAGTTACATTATGCACTGAGTTCTTCCCTGCTGCAAAGGGGATTTAAGCGGTACTTTTATCGTCATGCGTCATTAGCTGTTCATTATACACAAATCTTACCTTTGATAAAATCAAATCGCCCATCCACCTGACGCAATCCACATAATTCCTGTGAATATCCCTCGTTGAGAAATCAGGGAAATGCTCCTTCAACGAGTTAAACGGCCTCAACGCTCTGTGCGGGTTGAAATTATAGCTCTGTTTAATAGCTTCATGCATGGACGGCTTATCCAGCCTCCAGAGTTTTAAGGAGTGGTCCATCCCACATGACATTATTCTCTCGCCCTTCAAATCGAAGTCTGCGCTTAAGACTTCGTCTCTATGTCCTTCGACGCCGCCAAATATGGCAATGCAGACATCTGTCATGATGTTCCATAGACGTAGAGCGTGGTCTTTGCTGGCTGAAAGGAGTAAGTTGGGATCTCGTGGGTGGAACTTGACCTCGTTGATGGCGTGTCCGTGGCCGATGTAGTGCTTGGTGCAGGTTTGTGTGGCCGGTTGGAAGACACGGACGACGCCGCGGGAGCCGGCGACTGCGAGGAGAGGGAGAAGAGTATCCTCTTCGTATGACCAGGCACATGTGTAGAATGTCTCATCAACCTAAAAAGTTTAACTCTTTTTAAAGGTAAAGTAGGCAACTGACTACCAGAGGCAAAGTAGATATCCTCTGACCATGTAACTCAAAATTCTCCTCAAGATGTCTAAAGTAAGCTTAAACTCATTCGTGACCCCGTCCGCTTACCCCCTATCACTTCTTCGGTAACAGAGTGGTTGACAATTGGAATACACAACCAAATGACGTTGTTACTGCCACTTCGGTCAATTTGTATAAGAACAAGCTCGACAACTGGCTACAAACTAATAAATCAGTGCTGATTATTATATTATTATTATTATTATAAGTAAATAAAAAAAGGAAACGCGTTACTGAGCTACAACCCTATTGGTTTTAAGAAGAGAGTTATATTAATAGGCACCTTCTAGGTAGGTCTCATTCTTCCATCTCCGGTCTTACTCGTGTAAGTTTGAGGTCAAAACTTACACAGCTTCCATTCATCATAAAAAAAAGTTCGAAAACATATTTGGCACATGCCCCCCCTATTGTGCAGAAGTTTGTAATCCAAAGTTGCAGGTGGCAAACCTATGGTCTATCTATAGAAATAGAAAATAGAAAATGTTTATTTCGTTCACAAAGGTCTCATTTTACAAAACATGGTTGAAGTCTCCTTTTAAGTAAGAAATACTTGTATTAGGGGACTTCGCTCTTCCACAGGACTTAGTACATTTTAAAAGTTGGTTTCAACAATAAAGTAATTTTATAATCTATCAGTGTCACCAATAAACACTATGTAAAGTTTTTCTTTAGTTCAACTTAAGAATAAGCAAAATGGCTACCAATAAACCAATTAGAAAGTTCCACCTTGCATAACTTTGACATTTCTTTCATACAAACGCTATTCCGAAGTTCCACCAGCTAGCACCCTTGTTTAAATCTAGTGTAACCACAGAATACATATTAGTAGGTAAGGTACTGTAAAAATATTTTCATAGGTACCACCAAAGAGTTCGTATATATTTTACTCGTACATACCAAGGAGTTTTTGTTTAAATACTTCCAGATAAATTTACAGGAGAAAAAAATAACTTTATCTGGACCAATCTTACATTCCAATAGAAGAGGTAGCATGGCGAGGTTTTATAAAATAAAAATCGTAATTTGATAATAAAAACGAGCGCGGAAACCAAAAATGATTTTGTAATAAAAAATTTACATGTGAAATATTGGCGAATGCACAAAAAGTGCGAAGCCATTATGAGAAAAAAAACAAGAATGACAAACAAAATGACCAATTCAGTCAGCTTTCATAGACAAAATGATACTTATTTTGAGGTTTCTACTTGGATGCGACGTTGCCGATTTGTGCATCTTCACGTATCAGAAGGATAGCTACACCTTGTATTATTGGTAAGAAATTTTTTCTGACTTATTCTGAATTTACGCAAGGTACAGCTATGCGATGTGTAAATTTGATAGAACTTCGGAATAACTAGTTTTTATTGGTGAGACCGTATATGTATATAAATATTAACTGGTTTCCTTTCAACATTTGGTGTTGTGTTTGTATCTGTGATCAGTCCCAAGACTGTGTGGTGTATGTGGTGGTCTTTAGGTCTTTGTGGGAGTCTGTGTTGCTATAAAGTTATTTCTTCACCCTTTAGAGCTTGTATAACAATGCTCATTTAATTTTACAGAAATAATTGAACATTTTAATAAAACACATCACTTACATCAGGATCAGCATAGCACTGAAGGAACTTGAATCCGCCTGAGTCCGGGCACTCATATATTGATACTCGGTTGCTGCCGACCACAGCAAATATCTGAGGCCCACTGTCTCCAAGGTGGTGGTTGAATTGGCAGCCGAAGAGGGGCTGCCCATGGTCCTCTTTAGCACTACAACTGTAAGGAACATTTTAGAGCTAATATAGTACAATGTGAGAGTGAAGTTTGTCTCTCCAGCACTGTTGGCCTGTGGTCGTTTCCTGTCCCGTGAAAAAATATAAGGAACTAGCTGCGCTCCCGCGGTGTACCCCACGGTCCCTCGGGATTTTTCCGGGATAAAAAGTAGCCTATGTCCTTCCCTGGGATACAACCTTTATCCATGCCAATTTTCAGCCTAATCTGTTCAGTGGTTTGGGCGTGAAAAGGTAACAAACAGATAGACAGATAGACAGACAGACAGAGTTACTTTCACATTTATAATATTAGTATGGATACTAACTTATAAAAAAATTACTGTTTCCAAACTTGATATCTTTCTATGCACTTTAGAGCTTTTAAGAGAGTGTGTACTTTTTTGTAGTACTTAGATGGTTTGCTTTTAGTATTTTCTTAAAAATTTGAACTTACTTGAATTTATAAGGTGGTTTTATAGGTTTGACAACCGTTTTCTTCTTTCCTCGTCGCCTTTTCTTGCCGCGGGAGTTAGTTGGTGTCTCACTACGAGACGTATTGTCTGTGTTCGATGTGCTTTCCACACTCGATGTGTCGTCCTGTATAATTAGTAGAAACAATGATTTGCAACGCTTTCAACCATCAATATGCCTTTTATATCGTATATGCTTGCAAGTAAAATCAATCAGATTATATTTTTTTGAGTTTTTAACTAAAGATCATCGCTACAAACCGAATTCTGAGCGGCTAGACAACGGCATGCTTTGTTTACGAATTCTTGAATTAGATCAATGAAATATTTCACTTACACCTTCATTCTCCGACAAATTCATTGTTTGACTTCTAAATACAGATACAGTTGATGTAATTTATCACTGAAACACTTTATTTTTTATTTTACTCTAAAACAGCCGCGAATTTCTCGGCCGATTTTTTTTACAAACAAACAGCTGACTGACTGACGGTTAAAAATTAATGACAAAAATGACAGTTAATAAAGTGGCGTTGATGTCAAGGATAATTTTCGCGGGAAGTGCTTTTGGGTCATGTACTCAGGCCTCAGAGTTACTAAACTCAGGCACTCAAGAGATGCAGCTCAGAGTAACTATAGGGATGCAGCAGGACTAAGTTTTTAGGGTTGGGCTAAGGTCGGCAGTTCAGTTTCAATTCCTTCAGAGCTAGTTGGTTGGGAACAGTTAATAAAATTAACATCAAAATTTTATCTTTTTAATTGTGTGGTCTCGTACTTAATTTATCACAACTTCAGTTATATAGGAACATTAAAATAACTATAAAGTAATTAAATGTATAAAACTAGCATATTAGGTAACAATCAACACAATGAATTTTACCTATCTACTAACTTAGCTAGATGCCTGAATATTTATGTAGGTACTTACCTACCGTTCAATCAACCAACTTATAACTAATCACAGCCATAGAAATCTACTTTATTACTAAGAAGGTAAAGTTATTGTATAAATCCTTAAATCAAAACCTACGGTAATACTGATAAACCTATCATTATGCATTCAGTTTAGTATTTAGAAACGTACTGGCCATTATGGTTTTGTACCGAATACAGTCTTTCTTTGCTATTTCGCCTCTTGGAACTATGAACTACCCATACGCAGGTGGTTGACAGGTGCACGCATGACGTAATGCAACTTTGAGCCAGGGTAGAAACCGGTCTACGCGCGCGTATACACCTGGATATCCGGGTCTCGCACAACCACGACCCCATGACACGATTCCTGCAAATAAGAAAATATTTAAAGAAAATGTTAATGTGCATATTTTATTGAGGTTTCAAATTTCATCAATACACAAGGCGGGGTCTGGTAAAGCATAATCTTTTAAGAAAGTTGGTCAACACCACACTAAAAACTTACGATTTCGCATATTCGGGGAGGGAGCATTTTACCACAGGTACTTTTATGATATAGCTACCTACATGTTTATTTTTAACAGACACTTAGGTTGCACCTACAGTGCAAAATAATGTGACAAAAGAGCTGTTATTAATAAACATTTGGTTGACTACCACGACAATACTTACCAACAATAGTGAAATAGGGCTGAGACAGTAACAGCGGACCACCGGAGTCGCCGGTGCATGCGTCCCGGTCGGCTGCGTTTGCGCAGACCATACGAGGAGTCACCTTTCTACGACCATAGCCCGCGCCGGAACATTCCTCTTGAGCCCAGATTTGAACCTCAGCCTGTAAAAACGTAATTATTTAAAATGTGTTAACGCTTTGAGAGCCACTGACGCCAGTACCTACATTGTGGACCCTTGGAAGGCATCACAGAGGGTGTCAGTAAACGTTTTAATGCTTATCATAATGCAGTATCTGATAATTGACGTGCTATAGTTATTGAGCCCACAAGAGTAAAGTTTGTAAGTACCTACTGTACCTACGGTATAGGGTCTATTAAAGGAAGCTTGCAATAGGTCTCACAACCGAAACAAAGGCAAAACAGCTACAGTAAAAACTTACCTTCATTGGAATATTAGAAGATGGACCCTTTTCGACAGTGCTTCCCCAGCCGGTGACGACAGCATCCACACCCTCCAGCAAATCACCGTCATCGGCATCTTAAAAAGTGAAAATCTGGGTTACCATAACGTACTCCCGTTACTATGCCTTTGCAGAAACGTTCGCCGAGACGGCGCGAGGTCGAAAGGTGAAGTTTATCGCATTACTGCGTGAAAACCGTTAATCTACGTTTGGCATGATCATGCTGAGAGCAATTATGTCCAATGTTTTCCTGGATCGCACAAAATAATCGTACGTTTTTACGGCTTAAAATCATTAAAATTGTTAGAAACAACATGCCCGTGATTTTACAATACCTACCTAACCTTTAGTTCGCTCAACAGATCTAGGCAATCATGAAGTTAGCCGTTTGTCTGCGCAGAACACAATTTTGTAAGAAAAAGCGCTCACTGCGCAGACAAACGGCTAACTTCACGAATGCCTAGATCCGTTGGGCGAAGTGTGGGTACCTATACCTACCGCTGCTACTGCTATTGAGGAATGTACTATTACTTCTTTGACATTGACCTTTGTTTTAAGATAAATGATTTTTTTACAAATTAAAACTTAGGTACTCATTGCACGTATTTATAAGTTGAAAATTTAATAGGTAAGTAATCGATAAAATTCTAACTGAAATACTTATTTTGAAAAATTCAACAAAAAATTCAAACCTGGTATACAAGCCGGTCGATACAGATTGTCTGGCAAGGGGTCTGCCAGCCTCAGCACAGCGATGTCGTTGTCATAGGTATACCGGTTGAAGTCAGGGTGTTGCACCACGTGGATGACTTCGTATCCGTCGGTGCGGGAGCTGTTCACGTCGTACTCTCCTACCAATACGGATAGGCGAGATGCTTCTATTCTAGAATACAAAAGAAATATTTTAACAAAAAGATTAAAACAAATATACTATACAGGTGGATTTTTTCAAGTGGGCAGGACACCTGGCAAGACGTGGTGACAATAGGTGGTGTAAAAGGCTGACAGAATGGTGGCCTAGAACTGGCAAGAGAAGTGTCGGACGTCCGGCAGCGAGGTGGGCGGACGATATTATTAACGTCGTAGGCCGACAGTGGATTAGGATGGCACAGGACGGGGAATAATGGCAAAAGCAGAGGGAGGCCTATACCCAGCAGTGAGTGATGTCAGGCTGCGGATGATGATGATGATGGATTTTTGAGATGGGTCATGGAGGGCAGGTACCTTAACCATTGTAGCTACACGAAAACGCTCGTAGGAGACCTTCCCTAACTTTTTGAGATATTTTTAACTGTATTCACAGATTTTGAAAAAAAAAATTCAGTCAGCGACAAAATTGACAAAAGTAAAAAAACATTTTTGATGCCAATCGATTCAGTTTCAGGGTTTCAGACTGTATTTTTATAGTAGTAAGTATAATCGACAATGATCAATTGAGACTAGGTTATTACATAGTTAATTAGGTGATACACTAATTAGTAAGTAGGTCCCTATTAAGACCCAAGAGCGTGTTTTTATTAAACACCTAAAAAGTTGGACGCTCAAGGTCAAGCTACAACAAAGATCAATGAACGATAGGTACTTAGTAGGTACCTACTTGAGTCCCTACTAAAAAAAAATTATGCGCTGCGCAATTTGATATGTAAAATATCTGCTCGCATCGCATCGCATCTCCGATACCTCAAAGATATTAGGATTCAAAGCACGATGCATGAAGCGAAACGATTCGCTATGTGGTCCTTTTTGGTTCAGGGCCTTCACAAATCGTCACTAGACACATAACGTGAATTTATCACGGTTCAGTTTAGGTTGGTGAAATAGGAGCTCGGAACTCTTGACCAATATATTCTGAACCGTGAAAATTGACAGAATGTATCGTATTTAGTTCAAGAGCCAGAGCTGTTTTGTCTGAAAGACCAAAGGATGGTAAACGCATCAATCGATCTTGATCTCAGTGTAATGACGTAACCTTGAATGCTTGAGGTGCAGTGTGTTGTGAATATTTCAAAACGCATTAATATTTCATGACTTAGATTTCTAACAGCAAAAGTGC
Organism: Epirrhoe alternata; assembly: GCA_963565295.1. NCBI lineage: Eukaryota > Metazoa > Arthropoda > Insecta > Lepidoptera > Geometridae > Epirrhoe > Epirrhoe alternata. The sequence continues at coordinate 10,736,111 of OY751386.1, read as the reverse complement.
ATGGTTCTACATAATTTTACTATTGGATAGGTTTACTGACTGAATAGGTTACAGTAGATAAGGTTACTAACTTATAATATTTATAAAATAGGTTTATATTAACTTATGGTTTCATGGATTGTTTGGAAAGGAAAGCGATATTTGGTGGAAAGGTTTATTTAGTAGAATTTGGAACACGGTAAATTTTTGGTAGGTGTACTACATCTAGGTACCAATGGTCGACTCAAGACAATACAATGTAAATACGAGCATAAGATGACGCACTTTACGTAACAATGTAGGTACGTAGGTGCCCTACGCTAGAAAGTGTGCTGTACTGAATGGAAGGTCAAACATATCTTTTGAAGTGTCACAACCGCTGAAGGGAAGTGCTGGGTATAAGAGAATCCAAGGAAGTTGTTTTTTTGTACCCACATTGATTATTTTGTACCTTAAGTGCCTACTTCCATTAAAAATAAACATACCTTAGGTACCTACCTACTTAGGTACATGCTCTCGAACGTTGGACCTTTCGTTTTTTGAAGTTGGTTAAAAATAGGCGGTTACCACACACGCAGAACACGTGGGGCACCTCAGCTCTCTTAATATAATCATGCATTTTATGTAGCAACGTAAAGTTATTTTATTTTATAAAAATACAGGCTCGTCGCTGGCGGACAGGCCCATCTAGTTAGCATATTGCTTGCTTACGGTAAAAAGATTTTTTATTTAGTTTAAAGTAAAATAATGACATAAAAGAAAGCCTCATTCATTACATACGTCTTATAAAATCAGGGATTTTACACTTTTGTTTGAAAACGAAGTCATGGTGATGTCATCTCTACGACTCTTCGATCATTCGCCCGAGCTACGACTGAACCAAATCTGAACAACCTGAGCTCTAAACTGAATCAATTTGAAGACTCTCTCTTCAATCTTTTACTTATTTATCTGCGGTTCCTTAATCTGAAAAATATCAATTCTTGATCTCCGCTTCCTCGTCTTTATCCAGCTTTATAATGTTATCATTTTTTTTTCAATTTATTGAACACTAAGTAAGTAACAACACGATTTCGCTATCAAGAAGGGATTATTCCTTTTAGTCCCAATCTTGATGTTTAAGGTACTTTAAATCGATAACACCGTTCACCGTTTCGTAATTAAAGATCGTTGCATTTTTAAAGACCCTAAAGTTTCACGGCCATCTGTTTAAACGATGTTTTAATTAATTCCCGGCAGTCCAGATAACTGTTGAATCAGATAACGGGCGATATTGCGGAAGATCCCTTAACGTGTTTCGGTTTTCGGGAATATTTATTGCTTTTGGTTCGTACTGCGATTTGTCTCACAGTTGTGCTAAGGCGTGTCGGGACTTAACAGCGGGGCCTTGGAGTTCTAAATAACAACAGATTATGATCCGTGCCACAAATTAATGAATCTCAGACCTGTAAATCAAGAGTGAGACCTACAAACTTCAACAAGGATCTATGGCACCACCATCGAACACCATTTGAGCTTCGGAGCTTCAACGTTGCCTTCTCCAAATTAATCGATTGTAATCACAATGTAATGGACAACAATAAGGAACTACTTACTTATTTACGTCTATGTCTAGGTAGGTACTCGGTAGGAATAGGATAAGAAACAGGAGTAAAATCTAGCTTTAAGACGATTCAAAGTGATCCCAGTGGTCCTACTGAATAAATGCTTTTTGACTTTGACTTGAATACCCCTATGTAGTTATTCATCCTTATTGGCCGTATCAAATAGTCATAGACGCACCGAGGTAGAAATATGGTCGAGAGTTTCATAAAAGTGAGCTCCGGAGCTAAGTACCTGGCCTCGGCTCTGGACTTATCAATAACATAAACTTGAGGATGTGATGTGACTAATGCCTTACAATACCTACGGTAACATTTATTTTTGATTGGTACAATGCTTTCTCTGCGTGAAGATATAAATCTTCATAAACCTTGAATGGTCTTCCTGGTTTAGGCGATCACAATAAATTGATTTATTTTCAACTTTATTTATGGTAACTTTTTACACGCAACACTTGAAATTGAAAAGCTTTTTTTTATAAATGAGCAATTGTGGCAAGAGGACGAAAATAATAATTATTATGATTCAGTCAGATAACAGAAAAGTTTGTGTTGGTTGTTCCAAACAGCGGGAGGTCTATGCTCAGCAATGAGCGATATCATGCTATGAATGGATGATGATGAGAATATATAATCAGGCTAAATAAGATTAGGTTTGGAGTTCATAAAAAATACTCGTGGAAGAATGTGGGTAATTATCATTATCAACTAGGTCAGAATCGGTATCCCATCCCATTGTATAAAAAAATGTGAATGAGACACCGATTCACAAGTCAAATCATTGTGTTTCTTTGAACCTAATGACCTCATCACTATTGTCTGTGCCTAAGTTTTTAGTCAATATTTTTTTACTTTCTCCAAATTAGTGTGCTTTGTTTGTTGTGGCACGACAGGCGTCAGAATAATTGTTTTAGAAGGTAGATTCCTGTGGAGGTGTGGTGAAGTGTGAATTTTATTTAACTTTCTTTCTCTAAAACAAGTTTCACAACCACAAACCGAAGTACTTATAAATAATTTTTGGCTAAGTCTAGTACCTTACCTTCTCAGTTGGTACTAAAATAACAACCCACCTAATACCGGATGTCCTACACATAAAATTTCAAGCCTTAAAAGAATTATAGTAAATAAGATTTATTTCAATTCAAAAATTTAAAGCTAGCACTCATGTATTTTGGCCTCTATGATAACGATCTCCTACAGTTTAGGTATTTCGAACAAACCACAGATGAAGGAAATAATAAAAACAATCGGTACCTACCCGTCACCCCATGGATTTAGAATTGAACCTTTTTTTATCTTTGCGTCACCCGATGAAAAGTCGTTAATTTTTAAATTGAATTGAATAGTTTTTCTGTCAATCAACTTTGGATTTGAACATTCGTAATTTGAATAGAAACCTGACATTAGTGATGTGGTCATTGTTTGACTCGCTCAAGTGTTGCCTGACCCAAAACATTGAGCTAAAGACCTTTAGCTCATCTCGGGTCAGTAAACCAACGCTTCAATCTGCAAGTAATTCGGTTTATTTGTTCTGTTATCGGATAATCGAGGCCATTGAGGATGTATCAACGTCAGTATTACAAAGAATGGAAAATTAAGTTGATTTTGTGAAAGGATGTAAACCCAAAGAGCAAGGTTCCTTTTCTTTGATTAGGTTACTTATTTGTTCCCTTTCTATGACCATTGACCCCCAACTTTTTAAATGATTTTTGCATTTTATTTTACGGTCAGGAGATATACCTACACCGTGTTTGAATTGGGAATTGCGTCTGCAATAGTGATCGATTCACGGATATCATAGGTACAGGTACCGACCTATATAGGATTCGATTGTGCCCATTCCTATCCTAAGAATCTTATTGATTGTTAGAGAGACTTGGAAGTCCTAAAAATAATAAGCTCATTGCGTAAAGGCAAATCATTATCTTTTTCTTGTGATAGGTAGGTATGGTTGGTTGGTACCTGTTGGTTTGGTACCTACCTAACCACACAATACCAATACTAAGTAGGTAGGTACCTTCAAATCATAGCAAGGTCAAAGTCACAGGAATATCGGGCAAGGTTACCATCACAGAGCTGGGGGTTATGTAAAAGTACCTACCCACAGAAATTGATGATAAGTACGTACCTTACCTACCTAACCTTTACCTCGTCTAGGCGAAGGTTAGGGCCATGATGATAAAATTGTTTTACTAGTGAATGAAGGTTTAAATAGACGGACCATAGTGATTTTCCTTGGGACGCCATTAAAAACTGTTGAACCCAAAATTGAACCCAGTATGGTACCTTTTTATGGTTGAACCGACCTTTTGACACGGCGGTATTTTAAAACATCTGCGCCAAACTCAGACAGCGCCAAATGCTTTTCCACCTCAAGGATACTAATAGCTCCCCATTGGAGCTTGACTACTTACCTAGTTAGTTTTAAAAGCTAGTCCCCAAACCTTGTTTGTTGCCCCGGGTTTTCACGGTATTGGTCGCGAAAGAACAGAAGCACCTAGTTTTCAGACTATTTGAGTGATCCCAGCGATCCTATGCACTGGTAATAAACTTACCCGTGAACACAATGCGTGGCAGTAATGAGATGATCCCTGGCGACGACCGTGGCTCCGCAGATGACCTTGCCATCGCGCTTCAGGGCCGCCAGCCATGGGAACTCTCCTGGAGACACACTCTCTCCACCCACCACACGGCCACGGCGCGCCACTCCGCAAGCTGGAAAGTAAGTTCGTACCTGTACCTGTATTCTGTGTCTACCAATGAGTCAGTGGTCAACTCTGGTGACGGAGTTCTTAAGGCCTCCGTTATGGCTTTGGTAACAACATGGCTCTCTGAAGCACGGAAGCGCTCAGATGAAAATGCCACTGGCGATCACCCATCCACTTACAGACCGTTTCGAACGTATCGACGATCTATCAAGAACGACGCAAGCACGACCACAAGCGCTTCGTGATGATGATGGTGATGGATAGTATAGCCAAAATATTTTTTATTTGCGAGATGGAAATGAGATCCCAGTTGACCAACCATTCTCTAAATATTGGTTCATAGAGTTGGAGTCAACATAAGTGGGTACACAGCAGCTCCTGAATCAATGCGGATATTAATAAATTAAGGAAATCGAAGGAAAGAGCTCATTTACTTATTCTAACTCTCAGTTTTGAAGCCAAAAATGATACAAAACAGTGGAAATTACGTTTTTAATGTGAACACGGAAATTGTTGCAATAAACGACTTAGATAGGTATTCTAAGAAATACCTATAACGCTGCTGCCCCAGATAACGTTCTCTGGAATTATTAAAACGCTAAAATTATATTCTCATTCTGTAAATTTCTGAGGTGATCATGGATGAAAAGTTGCGAAATTCGGAAGAAAACGAACCATTATTGTGATTAATTGAGAACAAAACATGTTGTTACCGGACAAGATTTGCATCTCGATAAGAAAACAAGAAAGGTGAAGATGACCGAATATGCGTGGGTGCACTTTCGGAAGCACGGTCACAGACGGTGAATGGCGGCTTGCCTATTACCGATTAGCCGCGCCTCGCCACCGAGCAATCTGCATAATCGGATGTTTTTATTTGTAAACAAACGATCACGTGAAATTCGATTCACTATAAGTATAGGTACCCACCTATATGCAGTCCGTATTAATCACCAATGGTTTTAAATAGCCAGGAATTTCAAGAAAATACTTGTCTCACATTATATTATCGGCGAACTGGGTTAATTCGTGATCGACCGATAACGTTAAGTGCAACACGGTTTTACAGGTCTACTTTAATTGCGAAAATTTCGCGTCTTTTTAACCGAGGTTCCCCCATGTAATTGTTACGAGGCGATACAATAAATTCAGGTTTCTGAAGACATCCGGGCACTTAGCATTCTTGCGAAAATATCTCAAGTTTTATCGCTACGGGATTGTAAGGACTTGCGGTAACTTCGAACGATCGCAAGTGCTCGCTCTCTATAAGCACTTCAAACTATAATATTAGCACTGCTTTTATGACATAACAAATCTCAAGAATACCTATTGAATAAGATGTTTAGAAATTTATAAAAGCGAATAAAAATGCGGTCGTTTACGAACGGTGTGAATTGTAAATAACGTATAATTGCCCATTATGAAATCTTACGAGTGATAAAAGTCGCGAATTGATAAAGTATCAGTTCAAACGTACTACAATAAAATCGCGAACACCTTTCTTACTCACCAAAACCGTTCGAAAGCGATAAAGAATGAGGAAGTAATTTGAATTTCCACTGTCTGATATAGAATTGATTAATTTTTGACAAATTAATTAAGGCACTCAAATATTTTGTAGAGCACACACAAAATTCACTAATTTCGATGATATGAAGTCACTCACTGCAGGGTTTGCAACCACCGACGAAGCCGATTGCGGCGAAGATGAGACAAAAGACGCGAAACATGTCTGGCGGAGTCACAGGCCACTCTGGAGTCAGGGGGAGACGCCGGCCCAGCTATTATAGGCCGCGGGCGGCGCCTCCGATAAGGCCTCGGGGCCAGGGTGAGCAGACCAGGCCAAGTTCACGGCAACGAAGCGACTGAGCGAGTGACGGCGAGCGCACTCAACGCTGTGCACTCTGACACCATTGCAATACAAGCTGCGGCCCACGGGGATAGGCATGGTACTGACCTTGGCAATATCAAACGTGGAATAGTTTGCTCATTTGGCATTGAATTGTAATGTTTGTTGATTGACTGATTTGTCCTAGATTTGTAGTAAGTAAATAGATTATAATATTGCGATCGTTTATTCATAAAGGATTTTTTGTTTGGTTTGCTTTTAGGAGCCCATTAATTGCTTTAGTCCAGGATTAACATCATACCCACTAGGTGATGTCGAAGTAAACATACTTTTCTGTAGGCGACCGCTACTATACGAGTTTATTCCCAAGTATTTCAATTAAGGGAATCGAAGTTCGTTGAATGTTTGGACGCTCCCGATAAGGAAACGGCGCAGCATTTAATTGATTGAAATATCTTGACTCGGTCCTGCTCATTATCATGACAGCTAGTTCCTCATTCCACGGACTAACTTGGTGGAGAACCATAACGGGAGACGGGTTGGAAATCGTGTCAGAATAACTGTGTTTATTTTGTCTCTTTTCTCTGATTTTGGAAAGAATTGAGGCATGTTTCAGGTTTTTGACATTTGCAATAGTTTATTAAGTAAAGGTACAATTGGTGGAATTTTCCTGACATAATTCGTACGAACTAACTGGGTAATGTTCAGCAGTGGACGCTAGATGGCTGAGATGATGAACTGGGTAATACAGAGCTAATTTATAAACTGTAGGCATATTATATTATGTTTGTCATTGAGCCCTTGTCTTTTGATTGTGTTCAGAATCACACCCTAATTTGTCTGTGAGACACCGGAAAGTAAGTTAGTGCAGTGACGTGCATAACAACCCTACAAACACTTTGTTTTCTTAATAGTTTTAGTTGGATTGGAACTAAGTTATGTTAACTTTGAATCGTAGGTACCTACAAAGACTATTGTAACAACACGAAACAAAATAAACGAATTTGAAGTAAGATCAAACGGAAGCCTCCTGTGAATTAGAAATTATCCACCAGTTAAGTGTTACCAAGCCCTTTAAGATCTAGATTATTGAGTGGTGATTGATAGTACTTAATACATTGTTTTGTTTTGAAGTGAGGAGATCCTTGGGCAGTGAATGCACCAATATGCACATCCTTGCAGAAAATCAGTGGAGCCTTTATTGCGTAAGCTCGCATAATTTCACCGCTACCGAACTGTTTTTATTCATTTATTTGGACAATGTTGCCCAACGTTTTACATTTTACGTAACGCCAGGATTAAAACGACGCAGTATTTAAGTTTTGCAATTTTCGATATTTCGGAACAAAGTTTTATGCAGTCGCATTGACCTGTCCAGCGTGATCGCACGACGCCAATCCACTTTCTTATTTTATAACCCATGCAATGCATTATTTATCTTTGATATATGAAGGGCATGTAGCATTCATAAATGCCTTAATTGTTTATCATTACATCCAAACTCAAACATCGTGCCATAAAATCTTGATAATTTATCAAGAGAGAATGGCCAGAACTTTTCGATTCCATTCCTTGAACTTAAACACTAAATAACATTGGCAATATTGTGGAACATGAAGAAGAGACATTTGTAATAAATAAATGTGAAATTGTGATGATGGCTGATAAGAACCTAGTACAGGAAAATAAGTGTTATATCTTAATGTAGAGATGGATGATTTAGGTAGTTCTAGTTATTGATAGTAGGTATCTGTATTGTTGGATGGACCTTCTCGTTGTTATTGGTTTAGCTAGACAAACACTACTGTCCTTGATATAATTTCAAAGGCAGTTCGGGCGTGCCCAACGTAATGAATCAGAATCAAGATCTTGACAATGGTGTCAGGGCGACGATGCTACCCGTATGAAGATAACGCAGCCTCCATCCTATCAACCTGATATTAATGCATTGCTATGGAATTTTACAGATTTGTTTCAGTTGCGAGATTTCTTTGAGCTAAAAAAGGACTTAAACTTCAGACTTGGTGATGCGTGGGAGTGTCTACCTTGAGCTTTAGTGGTGTGGGGTCACATGCGACATTTTGCTTGCTTGGTCAGCCAATGTTTGACCTTACCTTACCGTAGGTATAGTGCATACTAAATACGCGAAGCAGTAGTACCTTACCTACTATGATGTTTATCCATTGTAGATAGGTGATCCATGAATCAAAATGAAAAAAGTGTTTAAAAATGTAAGCACCTAATTGATGGGCTAAATACATTTTTTTTCCTAGTCGTATTGACCGAATTGATAGATCGTCTATGAAGATTGTTGGAGTCGAATTTGCCGTACCTACATCAATGTTTGTATTTTGACGTGCTTAGACTACACATCTTCAGAGGATCTTGAAAACCCAAAGATCTGAAAAACCTTTTACGTGCCTAGGAGATACAGTTGTAATCATGTTGTCATTGTTATGTCTTTTGCTTAGAAGTGGATTATATTCACATCATAGGAAATTCCCCAAGAAAGTGAACCTATACCTATACCTAAGTTAACAGTAGACCTAACCTAACCTATTGTTTTCCTCCTGTTTCGCCATTATAGCGGAGTAGCGCGTCAAAATGTCGCAGATTGATCTCTTCGAATGCAACGAAAGTGAATGCATCTGTGACACGAGATACTTAGAGACATTGACCTGATTCCACCACGTGGACCTGCATAGCATTGCTCCACTTTCCGATATTATTTTGCGAAATTCATTAGACTTATGGACAGTTTATGTGGGTGTCGTGGGTGTGGCATATCATGAGCTTGGCACCTGTCAAATGTTTGAAGTACCAGGCAGGTACCACAGATCATCATTGGCAGGTACCTGCAGGTATTTTCCTAGCATAGAGGAAAAACCAAGGACCACAGGTATGATAAGTCACTAAGTACTTGGTTCTTGGGAAGAACAATATGCTCCACAATTTCTTTACCCACCATAAGTCCTTCGTTATGGCTTTACGGCTTAGCAGCCGGGACCTGAGCAGATGATAATGTTGATTAACCAAACTAACCCACTAGGTATCGCACTGGCTCAAAAGAAATAATGACACGACATGAGAAAGAGAGACTGGGGTGGACTAAACGAATAAAACAAGAAGTAAACAAAATTAAAGGAATAAAAACTGATGTTGCAGTAACCCGCACACTCAGTATTTTAACTTCAATGATGCAGCAACACAACGCGCCTGTAGGATTTGATGAGCAACTTTAAATGATCTCCTTATCGATTTCAATGAGCAACACGTTAAGTTTTTTTGCCATACTAAATACCAAGGGGCTTCACGGGTGATGCCCGAGTAGGTAAATTAAGGTACCTCGTAGATAATATTGTGAGAGGTGCTTAATGCCTATCCTAAAATAATAAAACTTTAGGTACCTATAGGCAACCATAAGGAAAATAATAATAACGAATCTCTATAATCAGGTCCTCTACTGACACGAAGACCTAAATACTGATCTATTTCCTTTTCGAGCTAAAAATTATGTTTTAAGGCTTATAAAGCTAGAGCAACGAAATCGTCGAAATCCATTGAAATACTGAATGACATAACATAAAGTAGGTAAACTTAATAGGCATTAATACGTAGCGTGCCAGCTAAACGATCCCACATGAAGGTAAATCACAAATTACCCTATTAGATAGATAATAATTCCGCAAAAAAATTACAGCACATTATGGAATTTATGAAGGCAATGCGGGGTAATATAACGGAGCGACATCTCCTCAGGATGCGCAGTAAGCTGCCAGGACTAAGTGGAGCAGTGCTGGAGCGAGTGAAAGGATAGAAGACTGGGTGAAAGTGATACATCCCTCTCTTTCTCCGATCAGCAGTTCAATCACGGAGGCCTGTGAGTCGACACTAGCCATCCTTAGCCGTGACCGTCACCTCGTGAGTTTGAATTTGTTTTGCAATTCTTATGGTGTGTTTGGAACTCGAGTAGTGTCAGCTTTTAAAATAACTTATCCAGAGAAATCTGTTGTGTTGCTTTACCAATTCAATTCAATTTATTCAATAACAATTTTACAATTGTGTCTGAAAGTTATACATCGCTAAAATAATATAAATATAAATGCACCTAGCCTAACTCAAAGTTTAATAAAATACCAACATAATTAAAAACATAATAAAAATCTAATCAATTTCAATGTCATCCCTCCCTACATAAAAAGTCATCAAGAGAGTAGAAACGCCTTTCAATAAAAGTTTTCGTAATTTAGTTTGAAATTGTGTTTCTACAGTGTTCCTACACTGTCAATAGTTTTTAGATTGGTAGGCAATGCATTAAAAATTTCGACCGCTTGATATCTACTACAATGGATTGCAATGTTGAGCCTTGGACGGAACGATAACACGAGGTCCTTTCTTCTTGTCGTTAACCTACCAATTGAGAAAGACAAGTTTATTATCTATCTCAACAAAAAAAACAGGGATATGGTTCAAAAATTAATGTTCTCGTAACTAAAATAATCTAAAGCCCTTAGTTTGCTACTTTGCTAGAGAATGAAACTAATCATCTTCGAGTCTTTTGTTTTCGTTCATCGTTTGTTTTTGAGGTCACGTACCTAGCTCTTCTACTCGTAATAAAGCATTTTGTTTTTCAACGCTAGTGTTCCCTTTTATGGATCAACATTGCTCGTTGGTAGGTACTGTACTGGCTCCCCATTGGAGCTTGACTTTTAGTTTTAAGATGGATCACCTAAAATAATGATAGGCCCCAAACCGTGTTTGCTGCCCTGATTCTTCACGGTATTGGTCGCGAAGGAACAGGAGTAAAATTAGTTCTATCTAAGACTATTCTAAGTGATCCCAGCGGTCCTACTGAATAAATGTTAATGCTTTTTGACTTTGACTTTTGACTTGAGTACCACGTGGGTAGCAGGCTGCGCTACCAGTCTTAATTTTGTGTCCAAAACTAAATCCTGCGTGGATTACTTCGTTTCAATTAACAACATTTTTATTTTGACTTATGAAATACTTTTGCTTGTTTACCTGGATGAATCAATTCACAAGGATATTTTCGCAAAAGGTTTTAAATGAAACGTTGCTTGAAAAAGTTGCAATGCCGGTAGCGGACTCTACATTGCTGATCTAGCATTCAATGTTGGTTTAATCTGTATCTAATCAAGTTTATACCTTCTATTAATATTTTACTTTCTATTTGGCAAGTCTGGAACAGGAAACTCTCTCGCAAACGAGTTGGACAGCAAAGGACGGATCGCGCATACCAATCGGAAAATACGATATTATTGCATCATAATAACATTTGAGTACCGTTTTTGATGAATTTTATGATTCTTGAAGGATACTTAAACTTTTATATCAGGGTTAACGGGCCTGAGATCTTCGCATAATTTGTTTTCATTGAACTTTCTGGGAAATCTCTTAAACCTGACTGCCACTGGTATTGTTGTTTCTGCCATTGTTGATTTTTTCTTTATGGTCTCCTAAAAGCTCAGATTTTTAGTACCTAACAGTTCACATGGTGTTGTGGTTAACATTATTGTATGCAAATCCGATGAGATGAGTGATCAGCATAGCGGTACATTTGCGAACGATTTAAAAAGCGGGTTTTTTGACCTTGTTTTGTTGACGTGTCCTTGATTTTATTTACCTACTTTTGAGCAAGCTTAAAGCCTGATTTAAGAAAGTTTGTAGGTATTTCAATCTGTAAAGATATTTTTAGTTGTATAGATTTTTGTCCAAACTATATACCTACGTACCTACACCAGGAATCTTCAGTCCTAGTTTGTCTTCTTCGTATGACAGACGTAGGCGGACAATAATGAAATAGCCACAATGTTTAAAAATGACACTTTTTCAGGATAAAAAATGAGGCTCTTACTGCTTGTATGTTTATTCGTCGCGGTGTCCTGTGAGAGGCCACCGACGCTGTCTCCCGGAAAGGAGAAGGGATTTATTGAGTGGGTCACTAATATCCTAGGAGGCAACCCTACCACAACCACGCTGCGACCTACTGAAAATCCACCAGAAAACTGTCCTGCTTGCCGTAAGTAACTTACACTACACGTTAGATGCAGTATTCAGTTCAGTTACGTGTAATACGTGCAATAAAATGTCATAATATGACTCATAAGGTGTAGAGCATGCTCGGCGGCCCTTTGCTTCGTAGGAAACCCAAACTGATTAATGCGTTGATCTGTCAAGAATATGTATACAGGGTGTAAAAAGACGTCTACCGAAGCCGAGAGGGGTACAGCATTTCAACACACAACCAAATCCAAAAGGATTTTCCGAAAAATAATTATATCCGAAGAAAACAGCGTTTGAAGATTACTGTTTGCGTTTGTTCTGGGTGCGTTGTTTTGCGTAGTTTGCTGGATTTTGAGTTTGCATTGTTTTTTTTCTTTTATAAATATCACTAGCTGTGCTCCCGCGGTGTAACCCGCGATCCCTCGGGAATTTTTCGGGATAAAAAGTAGCCTATGTCCTTCCCTGGCATAAAACCTTTATCCATGCCAATTTTCAGCCTAATCTGTTCAGTAGTTTGAAGCGTGAAAAGGTAACAAACAGACAGAGTTACTTTCACATTTATAATATTAGTATGGATTATTAGGTAGGTATGGTCTTATTATGTTGTAATAGTAGTAAATAACCGAAAATAACGTAAGAAGAAAGAACGTAAGAAGCTAATAAAAAAAAAGTGTTTTTTTTCGCTTAATGTGTTTAGAATCATGGTCTGATTGCAACCCCTCAGTTTTCGGCAGTAGTCTTTTTACACCCTGTATAATTCATGATTTTGCTATGTCATTTTCCTCCTTAGGTTTGAATGCTAGTTGTACCATTAATGGTGCAGGACGTTGTGCTATAGAGGTATCGGTTTCAGAATGTGGAATTCCCCGTACTCGGAGGCGTATCGTGGGCGGATTCGAGACGAAAGAGCTGGAGTTCCCCTGGATGGCCGTTCTACTCTACAACAACAGGTTCTACTGCGGAGGCTCGCTTATCAATGACCTCTATGTTCTGACCGCAGCACATTGTACTGCTGGGTAAGTTTCAACCCCAGATATTGCGATGCTGGCTAGACCAGCTATGCTTGGCCCGATTTGGAACTCTTTTCTCAAGAGTTCTGCACGATACTTATGTTGCTTTACTCGGCTGTTTAGCATTTTTTGCTTAGCAAGTTCAGTTAAGTTTACAGGTTGCTTTTGACGCTATAGTAGATATAAAGGCGATCCTGTCTTCACTTCTCGGCAGACTTTATTATATTATATTTTATTAAATCCACTGGCAAGTCATTAGTAATTCCGCTTACACAAGTCATAAACATTGTAATTTATTGTAGGTAGAGGTATCCGCGAATAGGTAATTTGTAATCATACCCGTACTTTGGAACATCAGTGGATGCCAAGTAGAGCAGTGCAACTATTATCTGCCATCGTAATAAATACCAACTTGGATCAAGGCCAGGTCAAGAATTTTCCTGCAGATTTCATAAACAAAGTAACAGTAAGAGTCAACAAGGTTTTGGCAGAGTAGATTTGTTTTCTAATTGGAAATAGCTGGTTCAATGGCTTTGAAACGAGCGGTAGATTTAGACATTTCAGTCCTACTTTTAGTAAGTTTTAGTTAAGCATTGACGACACAGAATACCAGCCAATAGGAATTATAGCTTACTCTCTACTCACTCTCTCTCTCTTACTTAGGATACTCTTGATACTTTGCTCATAGGGGCCTCATAACTACCTACTTACCGAATAACCACAGCCCAAATTATTCCGATCCTACTAGGTGCATCTCAATCAAATTGGAATTTTAGATCTCAATAACCATTCATGGTGATGAAATATGAACAACTTTTTTCTCTCAGATTCCGTAAAGAAAAGATGTCAGTGCGATTCTTGGAGCATGACCGCTCCACCATCAACGAGACCAAGACTATAGATAGGAAGGTCTCTGCTATCATTCGTCATCTGCGCTACAATCCTTCGACTTATGACAACGACATTGCTCTGCTGAAACTGGATCAAAGAGTAAGATTTTTTTCTTAACAAAGAAACATTTTGTAAGCCTTATACCATCATCATCATCCACAGCCTGACTTCGCCCACTGCTGGGTATAGGCCTCCCTAAGTTTGTGCCATCCACCACGATCCTGCGCTAATCGGACCCAGAGACGGCCCAGATGGGCAGACGATATTGCCTTATACCAAACAGTAGTAAATCTGTTCCTAAAGAAACCAATGGTTTATGTTTATGACAAGTCTTATAACGTTGCAAGGAGCACGAGGGTTAAAACGTGGTTAAGCTGAATTGGACATTGCGATTATTAAGATTTCACAGAATTGTGTCACAAAACAAGTCACAGTAGCCAAAAACAAGTGATATTTCTTTTCAGATTGATCTCAGCAACGCTCTAAAGCACGGCAGAGGCGACGATGGAGAGTCAGAGGACAACCCTGGTATCAGACCCGTTTGTCTGCCCGATGCTGGGTCGTCATATGCAGGAGATAACGGAGTGGTGGCTGGGTGGGGCACTACGGAGGAAGGTGGTTCTGTCTCCAGCACTTTACAGGAGGTAAACAAACTGCTGATAACTCAGTTCAATTTAGATCTGAAGATACATGAATTTCCACAGGAACGGGTATGAAATAAACATAAAATGATTCCGAGAAATAGGTAGGTAGGTACTCTTCGCATTATGATGTGACTTACACAAATTTAGCTCTCTCTAAGTAAGCTACGAGTAACGAGTAGGTATACCTAGATGATAATAATAATGATGTATAACTGACCTTTCACAATAGCGAAATTTCTCCGTTTCATCATCTCTTCATTTCAGGTGAACGTGCCAATTATTTCCAACGCTGATTGTAAGAAGACCGCGTACGGCAACCGCATTACTGCCAACATGCTGTGCGCTGGCGAGCCCGAAGGGGGCCGCGACGCTTGCCAAGGAGACTCCGGGGGACCTCTGCATATCTTGAAGAATGAGACTTCCAGTTTCCATGAAGTTGGTAAGTATTGATGGATCTTTTCTTGGTCTGTAACTGATACTGAAAGGTCAATACCCTTAGCAAGGCGCTGTATTAATTTGAATTTCACACTCATTTGACATCCTGTAAAGCAGTTAGGTATACAGAAAGAATAATTCTTTGGGATATGTACTTACTCAATTTGTTTTTTCACCGCCCGGTATCCTAGCGCTATCTAGACCCGTGTCCTCGTTTCTAATACCCATGACACAGGAAACCCAAATGTGGCGACCTAGGCTCAACAGATTTCCATCCGATGTGCAGCAGACATGTAAAATGGTCTTCTGCGCATCGAGACGACTCGGTCGAAAGGACAAGTGGTTCACTTATATTTTTATTTCAGGTGTTGTATCATGGGGCGAAGGATGCGCCCGTCCAGACCGCCCTGGCGTCTACACCCGAGTCAACCGCTATATGACATGGCTGAAGAGCAACACTAAAGATGCTTGCACTTGTAGCTAAATTTAATCTAGTGCTAGGTATTTGAGCTTGACGTCACCTATGGCTGGAATTAATACGAATTAGCACGCGTAGATTTGTAAATCGATTCATATGCCTTTAATATCCGTAAATATGCTTAGTAAAATAGTACTTTTCTCTATGCCTAGCACAAAACTATGGACCAAGCTGATCCATGGTTTAGTGCTAAGGTTCTTTTAGTTTTCTCATTTTTTTAATCTCTAGTTCTAGGCGTAAACCAAAACGAGAATTATCTCAGGTCAAGTACCTACTACAGTGTTTATCAGAACAGTTTTGGTGTAGTAGACTACATCTTGGTCTTCTGTATTTGAAGGCTTGTAAATCATGTGAGTCTTCCAATTCCAGATCTAAACATTTCATTTCAATGCCTTAGTGCCAAAATCCTACTGTTTACTGTCTGTACTGTTTTCAGCTCACTATTGGTATTATCTAACCATGTCGACTTTTGCTCTCTAATCTATTGACTGCAGTGAAGTATGTTTGTTGCATCAAACTTATTTATTTTGTTAATAAAAAAAGTACAAAATTGAAGCTTTTAATGTGTAGCTACTACTTTACTTTTCTATAATATAAGTAAGGTAAGTAATAAATTATTGATTATTTATTATAAAACTGTCTTTTACTAAAAGTTCTAGGTAAGTAAATGAAAGTCCATATTTTATTACATATTTATTGACTGCAGGATGAAAATATATGAAATTGGATATTATAAACATATTTTGTAGTCTGTGAAACTTCTACTGTTTTACAATATTAAATCCTACAAGTATTGAGCAATGATATAAATACCTAACTATTAGAAATTTTGGACTACATAACTAAATTTTGAAGATGCAATGAATTAAATGCTGCATTTTAGATTGTTTACTGAGTAGTAATTTTAATGTATGCAGCAAATTAATAGGAAAATATATAACATTTGCAAATATTTTGTCTAAAATCCCATGGTATAATTAATACCATTGAATTGAATAGTTTTTGAAAAAAAAAAAAATCTATTCAAAGCAAACCTTATAATCTAAGCATCACTAAGACCTTACAAATAATTAGAAGTACAGTATGCACAACCGATCTTTAGCTCTCTGAAACAGCTGCACAGAACCCATTTTTGATGAAGCTTAAAAGACTAAGACAGCATTGTATAGCTGCCTCACTCACTCGCTCTGGTGCATCATCCTATCTCCTCTATTCTACCAAACCTGCACAATTGTTTAGTGCACCTAACTTCAGAGAGCTAAAGATTGGTTGTGCGTACTGTGAGAAAAGTTCTTGCTAGTGCAAGTTTTTAAATAATGATGAAAGCTCCGACATAACATTGCTGTATATGATACCAGAGTTTGTGATAGATGCCAGAGGGTCCATATTTTGGGAAAAAGGCCCTGGTGCATCAGGTACTGATGATGTAGTGGTCTCCTCAACAACATCATGGCCATTTTTGATGATTCTTCGAGTTTCCACAGTGCCATCTGGCTTTTTCACACTAGTTGTAATGATAGTCTGGCAGAATGATTTCCCGGGCACCATATCACCACTGAAAGGTATGCGACCAGATTGACCATCCTCTCTCTGTTTCAACAAGCCCGAAATTTCTTGTGACGAGATCTTGCCATCCAAATCAATGTCTTCTTTCGGTTGTTGATATTTTTGACCATGTCCTGGCTTCAGATAGTAGTCTCTTATACTATTGCCGTGGAAGTGCTCCGGTTCTGGCTCGTCGCCAATTATAGTGTTCGTGCCGATAGTGTCGAAATGATCCTCTTGAAAGAACGATTTCATATCCCCAAAGATGCTGCCGAAAGTTCGGAACATATCTTGCATCTGGTTGGTTAATTCTTGATGCAATTCATTAGGGTCTGTATAAACTGTTATTTTCTGTCTAGTATAGAGCTCATCATCATCGTCTTCGTCATCAGAGCCCCAGATAGGGTTCCGAAAGTCATTTCTAGGTGGTTCTTGCCGAATTCCAAGAAATGATCGCAACTTGTCAAAAATCGAGTGGTTCTCCATTATTACTTGAGGATTTAAATATTGTAAGACAGCTGAAATATTTATTATTTGTTTTGACAAAACCGTACGTATTGATTATATTTCTAATTGCGCAACAAACAAAACTTACCAAATACGAAACTGTGGAGGAGGCTGGCTGAAGTGGCTGATTTGTTTTGTTGTGATTGTTTGATTGATCCTAGTGTCAACTTCAACTGTCAAGGCATTGCCTAATGTCAGTGGCAATATAAAAAAAAATCGTGTCCTTGCGTCCTAGGAGTCACTTGGATTATTTCCTGATCTAAATCCCTCAGGATTTAGTGCCTATCCTAGAAGTTTTGTGAAACTGTTTTAAGCAAAATTCTTAGGTGAGTTCATTGCCTTCAAATACACTATACTTGGACACAAAAAAAAATCTTCTTGAAATTGAAAAAAAGACAACTTGCGACTTTGACTTTGACATTTGCAACGGATAACTTGGATCTTTGACATTTGAAGCCCTCCCTCCTCCTCAGCACACCTTCCTCTCTCCCTCCTCTCGTTTGATTCGCCCCGCCCCGCATCCCGCAAGGCAATAATGACGGCTTTTTCGAATTTCAATTTTTTGGCTTTAATTTTGAGTTTTATTTAGTGACGGTTAAATTTTACTTTACGTTTGTTGATTACTTTGCAAGTTTATGTTCCATGGAATCTGTAACACATCTCTTTAGCCTAATTTAAGGAAAGTAATGTAGTTTTTGAAGCTTCAACACACCATACGGGTATCGATTCATCGAAAGGTATGTACACTTATCTATTTAATTCTTACCTATTTAATTACATTAAAAAGTGCGATGAATAGGCAAAAAATATGTCTTATGTACCTAATTTATAAATAATTATCTAGAACGCTGTGTTTTCAAAATGCTATTAGCATCTCAAGCTAAGGATTATGAGACTATTGTAGGCTGCTTCGAATAATATATTTTTATCAGTTACTAGCTGTCCGCCGCGGTGTTACCCGCGATCCCTCGGGAAAACTTCTCTTCCCCGGGATAAAATATAGCCTATGTTCATCGGGGATAATGTGGCATTCTATTGGTGAAAGAATTTTTCAAATCGGTCCATTAGTTTCGGAGCCTATTCATTTCAAACAAACAAACATGCAAACAAACAAATCTTTCCTCTTTATAATATTATTATAGTAAAGACGAGAGTATAGACAATACAAAACATGTTGTACAAATTTTTAAAATGCAAAGAGTCAATTACTGTCCTGCAGTTATGCTGTGACACATGGTCATCTGGTCACCTATCCATTATACTAAAGTGGGGTCGGCCACTTCCTACTTCCCTCCATAGTTTAGGCCGTGTTATTTAGTTTAGTTTAAAAGATTTGTTACTTAAACAAAACTCAAAAAGCATTTGACGACCTCTGTGGCGCAGTTTGTGAAAGCCCGCTTGGGACGCAGTAGGTTGCGGGTTCGATCCCCGCCGAGGGATAACTGTTTGTATGATCTGCAAATATTTATCTCGGGTCTGGGTGTTTCTATGTATAATATGTATGTATTTACAAACAAAAAGTATTTAAGTAGTATAACAGTTATCTGGTTCCCATAGTACAAGTTTTGCTTAGTTTGGCGCTAGATGATGCTGTGTGAAATGTCCAGCACTATTTATTCTTATTTTATTAATTCAGTAGGACCGCTGGGGGATCACTTAGAAATAGTCTTAGGACTAATTTTTCTCCTGTTCTTGCGCGACCAATACCGTGAAAAATCAGGGCAACAAACACGGTTTTGGGCCTATCATTCTTTTAGGTGATCCATCTTAAAACTAAAAGTCAAGCTCCAGTGGGGAGCCAGTCAAAGAGAATTGAGGCTCTTCAAAGTAAGTTTAGAGATGCTCATAAAAACTTTGCGTGTTAGGCCTTTACATCTATATTATGATTTTATACAGCGTCAGGAGGCAACCTTTGCCTACACTCAATGAGACGCTGTAGTGCCTGGGTCATTGTTGAGATAGGCTTGCCTAGCACCTAAACCATCTCAGCTTAATCTGCCTGATCCACACGAAAGACAGCAATATGTATGGAGCTGACTAAGTTGCGGGTTTTTGCACAATGTTTTACTTCACCATTAAGATTTTTTTCACTTAAACTTTACAGAATTCGTAAACGCCGTACTTAATAAATTAAATTAACTGAGCACACTGATTGTGTGTAATTTTTACCATAACAATAGGTAGAGTGCAAGTACCTATCTCAGTTTATAAGTTATTCTTGCATTAACCTCAATAACAACACTTTATCTGTTAAAAAGAATGTTCATAGTAAACATACCTATTCTTTATAATCATTTCAGTCTTGTCTCTCAAGTGTGAACACAAACAAGAAGTCGATCTGGACAAGTTTAAAAAAACCAGTTTTATAGTATAACATTATTTACTGCCCAAATCTCAGTCAAGGTTCAAAATGATAAGAGAAACTACATGGTTATTGAAGAAAAAAGGTTAGTTTATTTTCTATGCTTGTGTTCCCTTGTTTATTTTCTGATTTTCTATTTTCTTTTGTTTAATTTACGGCTAGATCTGTGTGAGGTGTGCTATGATATAATTATTTATTTATTACTCTGTTCATGATGTAATAATGTTGTAACCATGTGGTAAATTAATGGAAAATTCTAGTAGGCATACCAAGCTAGCCCTTAATCCTAAATAATAACCAATAGGAAATGAATAGTCTAAAAATGTTTTATTTGGTCTAATTTACTAATACCCCAGCTAATACATAATTTATGGGTATCCATGATGAAAATTATTGCATATGCTGGTAGTTTATGCAGGCTTTTTTTTTTTTTTTGAAGACCCGTACAGTAAAGGGGTCTTCAAATGAAGAGTAAATAAAATAGGTTTCTTCTGGGAAAGCATGCTTCATCTTAGACCTCAGGCAGAGTGGGGTCAAATGCTGAACGATTTATAACTACGGCAATGGTAGGTAGAGATAATAGAGGTAATAATTACTTACACTTATATGAGTTTGAATGAAGTGCTAATAGATGAATTAACCCCATATAACATAATGTGGGATATGAACTAAAAGTTTTGTGTCTGGGGGCATGGAAGTGCCCCGGCTAAAATAACTCAAAACATACACAAATTAGTCAGAATGAATAAGGTATTAAGTACCCAACCCACTTAAGTAAATAACTACTGAATACAGACAGAGAGAAGTTGGCGCGTCGCGTAAAATAATAATTTCCTCACATTCCTTTCTATGTCAAAGTATTCATGATATTTATTAAGATTATATAGATCGTCTGTGCTACCCACATACATAACGAATACGTGACTTAAGTTATAATTGAGCTTGGGGTAAAAAATATTAATTTAGATTATATAACTTATATGCTGTTTCCATTGATTCTCATATGTTTTACATGATAATTGTTTTTTTAAGTGTTTGTAAAAAAAATCTAGATGCGCCTGCTACACGCACACAATTCCAAGAAACTACTTTCGGGATAAAAGCAGCTTATGTCTTAATCCTAGGTATAAACTACTTGCAAATTCAAATCTAACATTCTTGTCATCTTATAAGTCTTTGATGATTTTTTTTCTCACTTTCTCTTGTCATGTCATTAGTTCGTTCAAACCCATGCGGTAAAATTATTATAAATGACTCATAAGGGGATCATTTCCTTTCCGTCCTTTTTCTCACTGTATAAAAAACAAGTACCTAACCTACTTCGGGTATAATATAACCACCCAATAGTTGGCACTAAATGAGTAATTCCTTGCGTGCTAACTCGTCACGCAGACATTGTTCCCTGGTAACCAAAGGGGAGACCGCAATACGTAACTTAGCAATCTAAGGGTCGATTCACATCTGACGGAAGATCCGTCGCGGATTATCGGTCGCGGAACGCCAGAACTGACAAATGTATAGAAAAACACTCGACCGTTCACACTCGACGGACTAACGTATCATCCGTCGAGTGTGAACGGTCGAGTGTTTTTCTATACATTTGTCAGTTCTGGCGTTCCGCGACTGATAATCCGCGACGGATCTTCCGTCAGATGTGAATCGACCCTTAAGCTTTTGATTACCATATTTGTCATCTTGCATTATTTTACTACGTTTTATTCTTGAGTCATATTAATGTCGTACTTATTCGGTTTTCAATAAAATTCTTTATCTTGTTGCTTCATAAACATGCAATACAAACTGCCCTTGTTTTGAAATAACAATTAACATATGGATTTATTTCCGAATAGGTATTCTATTCATAGGCTTCCACTCACTTAAATCCCGTCTTTACACTGTACAATGTCTGAAATAAGTGAATCTACTAATCCTAAACCTAGAATCATACTTATATTACGGGCTACGGCCACACACACCATCATTATAAGTATCGTCCCGACTCACGAGTCCCGACGCATAGCAGCAAATCTTCCGCACGCGAACCATTCACACTATAATTTACCACATCGATCTCATCGAGGGGTCTGCTCGGATCGTTTTAGTTCGAGGTTGGCTAGTTTACGCGATCTTGGATTTCGACAGTGGGCAACGTTATTGGGAATGAACGTGGCCAATACAGCTCATCTTAGATCAAACCTTTGAAGGCCACGAGGTCAATAATGATGAATAGCATATTTTTGTTAGTTATGATGAACTATAAGTACATAACTATGATACAAGACAGTAGGCTAGTCGCCTGCACGCTCGGGTGATTATGTTAGGTGTGATATCTCGACCGAGTGGCTCAACCACTCCGCTGCCGGATTACTGGGAACTTTTAAACTGGTACGAGCTGGTATGCGAGATTACCTATGGACTGTCGCCACAACATGACACGATCTGTGAGATATTGTGGTCGCAGTTAAACAATATAATTTGTCACGATGCCACAAAGGTGCTTCAATGGACCTGTCATCACACCAGCGAGTCATAGTATGTTCATCAGTAAAAAAAAATACTAGCTGCTCCCTGAGTTCTTACCACATTCTCGGGAATTCACTTTCGCGGGACCAATAGTAGTCTACCCGTTTATTCAGGGTACAAGCTACCTCCAGAACAAGTACAGGTTAAATAAAGCAGTTTCAGAGTGAAGGAGCAACAAACAATCACCCAAAAAAAGTTACGCTAAATAAAATTGCTTGCTTTCTCTGATCTGCTAATAAAATCAACTTTACTGGATTGTGTAATAATTGCCTGTTTTTATTTATGGTATATTCCCAACGACCCCACTAACCTCCCCACTAGTGGGGTGGTTGGCAATAAAAAGGCCCAACGACCCCACTGCTCATGTCAGTGGGGCAGTTGGGAATAAAAATTCCCAACGACCACCTAGCCTCCCCATCAGTGTAGGTCTTATTGTTCTGTGTTTTCCCAAAAAAAAAAAATGTTATACGCCAACATACAATGTTATATGTAGTAGGACTTCTAGATCCAAGACTCATTCATTACCATACCATCCTTCTTAATATTAAATTATAGACATGACTGTTATTACTTTGAATTTATGTATGGACTTATTTACATACAGCATGGTTGATTAGTCTGTTTGATGTTCTAAGGGCGCGTGTACACAGTGGGAGGATTCTTTGCGCCAAAAAAATAACTGGTACTTACGTTTTATTCTTTACGCTCTTCTTGTTAGCAAGAACGCAATATAGACCTCGGGGGGCAGGGAGTATCGATTGGTGCGGGGCGGGGAGTGTCCATTATATACCTACTAGTCTTGTAATGCGGGCTACACACGCTTGCATTTGCCACAAACACCAATCACCAAACACATGCCGAACATAGACCACAATCACCAAAGATAAACACCGCATCCACGTGGAATACATGCTAGTATATTCTTAGTCTCGCTTAGTTGATAATGCCAGTACTCTTATTTTAAGTTATATAGGAAAACAGTAGGCAACTTTATTTTATTACTACTTATTTATGAAAATTCAACAGGCAGTATCCCTTCAAACCTTAGTGGTTTTTTGATGCTATAGTTAACTAAGTTTATATTTTGTTAAATTTCATTCGATAAATAAATAAAAAAAAAGTGTTCCCTAATATTAGGCCCGTAACTATGGGCCTAATATTATTTGAAGTATTTTTTCGTTATCACACAAAGCATCCAAAAATTCAAAAAAATAAAAGAACAAAAAATATTTTTTATCCATACATTTTTGGATTTTCCAGCAACTTTGGACCCATACTTATTTTGGAGTATTTGTTTGTTACCAGGTAAAGCATCTAAAAATGAAAAAAAAGTCTTTTTTCTCGAAAAATAAAAAACCTTTAAGTAATTCTGCTTAGATGCAGTTTTTAATTTTATTAAAATCGAGCGCGTATTTCCTGAAATGACTTCTCTAACTCTCACGGTTTTAGATTTTCCTTCAGTGGCCCTGAAATATATCTAGATCTACTTAGACTTAGGTACTGACCGTTCAGATCCTAGACGATCTATCAAGAACTCCAATCCTAGCATCACTAGCAATCATAAACAAAATAATTCAATTCACACCATAACTACACGTTTGTTTTTGTTCTTTGAACATCACATTCGTGTTTGGTGATTGCTGTTTGCCGCGGTTAGTCAAGCGTGTGTGGCCGGCTTTAGATACTCAGTTGGCGCGACCTTACTTGCAGGCAGTGCGTCTCGCTCCGCTGCCTTCGACACAGGTTTCTATTTCCCCTGGCAATACTTTATTTCGCGATAGTAACAAAGTGATACTCGTCTAGAAAGTTCTGGATCTTGGTATGTTTTGTTTACTTGAATGTTTTACTGTATGAATCTGGTAATCAAAGTGGTTTTACTTGAAAATGACCTTTGCGAAGGATTTTGGTCGTATTAAATGTCCGTAGTATTCAGATGTAAATAGTGTTGAACCATATGTCCATGTGCATAGATTATAGTAAATAGTTTTACTCACGAACTTACAATAGTGAAAGTTGTTTATTAATTGTGCGCAAGCGTTCACTATCAACGTCATCTGTTTGATAACATTTGGTCCAGTTTTATTTTACGACTGCTGATATTACATTTTTGCAATGAGAATGCGGTAAACGAACACAGCATGTTTTGCTAAGATTTGAAACTTTGACCTTGGCAATTCTAATAATGCTAGATAATGCTAGACAATTTCACACAGCATCATCTTGCCCCAAACTAAGCAAAGCTTGTACTATGGGAACCAGATAACTGATATACTACATAAATACTTTTTTTTTGTAAATACATACATATTATACATAGAAACACCCAGACCCGAGACAAATGTTTGTAGATCATACAAACATTTGTCCCGCGGCGGGGATCGAACCCGCCACCTACTGCGTCGCAAGCGGACCTTCGCCCACTGCGCTACAGAGGCCGTCAGGCCGTAATACCTTATTTATTATCTGAACTATTCGTTTTAGATAAGTACTTTCGGGTTCGGGCCTCCTTCTGGATTCAACGTATTATCAGTTGCATTTTTAAATATTGCAGCAAACTTAGCATTCAGACGTTCCGTGTTATGTGTTCGCAATAGCATTGTATTCAAATAATTATTCATAATTCAGTACTTTTTGTTCTAAGTCATTGTAATTAATTAGCAACGTATTTAAAACAAGTGAAGTGACTCTTTTACGTACGAGTAAAGTCTACGTATCTAAAAGGCTAACTTCTCTTGCTTAGCTAGACTAAAAACGCTATCGATACTATCTGGTACTGCTATCTAATAGAGGTAGGCCAAAGAAAAGATGGATGGATTGTGTGGAGGATAACATGAGTAAGAAAGGAGTGAGTGTTGAGATGACGGCTGATAGAGGAGAATGGAAGAAGAACACATGTTGTGCCGACCCCACATAATGTGGGAAAAGGGCAGGGAGATGATGACACGATACTATCTGGCTCCTTGCCACAGAATATTAGCTCTTGCTCCGTTGAGTTTTAGAAAGCAGGAGGCAAGAATGGTATGGCATCATGTAAGCGGCGTCTTCCTCTAGTACTTAAAGTAAACTAAGTACCTACCTACTTATGGTAACGTAGTAGTAGTAAACTCCATCAACCGTAAAATAAGTCCTCACGTGTTGCATGTCGATGGAATATCATTATCAAATGACTTGTGGTCATATATTCAGTAGTTAAATGGAAACCTCTAGGATGTAAAGTATCAATTTGTTTAAAACAATTTGGTTTCATGACTTAAATCGGCACCAGTCTACATTTACAGTCTGCTGGTTTCGTCATATTGTTTTTTTTTATAAGTTGCGATCTTTTTGTCATTGCATGAACCGCGTCGGTTCTTATTCAAATTATTCTCAAGTATTAGTGACAGTTATGTTTTCGAGATTATTGACTCTTTAACTTGCCAAATGCTTTACTGTAAGATTTTTTTAGACCCAGAGTTCTGTAACTTTTAAGTGGTATCTCATTCAAAAATGCATTCTTTTGATCATTTTCAACATTAAAATTTGTGTGCATAGACGAGCGCGATTTCATACCTATGCTATGAAACGAAAAATAAGAAACATGTTTTGTTTGCTGTGAAACAATAGCAAATTTAATGCTTTACTTACTTGTTTTCAATTGTATTTAATTGCAATTGTTGCTAATAAAATACGGTTATGTCTACCCTTCACATTATTTAAATTAAGTAGGTACTAGGTACCTACTACCCATACGTACGTTTAGTCTTTGCAGCATTGTGTTTGGGTATTTTCGTTTCTCGATAAATGTGTGACGAACATTTTCTTGCGTTTTGGTAAGGTAAAATAAATAATCTATCAGCTTTATTAGTCCTCAAACATATGCCTATTTCTTTCTTAAAAGTTACGAAGACACCTCTGTTTCTGATATATTAGTGATATCTTTATCTGTAATCTTTATCTTGAATTAAACTTAGATCAGATTTGCTATCGATAATTTGATACCTCTGTCGTAAAAGATATCTCACTAGCGTTTGATATTTTGTATCATTATAACGCTCTGTCGATAGTTGATAATGGAAGATCCGAGAAGTAAGTTTTATTGTATTGGAATTTTACATTGAATAAGAACCACAGGTGACGTGTGCCTTCATCTAGCATCTTCATTCTAGCAATTACCAACGCTATGTGGTGTAGCCCAAGCCTGTTTTCAAATCTTTATCAGTGTGAATAATTGAATTCATGCAAATTGGCGTCTAGTTCCTAGTGCTAATTCGTTATAGTTGATAATTAATTTGAACTATCTATATTGATATTGTATGGTGTATTTTTATGTTATAGATACACATTTTTATTAAAACATTTGAGATATTAAATGATATTTCGAGATTTTGTGTATCAACGTCATGCCATACCTTACCTTGCCATACCTTGATCGTATCCCACTATTATGTGGGCTCTGTATAACACGTTCTTCCAATCATATACGTTCGACTTTGACAAAATGTGCAAAAAAAATCTTGTTATCACTTATCTTTATGATGCCTCTATCGTAGAAATCAAACATTGACAAATCAACTTGTTGCATATCTTAGTTGTGCAGTTTCCCCTGATAATCATCCGCAAACCCAGACTAGTTTGCCTGTTTTTTCAATCTCTTCAAAATGCTCTTGCAAAAAAATTGCAAGTAATATTAAGAGTAGGTAGGTTAGGTAGGTATACAGTTCCTCAAGTTGTCTTTTCCTTTTTTCAGAATCATCAAATATGGCGCGGCCTGGCACGACCGGGGCGCTCCTGTACGCAGTAGCGGCAGCCGTACTCGGTATGCTGCAGTTTGGTTTTAACACCGGAGTTATCAACGCGCCGCGCACCTTCATCGAAGCCTTCATAAGTGAGAACGGGTATACCTCTCCTAGCTTCGTCTTCGGTGTCGTAGTTTCTATATTCGCGATCGGTGGTATGATCGGCTGCCCTCTTGCCAGCTGGATGACAGAGCGATACGGGCGGAAAAACGCTCTACTCTTCAATGCTGTGTTCGGAATCGTCGGTGCTACGTTCATGGGCTTCAGCGCGACAGCGAGTTCTGTTGCTATGCTCATCATAGGCAGATTTTTAATCGGAATAAACTGCGGCTTTGCGACTACCGCGTCACCAACATACGTGTCCGAAGTGGCACCTGTTCATTTGCGCGGTGCGTTCGGGACAGTAAACCAGTTGGCCGTCGCGTTTGGCCTCGTCGGCGCACAGATCTTAGGTATTGATGTCATTCTTGGCAGTACCGAGGGCTGGCCTTGGCTCCTTGGCTTAGCCGTTGTCCCAGCTGCTATACAGTGCGTGATGCTGCCCTTCGCTCCAGAATCACCTAGATTTCTACTTCTCGGAATGCGTAACGAAGAAAAAGCAAGAGTTGCGTTGGCTAAGATCCGTGGAAGTGCTGAAATAGAAAATGAGATCAATGATATGTTGGAAGAAGATCGTGCCGCGAGACAGGAGGAAAAATTCACGATCATGGATTTGTTCAGGATAAAGGCACTGCGGACGCCTCTGCTGATCGGGATCGTTATGCATCTATCCCAGCAACTAGGTGGCATAAATGCTGTACTGTATTACTCTGTCACAATCTTTGTCCGAGCTGGTATTGAGGAGGAGACAGCTAGGTTGGCAGCTATCGGAGTTGGCAGTGTTCTCTTTGTGATGGCTCTAGTCTCAATCCCCCTGATGGATCGCCTGGGCAGACGCACATTGCAGCTCTGCGGACTTGGTGGCATGACGTTGTTCTCAATCCTCATGACGGTAGCATTCTTTACGTACGAGAACAACAAGACGATGAGTGTTTTCGCGGTTATCTTCACGTTCCTGTACGTTGGATGTTTTGGAGTAGGCCCGAGCTCAATCCCTTGGATGATATTGTCGGAGATGTTCGGGCAAGGTGCGAGGAGTGCTGCGGTGAGTGTAGGAGCACTCGTCAACTGGCTTGCAAACTTTGTCGTCGGCCTCACTTTCATTCCCATGTCAGATGCACTGGGAGACTACGTTTTCTTGCCATACACTGTACTCCTAATACTATTCTTTACCTATACCTACTTCAGACTACCTGAAACTAAAAATAAAACGATAGAGGAGGTCACAGCTCTCTTTAAAAAATAGCTCGATTAGTATTAAGCTGTTTATTCGTAAGCCTTATTGTACATACACAACAAATTGTTATATTACAGTGGATTAAAAGATTTTGATGGCATTTGAATGACGCCAATGCTAGTTCTTTTTAGAATTAGGAAGACTGAACACCTTATAGTTGAAACTACTTGAAACATCTACCTTAATGATATTATTACTATGTACTTATAGACAGGATGTTTTAATGGAGTCGCATGATGATAAGATCCAATCCGCTCCTTAAATGGCGGTACTAGAAGTATAATGAAAATGTTCCAAAGTTATTTTAAAATGTTTGAAACAACATCGAAATATTTAAGAGGAAAGATGTAGTCATAAAACATTTTAAACTTTCGCGACTTGAAGACATTTTAATTTTTTTTAACGTTGAGGTAAATAAACAATTGCTATTAAGTCCCGTTTAAAAAAAATTAGATGTAGTCATAATCGGAAATTATGTTGATTTAATAATGAAACATATTGGTAATCCCATAATATGTTCCTATTTTAGAATGTTGGGTAGAATTATTAAATAGTTTTCGAGATATCCTTGGTGCTCTATTTCTCGATTTTAAATTCCACAATTCGATAACAGTTATCTTGTGGGTTTATACAAGATAAATTGCCTAAAGTTAATTCTATAATACAATTTTGAATCATGATTTTGTATAAATCGATGTTTTTATAATGATGATTCCTTATTTATTGGTTCCAAAGCTGCTCAATTTAAGAATTCCCTGTTATTTATTGCAAAATGATGAAAGTAGTCGCCCAATCATTGTTAACATCAGAACCCTGTGGCCACTCACGTAGAGACCTGGATGCTATTCTAATGTTTAGTGACTCGTTGGTGACGCATCGTGATATACTTTATATTTGTGCCGGTCTAGTTGCAGAGATATTCACAGAAATATGGTAACAGGGTCCTGATATCAGAACTCTGATCTGATATCAGGTCCCTGATATACTCTACGTGAGTGGCCACAGAGTTCTAATGTTAACGCCCAAATAATGAATTAAACAATACCAGTAATTAAAAATTGTTTCAAGTTAGAAAACTTGGGACAAGATGTGATGTGTAAAATAAAAATCAATATTTATGTTGATATTATGAATTTATGTGAGTTTTAAATTTTTGATCACTTTCTAGCGTCTTTTATATTTTCATCGTAATTTATTGTTTAAGCATGTTTTATTTTGTTATATTATATTTTAATAAGTATATTTTAAGAAAAATGTTTTGATAGATTGTGGACCAAGCATCCGATCTTTGTTGTTTACTGTTTTTGTTATCTACTTAGTTTACTAATTAGTTCATACTTTGTGCCGTATGTTAGAACTCTGATAATTACTAATATGAAAAATATAAGTATGAATCATTGTTATGCCTTTGAATAGGGAAACTGCCGTAAAACTCAGCTTGGCAAATATACATATAAGTAATGCAATTTATATGTAATTTGAATGATAAACATATTACTCATATACCTGTTAATTATGCAAAATTGTATTAATTTAAGTAATTGTAAAAGTCTTTGAAAACATCTAAGGTAAAATGGCAGTCGTAAAAGTAAAATAACATTTCGTAACCACATTTTTGTATTGCAATGTGAATTAGATACCTACATTAAGTAGGTACTAAAAACCGTCCCACATAAACATTAGTGCCAAGATCTCTTAGTATTTAGAAGACAAAGTATGTACAAAAACAAGTAACTGTTGCACTTACCTATGTGATAACCTGCAAGTATTCATATAGACGTATTAGATAAAGTAGACTTTAAAATCTTTACAAGCATTTTCTTTAGAAAAAAATTTAATATGCACCTATCTGTAGGGTCAACTGTCCAACAAAGAAACACCTAAATTTCAAAGTTCCATAATCTTCCGTTTTTACATATCATGTAAAAACGTATGTATGGAATATATGTTGATATATTATATCAGTTTAGTTTTTGTATGTATACATAATACATATAGGTAATTTCATTGTGCACTGCTGTTTCATAGCTGGACAGTTGACCCTTCATTTTTCTGTTTCTAGTTGACAGAATATTTGATAATTACCTCAACTTTTTATACATAACAGGGTGGGGCATTTGCATTGTAAGTTGCAATCAGTTTCCCTCTAGTTTCTGTGGTTATGTAAGTATATTATATACTAAAAAATTAAGAATGTGAAAAGGGCATGAAAACTAATAACTAGTAATTCCTACTGTTTTTAAATACATAGCACATGATAACTAGACATTTGCACAAATAATATTAAAACAATGATATTACATACAAATGTAATAATTTATTACATCACATACGTAGGTAAGCATCAATGTAGGTGTTGCATTTTGTAATTAATTAACATTGGTGGTAATTCTAGTAACATTACCTTTAATAATGTACGGACTAAGTTTTACATTCCATTAGTACCTACTACCTACTCGTAAAAGCTGAAAATATATATAAAATGTACAAATTTTGTAATCAACTATTGTAAAAATGTATTAGGTATATGCGCATGAAAATCAAGTTGAGAAAATAGCACGAATTTAATTCGTCAGTTCATATTAAATTATGATTATTATTTATTTTTTTGGTGTTTTATTAAAACATTATGTTACAAAGTTAGGTAATAAGTACTTACTACGGTTACCTTTTGGGCAAAGTCCGGTTGCTTTCTTTCAAAACTCTATGGTTAATTTATAATGTGAATAATTATTGACAATAGCTATTAGGCCACTATCAGAGACGACCCTCATGTTGGTAAAGATAAAAAAATATTAAAGTATCTTGGAGGTATCTAATTTTCTAATTAAGAAATGAAAATATTCCTGTTCATTGAACAAAGTCCATGTTTGTTTTTATTTTTCTCTACTACCCTCTGTTTAGTTCTTTTTTTGTGTGCTAATAACATACCCTACGTATAGGTACAAAGAGGGTACCTACAATGTACAACTTATGAACACAATATCAAAGAACGAATGAAGAATGAATGAACGGAATTACCTATCTAAGTAATACCTAAGCGTTTAATAATCTTTGGTAGTTTCAATCCTCGCCACAGAGTGCCGAAAACAGCTGCAAAGCCTCGTGCTGGTCTTCCTCTTCCACCTCCCCCTCCAGCCAGAAGGTGTCCATCATGCCCTTGCCTTTCACCTTGATGAGCCCTCTCCTCCGCAGCCGGAACCTTCCAGAAGGTAGCTGTGATGCCGTCTCTGATGATATCTGAACGCGCCCAGGCTGAAGGAAGAAGAAAGCTGAAGGCTGAGGTAATCCCAGGCAGAATGAAGGTCATCAGTTTTTAGTAATTTTTGGATTGTAGGTAGGTATTGTTTTTAAGCCCATGTCTGTATCCTTCAGTACCTACCTACCTACTATAGGTGTAGTTTTCTTCTCGAAACCTCACTCTCTCGAAACATTTCAGATTAGTTTTGCCTGTCTAGGAGAGTAGGTAGTTAATTTAATTGTAGTCAAAGGCAATTGGGCTTAAGCTCGCTTGATCCGAATTCCTTAGGACTACTTGGGCTATAGAGAGCACTCACCTCTGAGGTGGTTTGCATCCTGCTGGCCGTGTTGACAGTGTCACCAACCATGCAGTATCGCGGGAGACGCCGCCCGAGCACCCCCGCCATGCACGGCCCGGAGTGGATTCCTGGAACGTTCTCGTTTTATAAGGGAAGAAGGCTTACCAAGGAGTTTTTAACCGACTTCAAAAAAAGGAGGAGGTTCTATGTTCGGGTGTATGTATGTTTTTTTTTTTTTTTTTTTTTTAATGTATGTTCACCGATATCTCCGTCAGTTGTGAACCGATTTCCAAAATTATTTTTTTGTTTGAAAGGGTATGTTACCATAGTGGTCCCATAAAAATTTTACTCCTGAGGGATTGATAGTTTTCCCGTAAATCAAAAAAAATCACCGATCTTTCCGAAAAATGTGGACCGATTTCCAAAATGTTTTTTTGCTTGAAAGAGTATCTATATCTCGAGGTGGTCCTCATACTTTTTTTTCCTGAGGGATTGATATTTTTCCTGTAAAACTCAAAAAACCTCATTCTCACTACACAATCTGAGTCAAACATTGAATAGTTTGACATGTTTATACTCTCGAGGTGGTCCCATATAAATTTTATTCCTGAGGGATTGATAGTTTTCCCGTAAAACTCAAAAAACTTCATTCTCACTACACAATCTGAGTCAAACGTTGAATAGTTTGACATGTTTATACTCTCGAGGTGGTCCCATATAAATTTTATTCCTGAGGGATTGATAGTTTTCCCGTAAAACTCAAAAAACTTCATTCTCACTACACAATCTAAGTCAAACGTTGAATAGTTTGACATGTTTATACTCTCGAGGTGGTCCCATATAAATTTTATACCTGAGGGATTGATAGTTTTCCCGTAAAACTCAAAAAACCTCATTCTCACTCTTCAAATACCTACATAGTATAACATAATAATTTATTAATTGAATACTGTAAATAATACTTGCATGTGTATATTCTTATTTTTCTCTTTTTAGTGTAGGTGCATAGAAGGTTCTTAGTGTCTGTATGTGTTATGTGAAGTCGGTTCAATTTTTTTTTCAAAATTTTTTATTGTTTATTACTATGGAGTTTGGTAGTCTATGTTTTCCTTTCAACTATTTTCTCAGACAGCTCCGATTTTGTCGCCCACTTGGTGGCAGCCATGGCGTGACAATCCCTGCCCCACATCCATACGACTCCAAGAAGTGACAAAGGAACGAATATCACCTAGATCTGCTTAGATCTAGGGTCGACTCGACCCGACTATTATTTAGGTAGCATCATCATTATTACGACAGAGACAACAATAGAGTGTAGGTATGTAGGTACCTTCGATCATTAAGGTAGGGATGCGCCATAACTTGTATTTCCCCTCTGTCAAATGTACACGACTCCGAGTCGTTTCAGTTTATAAAAACTACTTCGGTAGCCATTTTGACACAATACTTCTGAACCTGAGCGAGAACAGAGCTGCCATAAAATTCCTATTTGTGCTGTATTTTGTTATCGAAACAAGTCGGCAACATCAAATTTTAAAAGCGACGGCATCTCTTTTCATTTGTGAGTATTTAATTTGTAACATAACTATTAATTTCCTTATGAATTTATGATATTTATATTTGAGTAATTTGAATTTTCCGCCATAAGAATGAATGAATAAGTCTATTCACGTGACTACAATACTATGTAATAATCTATGTAGCGAGTCAGGGATGTCACTAAGTTTTTTCAAAATCAAAACACGTTTATTTTAATCTAGTTACATTTTAATTGCGTTTCTATAATGTGTTCCATAATTTTTAACATTTAATAAACTGCCAACAGTTCAGTTATTAAAAGAGAGTTGTAGAATGCGTGAGCTGGTATATATGCGGTTCCTTAAGAAACTTGTTCTGGGTGCTAAGGAAGTGAACATACTAAAAGTACTGATGTCTAGGAGGTGAGCCGGAGTGGGAGGGAGTTGACAAATTTATCAAAAACGGTGCGTTTCAATGCAATTATTATGCCAAATTAATTTACTTATGCTAAATGAAAGATCATAAAATTTTCTTCAACTCCATACCCTTTTCCAGAATTTCCAACCGTTTTCAAGCTCCGTAAAAATTTTCTTTTTTATCTTTAAGTTAGGTTTTTTTAACCTTTGTAGCTTAACATGACTGGTTCTGAAGTTATAAAGCTGAAAAGGAATGTAGCTTCCTTTTATTCTTCCGGAGCGTGTAGCTTGCCTTTTTCCGGAGCGTGTGTCTCAAAACCGCAAAACCTGATGAAAATTCGGAATAGTATATTACAAAAGTCGTAGAGAATTATATGATCTTTCATTTAATTTACAAACTTTTTGTCATACGACGCACCGCTATCGGAATATAAGCGAAAAGCCCAAAAGTGGGAACTTTGATCCCCCCTCCCCCAATCCGACATAATAACTATGAATATATTGTGAATTAAAAATAAAATGAAACCACGCAAAATAATTATAGGTAATTTATTTTAAAACATAGTAATAATTATTTCAAATTGATGACAACCCTAACTTGACTAGTTGAGATGTTCTATAGTGCAGTGGTATTGATATCGATGATTTAAATGAATGAACGGAAGATTGAACATTTTTAAAAGTTTTGTATGTACCTACTTTTCTTTGCTTGTTGATTTTATGTTCCCAAGAGATTATTAAAGAAAAATGGAAACAAGCATGCAATAGACATCCATCCTGGACGCCTACTCGGACTATACAGGTGGATTTTTGAGATGGGCCATGGAGGGCAGGTACCTTAACCATTGTAGCTACAAGAAAACGCTCTTAGAAGACCTTCCCTATCTTTTTGAGATATTTTAAACTGCATTCGCAGATTTTGAAAAAAATGTACAGACAGCGACAAAAATGGCAAAAGGAAAAAAAAATTGATTCCAATCTATTCAGTTTCAGGTAAACATCAAAAGACTTTATGGGGTCGTTTGAGTACTAGAAAATTCAGAAATTGTCAAAAACTTTTCCTATACTTTTTGTACTAAAATCGATTCAGTTTCATGTAAGGATCGAAAAAGCCTATGGGACCATTTGAGGTTTAAGTACTACAAAAGCAACAAACATCCCTACAGAAACGACTGTCAAGCAAAAGTCTAGTGATGCAACACCCCAAGGGCTACCCAAATCACCCCCATGTATGTTCAACGATTTTTTGTAGTTTAGAAGTTATTCATGTTTTTGTGACATTGCAGCAACAGTGGTCCTGCATCACTGGACTTCCGCTTGACTGTCGTTCCTATGACATCCTGTATATACTTACATATGGCAGAAGTAGCTATAATTGTAATGAAGGTTCAAGGCTATTAGATTTAAATAAACTAGTTTTACAGTACCTAAGTATTCAGAAAATATAAGTTCCTACCTATGTAAACTCGTCATCGTCAACGTATAAAGACGCCTCTTTGGGGCGCACTTGAAATCCTTTCACCACACTGGTTCGAAAGAACTAGTGGGACGACATCAATAGACCGATAGTTTCGAAATTCGATATTTTGGTGGCACTGTACAATTAAATTTTACGGTCTAACCGATTTTTACTTGTTATTAACTTATCTACTACATTGTAAAGCATTGTTAAGTTAATTTTATTCACAATGCAAATTATACGATTAATAGAAACTGAGAAATGGAAGAAATAATTTGTCATCATTCACTCATTCACGCATATAATCGATAACGATAATATTATTGACGTTCCCTTCCCTAATTTTCTTGATGTGTGCTACTTTCTGTTTTACGTCGCTACATTATGTTTATACGAAATTTGCAATAGTGTGTGTAAAAATGAGAGTGTGTTGTATTTTTTATGTAGTGTGCTTGTGTAACGATACAAAAACGAAATGCGTATGTGTGTGTAAAATGCGTTAGTGTGCTACCTCGTCCCCCGCAAAAATTGACAGAAAATTTTGTATGAGGACTTCCTTCAATCAGACGTCCCCTTTATAGTTCGTCCGAGGTAGGTACTCACCGATAGTCAGACAGGGCAAGGCTCGAGATATGGCGAGCGCAGCGCTGGCCGCTGATGCCGCGTGCGCGCGCCTTCGCTCTGGTGCACCTGACACCAGCATGTAAACTGTCCCGACAGTCTCCACCTGCAAACATCATAGAAAGCGCTAGTAATGAGCCTCGTATCGATTGCTGGGGCTCAAAGTGCATGTAGAAACAACAATTGAAGCGCATCTGATCTTTTCATTGCAGGGCAAATTAAATTGTCGGTCTAGGCTTTAAAGTGACGGAGGCTTTTTAGCGGCTAAGAAACTTGTTACCTAACTAGAGTAATTGGCCTCTACAAACTATTCAGTCAATTCTATGTTAGTATAATTTTACCTTATAAACTCGATGAGTGTCCAGTAGACGGTCGATCCTGGAGTAGACATCGTTCATGTAAGCCACTGTCTGCATCACGTCGGCCCGCGATCCTACCTCAGCGATCTTCAGGCCGCAGAATATTATGGTGACGCTGTCAAACGCCTGGAAAAGTTTTCTTTGTTGATTAGGAACGGTACCTAGTGACCTAGTTAAGTATTGGACGGGTTTTAAAAAGTGGAAATAATTGCGATTGGGGGAAAGCGGACAAATATTACCTATAAGTTCAAGTAACATACCAAGCAAGCTGCCAAAGGATCCTTCCCAGCTCTCAGGTGGTCCGCTACAGCTTTCGGTATCATCGAGTAGAGTAACTGATCGCCGCGTTTCTTCCACTGGTCCAGCAGCCTGAAGATGAGAAGGGAGCAAAAACTCAATAAAACTGCGGTTTTAAAGATTAGCTGTACGGTATAAAATCCTCAGCAAGATAAAGGGTTAAATCCATCTTGGATACCGCCCTTTGTAGAGTGGCTCAATTCAGAATACCAACCGATTTGTTATCTATTAAGCTACAAGTGTCCAAGTACCTGATAGACTTTTCCAAAGAAGTACTCCTAGTTTCTGCTTTCTCAAAAAGCAGCTCCAGTCGTGACAGATGTTCCCAGCCTTTCAGCAGCATCTCCTTGGAGAGCCCATGTCCGTTCAAGTCCGCCATGAACAGGCCTGCTTGACGGAGCTCCTCTAGGTCGTTGAAGCTAAAAGAATGAATTTAGGAATTGGAAATACGTTTATTCACCATCATTCTCCTGCCCTTATCTCGCGCTAAGTGTTTTCGACACAACTCATGTACCTATTCAGGTACGAGTCTTCTACGAGTATCTACGAGTCTTTTAAGCTCAAAGTTTACCTTCATTCTAACCGTAGTTAATGGGCGACCGTAGCAAACTGAAGCTATGCCACGAAAGGAAAAGGAGCAAGAGAACAGATAGTTGAACATATTGGAGTAGCCGACTAACAACTAGTCTAGAAGGTATGCAACATGTTTTACATGGGACTGCAAAGAAAGATCAGTGCATCAATCTCCTCCAAGAAGTTGATGGGTCCTCGGAGTAGGATGGAGCGAGCGCCCTGCGAGCCTCGCCGCGCGTCGCCCACGCAGCGCGCGCGCCAACGCACCAGCTCTAGCTCGAAGATCATCGTCTGCATGCATACCACCTATAACAGAAACATCACGGTGGGGAAAATTTTTACCTCATCAAAACTTCCAACAAAGGAACTGCCCGCAAGCTTTTCTTTTGTAGGTTTTGTTCTTAGGAAATTGTAGTCTGTGCGACGCACGTCCGTTGGCCGGACAGCTGTAGTCCAGGTATTGCTCTGCCTGTTCTATCGGTAGTTCGGCACCAATCGTCTAATTTTAAAGCGCGCTAAGACAATTCTGTTATTTCTTTACCTTATCCCAAGTAAAGGAGACCTTGGGCTTCCTCAAGCGAAGAATCTCGTTGATAGGCGATTTTTCGATGCGATTGTACGGACCGCCCCACGCTTCGATTAACTGCGAATAAAATAGAAATTATTTGCTGAAGCTTTGAAGTGTCGGAACCCATGAACAAGAATAACTAAGGGTCAGCTCAGATCGAGATGCGACGTGACGCCATGCAATGGCAATAAATAATGCACTACTACACAAAATGGTAGGTACACAGTTGAGTGACAGAGACTCGCACTGTGTTTTTCAGATTTCGCGTCGGTTTGCGTCATGTCTCGGTGTAAAGCTTATCAATATTCCTTCCTCACGCTGTGTCGCGTCGACAAATCAGCATTTCAAACACTGTCCCAGGCCACATCGTCCCGTTGAGTGTAGGCATTGGTTGCCTCCCGACGTAAAAGGCCAAAGTTAAAGCAGATTTATATCCTTCCTCTTCTAGCCTTCAAAGAAAAATATACCTTATCTCCAGCCTTCATAACCTTCATTCTCCTGTCAAGCAGCACTCCAAAAGGGAACAGTTGTAGCAGCAGCGACGCTGGCACTGACGGCAGCGGGCACGGCACGTTCTTACGCATCATCAGAGATTGCACCTGGAAACGAAGTTATCAAGTTCATTACCGAAAGATTATTGACGGTTGTCCCTCTTGTGAATAAGGGTGATTTAGCACAAACTATGCCCAAGAAAGTCTATGTAGTTATTACTGCTTCACACTCACTGTAGGGCTGTCGATTATACGTAAATGTTTGTCTGCCTTCTTACATGATCACCCCTATCACATACCTAAGTAGGTATTTTTTTACCAATAGCGGTAGGCAAAAGTCAAACTTATCTCAACTCAACTTATGCCCGGTTTCTATATTCAACGGACATTCGTAGGTAAGAGCTACGACTCGTTGACTGTCTGTTATAGAAACCAAACCATCAATTTATTAAGTTCGTTTAAATACCTACCTATTAGCAATATCATTTATCGTCGTTGCTATTAAGTATTAGATAATAATAAAAAGCTATTGAGTTAGAATCTCCATCAATACCAACGCAGAATTTCAGAACTTTCCTACAAACAATTAATTAACCCAAACTTTCCTATCCCTTGTCTCGAATTCCCCATTATTCGTTGTCTGTAATCGCTTTGCGCACCAGTGTACATTAAGCTGCAAGTTCACTAAAGCGCACAGCTTTAGTGCTTATAGGAACTCGTATCTAGGCTTACAGTTTCACTCTTGTTCGTTTTGAAATGGCTTAACCTATTTAAAAAAAAAGAGACACAAACACAATCACCTCTATTCATAGAGTCTAAGTATTTGAGTCTAAGTGGTGACTGTTGTTCTTTTTGATTAGGTACCTGTGGAGGTAGTTGTTGCTTGCACTCAAGACAAGCACTCAATATGGTAGCTTGTCATTGTAGCCTATATAACTGAATCAAATCAAATTATTTTATTGCGTATTATGGGTAGATAGATTATGTAACAGATGTTAGTAATACGGGTAACTGTAATGTGGGCTTAGCTTATACTTTAGTAGTACATGTACCACCAATGTGTGGACTATCTAGCCATAAGGGTCAAGGGCATAAGGACAATAACTGCCACAATAGACAATCAAGATACAGTTTTGGCACGAACAGTTTGGGAAACGCTTAGATACGTTTATGGGTGATTTAACTGAGTGTTTACGATTATTTGTTTTGATTGCCGTAGCATTTTCGTAGACCGAAATAGCGTAGCCAATAAAATAAAGGAATTTTCCTGAGAAAAAATCGGCGTAGCACCTTCGTAGCTTCTTCGTAGCACTAGACAAGAGGTAAAAGTAATGTCCTATAAATAATATCATTGCCTATTTATTGATTCATACTACCTACGTCCTACGGATATGCCCTTTCAGTGAAACGGTGTCCATATTTAGGTACCTATCTTGTGAAACGGTTTGACAAGATACTAAATTATGGAGGCGCGAAAACTGTTTTCTATTTTACAAATAAAATAACCATAATTTTCTCAAACTAGAGTTGCAGCTTCGATGAACCCCACGCTATCTTTAAAGCATTGTTTCCATTTCATTAGTTAGCTAAAGGCTACCTTGGAATTTAGATAAGAGCACTGAATACCAAATACTTTTTAGATTAAAACAATCAATTTATGTTGAAACCCAATTCAGTTAAAACGTCTGAAACTTGTTAAATAAATGTTTACCTACAGGGTCAATAGCAATTTGAGACCCAAAATGGTTCTTTCCGATGTTTATTTGCAATTTTCTAGCGTGTTATTGCTATTCAAAATACGATAATTGCGCTCTGAAGACCGGTGAGCTTTTTGATAGTCTCTCAGGAACTTTTGTATATTACCACTTTGAGTAAAATGAGTTCTGTTTGTCTATCTTCACTAGGTATAGGTACCTAAGTAAACAAATACTTTCTACTTTCTATTAGATAGGTCTAAAGCCTTGTAAGTTCGCGTTCCAGCCTCGCGCGAGTTGATGTAAAATCACAGTAAAATGTCCAAATATAGTTTGAAGCGTAGCCTGGAACGCTGAGTCCGTACGCAGCTATACATTTTTATACTGTTAACCCCAGAAAAACAAGTCGACAGAATATTGGCTCAGTTGGTTGGAAAAACGTCACCACGGATCAGTAAAGGTCTCGGGGTCAAGTCCCGTATAGTTGGGATTCATCCTAAAAAATAGTCGCCTAACACTATTGGATAAATATTGACTCACATAGTCGCTATTGTCGAACTCCAACCGAAGCACCGCCACGTAGTAACTGCCTTCCATCGACTCCTTCACCACGGAAACCTTTAGCTTCAGCGAGAAGATGTCCTCAGCTATCTCATAGAGCTGACCTGTTGATTTAACAGGACTTAACAATTGCAAATCTATAGCCAGGCTATAGATTCATTTGCAATAATAACCATTAAACAAGTATAAATGATTTATAGATAAGTTTGTTGTTTTTTTTTCGAACTACTATGGTGAAAGGGTTTTAAGTGCGCCTCAAAACGGAATCCCATCGTGCACACCGAACTTTTAAAGGCTTCTTAGGTGCCAGTTTTCTTACAATGTTTTACCGTTTCAGAGTATGGAATAGTGCATCATGTTTTTTTTGCAGAAAAGTTCATTGGTTCGAATCTAAGGTTAGGATCGGAAGGCGGGCCCGCTACCACTAGAACAGTATTCGATTGAAATTGGTTATGGAGAAGCTTATCCTCGGGAACGTCTGACTCCAAATAGAAGAAAAAGAGAAAGGAACTGTTGCAGCCTTTCGTGAAACGAGTGCACAAAGGTAACCTACGTAAGATGAAGGTTTTTGCAGGCATATTAGATGTCAGGCTCTAAATAGTAGAAATTTACCCATCAGATAATGCGTGAAGCCATGCCTCCCGCTACTATAAACCAGCTCTGCGCCGTGGATATGCGCCCTTGTCAGCTGCATGCTTGGGGAGCGCATGCGCGGGAATGTGAACCGCATGCGCTGGTGGATGTTGTCCACAGACTGCAGGAACGTGCAGAAGTAGCGGCCAGTTGCTCGGATCATGGTATCGTAGCTGTAATGATGCAATTTAGAAGGACATTTAGGAAGTCAGGATCAAGAATCATGAGCCAGGATGGAGAGTATACCTGAATGTACACCGTGCTGCAGAATGATTATCCTAAGTTTACGTTTACTTACAGCATCGAGATTCCTACAAAAACCGGTTTTCAGAAAAAAATAATACAATTCCGAGGTTTCAGAGATTATCCTCTTATTAGACTAGATTAAACACTGTTATATTCAGTTTGGATAGCTAGAGAAAAAATATTATGTTGCATCCTTTATAGTAATTAAGATTGATTCCGTTGTCAACGTATTTCATTTACAGCCTATAATTTACGTATGAACTTTATCTAGGCCGCCAATTTCATAGTGCGATATGTAGATTGTCTCAAAATTGAAATTAATAGCTCCATTCGTTACATGGTTGTCGCGTGCCCATTTCTTAATTCAATGGAATTTACCTAAATACCTACCCGTAGTTGCTGAAGAATTTTACGAAGCATCGACCGAAGAAATGCATGGCTTTCTCAGGAGTTCCAAGCTTCTCCTTCATAGTGTTTAATTTGTCTCCGTATATAATGTTAAGGCTATTCTGCCTCGTCCGAACTGGTATGATGGAACCGCGACGTTTGTACACATCCAAGGCCACCGTGCAACTAGTCTTACGTATTGGTTTGTTTATTCTCTTGTTCTCAGACTCGGGAGATGTTGGGGTGGCAGCTGCCAACGGTTCGGTTTCAGGAATTTCGACAATCTTATCACTAGTTTCAGGGATGACCTCATCGATTTCTTTTGGACGGTGTTCCTCTAGCCGTAGTCCGTGGGAGCGGCGGTTAAAATCTCGTCCGCTGACTTCCTTAAATTTTTCTTTGACTTCGTCGATGCGGTCTGTTGATAGCGAATGGATTTCTTCGGAAGAAGTGTACGCGTCTATTTCTTTCTTGGTAGCTGCAGTGAGAGCGTTAGTGGCTGTGAAGGGGCATTTGTAACCCTGGGTTCTGTTGTCAGCGTGGACAGAGGCGCTACGCCAGCTTGGT
This sequence comes from Epirrhoe alternata, assembly GCA_963565295.1. Taxonomy (NCBI): domain Eukaryota; kingdom Metazoa; phylum Arthropoda; class Insecta; order Lepidoptera; family Geometridae; genus Epirrhoe; species Epirrhoe alternata. Next base: position 10,693,515 of record OY751386.1, on the reverse strand, counting down.
TTGGACTTTAGAGATGTCTTTCTTGGAGCAGGGCTGCCTGGTTGTGAGGCGGTCGGGCTGTTGGGGTCTCGTGAGATGAACCGCGCGAGGGCGGACGCCAACCGCAGCATAAGCGCATCTGGGTATTGCTGTGAGGACAAGACAGGTTCTCGGATTATATAAATAAAATTAATCATGATAACGTTGATATTTAAAATGGAAAAGGACTTCACGTTTTCGAATACATAATTTCTCTATTCAAAAACCGACTTACGGTAATACGGGTAAAACCTACCGTCACGAAAAATCATAATAAGAAGCGTAAACCCTGCAGTGGGTGAAATCAGGCTGTGGATGATGATGATGATAATCACTAAATACCTGTGTGGCACTGAACACAGTGTTCCTGGCCCCAGCGTCCCGTAGAATCGTCTCCCATATTTCTTCTCCGCATTCTTGCTGCAAACAAGGAGATAATCAACATCAGGTCACGACCTCTAATTATTGATCGTTGATTATGATTGCACCCGTCGGCGTCGTCTGCCATGGTGTTGATCATTTAAGCATCGTGCAGACTGTGTAGAATACTACACAGTATCAAATGTCTTGTAAAGTCAAAATCCTACACAATTTTCTTAAGTTCACAGACGAGATATTGGACCGATTCTGCGTTCGGAAGTGATAGCGAATAAACTGGGGAATCTTATTTTGTGATTTGTCCCTACGTTTTGGCTATTTTCTAAGTTTTAAACCCATTGTGATTTGTCTATATATTGTGTCGTCTCTGTGTGGTGTCGGTAAGATTAGTGTAGTTAGTATTTTGTGTTTTTAGTCGGCGTCCTTGTTTGAGGTTAGCTTCGCTTTCCTCAAACATGGAAGTCGAACCTCCCCCTTTGCCTGATCCACCGGATCCTGGACCCGCAGCAGGCACTAAGCGTCGAACGGAAGCTGATTACTCCCCTTCGGCTCCTAGCAAAAAAACAAATAAATCTGCTGAGTGTGAGGTAGACTCCATTCAAATGGTTTATACACATCCGTCTATTGTAATCGGATCCATCCACGCTTACACAAGCACAGACAAGGGCCCTTATGTAGTCCACGTTTCTCGTACTGAGGCAGACCCTACTGCGGGAACTGTCCTAAGACCAATTAAATTTGGACAATTCTTGTCAACCCACAAGATTGGAAATATCACCCCAGATGGAGTAAAGAGAGTAGGTAGAAATAAAATATCAGTACAATTTAATACAGCAGAAGATGCCAATAAATTTATTGAGAACCCTATATTGTCAATGTGCAAATACTCTGCCACGATCCCAACATTCAACGTCACTAGGATGGGCTTAGTCAGACAAGTCCCCACTGACATATCGATGGATGAACTAGCAGAATCACTTGTACTACCTGCAGGCTGTGGAATAGTATTGAAAGCTAGGAGACTTAGCAGAAGAAGTGTAGAAGACGGTAATGTGACCCACATACCCACCCAGACTGTTGTTATCACTTTCCAAGGGCAAGTCCTTCCCTCCAAGGTATTCCTATTTTACACTTCCCTGCCAGTTGAACTATACGAATACCCCACCATCCAATGCCATTCTTGCTGCAGATTCGGACACACAAAAGCTATATGCCGCAGTAAGCCCAGATGTTTCCGGTGTTCTAAGGAACACTCAGGAGATACCTGTGAAGTCCCGGAGTCCCAGGCTTCATGTTTACATTGTTCAGGTCACCACTATGCTACCAGCAAAAATTGCCCAGAACTCCAGCGCCAAAAGTCGATTAAATCTGTCATGGCGCAAAACTGCATTTCGTATGAGGAAGCTTCCTCCCATTTCCCCCCAGTATCCCGTTCGTACTCCGAGGTTGCAAAGGAAATGTTCTCCCACCCTATGCCCCAAAGTTCCCAGAACCAGTCCTCATCAAATACACCTCCTTCCCGCTCCTATGTAAAAACCGTATTTTCCACTCCCCGTCCCAGAGCCCCATTGGGCAAGTCTTACGATAAGGCTGCCCACCAGCACATCATCTCAGACCCATCACCTACTATGCCCAACGGTTGTGCTCTAGGCAATCCCCTAGATGCAGCCCCCCAAAATGAAAACATGCTCGAAACCCTACTATCCCTAATCATTAACATAATGATGATGAATCCTCATCCCCTACCGTCCAACGTTGCCTCAAAACTCACACAATTAGTCTCCCTGACTGGCTATAATGGATCCAGTGGTCCTGCTCCAGTGGAACAGCCAGAGCGTGCGCGCAAAAAAACATGAACTCTCCCACTTAATTTCAATTTTTCACCCGTCAGTCATTGCCGTCTCGGAGACATGGTTGAGACCTGGAACCCGATTTAGGATTCCTGGTTTCTCCTGCCTTCGGGACGACAGGGCTGACGGGTATGCAGGATGCGCCTTATTTATGAGGCGCACACTTCCCTTCTCACAACTTCCCCTCCCCTCCCTTCCCCCTGATATCAACGCAGTTGGTATCAGATCTATGAACATTTCCTTTGTATCTGTATATATTCCCCATCCTAATTCCGTATTGATTCCGGACCTTCTCCTTCTCTTTTCTTCTATCCCTCCCCCTGTAGTCCTGATGGGTGATTTTAATGGCCACAACACCGTGTGGGGCCATAACTTCTCAGATATGTTTGGTCTCTCCCTTTTAGAAATATTTGACGAAGCCAACCTATGTCTGCTAAATGACGGCTCACCTACCCGTAGAGCCAGACCATCCCAAAATCCAAAAAGTGCTGTTGATCTGTCGCTTTGCTCTCCCTCCCTCTCCCCCTTTGTTTTCTGGAAAACCCTCCCTTCGACATATGGTAGTGATCACTTCCCTATTCTCATAACCCTCCATGTGCAAAATAATGTGTCCCCTCCCTGTAACCCCTCCCCCTCTCTCAAATACAGACTATCTGGTGCTGATTGGCCAGCATATTCTTTATCTCTTGATGATAGACTAGGATCTCTCCCTCCATCTTATAACTCCCTCTCTGCCTATCAGACCTTTATAGATACTATAATTTCATGTGCAGATCTCCATATCCCCATTAAAAGTCCCACTAGAAATAACAAAATCTCCACTCCCTGGTGGGACTCTGAATGCACCGTGGCTGTTTCAGAGAGGAAAGAAGCTGAACTATCCTACAACTCCTCCATGACAGATGAAAATTTCATCAGTTATCAAGTAGCTTCTGCAAAATTTAGACGCCTCGTCTCAAAAAAGAAAAAAATTAGCTGGACAAACTTTTGTGAAAACTTATCACCTACAACTCCCTCTTCCCTTGTCTGGAAACAAATAAGGCGATTTAAGGGATCCTACAATATTGAAAACGCCACCGCACATGATCCATCATCATGGCTAGAGGCTTTTTCGGACAAACTTGCTCCCCCTTCAGTCCCATGCTTAAATTCTATTCCCTCCCCCCCTTCAATTCTCCCTTCCCAAAGTCCATTTGACCAGCCCTTTTCTTTCGAAGAATTGTCACTTGCACTAGACGGACTGACTGACTCATCTCCTGGTATAGACGGCATTCCGTATTCCTTAATCACTAAATCTTCCAATTATGCTAAGAACATATACTTATCAATTATCAACTCATTTTTTGATAGCGGCACAATCCCCACACATTGGAAAACCCAGATAATCATACCAATTTTAAAGCCTGGCAAAGATCCCTCTGACCCATGCAGTCGTAGGCCGATAGCCCTTTCTTCGATACTAGCAAAGATAATGGAACGATTAATTAAACACAGATTGGAATGGATAGTTGAGAACAAAAATATCCTTGCTAAAACCCAGTTTGGGTTCAGGAAGGGTATGAGCACAATAGACAGTCTTAGCATTATAACATCCGACATACAAATCGCCTATAAAGAGAAAAAGTTCCTAGTTGGAGTTTTCCTTGATATAGCGTCAGCATATGACAACGTTCTGCTTCCGGTTCTCAGGAATAAACTTAGCCATCTGAGAATTCCCGAGAAGGTGGTTCGTTTCATTTGTAACTTATTAATGGAGAGATCAGTTGTTGTAAAATCACATAAAGGCCTCCTCTCCCCTAAGACTGTCTGGAAAGGTCTCCCCCAAGGCTCCGTCCTCAGCCCTCTACTATACAGTATATATACGTACGATCTGGAACAATCCGTTGACTCTTTTTGTGAGGTTTTACAGTATGCCGATGACCTAGCCCTGTATGTATCTTCCATCTCCATAACAGAAGCAGGTAGCCGCCTAAACTCTGCCCTATCTTACCTAGAAGAATGGTTACTTAACCATGGCTTATCTCTATCCGCTTCTAAGAGCTCTGTCGTAGTTTTTAGCAAAAAAAGAATTATCCCCCCTATTGAAATAACTGTGAGCAATGAAATTATCCCTCAATCAAATAGTGTAAAATTTTTAGGCATCATCCTTGACTCCAAAATGACAGGTGTTTCCCACTTTGATCAAACTCTCCAAAAATGCGAAAAAAATATCAATATACTCCGTGCACTGTCAGGTGTTTGGTGGGGCTCGCATCCCTACTCACAAAAATTGTTATACAATGCAATCATCAGAAGTCACCTGGATTATGGTACCTTCCTTCTTAATGTCTGTAACAAGTGTTCATTGAACAAACTTGACAAAATTCAATCAAAATGTCTACGTATTATACTTGGTGCAATGAAGTCCTCGCCCATTAATGCCATGCAAGTCGAGTGTAATGACCCTCCGCTAAGTTTACGTAGACAATTTCTATCAAATAGATTCTTTTTTAAGATTTCTCAAAATTCTAACCATCCTCTTCTTCCAAAGCTTGAACGACTTCGTGATCTATTTGATCCAAATAAACCTGATAAATTTCCTTGTCTCCTACATAGCCTCATAAAATGGTCACAATTCCCAACCCCTCCCATCCAATTTCCATCCCACCCACTTTATTCAACTCCTTTTGATGCTTTAGTGTTCCAACCAAATGTCCTACCTTATTTTGGTATAGATAAGGACTCCTCTGATGCCCCTAGACAATTTCTCGAACAAATCCACTCCAGATATGACGGTTGGTACTCTATATTCACCGATGCATCCAAACTGACTCCTGATAGTCACGTTGGTGCAGCTGTTTGGATCCCCTTCACCTCTATAAGCCTAAATTTTAAATGTTCGCCCTTAACAACAGTCTTTACTGGTGAAGCAATTGCCATTCTTGAGGCTATTAGTTTCGTAAAATCACACCGACTTAACAAATCTATTATTTTTTCTGACTCCAAAAGCTGTCTTCAATCAATCCTTTCCAACCCCTTTCGTTCCATATCCCGGTTTCCCTGTATACTTAAAATAAGAGAATTGCTATATGAATGCCACTCCCTAAATATTGATATCGTCATCGCCTGGATCCCAGGGCATTCTGGAATCCCTGGCAACGAGTCTGCTGACTCTTTGGCAAAATCTTCAGCTGAGACAGGTTCCTTAGAACATCTTAATCCATATTCTCACGACGTATGCCTTATATCTAAATCTCAACTTTTAAATTCCTGGAATACTGCTTGGAACATATCTAAAAGATTAAAAGGGAAACATTACGCTGACATCCAGCCCGACATCCCTCCCTCCCCATGGTTTTTTAAATTCAGAAAGGCAAAAAAATCTATTACCTCTACAATTTGCCGACTAAGATTAGGACATTCTTGCACTCCTGTTTTTCTAGCTAAAATTAGGATAAGGAACCATTCTCTGTGTGAATGCGGCTTGGACGAAGGAAACGTGGACCACATATTTTTCAGCTGCCCAAAACTAGGACGTTCCCTCTATGACTACCTCCCTCCTGATATTTCTCGCCCTACTTCCCTCAAATGCTTATTAACCCATACCTTTAACCCTGTAATAAATAATATTTTATGTAAATTTATAAATATTAATAACATAAAACTGTAAATATTATGTACATAATCTAACTATTTACTATTTAATTATATATTATTGCTTTTGTAAATAACCCCTAAACTGTGTTGTCCTCTATGTTGTGTTGTCTCTATTGTTTTAGAAAATCACTTGGATGAACCAATTCTTATCACCGGCCATCTGCTAATACTTATTCCCTCTAAGTTTATGACACTAGCATGAAACGGACACTGGCAGAATTGTGACAAACAAGTCGCAGTAGCCATAAAGAAGAAGTTGAAGTTGAGATATTGGACACTGTAATGACAAGCCAAAATGTAGGTACTATAGGTATAATTAGTTTTCACTTCATTCCTTTTGCAAATAACGAACGATATTAAGATTGAGCCTTTACCTCAATATTAATTGCCTATATTACCGTCAGCACTTTGATGTTCATGCGTGCCATTTCGGCGTTGATTTTCGCTACATTGATAAAAGTTACAAGAAAATCGTAAAGTGACAAAGGATCGCATTAAATAATAATGAGCAAATCTCGCTCGTGTCCAGTGATGTTACAATTTTGTTCTGATATGGAGGCAATTTAACCTCGTAGGTACGTCATTCAGTTGAGTGGTAACACAGAGGGATAATTTTCTGATTCCGAAATTGGAATCAAGGTCATTAGGCTGTTACTGGGTAAAATTCATGCTGATGGTCTCAGAAAAATAACATGAGTGAGAGAGTGTATTTAAGGTTCGAGATCTCTAAGGTCTATTAAGGATATGTATTCATAGTATAGAAGGATCGAAATCTATGGTAGGATGCCTACCTACAACAATTGGTGTGAGTGTGTTCCTATTAACAAATTTTCCTTGAATTTTCGTGATTTTTTTCTACTCTTTAGGTCATCTGAACGATTCTAGCTAAATGACGCTACCAGATCTAGATTTTTCATTCATAAGAAATCAGTTCAAACAGTTTAACAAGGTAACAAACAGACAGAGTTACTTTCACATTTATAATATTATAATATAGTTATAGTATGGATTGTGAAATTGGGTGATGGTCCGTCTAAAACGTAATTCAGCTTAGCCGTCTCAGTGCGTGCTGAATCATGCTGGAAGATATATTTCGACCCTCTGTATCTGTAACTCGATGCCAACCATCAATTTGTATTCAATGTTTGAAGGATGTATATTGTTTCGCAACTCAAGACGTGACGAGCCAAAACTTCGCGACCTTATTTTTATTTGCAAACAGTATGCGGGCGGGCTGATAATAATAAAACATAGTAGGTATGTAGAGAGTTCGTTCCTGTAGGAAGGTATTAAGTAATATAATTGTTAACTTCTATAAAGTAAAGTAGAATTTATTTAAACGTGTCATTGCATTTTTCACCCCAATTAAAGAATTGTGTGTATGTTTTTTTAACCGTTAAAACTAAGAGCTTTGACTCAATTGACTTTACCTACTTATGCCACCATTCACGAAAATTTAAAAAATAATCCCACTATTCCACTAATATATATAGTAAAGCTGAAAGATTGTGAGTTTGTTTAGATGTTTGGATGGTTGTTAAGTTAAAGTACCTAATATACCTAGGTAATTAGTAGAAATACCCCATTCTCGCCGTTATCCCATTAAACTATTCATCAACTTTCGAATCTTCAGACAAGATCAAAACTATGTAGGTACTTAGGTAGGATAAATAATAAATATTTATTAACTTACTTAACTTCTATTAAATGACTTAGCAGGAACACTCACCACAATAAAATGCTGGACACTCTCCAGTAACCAGCCATACATCCTATACTTTTTTCATTCACAATCAGAAACAAATGAAAATCAAGTTTTCCAATGAATTTTCCGATAGATCCTGTGATACGTTTAGCCGGTAAGGCTTTCGCGCTGGTACTGAACAGATAAGGGCTTGTGAAGTTGGATCCTAATTCGACTTGGTAACTTAACATCGTAGGTATTCTTAGCTTGACAAATTATGAATGGTCTCAGGATTTAATAAAACGATGGATATCAAATGAAGATAGCTGATTCCCTATAATTTTTGTAATCACCGTTTTATTATCAAAGCATTTTTCTTAACACTAAATCATTATGCCTTCAATGTGCCCTCTACATATTCGCCGAAGATAGACGAATGCCGAAGGTGACGAACCTCGCCTGTATTCGCCTGTCATCTTCTGTCCAAATAATAGTTCGGCGAATAGTTCGGCAAATAGTTCGGCGAATTTGTAGAGTGGCCGTAACACAGCACAGATTACATAATAATAAGCTGCGTTCAGTGGGAAATAAATTGGAAATAAATCAAAGGCGCTATTCTGACCCAGAAAACAGCCATCTTGCATTTTCGGATAAAGCTTGGAAATGATTGATGATTCGTTCGGCTACGATAAGCCGAAGGCCAAAATGTGATCATTTTTCTTTGCAAGCCTTTTTGTTGATCTTGAAATTCAGATTGTCGACAAAACAAAAACGGTAGCGTGCTCACGAATGTATTTTTCAAAACGGTAAAAATCCACTCAGGTTCAGACATTCAAGAGACTTTGAAGAAGTCTAGGAAGTTAGTGAGCGGCATGTCCAAATATAGGTATCCTGGGTTACAGTTAGGTAATAGGTAATGCCTACACACATCGCAGAAATAATGACTGGTTTGTTCCCTTTGCTGTTAAATAAAATTAAGGGTAATTTTTTTTAATTAAATAGGTCAGCATATGACCTCGCACTCTGCGTGTAGCAATAATGAGGTCTAAGATGAAGCATGCTTTCCTAGAAGAAACCTATTTACCTACTCTTGATTTGAAAACCCCTATAGTGTACTTTCGGGAAATACAGAGCCCGGCAATGAGTTCCACAATTTGGCGGTGCGTATGAAAAATTTAGACTCAAAACGCTTTGTACGAACTCTGGGAATGTCGACCATGTACCTACAGGTAGCGTCTTTCCGGGAACCTGTTGGCTCGATAAAAGAACGGGGATGGCGGTACTAATTAAGGAGTTCTTGAGCAAACTCTTCGAAATGCAGCCGATAAAAAACCGACAAACTCACGACTCTACGGCGATGCTCAAAGCTTTGAAGCCGAGACTCAAAAAGAGTGTCATCACCTAGTTGCCTTTCAATCGACTAGTGCCTGGAGATGGCCAAATTCATTGTTTCCAAAACCTTTTTGACTAGCAACATTCAAAATCCGAAAGTTCCAATGTGTGATGTCATAAGTATGATTGATAAATCAGTTGGTAGTGAACTGAATTGCTTCGGCGAAACGCATTCAGGGCAATTGCAGTGCCCTTCGAAGGACGCGCCCATTCATTGGCTGTGTAACTATGCCATATCGTTTGAGTATACCTACTTCGCAAGCTTAATCATTTTAGTTAGAAAAAGGTATCAGGTTTCAAAGTTCTATCGAAATGATGAATTTTCGCATCTTAAATAAAAATAAAATAAAATAGCCTTTATTCTATTACGTTTACATTTTCATTTCACATTCAATTAATTAATAGATTATTATTATAAAAAAAATATTAAGAACCAATCATGCAATTTATTCATTCAGTAGGTATTCATTCATTTAAATAGTTGGTTATATAGTAATTTATATTATTAGTATAATTTTTATTTTTACGTAAAAGTCGCCTCTCGGGCGTAGGCCTCCCCCGTAGATATCTTAGTTAAGCGAAAATTACTTATCTTTTTCAGCATGATAAGAGAGACGCAATACTTTTGTCTTAAAGACCTGTAACCTACCTTTTGTACCTGTTAAACATTCAGGTAGAGCTCAAAGGTAACAAGAAATTCTTAAAAACGAATTAGATTTACAGTTTAAGATGAGGGGTGGAAGAAGGTGCTGGACTTTTCACACAGCATCAATAATCTAGCCCCAAAGTAAGCAGAGCTTGTGTTATGGGTACTGAAATGTCTGTTATTTTAAGCCTGTAGGTAGGTACTGTCTTGGATGAATTATTCCAGAGCAACGTTGTTAAAAAAAAAGACTTACAATAGTCCTTTATAAATATATAATTTCGTAAAAGTATTTTCGTCAATTAACATTAGTTAACTTGACACCATTAGTGATAAAAAGGCGTTATAGTGGTGACCGTTTAAGTGGATAGCCCATTATTAATATTGCTGTAATTGGATAAAAGTTTCATCAATATAACTATCGATCTCGCTGTGTGAACACAGGGGTTGTCACAGGCTCATAAACGATCATAATACATTTGTACCATACCTATTAGCAGAGAAGATGAAGGAAGCAGAAGTTGTCAGGGTGCAACGATTAGGTATCGTCAAATTCTGCTACTCGTATCATAATAAATATCACTTTTTTGCAATAAAGCATTGCGAAATTCATCGCCCTAATTTATTACATAACCAAGAACGCGAATTGCAAGTGAGTTCGTGACCAAACAAACTTATTGTTATTTTCACTCAATTAATTCCATAGACTATGATGTCATGTGAGCCATTGAACTTGGCACCTTCCTTACACAATAAAAGAGATGGGCTTTTGCCACGAAAGCTTCTGCAGTAGAAAGATATTGAGAAAATCTTAAGCCACAATATAACATAGATAATTTTGCCGAAATATTTACGCAAAACAATATTTATGACAATAAAAATGTTTGTATTAGGAACTGTATTAATTGTAAAGGGTTCTTTGGTAAAACTGTATAGCTAAGTAGTGTGAAACTCGACTCAAACTCAAAGTTTGGGGTAATTTTTAAATACTGGTGCATTAACAGAATACCTTGTACCTTCTACTTTCTTACTTAGTATTATAGTAACTACAATAAAATTTTATTTCACCACAATAAAATAAGCAAAATACAAATTACCTACTAGATACAAATTATATGAGCAAAAATAAGTCAACTATTCTTAGGTCACAACCATCATCATTGGCCTGCCCTTATCCCGCTCATGCGAGGTCGGCACAACATGTTCTCCTCTTGCACTTTCCCGTATCACTCGTCATCTCTGTATAAACTCCTTTCTTTTCCATATCTTCTTTCACACAATCTATCCATCTTTTCTTAGGTCTACCTCTATTCACATCTCCATTCACATTCATTTCCATCACCCTTTTAGTTACATGACTTTCATCCCTCCGCATGCCCATACCACCCTAACCTATTGCTTATTCTTAGGTCACAACCAAAAAGTAATAATTATGTATCAGTATTTGATCTAGCAGATCAATGGACTGTTTACGTTATATTGATTCTCATCGTATTTCTATTATAAATGTCTTCCTTCAGATACCATCCTTATCTATCAATCTAGCATCATTGATATTCATAGACACCAAAACAATGACCCAATGAATCAAATGGCGCTTGGCAATAATGCGTACCGATTGACCCAACCATTAAAAAGTGTTCGTTTATTTTACGAATTGGTGCGTTGTGATCGCGATTGCTATAACACACTAAATACACATTACATCGGCCTACTTATTGTCTGAAATTGGGGATGCGCAACTTTTTAGAGTTGGGTATAATTTGGAATAACTATCTTAGGTATTTAACGTTCTTGATTATAGGTTTTAAGACTCTACCGAGCATTCCGAGAATATTTAGTGGAACAATTGCATATTTTCCATTGCGTGATACCTACTGTTTTGTATCACCTATCTGTGTTTCCCTTTAGGTTAAGGTACCTTTTTTTTTTTTTTTTTTTTTTTTTTTTTTTTTTTTTTTTATAACGTCAGAAAATCCATTATGGATACCCGACCGCCGTGGGGACAGCGGAAGGGTTATGTCGGACTCTCACCGACTAAAAACTGACGCGTGGCCTGCCTCCATGCATGTCAAGGGGCTCCGCGATCTCCTACGGAACACAGCGGTGCCCCTCTCGCATTTTGCCTAAGCACTGTCCCGGGAATGGCATCCACAGCCACGCCCGGCACCCTCGCGGTGCTTACGGCGGCGCTCGCCACAGAGCGCCGCCGCCCTCCCGGGGTCCGCATCGTGGACAGTCGAAGTCCCCACTTCAACCACCCGCGGACCCGAAAAGTCCCCTGTTGGGCAGGGGATACCACTCGCCCCCTCGCGGGGCAGGCGGTGCGTTCCCGCCTTCCATCCCGAGTGGGTTCGGCCTCGCTCCGAACCCACTCCGCGGCCTCCTCATCCAGACCATACAAGGGACTGGTGCCAAGGCAAGTCAGTCAGTGTGTATCCGACCGAGTCGCCAAGGCACCCACATCCCTTGATGCCGGGCAAGAGTAGCGAAGGCGGTGATATCGCGTACCACGCGCTCTCCAGAGCGAATCTTGGAGGTACCACCGCCTTCCACCTCTTCGGTGTTCCGCCGCCTACGAGCCTACCAGCTCGTCCTAGCTTCATCCACTGCGCCATCTGCGAGTCAGAGGGACGCGCGGAGAAGCTACCTCCCGTCAGACCATTGGTTATCCGACAATAGATTCCGGTTTATTGTCGGACTTAACAGGGCACACCGGCCCTTCAACTGCTGTTCCCCCCGGTTTCTCCCCGGATCCGTAAGGGACAAGCAGCTTTGGGCACACGAGAAGGTTGTCTGACCTGGTGCCCCAAGGTTAAGGTACCTAGTCCTTATAGGCCCTTTTCTCTGTGACAGCCTTTCAGCTTTTTCCTCTGGCGTCGGCCGGTCGAGGTAGTTTTCGATTCGAAGGTCGTGCCAGTCAAACCATTCAAATATTAGGTATTTGCATTTTGGAAAATGCATAAAAATGAACACGAGCTCTAAAAGGTGAAAGAAAACCTTATCATCAAATCTCAACTCTCATTCAGCGTTAATTTTCCATTATAAGAGGGTCTTTATTATTCAAGTAGGTACTTTTGCACCCAAATCTACTTTCGATTTTTAAGGTGTTTCTAGCAATAAGTTTGAAGTTTGTTAATTAAAAAAAAAGTTTACAAGTAAACCCAGCTAGCACGATAGATTGATAAATCCTAGACAAACTGTTGTCGAGCCCTGCTCTCCTAGTCGTGGCGGGTGTGCGGGTGTGTGTGGTCGGCGCGGGCGCATATTTATTGGTATTCCTGAAGGAGGGCTCGCATTCTCGCGGCGCGGGCGGCCGCGCTACCCCCTCGGACCAAAACCATAGGTGAGTCCTACTTCACTACTTGGAATGCCTAGATTTGTTATAATATGCTCATGATTGTAGGTATCCATATTGACGTTTATATTATTATAATATTATTTATCCCAATATTTTCAACAAACAACTTACCATAAAAATCCAACCGTTATCGCGTTAAAGTGGGACGGTAATTGAAAAGGAGAACTAGCCCTAAAAAGAGATTATCAGATATTCTAGAGCCTTTAAGAGGGTAGTCAGAGGCACTTTCAAACGTGGTATTAATGAGGTTTCAGATAACATTCAAATATTACCTTGCCTCGACGTTTCGATCGGGTTGCACCGATCGTGGTCACGAGCCTCACGAGGGGACTAAACAAATGAGTACTATACAAAATATACAAAAATGAGTTTAAATTGTGTGAGGTTAAAAAGTGAGTAGGTATTTGACACACTACGTTTGGAATGTTATAAAAGTGTGCGATAAACTCTCGTAATAACAAGAGCAGTTAATTATAGAGCTGAGACTAATTGCTTGCTGTCACACTGCCCTGCAAACATTGCCCTTCGCAAATGTCTAGATTTTCTAAGAAGCGATGAGGACTTATACACTGCCCCCCTAGCCATGTCAGAAATCGCAATAGATGGCATTATGTCAAACTGACGATTTACATAGAGCTCGGTACTCACGTGCGGCGATACTTGACATAAAATGTATGAATTTTTGGAAATTATGCCGTAAGACTCAGCGTTATCTGTCGATTCGATTTCTATTCTATTGCCTCCCTAGGGCAGGATATCATCATAGTTCAGTATTATGTACCTACCTACCCTACTGCTGTATATTCAACTGTAAGGTAAATTGTGAATATGATTGTGTTTCAAAAAGCCCTCTGATTGATGACCACTGGATGAAACTTGAAATACCCATTTTATTTATTTAACACTTGTTTTCATTATTTGCTTTTTCGTGACGATACCATGATACAAAACATTTAGGTAATAAAAATTCAAACGTCGAAATCGAAAGTGGTTGTTGACCCGACTCCAAATCGAAGTTAGTACCTATTTATATTTGAAACCGTTATATTGTTATTGTATAGATAGTGTATCATTTTGTAATTTTTAAAGTGTTAAACCACACTTAGGTATTTCATTGAGAAAATGAAAAGTCTTATCTTATCTTATTTTACCGGTGCTTAACCAATAAATATGAGCTTATAAAAAAAAGTCGATTGTGACGAATAGGGTTCTGTGGCCGAGTAAGGCACTCCGGTTTTAGGAGGACCGTCTGATCGTTGCGGGTTCGAATCCCGTCGGAATCGAAAATTTTGATATAACTTTGTAACTAGACATTTTCTTGAATCTTTAAAATAATACTACCTACCAATTACCTATTTCAAAATATTTCAAAAAAAGTTTATAGGTATAATTTTTGTTGCTTCTATGGGTATATTTTATTTGTTTAAATTTTAATTTCTCTAAATACACAACTGTATCTTTAGTTTACTTAGTTTAAACGCATGTAATCGCAGCGTGTGTCGCGCTCGTGCCACAGAATACCAGCGCTTGTGCAGGGGAGGTATCCTTCTCTGCACTTGCACGATGCTGAGTGGTAACCTTTTTTGCTAATAACATGAATGTAACTTGTACCTACCACAAATTTAGCAAAATAAACTTCGACTTTACTTTACTATTGGTAATATAAACAAATAGCTTTGGTCACGCTTCGAACATCAAAATCATATCGGCCACAAATTGATGTTGTCTTTGTCTTCATAAGTTTAAACAGCTTCAATGTATTGGACACGCGACAGGTCAGTGGGACAGTCTATTGTAGGCGATGGCATCAGCGGAGCTAGAAATCTCTAAAAGGGCAATCATTTCAGTATCATTAAGAATTCTCCCATGGCGGGCAAAATGCTCTCCATATTTTATAACAATCCCTTTTTGATTTTATATTTAACACAACTCTTTGTTGTGTGTGGCTATGTTCTCAGCTGGGCTAAGTTCTCCGAAAAAATATGAGCTTTTTTGTCATAGCGCCCGTACACAACAATAAATCCCCCGATCTCAATTCATCTATAGAGACCTTGAATGGTCCAATGATTGCTAACAGTTTGATCGACTTCAGAGCACATTGCCCAGATTCTTTGAATTAATTGATGGATATTGATTGGGAGACCTATTCTAGAGACTATTAGAGGCCATTATTAATAATATAACCAAAATGTTTTATTAGTGGATTCTTCTATCTTTAGCTTTGATCCAACCTATACTTTTCAGATCATAATAATATGAAATTGACATAAACATCTTTTATGCAAATACCTAACCTTTGTCCACGCCTAATACTCAATAGAACATTATTGTTGTGCGTGGGATATTTATTGAAATGGAGGAGGGTTGCCCAGCACCTAGAACACCTAGAACTGAAGGCTTGAACTTATGTCACCCGGGTCCCGGGACCCGGGTGACATAAGTTCAAGCCTTCAAAGAAGCTTTATCATCATCATCACCTTGCCCTTATCCCACTTTTGCGAAAACTTTCAAGTGTTCGCACGATTTAATCTGCTGACGTCATCAAAAGTGGTGCTTTCGGCGCGGGTGGCTTTCATACGATTTCCTACATACAAAAAATCTAAATAAGCATTGATCAGATGAATATTCTGGCAGGTATGTGGTGGGTGACAGCAGCAGGGCTGGCGCTGCTGGCGCTGCCGGCGGCCAGCAAGGAGCTGGCGGAGCGCCTCGAGCTACCGCAAGCACAGGAGCAAGACCTCATCAACTACGACGACGATTACCCTTTTGATAATAATGGTATTTTATTAGCCTCTGGTATTATTCTGCCAATGATAATTATTTAAAGAATATAGGTACTTATCATTGGTTCTTAAGGTGCTCGTAAACGGGCTAGTTTTTTGGCAATTTCTTACTGCAATGGTATAGCCGCCAAATTGCTGATTATATCTTGCAACACAGTGCAATAATTGCCGCAATATTGCTGTGTAGCCATGTGATATTGTCGAGATATTTTTTTGCAAATATTCAATGTCTAGCCGGCTAGATTGCACATGATTTATCCCGAGTTGCAAATATACTGAGCTTATTGGTCAATAAAAATTGCCACCAAATGCAATTTTTGTATGAATGAATGAATGAAAATTCTTTATTGCACACCATTAATAAAATTAAAACAAACAAAAACAAAAGAAAAACCAGATAAAAATGTAAAATGGGCGGCCTTATCGCTAAGAAGCGATCTCTTCCAGGCAACCTTTGGATGGAGAGGACAATCAGTGAAAAGAAGATTTTTGTAGCGCGTTTCCAGGCCTCTTTAATGTGAACTATTAATTTTTTAAATTAATACTTTTTAATTTTCAGCTGTGATAGCTGAAAGAGACTTCAGAGCACAAACGCAATCGTCTGGTTAGTAATTTTACTATTTTTATTCAGATTGCCCGAAACTTTTTAGATGCGCCATGATGCCATTTTGGCATACCATTCTTGCCTCTTGACACAGAATCTCTCGTTCCGTTGAGGTTGATTAAGCAAGAGACAATAACGGTAATGCCAGAAGTATAAGACCCCTCGCAGACTACACACTTTCTATCGGCCGATAGTTGAGACGGAATATACTTCGGCTCGTAATTAGTATAGAGAAGTATAGCCTCAACTATCGGCCCATAGAACCATTCCCTGACTTACATCGTTCATTTATTCACTCAAATGATATTTTCGTGAACAATGCATATAAAGCTTACTTCTTTTCAGATCGACCTACATATGGAAGGCCTACATTACCACCAGATACGGAAAGGCAGACAAGAGGTACGCGCTAGCTTACCAAGAAATTAAACTATTGAGCTCAATATCAAATAGATCAAAGAAACAAAACGGAGTTACATTTTTGTAGCGCGTTGATGTCTTTTGTATGAAAAAATGATGCTATTAGCGTACCAACAACACATTGAAAAACCAAGGTTACTTTGCATTTGTCTACAATCGTTCTTTTGTGTCACTAGATCTTTTGAACCAGCCCCCCTAGCCATGTCACAAATCGCAATAGAATAGAAATCGAATCGACAGATAACGCTGAGACTCCACCATCATCAAATGGCAATTATAATTGTCAAAACTACATTTTATGTCGAGTATCGCGGTACGTGAGTTCCTGGCAGTATGTCACACTGACGATTTACATAGCCAGGTACTCAAATGCCGCGATACTTGACATAAAATGTATGAATTTTTGGAAATTAATGCCGTAAGACGCAGGTGGAGTCTCAGCGTATCTGTCGATTCGATTTCTATTCTATTGCGATTTGTGGCATGGCTAGGGGGGCTGGGTTTAAATGCCCCAAGAAAACTCTTCTATGAGATTGGACTTCTGATTCTAGGTCCAAGGTGTATAGACATCGGTCGCGCGTGGTCGGAAGGCGAGAGCTGGAAGCGGGACAACTGTACGCTCTGTCAGTGCTACGGAGGACATATCAACTGCTCTGTACTGCAAGCGTGTATTACAGGTATTTTTTACTTCAGAGTTGGTCAAGGCTCATACGAACTTCGGTATTTAACAAGCTTTTTCTTGCATGTTTTATTGCCGGTGTCAAATCTTGCAATGTAAATTTTACTCACCTTGCTGTGACTTTACGATGTTAAGATGAATTTTGGCACACCCATGAGTCAAATCTCCCTTACCCCCTTATCCCACAATATGCACAGAATATTTCATATTATCTAAGATTACATTTTGCAGGTTCGAATCGACCAACATACGGTTCTGGTGGTCAATCAACAACTCCAGTGCGTGGAGTGCAAGGTCCTCCTGGTGATGAAGGTGTATCCGGACCCCCCGGCTCGCCTGGAGTTAACGGCATCCCTGGGGCACCTGGAATACCTGGGCCTGTTGGTCCTATACCTGATGTAAGCGGATATTTACGAGACAGGATCACTGTATAGGGCACAAAAGTAATTATCTCAGATCCAATTATTTAAAATCCTTTGATGTCGAGGATGTGGTCGAAGATGCGGCCTAAAGAATGACGAAAGTACTTTGATGATGGAATAACACCAAGGACTGAAAATCTATTGTTGTGGAGCTAAGAATTGACGCTAGAGCAAAATCAGACGTCAGCACTTTTAATTGCTGCCTAACTGCCTAAGCAGGGCTATTCTGAATAGATTTTGTTTTTTTTTCAGGTAAACGCATACTTAGCTCAGCTGGCCGCAACAGCTGGAGGCGACAAAGGTCCAGCTTTCGATCCGTATCAGTACATGCAGGCTTCTGTTGGCGCACCAGGTGTTAGAGGCATAACTGGTAAGACTTTTCTACTCTTCGTTACCTACTATACTTTTAATACAGAAGAAATCGTGCGTAATATGCTGCAAAGCCACTTCACAGCCAATTGTTCTTTTTAATTTGCAGGACCACAAGGCCCACCTGGACCACAAGGTTTCCAAGGCCCTAGAGGTGAGCCAGGAGAACCAGGTTTACCTGGACTTCAGGGACCTGCTGGAGAAAGGGGACCTCAAGGATTACCCGGAAAAGATGTAAGTGTCATACTGTTCAGAACCGCTTTGTGGTAGATGAAAATGCCCTTATAATTTTCTGAACTATTATCTTTATAGGGTACTCCAGGAGAAGACGGTGAGCCAGGTCCATCTGGAGCAGCAGGTCAGCCTGGGCCCCGTGGAACACCTGGTGTACCCGGCATTCAAGGTCTGAAGGGGCACCGGGGCTTCGATGGCAAAGATGGAGCTAAAGGCGAGCAAGGACCGGCTGGGGAGAAAGGCCCTAGTGGCCTGCCTGGACAAATGGGGCCTGCTGGACCAGTGGTAAGCACTCTATATTTTAATTTAAGTTTCGTTTTATATGCCTAAGCAGCCTATTTTCTAGGGAACCTCCCCTTTTATTCATATTTCTTGATTGCATACTAATTTATTTCCAAAGTTATGTTATTAAAAAGTTGTAATTTAAGTATTGTATGTTTAGGGTCCTGTTGGCCCAAGAGGAGAGCGAGGACGAGAGGGCCCATCCGGACCCCCTGGTATCCGTGGCGTCGATGGAGCAGCTGGTCCACCAGGTCTAATGGTAAAGATAACACATATATTTCGAAGATTCATCTGGTTGCACTTTTTTACATACGAGTATTTATAAAGTAGTATTGTTTTTAGGGAAATACAGGTCAAGCTGGATCACCTGGTCTCCCCGGTGCTACAGGACTGAAAGGCGAGCAAGGCACTGTTGGACCTAAAGGTGGTCAAGGATTTCAAGGGCCTCGAGGCGAGTCCGGACGCCCAGGCCAGCCAGGTGAAGTGGGACCCCCTGGATTGGCTGGCAGGGACGGCGTAAACGGTGAAAAGGGAGTGCAAGGGCAGTCTGGTCCTTCTGGACCACAAGGGTTCCCTGGACCAAGAGGCACTCCGGGAGTTGCTGGCGATCCTGGTACGCCAGGTTCGAAAGGAATGCCGGTAAACAACAGTATTCCCAGTATGTTTTTCAAGAATTTTTTTTTAAATCAATAATGCACTTATTATTTTTTAGGGAACGCCTGGTGAAAGAGGAACGAAAGGTGATGCTGGTATTAGAGGTGAATCTGGTGCTCCAGGACCTCGTGGTTTGCCTGGTACTTTTGGACCCGAAGGAAAGCGTGGAAAGAGAGGTCTCAGGGGACCTGCTGGTAATGTTGGACCTCAAGGAGAGCGAGGATTGCAAGGAATGAGAGGTTTACCAGGCGCAGACGGTCCAATAGGTCTAAAAGGTCAACTTGGTGAAAGAGGAGGCGTTGGTTTACCTGGGTCTAAGGGAAGTTCCGGTGATCCTGGCAGGCCTGGTTCTCAAGGGCTGCAAGGTACAAGGGGGCCAGTTGGAAGACCAGGGATTCCAGGAAAGACTGGCCCGCAAGGAGAAAGGGGAATACCCGGTGCTGATGGCAGACCTGGTGAACAAGGAGCTCAAGGATTGCACGGTCCACCTGGATTGATGGGAAGTCCAGGAGAACGAGGTTTACAGGTAAAATATATGTAACTCATGTATAACATTACCAATTGATTCATTAAGTTGAAAATTTATACTACGATAAATTTTAGGGAGAAGCTGGAAAAGACGGTGAACCTGGCCAGGCTGGTCCTCATGGCCCTAAAGGAGATGCTGGGCGTGATGGTAACCCTGGAGTGCAAGGACCTCAAGGAATTCCTGGACCATCTGGTGAACGAGGTCACGCTGGTCCTGCTGGGCCCACTGGTTTCCCGGTAAAAATCATGTTGATATATTTCAGTTTATGGTTGTCAGCATCTATCTAAAGACTAATTATTTCTAGGGTATGCCAGGGACAGCTGGCATACCTGGATCTCCTGGCAAAGAGGGAGAACCGGGAGTAGCCGGGCCAGGGGGGCCATCCGGGCCACAAGGACCCCGTGGAGAAAGAGGCTTCCAAGGCGAAAGAGGATCACCAGGTCTTACCGGTGTCCCTGGAGAGAAGGGTGAATCTGGCGCTCAAGGACCTGATGGACCTCCGGTATAAAACACTGTTTTTATTTCACCAGACAGAAATACATTTTCGCCTGGTTAAGAATTGAGTGGGTCTGAATATTTATTCCAGGGCCCCGAAGGACAAAGAGGCAGCAAAGGTCACCAAGGTGCTATTGGTGCAATGGGTCTACCGGGTTCACGCGGTTTTACCGGTAGTCCCGGGGAAAAGGGTGAAAGAGGATCAGCTGGTCCACCTGGAAACGATGGACCTGCAGGTAATGTAGCTAACAATGGTTAATAAATGCTGAACATATATTTAGTTAAACTCTAAACTACTGTATAGAACATGTTATGTGCAGGTCGTCAAGGTGAACAAGGACCCCAAGGGCCAGTGGGACCTTCTGGTCCTCCTGGCGAACCAGCTGAAAGAGGCGAGCCCGGCTCCCCTGGTGTTCCCGGAGAGTCCGGAGCTACAGGTGCCCCGGGAGAGCGTGGTCAACCAGGGATTCAGGGTTCCCCGGGCTTACCAGGGTCACTAGGGCTGACAGGCATGCCTGGGCTGAAGGGAGACAGGGGACTCGGTGGTTCTAAGGGACAGCAAGGATCTCCAGGCAACCCAGGTATAGATAATTATCAAGGCCTTATCCCACTTTTACGCAGGGTCTGTACAACAGATTTCTTTTGATATAAGCTGACGCCCGAGACCTGATACAATTCCTTTTTCCTAATTTTCAACCGTCTCATAATCTATCCATTTTTTTCAATGGTCCACTTGATGTTTTTCTGAAGGTTCACCTGGTGAGCCTGGTTTGCGAGGATTACCTGGATTGGCTGGATCCAAGGGAGCTCGTGGTGAACAAGGGCACAAGGGTGAGGCTGGACATACTGGGCTGCCCGGAAGGCCTGGTGATTTGGGACCTCCGGTAAGTAACTAACAAAATTAACATAATTTTATTGGATACGGGAGTTGTAAGCTTTTCTCACAAATTTTCTGTTTGTGCTGAACAGGGTCCTCAAGGTAGCACTGGTCCAGCTGGTGCTCCTGGTATCACCGGAGCTAAAGGTGCAACCGGTGACTCTGGCAGACCCGGACCTCCTGGACCTATCGGCTTCACCGGCCCACCTGGCGCTGAGGGAGCAAAGGGAGAGCGAGGCAGTGAGGGTGAAACTGGACCTCAAGGACCAGCAGGACCTGTGGGCCCAGCGGGAGAGAGGGGGCCGAGTGGACTGCCGGGGATGATCGGTCCCGTTGGCCCGCAAGGTCTTCGAGGGGCCCAGGTACAGTTATCTTATTAAAAATAAAATATAGATAGCTTTTGTGCCACCTCTTTGGTTATCTTTAAATTTAATTCTAACTCCTTGTCGTGTCACTAATTCTCTCGAACCAGTGTAGTGAAAGTATTATAATTTCGCCTCTAAGAGGCTCTTTTCATGCACTTGATGCATGTTTTTTTTAGGTTCTATATTCATTGGACAATGACTCATTCTAACAAAACTTTTAAATGCATGGTTTTATGTCAATAAGATTACCTTCCAAAATTTTGTATTCTATTTATAATATCTTACAGGGTGAAACTGGAGCAGCAGGCAAACCGGGCGCAGACGGAGCACCTGGGCCACTTGGCAGTCCTGGTTTACAGGGTCCCCCGGGACAGATGGGCGAGCCTGGGCCCGAGGGTCGGCCAGGAAAGCAGGGACAAGCGGGTATCCCCGGCCGGCATGGAGACAAGGGTCCCACAGGGCAACCTGGCGCGTTGGGACCTGCTGGACAACCTGGACCTCAGGTAAAGTGGAAGATAAGCTGGGTTAAGAAAGATTATGATAGTTTGGTCCAGCTGACACTTACGACTTATTATAAAATCTTCTCCTTTGTCCTGAGTGATCACGAAAGTTTAAGAAAGACTAAAGCACAAACTAATTTTTTTTGTAGTCTCTTGTAGTTGTTACGATTGACTATTTACGCACATGCCTAGTTTAATTATTTAATCTTATCTTATCTTATTTTCGTTCGGTTTAAAGGAGAATTAACTAATTTCAGGGTCCTCAAGGCCAATCCGGACCACCTGGAGCAGCAGGTGAACGTGGACCGCGTGGAGAAACCGGACCTTCAGGCGTTGACGGACCACAAGGGTTGGCAGGCAAACAAGGCCCACCTGGGTTGGATGGTTCTAAGGGTGACCGGGGTGACTCAGGAATGGAAGGACCCAAGGGGCACGCTGGATTACCTGGGCTACCTGGTATGAACGGTGCACCAGGAAGGCAAGGAGACAGGGGTTTGCCTGGGAATATGGGACCACCTGGTAAAGATGGAGATGCTGGACCAAGAGGTAAGTTCAATTTAATTTAAGGATCTACTTAAAAAAAAAACTTTGTTGTCTGTACAGAAAGTGCTACTGCCCCCAAAAAAAGCGGGTTTTTTTCCCAATAAAAGTTTTTACACAATTTCTTGACGACTCTGAATAATTATTTATTATAACCATAAAACAATCTATTCAGGAACTCCTGGCCGTGACGGTAGCCCAGGACCACAAGGGCCGGCTGGACCACAAGGAGGTCGTGGTCCAGCTGGTGAGCCTGGTCGCCACGGACCCCCTGGACCATCTGGACCTCCGGGACCCCCCGGTCCCCCTGGTGAAGGGCTGGCGTATGATGCTGCTGCTATCGCTGCTATGTTGCAACAAGGTATATCTTTGGTGACAGCTAGAGAACTTTAGGTTTTTAGGTTATAGAGAACTTTTTATAGACAAAAAAATTCAAGGTCCTGAAAACTGATTCTTCGGGAACCTTACCTTAGGTATCCTAAATATATTATTATATTGGACGCGTAGGGTGTCTGTCTAGTGATCTTTCAAATATTACTTAAGCCTTCAAAAAGGTGGAGCACTCTGTATATGAGTGGCGCACTCACACACGGATGTGGCGCTCTGGTCGCACGCAAACGACGATAGTCGCCGTGTCATATTTCGGCTTGCGCTGCAAAACGCATTCATGATGATGTGAATGTGTTCGCGCTCTGTGTGTGTGTGTGCGTGAATGTTGTTTGTCATTGTGTCATACTCAAATCATGTGATTTTGTGTACTACATAACTACCTTATTATTGTAACGAGAACTTAGTGTCTAGTCAAACTTATCCTAGTTTAAAGACACTACCTACCTGAATATGTATGTTACATTTTATTGAATAAACATCTATCTTTTTAAATTTTATAACGGGACTTAATCGCGTAGGTATAACATTTGTTTATTTACCTCGACGTTCATCAACATCTATCTATCTACTATAGGCATGTTTCGGCAATTTTCCTTGGGCATGTCGAGTTTCACGACCTTCGCCAATTCGCCGATTCTATTGAGATTACTGTCCAAAAGTTCAAAAAGTAGCTTTTAAGGTTTTTCAGGTTTTAAAAGCTGTTTTAAGAAGAAAAGGAATTTACGATGTAAACTTTTCTAGGTTCTGTAAAGGGCCCAGACCCATTAGGCGATGACCCCAACTCCCTCCCCCCACGTTTCTTCAAAGAAGACATGACTCCAGCTGAACGTAAAGAAATCGTCATGAAGGCGTACGAAAGACTGAAGATCTCACTCGATAAGTTCTTGAAACCTGATGGCTCCAAAGAAGCTCCGGCAAAGACCTGTGGCGATATCAAGCATCATCACCCTGACTTTGAGAGTGGCAAGTTATACTATTTTTTCAGGACTGCAAAGTGCGTTAAAAGGGGGTTTTTAAAGTGAAAACTTCTTAATGCGCGTTTGGTTGTGAGATGAGAAAAAATTCTTGGTTTCGCCTCCAAAAGGTCACGTGACTGCTCACCAACACCAGGTTATTTGTCATGTTTAGAACCGTTCAAGTTTACACTTCTGCCGGCAAAAATCCCTAACTTTTAACGCACTTTGAAGGGTAGCTTTAAAAAAGAAGGGTATGTATATTTATGGTCCCGGCTATAAAGCCGTTAAGCCATGACGGGAACTTCACAATCACCACGGTCTCCATCATGGCTTACCGACCGATCGATGAAACGTGACGTTTGTACCATCGATTCGATGGTATTAAACATCAGTTTTCGAAAAATTTCACCGAATCCATGAATCCAAATGAACTGAACATTGCCACACATAACTCTTTTCCCCGATGGTGGTTAGCAGTGAAGAGAGAGCGAGCTATTTAAGCGATCCACCGGCAGGCGCCAGCTAGCTTCCCAACAATGTCACCAGAATTGGCCACTAACTCGCACGAACCTACTTTTAATGCACTTTTCTCTAGGTCAATACTGGATAGACCCGAACGGTGGAGACATAAACGACGCAATCCTGGTCCACTGTGAAATGGCGACCGGCAGTAGTTGCATCTACCCCAAGCCGATGCAGTCACAAGATATAGCTTACAAGGGAAAGGAGAAGGAAGCTTGGTTGAGCGAGATGGAAGAAGGTTTCACGGTTAGTATACTTTCCATGGATAATTAATCTATAATAGTTAAAAGTGACCCTGCGTCTTAGGTGGGCGATCTGGACGCGAACGCGATGCGGTGCGGAAACAACAAACAGTCGATTTACTATTGAAGTGTCCTACGTAACCGGTGCGCAGCGGCACGTATTGAATCGAACGCTATCAGAACTTTTGCGATTTTTGACACTATGTTTGATATGAAGTAAACTATTATAAGTAGGACGATTCGCACGCACGTAGGACAGACTCGCCGCGCCGCATCGAATCGCATCGCTTCGCAATCGCGTTCTCGTCAAGTCGCCCGCGTAAGACGCAGGGTTAAAGCGATTAGTGTAACTAAGGGGACTCTTTAATGGCTGAGTCATGAGTAGGTCGAAAAATTTCAGCATACAAACGCAGACACGCTCAATCTTCCTTGATGTTCTTAAAAAATCTCGGTTGAATCTCAGTTTCAATAGAATAAGTATTACCTACACAACTTTATTTTCCAGATCACCTACAAAGCCGATCATACCCAACTAACATATCTTCAACTGATGTCAATGAAAGCGGTCCAGAAAGTAACGTTCCACTGTCGCAACACTATCGGTTACTTCGACCCCCAGGCGAACAACTACCGCCGTGGTATCAAGCTGCTGGCTTACAACGATGCAGAGATCCTCCCTAAGGCTAATAACAGGCTTCGGTATAAGGCTTTAGTGGATGACTGTCAGGTTGGTAAATCTCCTAACAAAGTAAGTCCCCACCCTTCTTGTTCTTAGAGGAAGAAATGGTTGGTGTTTGTGAGAGATGAATGAACGTGCAAGGGATCTTCATTGTCGACCACCAACGTGTAATAAAATATCAATTCCGAAGGTTTTGTAATTGCAGAAAAAAGTTGAAATTGAAATCCTTGACGCCAATGTCGTCAATGCGTCATACGATAGCTGCGCTCCGTGTAACGGTCCATTGGAAATACATAAGACCCCTCGCAGACTACAGACTTTCTATCAGCCGATAGTTGAGACTGGCTATACTTCTCCATACTCATTACGAGCTGAAGTATGTTCCGTTTCAACTATCGGCCGATAGAAAGTCTGCAGTCTGCGAGGAGGCTTAGGCGTCGTCCTAATTGGTAATTATCGTACGATAACACGATGCGTTTGTCGTCGTGCGATGAGTACAAACATATACAGATTTCTTAGTGTCCTAATTAGAGCTCGCAAGCCGTCGCACGAGCACAGGATTCATAGATAATTTTCATGGCACGACGAAAACGCATCGTGTTATCGTACGATCATTGCCAACTAGGACGACGCCTTACTCTTCCAGCAAAACCTACCACCATAACTTTCATCGAAATCTTTTCAGCCGTTCCAGTGTGAAGGACCAAAAATCGATTTATCCAAACTTACGATTTATAAAAGTAATGATAAGTTAAGATAATATTTTCTTGCAGCACAAAAGTTCCAACTGGGCTCAAACGGTGGTAGAGTACGAGACAGACAAAGCTGGTAGATTACCGCTACTCGACGTCGCCGTCAGGGACGTGGGAAGACCAAACCAGATGTTCCGGATCGAAATGGGACTCGCCTGTTTCAGTTAAATATATAAAAAAAAAACTGAATTTAAATTTGAATTTAGAAAGAACCAATTTATTTTTTAGATCAAATACTTTTTGTAAAGGAGTATGGTAAGAATTGCAAAATATGTGCCACAATACCTTGCCCTTTTTTATGCATTAATTTGGTTATTGTATAAACAAATGAAGACTTTCAAGACAAATACCATTACCTAATATTATTTACTTTTGCTAGAATGCGAAAAATAGATAGAGCCCTTATTAAGTATGAAGTAGTAAAAATACTTAGTTTTATCTATACCTACTGCCTATAGTGTTTAGTTTGTCAGCTAAGAAAAAAAGCTTCTAGACTACAACATATTATAAAATAAGTTATTCCTAAACTATTGTACCTAATCAGTATTTTTTTAAGTACTTAGTTTTATATTAGAATTAAAAACAGCAAGTTGTAGAAAAAGAATACCTACTTTGTAAAATAATGCATTTAATCTCATGTAGCCTACTTATTTTTGCTTAATATAAATGACATAATTTAAGAACGAAAAGACAAAGTGATAGGATTTTTAGAAACTAGTTTAAGTCGTCACAATTTATATAAATAAGTACTAGATTAAGTTATCAAAAGTCCCAAGGATGTGTATGTACATAATGTAAATAATTATCCTTAGAATACCAAGACACTATGTGATTGTATAAAAAGATTTCCTAATAAATTTTAAGTAAGTAGATTAGATACCTAAACAAAATTTGTTTAAGTTACTTTATAAATGTGTATTTTTTGAAGATAGTGCCATATCAATAAAATAATGACCTAGCATACGTAATACTAAGTGTTCTGTACCTATACCTAATTAATTACCTATATCACGATAACGATTAAATATTATTTGAACCTTATTTGAATTTTCCTGATTATTTGATATTGTTACTCACTGGCGTCATTATTTGTCTAATTTGGGTCTGAGAATTCTTCTATAGAATTTTACAAGTTTGTGGGTAAATTTGACTGTCATCAAAATAGCCTGCCTGAGCCTTTTTATACTTTGTAATATACTTAACTAATTACTACAATCATTCCTACTACAGGACGCAAATGGCGGCATTTTGCACGAACACTTCATACACTTATCATCAACTGAGACTTCGTCCCCGATTCGCAGCGTGTAGTTCCCGAACGTGCACTCGGCTGCGTTGTTGCGGATGTTCAGTCCTCGAATGACCTTCGACGTTGCTGATGCTGGAAATAACAAGATTTATATGAAAATAATATATAAAAGCTAAGTGCAGAAACCTAAAGCAAAAAAGAAAAAAAACGACTTTGGGCCAGATTTTACAGATTTTAGGACTTTCTCCTTTAAGAACTTTCCTTCGTAAGGTTGTTTTTGCAAGGAACTTACGGCATTGAAACTCAATCGGGCATATCCGTTTCCCATAGAAAACAGGCGCACATTTCTGCATCAACTCATCCTGGTGATGGAGCTCCAGTCCACAGTTGATATCCTTGCAGGATTTATTGTCCATCTTGCCATCCCAGTCGGCCGTACAAATGCAAACTTTGCCAGTATTGGTTGGCTCAAACTGCTGGCCTTCGTAGTAAGTCTTCCCGTCTACCTCGCAGGTCTTCAATTCTGCTACTGCGTCTTTTCCTGGAACAAATTGTAATATGTTTTAACAAGATACTTACATACCTACGTGACTGTATAGATTACTGAAACATTTGGAGCATGTTCAAACTCAGTATCTACTTCACAGTCTATCTATACCTACGCGTCGAGTAGGTAAGAGTTTAAAATATTAGAAAATTGGATTACTTTAGTACTTTATGTGTGAACATGGAAAGCATTTTCCTTATTGGTAGAAAAGTAGCGCGTGCTCTTTTGGTTGATTTTGGATCACGTACCTACAAATTCAGACATTGACATCACAGAACGGAACTCATTGGAGGTCCAAGTCGAAACAATAGCTCATTGATCCGCAGTTCTAATCCAATATTCACAATGCTCTATTGCTCTATTATGATCTCGTTTATAATGGGGGTGCCATAAATAATCATAGCTGCATTTTATTGATCTATAAAAATATAAATTAGCCCAAATAGGTGTAATTATGTAATGTAAAATCTTCGTGGCTCGCCTAGCTATAATGCTATTGAGTCTGAACTGCGTTCTCAGAGGTTTGGGGGGTAGGTGGAATTCCCCGAATTTAGTCCAAAGAGGTAGAGCTCCTCTCGCCAGGTCGGCCCAACTCGCCCACATACCTGGCTGGCCTTACGGCCAACAGTTGACGTCGGATAGTTCTATATAGGTTAGATGTGCTTGAAAACATCCTAACCGCGATCTAGGAGTACAAATTTCGTTATTTGTACCTATGGGAATTCACTTAGCAGTACCACAGAATGCAGTACCTAACCAACTTCGGCTCGAAGTCGGTAACGTAAAATAAAAGCGAGCAAGCTTCGGGTGTAAGAATTGGTAACCTATAAATAATCTTAAAGACGAAGTGTCTACACAGTTGGTCAATAAGGCTATAAAGCCTTACCACACATAGGTAGTACCAGTAGGTTCAAAACTTACCACAGACAGTACCAGTACTGCAGCATGAGTCCAGCTCGAAGGTATCCACGCACTGCTGACTTTCATCGCTGTTCATGATCTCCACGCAGTCCACGGACGCGCACTCGATCCTCGGGGCTCCCCTGACGGTGCAGCTGCAGGCTTGGGAGCAGGATGCCAGGATCTGGGACTCTGGGATCTGAGCGCGGTCGCCATATGCTGCACCTCTGTAATTCATAATCATAATCATTTATTCATTCAACGTTCTAATTCATCCTGCTATATACTATCATACCTATAGTACCTAATACAATTACCTACAAGGTACCTACTTATTACTTTTTATATTAATATGTGAAAGTTAGTGAAAAAGTTTGTTTGTGATAGAGTCCAACTTATGGCAAGCTTTATCACGGTACAGTCTCTTACATAATTGACTGAATCTTAGAACAGATCGACTGGAATAGCATTAAGCTTTTCATCTTGTGAGGTTTTTCTGATGGTAGCGCTTTTACTTCACATCCAAATTTAGGTTTAGTTTTAAATTACAGGATCGTAGCAAGGGGATATCAGTGGCCTACACCTATGGGAAAGAGGCGTGATTTTGTGTATACTTGTAGGTAGGCGTTTTTCACCTTGGCGGTCCTAAGCCAGCTTGTAAAATGTGTTGAAAACCAAACTCCATAATTATGTAGGTACCTAAAAGGAAGTGCATTACACAGCTCGGTCATGGTTGAACAAACATTGACGCCTACATTGCAACAAGATGTTGAATATTAAAAAAGTGGAAGGTCGGCGTATTTCCCAATCGTCTCCGGAGGTCGCAGCCTCCTTTTTTGCACTTCTTCGGAAATGTGACTTGTTATGTATTTAAGCAAGGACAAGGTTGTCTTCAGAGATTGTTGTAAAGAAATTCGACGAATTAATCATATTTTAAGCTGCTTGCTTATACACGCTGAGAAAAGTCGCCGAGTCTACGCAAGAACTGTGTTTGGCGATGACCAAGACAAACATCTACATACCCCCTTACCATGACCACGCTATCTCTACGATGGAATTCAATTCAATTCAATTTTATTCATAAAACTTAATACATAAAATTACAATTATTATATATAATTTACATCGAACCCCGCACTAGGCTAGACCTGTATCGCGGCAGTTCGAGAATAGGGAAAATGACATTTTCGTTCAGACGATTCGGAGTTTTATTGTTGGTAAAAAGATGCTTTTGCAAAAAGGGGCTAGTCTGCGTTAAGCACGATGCACTCTGTGTTGTTTACTTTAGGGATTGGATGTACCTATAGGAGTTGACTAGGTATAGTGGATTCTACCATACCCACGCACTACTGCTAGAAAGTAATCTGATTGTTTCACATGCCTATTTGTTTTGTCTGCAATAGACACGGCTTTTCGTGAATAGGTTTTACAAATTGTTACCATGTCTGATGTCTTACATGATGAGTTGGTCCTAGCCTAGGCTCTACCTACACGGTGAAATGATTTAGCGTGCGCAAGCACCTCGTATTTGTTTGTGTTTGTTTGGTGACTTTCTTGCTACGTTCACGGAAGATAAGCAGGTGGTAACAAATCGTACGATATAATCTGAATGGAAATAAGTATATTTAATTTTTTTTAAGGTCAAAAGATAACGTTTGAGAAAAGAAAATTGCTTGTAACGTTATCTAAATGGGTTGATAGATTGAGGAAGGTAAGAGATGTTAAGTATTATGGTAGAGTTTTCTAAAACGATTTGGATTCCCGCTTCTTCGACATTGACGCTCAATGTCCCCGTGCCCCTTGTGTTTTCCCGTTCTACGAGATGCAGTGCTGGTTTCCCCACAATGATTTTCCCCACCGTTTGCTCTTGTCCGCCACTTGAGACATTTCGAACTTTTTCGGTTCTACGGCGGAACTTTGTTTGCCTCTCGATGTTTTCCTCCATTTTTTATATTGGGTACTTCATAATCATCTCCCTGCCCTTTTCCCACATTATGTGGGGTCGGCACAACATGTGTTCTTCCATTCTCCTCTATCAGCCGTCATCTCAACACTCACTCCTTTCTTACTCTATATTAAATTTTCTATATTACTTATGTGACAGAATATTTCATTTTGTCAGGTAGGTACAATGCTTCACCAATTTGTGACCCCTCTATTATGGCGGTTTGAAGGTCACCAGTGACGCTGACCGTACAAGCCCAATGTTTTGAAGTAGCTTAGTTTGTAAAATGTATTACCGATAATAGCACATAGTAGGGTCTGGATGCAGGTCAGGGCAGGAGAACGCATCAGGGCAGGTGCAGTTGGCTTCCGAGGGCAGTGGCGTGCAGCCCAGCTCTAAGTAGAATCCAGCCATGAAGCACTCTCCAACCAAGTCAGTCATCACCATGCCGACCGCTGAAATTTTATATTTCACTATTTTTTATGCCAGAGACACGAAAGGAGTACTTTAAAGTTGATTTGCCCGAAAACTAAAGTTATCTTTAGGTTGGACAATTTTCATAATTGGACAAAATTCATGTTGGACAAAATTCCTAATGGACAATTTTCATAGATGGACAAATACTTTATTGGATAAAATTCGTGTTGGACGAAATTATTAATGGACGAAATTCGTGTTGGACGAAATTCGTGTTGGACAAAATTCTTGTTGGTCATTAGTTCTAATTGGACATTTTTGATTTTGGACATTAGTCGTGCAAAGGAGGCATGAGAGAGTAATTTAATGTTTCCCGCCAGTATTTCGGGCACTCTTCCTATGACCTCTTGTTAGTTCACTCACTAAATATTACGCAAATTGAAGAGCCCATGTTTAAAAAATGTACTTAAACAATTTACTTATTTATAAATACTTACCTAACTTATCGAAAATAAAATAAGTAGGTACCTAACATTTGATAAACTATAGTACCTTACCTAATATCTACTTGCCTGCTAACGTAATTTCATCATTTGCGGTGCAGGAGAGTAACTCGATAGTTATTCTTACGTGTAGATAAGTTTATCTATGTAGGCGGGGAAAACCTACTATTGGAATATTAAAACTCGGTTTACCAAGAATGTAAGTAAATAATTAAAACGTTAGTAAAACAAAGATAACCTTAGGAAAAAGTTACTTCTCAGTTAAAACTTTAACTTAAATAGGTATTATAAAACAAATCCTTACTTAAGGTCACAATTATGATAAATCAAGAAAGGGCAATAAACTACGGATCATCATGTCCAGGTTTAAAAATAATGTCAAAGATTTAATTCTGTCATTTTGGTTTACCTACATAATCTCGGATTTCCATCTAGCTTAAACTTTATACTTATTCTAAACAAAAATACTTACAGAGTAAAACAAAACACAACACAACCTTCATGGTCACGTTTGCAAGTAAAATGAGAAACGCGCGCGGCCTACGACGGGCCTAGTTGTAATGCGGCTCTCGCGCCAAGGTAGCGGTCACTGTTTGTTGTTGTAGGTGCAGTGCCTCGGACCAATGGTCCTAGTGCAGTGCAGTGTGACAACAATTTGATAAACGTGAACTAAAAATAATATGACCATGTGCGTGTCAGGCTTTGCTAAGCTCACCACACTCTTATTTATACAGGATGTAAAAAGACGTCTACCGAAGCCGCTAGGCTACCCCTTACCTACGTACAGCATCCCAACACACAACCAAATCCAAAAGGATTTTCCGAAAAACTCATTATATCCGGAGATAACAGCGTTTGAAGAGTACCTACTGTTTGCGTAGGTATGTTCTGGGCGCGTTGTTTTACGTAGATTGCTGGATTTTGAGTTTTAACTGTTTCTTTCCTTTATAAATGAAATTATTAGGTAGGTACTGGTGTTATTATGTTGTAATAGTAGTGAATAACCGAAAATAATATAAAATTACAAACCTAAGCCAGTATGGCGTGCAATATTTAAATTTATACAAAGAAAAATAAAATATTATATTCAAACATTCATTAGGCATTATTATTAGGCATAATTAAATTACCCCTAAATGAATTTTGACGGTCTTGGGCCTTTAAATAATAAGCTTTTGTCGTCTGGTAAAATAGCGAGGTGACCTTTATGACACCTTATGTTAAAGCATAAAAAAGCCTATTTATAGGAGGTCCTAAACATGAATGGTTCCTATCATTCCGATTCCATAAAAGTTGATTCCTGCAACGTCGAGCTGAGAGCGCCGTCTGATTACCGCCACGTCAGCCACGCTTCACCTTTTGGGTACGGGTTCTCCAATATCGATATTCTTGATTAACTTTTCGAATGCAGAACCTATTTTTATTTAATTAAAAGCTTAAAACTTCTAAATGACTTTTCGATAGATTGTAAAAAAGCTAACCCTAAAGGTGCATTTACATGGTGCGATACGATTTAGCATCGTGTAAATGCACCTTTAGTCTGTAACTAGCTTAAATTATCACGAAACATATTTACTTACCTACTCGCTGACCCGGCAAACATTGTTTTGCCATGTCAATTATTTTAAGTAAATATTTTGGTAGTCAAAAAAAAATAATTAACTTATTGTAAGTGTGTGAGGATGTTGCATAAAACTAAAAGAGAAAACTAAATAAAAAATTGAGGTAGACCTTTATGGCTATTTTATTTTCTTTTTTTTTTTTGACACCTAACTGACACTTTTTTTCTGAAACAAAACAAACCGAAGGGATCGGACCTCATTTCACAGCTATAATTTTGAATTGGAAAACAAAAACCTCTTTTTCACAGCTAAGAACATTTTAACACAACTTTGCTTTATACTATACTGTCCGTCGCAGTTTTACCCGCGGTCCCTCGGGAAAACTTCACTTTGCCGGGATAAAATATAGCCTATGTTCACCAGGGATATTGTTGAATGAACTTTTCAAATCGGTCCAGTAGTTTCGGAGCCTATTCAATTCAAACATAAAAGCAATCAAATCTTTCCTCTTTATAATATTATAGAACCTATAGATAGATAAATTAACTATTTTACGCGGGTTGTAAGTGTAACCCAATAAGTAGCTCAACTGGAAAAAATAAATACAAGCTCATAATAAAAAAATACTAGTTTTATTTTTTAAATAATAACAGTTATTGGTGTGATGTCATCGAGACACTATAACGATTAAATAAATCCCAGTTGTTTTAGGCCGTTCTCGTTTATCATTGTTCTCTTTTTGTATAAATAAATCCCAGTTGTTTTAGGCCGTTCTCGTTTATCATTGTTCTCTTTTTGTATAAATAAATCCCAGTTGTTTTAGGCCGTTCTCGTTTATCATTGTTCTCTTTTTGTATTTTTCTCTCCAGGAATATATCTTCTATGTTCTTCTTTACAAAAGAACAAGAACTTCGTATTCAGCAGAACTCCTCTCTTCTCCGTCGAATGGGTAATAGCAGACTCCGTGGCTTGATTGGATCTGAAAAGATAAGGTATTTTTCATTAAAAAAACAATATCTGCCCATGTCATCTGCATCATGTTTTTTTAATGAATAACATCTGAGCGCTTCCGTGCTTCGGAGGGCACGTTAAATTGTCGGTCCCGGCTATTTAAGTCGTTAAGCCATGACGGAAGCCTTAAGGCGGCCTGAAAACTTTGTCACCAGAGTTGGCCACTAACTCATACGAACTTACTTACTTACCTACCGGTCTTTTTTATTTATTTGTCCAGCATTATTCGTCCCACTGCTGTGCCCAAGGTCTCCCCCAAATCCTTCCAACCATTTCTCCATCAAAATCTCCCACCATTATCTCTTTACTCTCTAAAAAAACGTAAACCGGGCCACGACTGTAACCCTAAGGCGCGGTCGGTAGACATTCTCTCAGATCTTTTATATTCCAGATCCTTTGAAGATGTCTAAGTGGGATAGTCAGTGGCATTTCCAAATACATTTTTGATACGGGTCAATCAACTATTTTACCCACACAATTCTGTCATCGAGCACTTTTATTAGATCGTTCTTCGCGGGCTGGCAACTTGAAGACATGTATCCACATCTTGCAGAAGTTAGTATTCCTTTTCTCTCTACCGGTCTGTTATTTTGCAAAAATTATACAGCAGTGATTGACAGACGATCTTATATAAGTTTGAGCAGCGGACGATCTAATTTAAGTATGTCGCCATCTAGTAAATACTAGCTTCTGCGCGTGGCTTCGCCCGCGTGGTACTAACATTTTGAATAGCCTATATGCTATTCCAGGTCACTATCTATGCCTATACCAAGTTTCATCCAAATCTGTTCACTGGTTTAGGCGTGATTGATACACAAAAATACAAATATCCAAACAAACTCACAAACTTTCAGCTTTATTATATGAGTGGGATAGTAAGTTTACCTTGCCAGGAGTGGTGCATCCATCATGCGTGACTCTACCGAAGTAGAGCTTCTCCCCATCAGCTGTGACTCCGGCCTCCACCGCGCCCGGGGGCACAGCGCCACCGGTCGAGAACTGCCACGAAAACATCGATGGCACTAGAACCTGGAAACCAATCAGATATTTCTTAGAATAAAGATAGGCACTGAATTCTTTGCAGTAAGATTGCGTATAGTGACGTAAGATGAATAATTTTATAATTTTTTAAAGTGATAAACCACACGTAGGTATTTCATTTAGAAATGAAGTCTTATTCTTATAAGTCTTATCAAAATTATAGATTTAGCTAAAAGCAACATCTCTTCGTCTTTTGATTCTGAATGTGCATGACAATGAGCATGAGTTCACTGAGTGAAACGCGTAGATGGCGCTTACCGATAAAACCTTATCAAAAATTCGATTGTGACGATTAGTGTTCCGGGCACTCCGGCTGAGGAGGATCGTCTGATCGTTGCGGGTTTGAATCCCGTCGGAATCGAAAATTTTGAAGAAGTAGGAAGAATGAGAGTTGAAGAATTACTCGCTGGATAGTGCTCAATCTATCTATAGTTCTAAATTTCCACTTTTCCGTTGGAGACGCTAATATGTCGCATACTATAACATTGCTTTTCGAACAATGGAAGGAGCGGCACGAAGGACCATTTTGGATGTATTCTCTTATTACATATTATCAGCAAAATCCGTCACTTCAGTAGATTTAATAAAAAAATCTAGTAATTCGATAACTTTTATGCTCGTGTAGAAATTATTCATCTGTTCCTTCCGCTTTTTTCTCATTCAACTGTCTTAGAGTTGGCCACTGACTCATACAAACTTACTTATATAACACTCTCTTCATACTTTTTGTTGCTTTCATTTACCTCAAACTGGTCTTTCAGAATCTCTTCACCGCCATAGCAGATGTAGCAGGCGTTCTTGGAGGGGATGACCTTTGCTGGGAGGATATCTCCCTCGTGATGGGCTCGTCCTGCGTAGATCTCCTCACCATCTGTGTCATTTCCAACGCGCAGAGCGCCTGGAGGAATGCTCCGAAGACTCAGGCATGCTGGGACCCACTTGTATGTACCTGGAAGTTATGGAGTTGATAAGACTCTTTTCTGAAGCCAGAGTTTTTAGGGGCGTTGGGCTTTCAACTTGCAGCCTTATTGTCTAACTTGAAATTCATTCCAGTTGTCATCCCAATAGAGCTCAACTAATCACACACACAAAAACGACAATTGAAGTCCAGGGTACGTTTCAAATGTCGAAATGAAGCCGATGTCCATTGTCAGTTGAGTTACAATAGCCCTTCTGGTATGTTAACTTTTGCAAAATGTTTGCATGTGCACATGCTACTGAGAGAATGTCTAATGTGTAAAAGAAGATTAAGAACATAAGAGTTCTAGAAAGCAGTTTTCTTCTTCAGTCTTCTTGACTGACTTTCTGAAAGGAGATCGAAGGGTCTGAAAATTTTGGAAGTCCACCATTTCTGTCAAAGATAGTGCAGATTTATTAAGTGGGCGTTTTAGTGTAGTCATTTTGTAGTTTTTTTGGTAGAAATGAAATGAAATTTATTTGCCAGAAGCATGGTCATAATAGGTAGTTAATAATAAAATTGATATTATAATTAGTTCCACACACTTCACTGTACATACAGCATGCAAATAGAATTAGGTTTTAAATTATTTATACAATCTGATTTGAATTATTTACACCCAATAATTACATTACTAAAATTCATAAAACAAAAGCCCTAAATTATGTCAAACGATATGACTAAAACAGTATGATGGCATCTGTTTTAAGATAAAAACTTTAATGTTCTAAGTAAAATGATCCAGTTAGTAAAGTGCGAATAATGAATTAGGATACCAACTAAAACTGTCCTGTCTTTGTGGTAAAATAAGCGATGATTGACATTTTTTATTTAACACAAATATAAATACAAAAAGCTTAGGCCAAAACTCTTTACGGGTAAAGTTCACAAACTATGTTATCTGTTATCTTATCAGTCAATTGTTATCAGTCATGTTACCACAAAGACGGGCTTAAGAGGAGGGAAGGGAACCGTAGAGAGGATTGGCCCAACATCGGTCAACAATACAACTAAGCTGCGCGAAATGCAACAGGAATGACACCTTCCAATCCAAGTCATAGGTCTTCATCTGTTTGGCCTAATCTTCAAATTCCAAAGGAATAATGCCACCAGACGTTTTAAAGTCCCTTTCTGTTTTCTCAAGAGAGACAGTAAGTGGAATTAACGCTAGTTTCTAACAAAAAAAAAAGATTTTGATAAATTCTCAGTATCTCACCCTGCCCGCATGAACTAAATCGATAAAAGTTTTGCTACAAGATTGCTAAAACAAAAATACCAAGCATTATGAATAAGCTGTTTCTACGAAGGTAGGTAAGTAATCCATTTATCACCAAAACGAAAGCAAGCATGGATTAGATAACATTGATTAGCGTTCAAGGAATCACGGAATGCACTTTGAACTATAAAAAAATCTTATTACTGGTGAATTTACTCTGAATTCCTCATGGAAACCCAAAAGCGGTAGGATTTTTTCGCTACGCTCAAAGTCTATGGAAACCAATAATATATCTCTATTCATAGAACTG
This sequence comes from Epirrhoe alternata, assembly GCA_963565295.1. Taxonomy (NCBI): domain Eukaryota; kingdom Metazoa; phylum Arthropoda; class Insecta; order Lepidoptera; family Geometridae; genus Epirrhoe; species Epirrhoe alternata. The sequence continues at coordinate 10,655,600 of OY751386.1, read as the reverse complement.
TCATTATGAAAATCCTTATTCCTAGTATCTCTTCTATAAAATCCCATATTCCAGAAGGTGCCATTCCATTACCCTTAAAAAGGGTCATTAACTTACTCCACGGCAGCTCAACAGTCTCTCCGGGCAATTCCGGGACGATCTCCGCTGGTTCTGAGTTGTCGATGACTATGACCGAGTGTTCATTCTCAGTGGGAGGGGCAGGGTAGGGGTAGAAATAGGCAGGGTGTACGGGGTAGAACAGTACCCCCGCAGCAGGGTACATGGGGTGACCGTGGGGGCCAGGGGGACCGGGTACGCCGGGGGGAAAGGGGGGCGGAGGACCGCCATAGCCGTAGTAAGGACGCCCTGAACAGTTATTTATAATTATTAGGTGGAGAAACATTAAGTTTCGTCTATTTCTACCTATATATTTCTTGTGGTTTCATTGGAAATGATACATGAAATGTTGATAATATTATAAGGTAAATATGTACCTGTACCTACCTGCGGTCAGTATCTATGTGGTCAGAAAAATAGTGACTATTTATGACATAGCGGTTATGGTTACCTGGGTACCGACTGTACAGTTAATTAAAAAGATACATATATACCTACATTAAAAACAATGGAAGATATGTAATAAGTAAAACACAGCACAGCAAGTTTTAAAATAAGATATCAAACAATTTGAATCTAGATGTTATTCATTCCGCAGTGAAAATAACAACTCTACTTCGAGTTTATCATACATAGCTCTTGAGTCGTCCTCAATAATTCGTTTTACAAAACACCTGTGGCACTATTTACATAATGCGTCGTTGTTTATCATTACTAATGGGTATTATCTAGTTATCAGCAAATTCACAATACTCCTTATAAACTGATAATCTAAATTTATAAGTATTTTCTTTAAAACCGAGACCAGGAAATTGAAATAAGTTTACGTTAGTTCATCATCATCAATTGACTTTATCCGCTGCTGAGTAGGTATAGGCTTGTGTCATCCACTATGATCCTGTGCTAATCTGACCCATCGACGGCCCGCGACATGAACAATATCGTGTGCCCATCTGGCCCACGTTTCTGAGTAACACCTACCTAATAAAATATCATGATGAAGTTGCTCTTTCTTTATTTGCCCTTGATTACAAAGAACTTATGTGCAAATAGGTTGCAATTTATCTTAGCAAACATGACGTCGAAGCCTTTCATCATGCATTGTTTTATCCTGTTGTTTATTGACTGTCTCACCAGCCAGAACGTGATCTACAAGTTTATCTTTCAATAGATGGTAGCGGCACCTATTGTTGGGTTACATGTGTGGGTGACCTAGGTAGAGTCTGGGAAATCTAGGACCCTTAAAGTACGAATCTGCTAAATTGTAGCTCGAGTAACAACTACACCGAATAAGTACTTAGGTATCATAAAACATAACAAAAACATACCTACATCATCATTTTGCCTGCCCTTATCCCGCTTATGCGGGGTCGGCACAACATGTTCTCTTCTTCCACTCTCCCCTATCACTCGTCATCTTCGTATCCACTCCCTTCTTACCCATATCTTCTTTCACACAATCCATCCATCTTTTCTTTGGTCTACCTCTACTCACATATCCATCCACATTCAATAAAAACTTACCTACCTAGATTATAATTTTACGCAATATTACCTACCTATACCTACAACCTACCTTTCAATAATTCTATTTTCGTAAAAGATAAACCTTGATTGATAAGGCGATGTTGAATTTATAATCGGTAAGCTATACAGGATATACCTATTAGTATTTTTTTTTTTTACTTTTTCGACGAACATAGAACTTACTGTTTGAACCATAACCGCACTTTTTCTAATTTTCTCACAATTCCGAACCACATTCTTGAGAAACAGTGAATATTATCAGATAAACCATCACCTTATCACACGCTATCACCTACCTGCCATGTCGCTCGATGTTGCAGACTCAACTGACGGACAGCACAAACTGCTACGATATATATTTCCCAAATGTGTCAAGTGCGGCGACTGATAACAGTCAATGACATTAATAAATACTTAGGCGTACAACTTGGCTAATTATTAAACCTGTTAATTGTTATGGTTGAACTGCAGTTACCCGAGTGATAACAGAGGTAGCAACTCATCCAGTCACCGGACAAAATAGTTTTCCTAAAATTGATCCGATTTAGCATCATTCAAATTATATTCATAAATATGTGTGGCCAAGCTCGAAAGGGCTGTATTGTAGTGACTTGAAGATGAATCATTATAATTAATGCTTCTTTGAATTTGTGACGGCCTATCTGATAGATAAATTATACAAAAATAGAGGGTAAAAAAAACACGCAGAACACAACATTCCTAACCCTTTTTTATTCCATGAGTTTCACTTCGCGCAACTCTTCAGCGTGTTCATGACGACCAGCGCAACTCTGTAGAATTGCTCGATGACATCATCGTTGCTGCGTCTCTTGGAGATGGGTGTGCTTGCGTATGCCATCACTAGGTCGTGCAGCATATCTTTGACGATGTCACGCAGCACCATTGGCGTCGGCCGCTCATTGAGCTCAAAGACCCTTATCATAGCTATTTCCTGCTGGATATGTTAATAAAAGAGTTATACTAACTTATATAACTTTAAAAAAAAAACCTACATACCTACTTCAAGCACAACAAGAGGTTCTTCAACTTTACTATAGAATTAGCTGTTATCTTTACTTCTTCTCATACCCAATACCCAAGTAATCTTTCAGACATCATTCACGTTTACACCTAACTAAATTTAAAATTGAACCTTTGTTTTCCAGGAGATTAGCGCATCTGCAATACTTGTAGCGCCGTTGTCTGTAACCGTCTCCCGTAAATTGTGACGTAAGACGACCAGGTGGTGCCTCCGACATATATCTGTAATGATAACTCGTTAGCTCGATGCAAACCCACAAAATGTCATTAGGTTAATTACCCAGTTACCTAGACTACAATCTTCTTCATCATCTTTGCCAGGACAGTCAACCTTGTCATTGCATAACGCTTCAATGGGTATCGATTGATTAGTCGTCATCGATCCACCGCAGAAGTATCTGGTCAGTTTCGGTTCAGCAGGGCACGCCCGCATGCATGTCTTGGAGCATTTTTTAAGTGCGCATTTGTTTTCGCTGCACAAACATCCATCAGATGCTAGGATCATGTCGTTGCCGGTGTGAGAGCGCTTCATGGCAATTATTAGCTTGTCATTCACTGACATGAGGAACTTGTGAATATCATGCATCGACTCCATGCTGACAGCGAAGTATTTAGTAAGATCGTAGACTGTCATCATCGCCAAAAAGCATTGGTTCCTAAGAGACTTCACTGTGGTCACTTCCACATTCTGTCTTGAGGTTTGCTTCTGCAGATTCTTTACTAGTTCTTGTAAGTCGATTAATTTTCTTCGGATCGATTCGAATTGTACCGCTTTCGTTTTTATTGATATCATTTCGATTACGAAATTGAACAGATTCGCTGCTTCAAATTTTTCGTAGCCTGTGGCTGAAATATCCATAGGTACTAAGTTATAACCCGTTATATGTATAACGGGTTATAACTTAGTACCTATGGACTTTTACCTTAGTGCCTATGTAGGCACTAAGGTAAAAGTAAAGGAAGCAAAACAAAAAGGCCAGTAAGTTCCTAATACTTAGGTAAGTACTTTCGTTAGCAATGGTACCTAAACTAAAAATCCTACCTTTAGAACACCCGTTTTCGTCACTCTCGTCGAAGCAGTCGAGTTTACCATCACATATAAAATCTATTGGTATGGATTTCTGTTTGGTCACAGCATTACACTGCCATCGGTTTATTTGATATCTTTGCAAACATAAAGTTTCACAATCATCATTGCATCTCCCATCACAACTTTCTTCAACGCATTTACAAGAGTTTGGAGCCCATGTCGAAGTTTTTACACCTTCATAATCTAATTCTTGTAATAATGTTTCGTCTATATCGTCGAATTTAAGATCTTCAATATCGTCTGGCCTAGAACATAGGGTGCGCTGCAGAGCAGAAGAAAGCGTAGTGATAACCGCTGCAACCTCATGCACTATTTTCTTCATAGTTCCTGATTCCGAATATTTCATCGAATTCGACTTCGGTTGAGTCATGTTTGCATGTTTCTGAATGAATTTTAGTTGTTTGTTTAGGACATGGTTCAAGATTTCATTTTGTTTTGATAGGAGTGTATCATTGATTTGTGATGAGTAACAATTATCAGAAATGGAACGATCTACATCCGACATTATTTGACTGGCTTCTCGGACTTTATCAACACCTAGGGAATTACACAAAAATAACGTTAGAAGAATAAGTTGATTTGATACACTTGTAGATATTGAAGGTTATTCTTTACCTTGTATCGCGCAATTTTGTTCATCTGTATGGTCAGAGCAATCATTGATTCCATCACATAGTTTTTCAACGGAACAGTGCTCTTTGTTTCCACACTTTATGATTCTTAGTTTATGTATTTTATTGCATATGATTGCATTTTTATTTAAACATGGTAATTTGAGCGTAACGTTTTTGGTGTTTATCATGTTAGTATTATCATCATGATTATTTATTTCTGTGCTTTTTGGAGAATTTTCAGACTCCAGATTTTTATTGACATCGATGGTATCGGTAAATTGAAATTCCATTCTTCTTGCATCAGGTTTATTTGAATTTTTCTTAACAACAGCTTCTTCTTCCCTCATTCTCATATTTGTTATCGCTCTTATGTTCGTCTTGGATGCATCTTGAGGATGCATTGCGGCATGTTTTTTGAATGCTGCATTAATTACCTTCTTTTGAATATCACTTAAAATAAAATCACGTTCTTCAGGAGTTTTTGCATCTTTCATGGATGCATAAGTAATCGCATGAACTTTTGAAGCAGTTTTTTTCATTAATTTTTCCCTATTGCCTTGGTTCTTCCTATAATAGTCAGGGTCGATTATTCCCTTGGGCCCCTCATTGCTACTATCATCCCAAACATCATCTAAATTGTTAGTTTTGTAATTTTGAGCAGTCAGTGACCTAACGCCGTCCATTATAAGTGCCACATATTTTTCACTATTAGAAGGGCCGAGAAACTGTGATGATTTCCTTAACCTTTCTTTAATATTTGTCATCATCTTTTTCCTCTCTTGGTTCGTGATGTTTGTAAAGGATGCTAGAGTAAGATTTAGCACTTTACCAAGAATTCCTTTAACAACTGCTGACTTAGCATTACTTATACCCTGCGCTGCAAGTAAATGTAAATTAAAAGATTTATGTACGACCTGCTGTTCTTATTATGTCGTCAACCCATCTAGCCGCCGGACGACCTACTCGTCTGTAGCCCTCCCGGGGGCACCACTCGGTAATCACTCTGCTCCACCGGTCATCACCGCGTCTGGCCAAGTGTCCTACCCAACTCCACTTTAGTCCCAATATTCGCTTGCTGACATCGCTTACTTTAGTCTGCTTGCGAATAAAGTAAGCGGTATATATGACGTCAGGTAGTGTGGTTGTAGATGAGATAAGAGTAGGTATCTGAGGTTGTTCGGAGAAGTGGATTAGTTGCATATGCTTAGGTTGTACAAAGTAGGTAGGTAACCTATACTATTTAGGTGCCTAGTAGATAGCAGGTACCTACCTAATTACTTAGGAATCTAATAAATAATCTTACCATGGCCGAAGAATAGAGATATGGTTAAACATAATATAATAGGCCCGAATAAATTTCTCGCCATATTATCCGTGTTGCTGCAGAGTTTATAGTTAGCCCATTATGATAAGGCTAGGTAGGTACTAGGTATAGTACCTACCACATAATTATTACCTACCAGAATAAAAAAGATCATTAAAACAAAATAAAACCCAGCCCAGCTATTAAAAACCCAATTTCATTTTTGTGTAGGTACCTTACCTACCTACTTACGAAGGACGTTTTAGGTATTTCACGAACGGACCATCTAACCGCGTGAATCAGAAATTTGGGAAATCTCGCATGAGCCCGCATACAGAATGATCATTCCGTGAGACAGAGATAAATCGTTCTCAGGAGATTAGGAGACTAGGTATTAGGTAGCACAAAGTACAGTTTATTACATGGAATAGAGACCAATCTTCGACCCTAAAATGGGTTATCAAAGTCAAAGTAAAAAATCATTTATTCAGTAGGACCGCAGGGATCACTTAGAATAGTCTTAAAACTAATTTTACTCCTGTTCTTTCGCGACCAATACGGTGAAGAATCAGGGCAACAAACACGGTCTGGAGCCTATCATTCTTTTAGGTAATCCATGGATCCATTGAGTTGGAGCAAGTCCCAAGCTTTTTTGTCACTATCACTTGCGACGACATCTATCTGGCCATACATAAATAAATATAGTAATAAACCTATGACTAGTGTTAGAAAACTATGATTTAAATCAGACTTACCAACAATATTTTCTTGTAGTTTGTCCCTCACAATGTTCGTTGATTTATCCATCGAAGATTCAAAATTATTGAGATCTGGAAGAAAAATTACATGTCATGATTTATTTATTTCATGTTCAAATCACACTAATATAATAAAGCTGATAGTTTGTGAATTTGTTTAGTTTTTGTATGTTTGTGTTTCAATACCTAAAACAGTGAATCGATTTGGATGAAACTTGAAATAGGCGTAGATAGTGACCTGGAATAGATAGATAGATAGTGTTTATTGTTGAAAAGATCACATTTTTTCTGGTTGGTAGTCTTAAATCCTGAGTTTATATAGATGCCAGAGTTCTCTAATATAACTGCACACGCTCAATACTTATACACACACAGGCACAGCAGATAGCAGGCTATTCAAAATGTAGGTTCCACGCGGGCAAAGCCGCATGATAGTTTTAAATATATGCTTTTAAATTTAGATTGAAGGTTACCTGATGATGTTGATGGCAGATTGAGAACTTCTTGTTTTGGCTTTACATTATCATATGTTAATCTCTTCAGTGACAATGGTACTGAAAGAAATAAAGTCACAAAATTAAAATAAAACATCTAAGTAAGTACGTAAATCTAAACGGGAATGATATACACGCAGGGACTGATTTAGAGGAACATACTAAATTATAACTTATTTCAATAAATAAAAATAATAATGCTGGACATTTCACACAGCATCATCTAGCCCCAAACTAAGCAAAGCTATGGGAACCAGATAACTGTTAAACTACATAAAATTATACTTTTTGTTTGTAAATACATACTATACATAGAAACACCCAAACCCGAGATAAATATATGTAGATCATACAAACATTTATCCCTGGCGGGGATTGAACCGACAAACTTCTGCTTTTCAAGCGCGCTTTCTCCCACTGCACCACAGATGTCGTCAATGTGTGTTTAATGCGTTTTTATTGGGAGCTAATTTATAGCACTACTTACTCGATTCAGAGATATTTTTCTGTGGAATCTAGAAGGCTTTTATTACAAATCTTATTTACTCTAGGAAGTTTCTAAAATTTTGTTATTTTCCTTTAAATCAGTCCCTGAGTATGAATGAATGAACACTTTATTGTACACCAAGAAATTAACGAAAACAAAACATTGAAAACAATTACAAGTTCATTAGTACAATGGGCGGCCTTATCTCTGAAAGCGATTTCTTCCTGAGTGGCAACCTGAGTGTACTTAAAGCAATGTGGAGTACTATGAAATAAACATTGATGATTTATACTTACAAACCTGGCATATTTTTTGTTGGCACAGCAATGTTGCTAATTCTGTTATTACGGCACAGATATTTATCTTCGAAGTGTGAGTGACAAACACGGCGGTACTTGAATATGTGCTCATCTTCTAAGCCCAAGATATCACTCCCTATTGCATAAAGCCATGTGTTGAAGCGGTCTCTATTACTTTCAGGGTTTGGGAACCCATGAAGCACTTTATGCATACCTAAAATAAATAATTGTCTTTAAAATGGGAAAATAACGAATAGTTCGCCCTAACTGAGATCTTACAGTGGTACTTACTTAAAAACAGGAGCTCTTGTTACAATGATTTCGTAATTTTTCATCTTTTTGTCATATTTTATAAGCAATCCTAAAATAAGAATAAAAATTTGGAATGTACAAATAAAGTCCTTTCATATGACACCCCACTCAATTATATTTGTGTAACTTACTTTAACACCTTGGGAACCCAATATCTCAACCCCTTGAATGATTATGCTCTTAATATAGGCTCCACAGAAAAATTTCATTGTATGTACAACTATTGACCTACCAAGAGCCTACCAAGCAAGTCATATAACGTAAATTATGTCTCACATACCTCCACTCTCCTTACACCCTGGAACACAGCAGTGCTTGTCTGAAGACATGGTAAACAAAACAGAGTCCTAACTCAAACACAACAAGAACCCTATGTCAAGCTCTACACTAGGAGCCTAGTCTCCTAGTCGTATCTTGGTCCTATCTTAGTGGTGAAACCTCAAGTGTGAAACAATACAGATACATAGGAGTCCTATCTCAAACACAACAAGAGTCCTTTATCAAGCATTACAGTCTTCTATCTTAGTTTTCGTAACACCCACAACTTCTGTATGGATTAGCCGGAGGAACTTTAGCTCAAATTCTCAATTCAACGACGAATGCACAACGTAAAACAGCACTGCAGTTAGTAATTAAAAGAAGAAAAGAAGAGAATGAAACCGCGCCGGCAGAGGTAAACAAAACGTAACCGGTAACGTAAAGTACAATAATAATGACATTGACAATCAACCAACCATTACAGTTACACTGACAGACTGAGCTTTTGTGCTGCTTTCCCTGATGTGCTTCTGTCAAAAAAGGTCATGACTCAAAAATGGCGTAAGACTCAGAGATTAACCTAGCGCAATTATTTGACGAACACTTGACATTGGCAGCAATAACCTAGAAAACCCTGGAAAAAAAGTGTGCATGCGGACGGGGTGTCCACTTTCAATATTCCAGATCTAAAAAATCTAGAAGAAGAACCCTCAGAGCAACGTTGACATTGGCAAAATTATGACACATTTCCGTCACAAACGCCAGATTAAAAAAAAGAAGGAGAAGTAGTTATTAGATAATTCGATCGTAACCTCAAAAATAACCAACATCAATAAAAAGTTAAAATAATTTTAGAATAACTTCGTGTTTTTGTTTAGGGACACAAATACAATAACAATGAATAACTCTATATTAAAGCTGGCACAGGTAAGAAACATTCCTAAATTATCAAATCCCGGAATTCACCAAATGGTTTTGTAAACAATGTATTTATTTTCAGTCCGGCGTAGGATTAGCTGGTTCCCTAACGAAGTGGATACCCGTATTAGCATCCCAGTTACACACATCGACTCCGCTATGCAGAGTGGTATCTGGAAAGTACAGAATTACCAAGAAGCGCGATAGGCCTCTAACTTACGAGATGGCTAACGCTCCGCATTATATCGCCCATCGCAAGTCTTGGAACTCTTGGAATTCCTGTAAGTTTATTTGGTCTGATACAAGTTAGCCAGATTCCAGCAGCTAGAACTTGGATGAGTACATGAGACTTTAAAAGCTTCCCTTGCTGCATTTTTTTGAACTCACTGAACCATAGGTAAAATAATGTCCCAGTCTACTATGTATCGATCTATAGGTCATTTATTTCTTTATTTATAAGAATTAGAAGTAACATTACAGTTGGTACAATGCGCTACATCTATTTACTCTTAATAAAATGTATAAAAATAAAATGAATATTGCACACAATAAAAGAGAAAATATAACAAAACTTAAGTAAACTTGTCTAGGCTTCTAAAATTTGAAACATTTATTTTATTTATTTATTTATCTTGCTGCAGTCTATTTGATAAAAGGCATGTCAACAATAAAATTTAATAAACCAATATTTTGCAGCCAGCTTAAAGGATGGGCTTCGCAGGTCAGAAACGGCTGTGGAAGATGAATTCATTAGGAGGTTCATGACTGGAACATGGCACGGCCTGGTTTGCAGCGAGGTGAGATACATGTAAAACCCTTGGAATGTACAGTAAGCACAACCAATCTTTAATGTACTCTGAAGTTAGGTGCACTAAACGATTGCGCAGGTTTGGTAGAGTAGGTGAGATAGGACAATGCAACAAACTAAGCGAGTGAGCGAGGCAGCTATACACTGTCTTCGTCTTAAAGGCTTCATCAAAAATGGGTTCTGCTCAACTACTTCAGAGAGCTAAAGATTGGTTGTGCATACTGTAACTTAGAACTACAAAGAAAACTTTTGCATCCTTTTGCAAGAAGTTATCAACTACAGCACAAAATATAAGGAAAGACTAAACAAGCACACTAAAAAAGTGTTGGCTAAAAACCTACTGAATGACCAAAGCACAAAACGCCTCAAAAGATGGGACATACTCAACCTAGATCAAAGAAACTGAAAAGTTCAACCACAATTATTAGGGCAGCTCAATGGAGCTGCTCCTAAATCTCGTCCCCCAGAACAAATCTGATCATGGCTAACGAGCCGATAGCAGATATAGAGAGAGAAATAAAAAAAAAAATCCTTTTGCATAACGATTTTGTAATTTAAAGTGGTGCCATTCAAGAAAATAAAATCTATTTATATTACAAATGCATAATATGCTAGCCTTGTGAGCTTCTAATTCCTAATAATAAAAGATACAAACCATATGAACCCCCAAGAACTTAAGTTATTGGTTACCTCATCAATATTGTAACCTATTGTCAGATAATTTTAACATTGCCATTTTGTTTGCAGGTAATAGTCAAGCGTCAATTCAATCACATCAGAGTAGCAGCTATAATCCGTCGTGCCGTCTCACCCACGAAGATGTATTTCCTCCTTGGCTATACAGAAGAACTCCTTGCCAACTGGCTGCAGTGTCCCGTGACTTTGGAATTGCAGACTGTTGATAGCTTTAAAGATGTTGTGTTCAAGTATATTTAAATAGTTGATTTATTAGTAGTGCCAGGTATTTATAGAATTAAAATGTTGTACATAGAAGTTTTTTTATTCAGTTAATAATTTCACTTGATGGAATTTAGGAACAAGATTTATTAGGCACTAGTTACTGCGCGCGGCTTTGACCGTATGGTTCCAACATTTTGAATAGCCTTTAAGCTATTCGGTCACTATCTACACCTATTCCAAGTTTCATCCAAATCAGTTCACTTGTTCAGATGTGATTGAAATACAAACTTTCCGCATTATTATTATTAGTAGGATATTTGATAGTATTCAGTTTAAAGAAATGAACCTATTGCATTCACATAAAAAAACCTATGAATGTCTGAAAACATGACGAGAGTTACTCTGACTTTTCCTCGTATTTGTACTTCATCGTAGTACATGGAAGTAAAACATCCACTTGTCCCCCCTAGTAGTAATAGGTGGACAAAAATCCATTCTTCCTTACCAGTACTAAATCGTTTACGCCATTCCTTCCGGTTCAACGCATCCAAATCCAAACTCTATGCTGCCTCTTGATGTCGTCCACCCATCGCGCAATTGGACGTCCTCGACTTCTTTGTCCGGTTCTAGGCCACCATTCGGTCAAAGTCTTACTCCACCTGCCGTTACTTCGTCTGGCCAAGTGTCCTGCCCAATTCCATTTGAGTTCTATTACCCTGTTTCCGACGTCTTGAACTTTAGTCAGACGACGGATTTCGGCATTAGGAACTCGGTCTAGCAGGTTGATACCGAGCATGGAACGCTCCAAGGCTCTCTATGCAACACGTACTTTGTACACAGCCTCCTTAGTGAGCGCCCATGTCTCGGCACCATACGTCATGATTGGCAGGACACATTGGTTAGAGACGAGTTTTCAGGCATTGTGGAATTTCCTTTGACCGGTAAATGTTTTCATGCTTTCCAAAAGCCGCCCATCCAAGCTGAATCCTCCTAGCGATCTCCCGAGTTTGATGCTCTTTGGCAAAAGAAAGTATATGACTACGATAAAGATACTTATTGACCTTCTCTAGTTTCTCGTTTCCGACCATTACAGCTGAATTCGATGAAACAAGAGAGGCTTAATAATTTAAGTAGGTATAAGTATTCCAGGTGTTGAAAAATAAACAATGCATAAAATTCATATTATTTTATAATTTGATTCATTCAAATATACATAATGTGTCAACAAACAAACAGCGAGACCACACCATGCTCATCACATCACAACACTCCGCTCGATCGCCTGCGAGCCGCGAACTTCTGCACATACGCTTTGTACTTAACACTATCGCACGCACACTGCTCTGTCTCGCGATTACTATGCTTTTAAATGTTACATTCGATTCTTAAGGCCATTACGTTTATTGCTTCACGGTGCAAAGATACAATTATACAAAATAGGATACGCCCAAGACAGAACAGTGTCGGTACACACAACTGACAATAAAATAACATGCCATATTGATAGTTTTAACTCTTATAGGACAATGGCGTCTCTCTCGAATAGTTCGGTATCACAAGACTGTATTTGTTCTTATATTCTAGTGAGTTAATATTTCGCTCTTATTCATTACGTCACTGTATAACACGTTTAGTAAAGTCGTTAATGTGCCTCAGAAAATATGTTAACAATCATTGATAATAAGTCTCAGACAGTCTTTCGTATTGAGCTAGTTCGATAGTGCCAGTGGAATGTAGAACACAGTTCTAATGCTTGCAGCAGCCCCGCTGCGCGCGGCGCTCCTGTGTGCGCAGAAGTCCACACGTCCACAACTTACGACCGGTAGCTCGTTAAGCATTAATTGATAATCGAAATTACATATTTACAAATTAATATACAGAAAGGCTTGTGGTAAATTCGAATTATACTATCCAAAACTTTAAAGCTGATAAACACAGTTGAAACTTCCCGCGGGACTAAAACACAAGACCGTAGCATAAAATAAAAGTTGATGGCGTTAATTACAAAATTATACATACGAACGAACGAAGACGGTAAGTATTATACAAATATGTACAAATAAAAAGTTTATATTCCTGTTGGAATATTAATTAATCACAGAAATGATGATGTAAAAATATCAAAAACTAAATGATAACACCTAGTTAGAGGAAGGATCAACGGTGCCAAAATGAACGTCACAATTTTGGATGGCATCACTTTCGCTTGTAAATGAGTAATTTATCTAAGGTACAGTATTTTGTAATGTGCGGTCAAATTCCTATTACAAATACACAATGCTAAAACTATTAAGTAAATGTCCATGAAAATTGTATTAAAAATAAGAGATCATATTGTTCTACTACAAATAATTTAACATGTTGTAATAAAGCTCTCCGTTATTATTCATCATTTCTATTGGCTCTTCAATACTGCAATTCGGTAAATAACAAATTCGAATACATTTAATAATATCTCTTATCTATTATTAGTGCAAAAAATATGTTCTAGTTTGCCTGAATTAATTAGATTCCAAAGACGAGTAATATTTCAGACTAAACCTTAACAGAATCGCAATCCGTTTAATTCTGTTTTTTAATAAATCTAGAATAAGACGATCTTAGTCACTTAGGTAATAAAGTAGAGGCATAAAAGAATTGATCCAAGGTATTTTGCTCAAAAAATATGCATGCAATTTTGATGACAAAAAAATTGATATCCATTATACCTTACTTGAGCATTAATATGGTGAATGAAGAACAAAAATGAAAATAGGATCCTAAAATAAATAATGACCTGACTTGACGTAGGAACCCTAAAAAGGATAATTTTTTGTACTGCTTAAAGAGCCATAAGACAAATTTTATAGGGTCTTTCATTTTAAACTAACTATATTCAGGAATTGGGTTCAACAAATAAATAAAAAATATTAATGTTTTTTTTGTTTTGCTTTGAAAATCTCGAGAAAATCGATAGACGATCCTTTTAATTGATTGTTGCTTCACGTCGCACGCTCGAATGGACTAAGTTATACAAGTATAACTTAGTCCATTCGAGCGTGCGACGTAATGTTGCTGCGCTGCGATTGGTCAACGTCTATTCTCCTTGAAAATGTTATGCAACATGTCATAAAAAATCAATAAAAGATACTTTTTGAAGTGAAAACTTATAACGGCTTAGGAATTAAATTGATACGGTCAAACGTCTATTTACATCCCTAAAATGAAGCCCTGTCAGTTTGTGTAGTTTAAAATGAAAGACCCTGTATTTAAAATCAGCGACAAACATGCGAGTTGGTTTTGTTTTGTACCAAAATACGTTGCTTATTATCCCTTGTTTTATTTGCGTTCACATGACTAAAAAAGTAAATTGAGTATGAGTATAAGTCGCGTCACTTAAAAAGAACGCTGGAAAAAAGTGGAGGGGGTATGATTGCGCATGGGTACACTCGCGCACGAAAGTACTCAACCTACTGTTTTATTTTTGAACTAGCCTTTCGCTTGCAGCTTCGTATAATGGTTAATTGGTAGGTACATTCAAAAATATTAGATTGAGTTATCATTAAATAGAATTAAAAACATATATATTTCCGTAAATAATGTTTAATCGTATTAAAAACATTAAAGATAATGTTGAAACTCCTTCCTAGTGGTCCGAATCTTTTGAACCTTTTACAACTTTATGAACGTTTTGTTGCATTTGTTGTCCGTTTCATACCTACATTGTTTTACAAAATCAAAAGCATTATTATCAACCTTTCCTTTCATAGAGCAATATACCTACGTCATAAATATTTTTCAAATTTTTTTATGTAAAACGATTTCGTAATTAAAAACTTTTGTGCGCGATGGTATTTTGAGGGCGAAAGTAACGTGGACACAGAGCGGAAGGCAAATGCCAACTGACGAACCAATAGCGCGCTGGAAAGTGTGTGGCGCGCGACCATCCCGCCCCGCGCCTCACCTCGTACCGTCAAATGGACCTATAAAGCGTGCATGGCGCAGCTTGACAGCCAGCGTTCTTTTTACGTGACGCGAACTATGTGTTAATAGATAAAAATTTGTATCTGTTAAACTATAATTATTGCTAAGGTCATAAGGGAATTATTATGCTTCCTAAGAAATGATTGCAACACAAATATTGCAACTAAAGGCAAACTTTACTTCAATGTCTATTGACAAGCACGTTATTCAGATTATTCAGATACGTGTGCACAGTGAATAAAGGCGTTGAATTGCTTCTACGTCTGCTATTAATTCTCATTTTAACTGATTTATATTCGTTATGCTCGCTTTTTCCTTTACTTGATAAAAAAAGTAAGTTCGTATGAGTCAGTGGTGACTCTGGTGACGGAGTTTTTAGGCCGCCCTTATATAGCCGGGACCGACAATCTAACGTGCCCTCCGAAGCACGGCAGCGCTCAGATGAGAATGGCGGTCACCCATCCACTTACTGACAGTTTAGAACATTGCTTAACTTCAACGATCTATCAAGAACGACGAAGTAAGCACGACCATGAGCGCTTCAATTTGACGATTTTCAATTTATTTGAAAAAGATAATAGATCATCATCATCAGCCTATATCAGTCCACTGCTGGACATAGGCCTCCCCAAATGAGCGCCATTGCGCCCTGTCCTCAGCTCGACGCATCCAGCTTCTACCAGCAACCAATCGCAGATAATAGATATCATGGAAAAAGTATTTTTAGTTCGATTTCCAAATATAGTTGAAAGATTCCAAATTTTTCTAGGATAATTTTTTTTTTACTAATGACATTATTGTACGAGTGCTTGCGCTTGCGCTCGAGTGCTTGCGCTCGAGTTTAGCGGTTGCCCCCCGCTTAGTGCTCTAAGTCTGCCTCGGCTCTTAGCAATCCACCCCCGGTGGCGAGGCAGCAGGGCAATGTGGATGGCCTTAAAGGCGACGTTGGGGGACATTTAGACATCGTCGGCTAGATACAACTAGTATTCCCAAGGAGGGTTGACGTCGGGCAGGCGGCCGGTCATAAAAACACTAAGCCAAAACCCCCCTACAACATGGATCAAGTATGTAATATTATGCGCGATAATGTTAGGGCGTACCCCCGAGGCGACGCGCAGGCGCAGCACCCGGCGCCTGTGGGAAATGGACGAGGGTTGTCGCACCAAGGACGGGTGCGACGTAAGAAGCGAGTCCAGGAAGTAAGATTGAGGATTGCTAGTTGGAACGTAGGTACGATGAATGGAAGAGCAAGAGAGTTAGCGGATGTTCTAGAAAGAAGAAGAATAAATGTGGCTTGTCTGCAAGAAACGAAGTGGAAGGGATCGAAAGCTAGAGAAATTGGAGTGGGTTACAAGTTTTATTACTGTGGAAGCGATGGGAAAAGGAATGGTGTGGGAATTGTACTAGATAGTGAACTAAAGCAGTGTGTGACGGATGTTAAAAGGATGAATGATAGAGTAATAGTTGTTAAGTTAGTATTAGGAGATTTAGTTTTAAATATAATGAGTGTGTATGCACCCCAGAGTGGATGTGAGGAAGCAGTGAAAGATAAATTTTGGGAGGATTTTGATCGGACTGTGATGGGTATACCAGATAATGAGGAACTGTACATTGGTGGGGATTTTAATGGGCATGTGGGAAGAACGAGTGGAGGTTATGAGAGAGTGCATGGAGGGTGGGGATGGGGAAGCAGGAACACGGAGGGGGAGGCTCTGCTACAAGCTGCTTCTGCGTTTGACCTAGCAGTAGCTAACACTTATTTTCAAAAGAAAGATCAACATCTAATTACTTATAACAGTGGCAACCATTCGACCCAAATTGATTATTTCCTTGTCAAAAGAAATAGACTAAGTGTAGTCAAAGACTGCAAAGTTATACCAAGTGAATGTCTCGTCTCTCAACACAGATTAATATTATTAGAAATAAAAATGATAATCAAACAATTACAACGCAAAGCAAAACCCCTGCCGAAAACTAGATGGCATATGATTGAGAAGAGACAGTATGCAGTGAAATTTCAAAAACAAGTAGTAGATAGAATGATAGAGATGAAGGACATGGCAGAGAAATCGGTGAATGAGAGTTGGATAGAGATGGCAACATGCATTAGAAATGTGGCGAAGGATGTGTTTGGGGAAACGAAAGGAAAAGGAAAGATTGATAAGGATACGTGGTGGTGGAATGAAGATGTACAAAAGGTATTGAAAGAAAAGAAGAATGCATTTAAAGAATGGAAAAGTGTGGAAGGAGATAGGCAAATGAAAGAGAATAAAAGAGCAGAATACATGGAGTGTAAAAAGAAAGCTAAGAAAGCTGTTGCTGTGGCGAGGTCTACTGTACAAGACAAGTTGTACAAATCACTGGAAAGCCCCCACGGACAAAAAGACCTGTTCAGATTAGCAAAAGAGAGAGAAAAGAATGCAAGGGATATTATTCATATCAAATGTATAAAAGATGACGTAGGAAAGGTTTTGACCGACGATGAAAGAATAAAAGAACGTTGGAAGGAATATTTTGGTAAATTATTGAATGAAGAGAATGATTGGAGCGGCATGGTCGAAAATTTACCAACAAATATTGGTGTGGTAAAAGAAGTGAGTGTGGATGAAGTTAAGAAAGCTGTGCAAGATATGAAGAATGGAAAAGCTGTGGGACCAGATGGAATACCAGTGGAAGTATGGAAATTTTTGAAAGCGGATGGATGGAAGTGGCTGACTTTATTCTTCAACAAGTTGTTACAAGAAGAGGCGATCCCGGACGAATGGTGCAACAGTTCACTGGTGCCCATCTTCAAAAATAAGGGTGATGTACAAGATTGTAACAACTATAGAGGAATAAAGCTCATGTCACATAGTATGAAAGTTTGGGAGAAAGTTATAGCGAGACGTATGAGAGAGGAATGTGAGGTATCACAAAACCAATTTGGGTTTATGCCTGGGCGCGGTACCACGGACGCTATATTTGCGCTACGTCAGCTCTGTGAAAAATACAGGCGTGCGCACAGAAATTTACATATGGTGTTCGTGGACTTGGAGAAAGCGTATGATAGGGTACCCCGGGCGGTTCTGTGGTGGGCGATGAAAGTTAAGAGAGTGCCTGAGAAGTACATAAAGCTAATTCAAGCTATGTACGGGCGAGCGAGTACACATGTCCGATCCGAGGCCGGAATTACAGACAATTTCAATGTGGCGGTAGGCTTGCACCAGGGATCGGCTTTAAGCCCTTATTTGTTCCTCCTGGTAATGGATGCTCTGACATCAGACATACAGGAGGAGGCACCCTGGTGCATGCTGTTTGCGGACGATATTGTTCTTGTAGGTGAAGATGCAATCGAGGTCCAGAGCAGGCTGGAAAAATGGCGGGAGAGACTGGAAAACGTCGGCTTAAAGATCAGTAGGACCAAAACTGAACATCTGTTCTGTGACTTTGGTGGTCCTTCCAGTTTCTCTCCAATCGCCTTAGACGGTGTATCCCTACCAGCTTGCACCGACTTTCGGTACCTTGGCTCTTTTATCCAAAACGACGGCGAAATTGATCGGGACATCAAAAATAGAATGAATGTGGGATGGATGAAATGGCGACAGGTCTCTGGTGTTATATGTGATCAGAAGATGCCCCTTAAACTCAAGGGGAAAATATACAAATCGATCATTAGACCTGTCGTATTGTATGGATCAGAGTGTTGGGCAACCAAAGTGACGGATGAAAGAAGAGTACATGCGACAGAGATGAGAATGCTGAGATGGATGTGTGGAGTAACTAGAATGGACAAGATAAGGAATGAGTACATCAGGGGAAGTTTGAAAGTAGCGCCAGTGACTGACAAATTGAGAAGTGGAAGGTTGGCGTGGTATGGGCATGTCATGAGGAGGGATGAAAGTCATATAACACGACGAGTGATGAGTATGAATGTGGATGGATATACCGGTAGGGGTAGGCCTAAGAAAATATGGATGAACTGTGTGAATGCGGATATGTTAGTGAAAGGAGTGAGTTCTGATATGACGAGTGATAGAGGGAAATGGAAGAAAGAAACATGTTGTGCCGACCCCACTTAGTGGGATAAGGGCAGGAAGAAGAAGAAGAAGACATTATTGTACAGTATTTTAACAATGTATTTAAAGAATCTTGACATGATGGGTTATTAAAAGGCAGTAAAGAAGCATTTCAACGCCAATTATCAACAGTATTTATCCTACATCAATTTACAAAATACGAACAAGATCATCATGATATGATTTTAACATCTATGTGTACTTAGAAAAAAATAAACCCTAATAAACTTGACATAAAGTTATGTCATGCATAACCATACACATTTTTAGTTTATGCATGACATAATTTTAGGTCAAGTTTACTAGTAAGGGCCATAGTGTATGTAGTAAAATTTGATTCATATAAAAAAGTGAAATTCAATTTAGGTACCCTAAACGTATTAATTCAGTAAAATATTGTACCCCTTTCATGATTTGGCCTTTTCACAATACGTAGATACAGTTAGCACCGGAAGTTGATTAAATAATGGTCTTCGTTGATAAATCACGTCAACTTTCGATGATATCTGCAAACCGATGGACTATAAGAGAGACGAAACCTTATCACAAACACGTAAGTAACATTAAAATTAATCAGCACCTAAGTTTATTTCAATAACTACAAAAATTATAATGACATACATATTCGATAGATGTATGGACTACGCTTAGAAAACTAAGCAGTGGTCCAACAGTTTGTAACTTGCGTAAATTATGTAAAATATCACTATTGCATATTTCGATCATACAACTAACGCTTCCCAACAAAAAATATGAATCGCTTGTCAAAACGATACTTCTAGGCTCTTACTTATAAACTTGACATAAAGTTATGTCATGAATAACCATGAATAGCCATAGAAACTAGTTTAGGCATGACATAACTTTATGCCAAGTGTATTAGTAAGGGCCCTAAATTTTAGCTAGAAAGAATACAGTAGACAAGTGCCTTATCCAACATGCAAAAGCGTTAACGAAATGTTTGATGATGACAAGCACTCGTCAAACGTTAGTCAACGTTTTGCGCTTAGGATTGTCTCGCGTTTTCCTTTGAAGCTGCAGATAATATGACTAGGCTATTAAAACAGACACAAGTGTTTAGATATCCGCAGCTAAGGTAGCAAATTCAGAAACAACAGTTGATCTTCACCTCAGATCGCAGTCGTAAATCATTAGTACTTCTAAGAGTTCTGAGGAAGTTGTATGAATAAATCTATTGCCTTTTATAGTTTGCTAAACGACAAAATATTTAGACGAGAACGAAAGCATATCTACAATAATACCGAACCAAGTACATTTATTGAAATATAAGTGGAGAGGACGACAAAGGGACGTCTCTGATTTATAAAAAACCTATTAGTAAATCTAAAAATGGATCATTGTTTTAGTAATTTTGATTGGCCCTTCCATCGGTGACATTGACCAGAATACTGAATCGTTATACTAATTGACTAAAAATAAATTTTGTGAATTTTAGTCGCCATAAAAAAACGGCCACTATATTTTTATATGCCTAATCTACTTACTACTAAAAGGAGACGTCCAGACGTGATCAAATGCACGCGAAGTAACGATAAATTATTCGTAACTATTGTCACAAGAAAGACCGAGACAGCGCGGAAGTTGTCGATGATTCCGTAGTTTAGACGAAGCTACATTACAGACTTAAACTAAACGAAACGAAACGCGAATGAGACTGGTATCTCGCTGATTAGTTTGTTGGGACACACGATGCCATTAACCTAATGTCGACCGTTCGCCGACGTTTGTTCTAACGTCAGAACACCGAGTCTACCACACTACCACACGCTGACTACACTACACACTAACAGTGAGATGAGATATCGACCGAGACTGAAATTGAACTAATCTAAGGGGATTGTAAAATAAAAGCAATTGCGTCGAATCGAATCTACTAGAGCGGCCATTACATCATTTCTATAAAATTTGCCATTTGTCTAGAGACACAAAAAGAAAAAAATATAGGGATTATGCAACGCTGGGAAATAGATTATACATTGAACTAACGTAAGCATTATTTTTGTATTTATTTACTACTATTTCATTGATTCCTTTGCTCTCATCTGTTATTGCGATCCGGTTATTTATGTACTGTTATTGACTATTATAATTATTTATGTATCAAAAATAATTTTTATTTTATTACGATTTTAATAAGCTATCTTATAAATTGGACTGCTAAAAGTACTATCTACATCGACCTTACAAGAATATAAATGAGTTATATAATCGGAGCTGTAACAAGCTTCAAAAACGTATCAGAAACAATGTTTCACACATTTTCGGAGCATTTTGATACTTCGACGGTCACTTGTCTATACAACAGCTGAAAATGTGACGAAACGGAAACTAACCTGTATTTTATGACTAAAAAAGGCTATGTCAAAACGATAAGGCCACATACAAGATGCGTAAACGTATAATCTTTAGTTTTGAAGCCCCTAGCCTTGATTTAAGTTGAGCGGAAGAATATTTCCATTTATTTTAAGCATTTTCAATAATATCTGCCGCTATATGTAGAAATGTTGTACAAATACGGTGCTCAGATATGTGCTAAGTTATGATGTGATAGATTGCAACGCATTGCCTCATTAGCGTTCAAGCCGAGAAGGACAGTATACTGATTTTTAATATAGAATTTTAAAGAATTTTAGACCTTCTTGCCTCGAGCGCTCATTGCATTATCCCAATTTTAAACGTAAATTATACAGTGGAGGAATTCTCAAATCACATAACAATTTATGGACGTTTCAAATAAAATAAATTTTCCAATTTATCACACTAATAAAAAACCTAAAATGTCTGATTTTCTATAGAATAAAATAGGTTTACGTGCACGTACAGGTTTTTTTTGTAATTTTTGTACCATTCCTCAACTGTATAAGATTCGAAGATACAAAAAATATACTTTTATTCTACCCCGTTAGTACATTAATAAAATTCATCATTATCAAATTTAAGCGTAGCAGAGTCAAGTTCATAAATCGTTATCACTACATTTTTGTATTATAAAAATCTACATTCAGATCGCGTCAAGTTGATTATGCAAAACGAACCTAAGCCGCATCCATTCAAATGTCAGACTAAATGCATGGAAATAAAGCACAAATTCGGACACACGGTATGTCGTTGATCGGTCGTCCAATAGCTTTTGTTAATTGAATTTGTGCTTTATATCCATGCATTTAGTATGACATTTGAATGGAATAGGAAGACGCCCGACGAAAGACGCCAGTAAGGTGGGGCTTGCGCCTTATTACCAGGCAACAAGTATGAGAATCGCGTATCAACTTGTCACAAGTCCAAGTTAAAACTATGATCGTATGATACCAAAAACTACACACCATTGACAATACTATTTCATGCTACTATGCAAACTCTTACCTCGAATGAAGAAGCATATCGAACCTCTCTTTTACACTTACTGTCAGAGTGAGAGATCCGATTGTAAAACACCTCGGTAAGAATCTGCGAGCCAAGCTATTTCGATTAAAATGAGGTACAGTACGCCAACCAATCTGTAGCTCTCTGAAGTTAGGTACACTAAACGATTGCGCAGGTTTGGCGTAGGCGAGATAGTTTGATGCAACAAACAAAGCGAGTGAGCGAGGCAGCTATACAACGCTGTCTTCGTCTTTTAGGCTTCATCAAAAATGGGTTCTGCGCAGCTAATTCAGAGAGCTAAAGATGTGCGTACTGTACATAATGGTCCAATGATCTACCAATCGTGAAGTTGGCCATTTGAGTTGCGCAGTACCGCTTTTTATAAACTCTACTGCGCAACACCTAACTTCAGGAATGCCAATCCAAAGGACGATGAGAATATAGTAAAAAAGCTAAATCAAACAAATTCATTTAACATTCCACTTAAATACATAAACAGACCAAGTTCATGAGACAAATGTGTCTTCAGTGATAAGGTTCACCAAGTGCCACAAATTTATCTGAACCGCTAGAGGCGCTGGTATCGCATTTGGTGTTGGCAGAAAAATTAATCTTAGTGTAAAACTCGTAAGTTCCTTTTTTGGCCACCGGTCCAGATAAGTTTGTTTTTCACTCTGAAGAGACATTTGACATTAAGATTTTTAGTAACTACATTGTCTAAAAGTAAAACTTTAGTATACATCAAAGCATTTAATTCTTTTGCAGCACAATCTTGATTCACGTATAAAAATTAAAAATAATAGGTATACTTAGCGCAAGAAAACAAATTTTACTTGAGTACAAGCACTCCATTGATTTTGAGTAAAATAACTGACGATGAAATAATTATTATTATTGTGAAAAATATCAATTTTAAATACGTAAGCTGTAAGATTTCACGAATTATTATTTTGAACGCGGTCTATAATATTCATCCACACATCAGTAACCAAAAAAAAAAAAAAACTTGCACTACATATTGCACAGCGGTACATTGATTGAAAAGATAGAGCGTGTTCTATTAGTCACAATAAGGCTTTATAAAAACTACTTTTAGAGTGTCCGTTAGAAGTTTTTTTTTACTTACTTACGTAACGCAAAGTATAGGAAAATAGCAGCGCCATCTTTTGGTACTCGTTCATAATCATCCATACTTAATTATAAATGTGAAAGTGACTCTATCTGCCTGTCTGTTTGTTTTGTTTCATTTTCACGCCATAACCACTGAACAGATTACGTTGAAAATGGGCATGGATAAAGGTTGTATCCCAGGACATAGGCTACTTTTTATCCCGAAAAAGGGTGACCGCGGGAGCGCAGCAAGTAACTAATAAAAACCAACCTTAGTAAGAGTTGTAAAAAAAAACTCGTACTAGGCATTAGATCCCACAATCGTCATTGGTCAATTTTGTATGAAAATTTTTATAATTATCAAGTATTTTAGAAATACATGTGTCACAACCCGACGTTTAAAATTATATCAGTGATCGCAAATATAGCATGGAAGCATAATATCGCTAGAAAATGACCTAATATAAACAGAGCTGCGTTGGTTGAGGCTGACCAAATAAGCCTCAAATTTGAACCTTAACTCGCAGAAAATAAGAATCGATTTTAAACTGTGCGTGTATTGCATGATTTGATATAGTTTCCAAATCCATGATAGTTCCAATGTGTTTTTTCGTTTTTGTACGTTTTGCGCGTCAAATTATTTTGATATTTATGTTTCCATGTTTATTCCCGTTCACTGATTTTAGCGTTCGATACGCAATACGCAAGGAAATGCTTGAATCGCCTTTACAGTCAAACACGCTCATCTCTCACTCTACTCGTATATATTTACAGTGATTTTAAACATTTTGCATTTTTGGGTGCATTTCATAACCCAAATGACAATCGCTAGAATTGGTAGTGACCATCCGGTGTTATAAAGATGACTCACTATGTAGGTACTGTGACTGAAAACTGGAAAATAGACTATTATTACATCCTTAGAACATTAAGATTAATTATTATTATTTATTTACCGGTCCTTAACCGAAAAATATGAGCTTATCAAAAATTTCGATTGTGACGTCAGTGGTTCCGTGGCCGAGCAGTTGAGGGCACTCCGGCTTTAGGGGGATCATCTGATCGTCGCCGGTTCGGATCCCGTTGGAAACGAAAATTTTGATAAGACTTTTCATTTCATTAAGATGAATTCAGAATGTGAAGTGATAAAAATCTTTATTAGGCTCAATGCACATTGAAATGGGAAGCGACGCGTCAATTCGTTTTATAGCAAGCCATTATAAACCTTATCAACAATGGTACAAGATATAGAAACGCATGTACAATTAACGAGGCCTGGCGAAGCCATCTAGCGGTGGCTCGAGCGGTTCATTCTACAAGCGTTTCTATTTCTTGTACCATTGTTCATAAGGTTTATAATGGCTTGCTATAAAACTAATTGACGCGCGCTTGCTAATTCAATGCGGCTTGAACCTAAGTATAATTGAAAATTCACCTCTCTTCACCTCTCAATGTGAGCATGTTTCAATGTACAGGCATGTTCAGAATGATGATTTGTCCATAAGTTAGTACCTATCTATTGCGTCAAAAAATTATTTTTGTGCGAAACAAATTCACTTATCCACGAGTTCCCGGCTGGTTAAAAAAGATTTATGAGTCATGGCGGTATGTCAGAATGTTTAACCGATCAGTTTTATTAAATCTATTTGGGGTAAGTTAAGATGACAATTTAAGTAAAATGTGTTTGTTTGCTTGTTCACACAATATTCTTACATCCATTACTCCCAGGTGTATTCTATTGAATGTCATGTTTATGATTATTCAGTCAGAATGTTATAATATTTCGTTCACTTTTATCCTAGTTGTTATATTCAGTTTGTTGTGTTCAGACATGAACGTCCAATGTAATGTTAATCTGGGGGTTAATATGAGCTCTTATTTCCTGGCAATAAATTACATTGCTATTTCTCATAAAGTTTATGAAAACGTGACAGCTTCCAACTATCAAGTCACTAGTATGCAAGCGAGGGAAAAGTGAAGTGAAGCGCCATTTTGTTTATTATGTCAAAATTGCAATCTCAGAAACTGCTAAAAAATAAAAGCTTCATTAACCCCTGTACTATAAAATTGTTTCAGATCGACAATATACATCAGTCAGGATTATAAATCTTCATTTTCATTCACAAAATCTTATTTTACATTTAAAGTTCATTAATTCACTATTCCGGACGATATTGCGGAGCGGCGTAACTAGTTGTATGGAGTTGTAGGGCGGTGTTCAGACGCGTTTCGCGGCATGTTTGGCGGCGCGGCGTCGGTCGCGCGGCGGCGTGTGCTACCGGCGGCCGATCAAACCGTTGGAGTTGGACGCGCCTGGACACATCTCTAGCTCAACTAAGAGCGGGAAGTGATCTGGAATAAGAGGTTTTTTTTCTAAGTACGAGAAAAAGTTAAAGTGCATTTACCTACACGGAAGCAATTCAATCGATACGATATCTTAATCGCACGGCAATTTTTTACGTGTGAAACATTGGCTGCTAATATTCTTAGTATTCTACAGGGTGTAAAAAGACAACTTCCGAAAACTGAGGGGTTGCAATCAGACCATGATTCTAAACATATTTAGCGAAAAAAATAACGCAAAAATATTTTTTATGTTATTTTCGGTTATTACTAGTGCAACATAATAAGACCAAACCTACCTAATAATTGCATTTATAAAAGAAAAAAAACAGTTAAAACTCAAAATCCAGCAACCTACGTAAAACAACGCGCCCAGAACATACGCAAACAGTACTCTTCAAACGCTGTTTTCTCCGGATATAATGATATTTTTCGGAAAATCCTCTTGGATTTGGTTGTGTGTTGGGATGCTGTACCTACCCCTTTCGGCTTCGGTAACGTCTTTTTACACCCTGTATATGGCATCGAGCCAAAAACTGCATCGTGCAAATGCGACTGAATGACGAACTGAAATGATGATGATCTTCTTATTCTTTTCATGTCACTAGTTCTTTGAAACCAGTGTGGTGAAGGGATTTTAAGTTTAAAGACGCTCCTTTCTTGCACTTGATACATATTTGTGAACTTCTTAGGTTCTATGCTGATTTCCTCAAAATATTTTCAAAAAACTCGTAATGGTGATCTTGTTGTCTCACTAGTTCTTCCGTGCCAGTGGGATGAAAGGATTATAAGAATATTACAAGTACCTGACGGAACGTGCGGATGCGGGCACCCAACCACCTTGTGTTCCCGGAACCAGTCCTGGGAAAGTGGACCAAGTAGCCCGAGCGGCGTCATAGTCTGCTTGCTGTAGAATATGTAGTCGATTATACCTTTGAAGTCGTACCTGAAATAATACAATTCACTTTTTATACTCACACAATTTGACAAATTAAAAGGGCTCGTTTACAAGTCCATAATAAGACCTGTTATCATGTACGGCAGTGAGACTTGGACCGTCACACCGGGGCATGTCCATACCATCCATGTGGTAGAAATGAAGATGTTGAGGTGGATGTGCGGCGTAACCAGGCTGGATAAGATCCGGAATGAGTATATGCGTGGTAGCCTGGGAGTCCGCGACATTGCGGAGAAGCTGACGATGAACTTGGTACTGGAACTGTCCATCTCTGGTAAAACCTAGAGGGAGACCAAAAACTACCTGGACAGCTGTGTTGGAGCGAGACATGAAGGCATGCAACGTTTCTTGATGACGTCGTGGATAGGGCGAAGTGGAAGAAGAGTCAGGAAGGCTGACACCATGTGGGATGAAGTCGGGAAGAGAGACTCACACAATTTGGGACGAGACCGCGTAAAGAGAGATAATATTCGAACTAAAGATAATTAATACCGTAATCTCAAGGGATTTAATGAGGACTCATTGAGTCCCCTCGTGACCACGGTCGCTGCAAACCCATAAAAAGTCGATATTTTATAAAATACAAGCTATGCTTATTTTTGATGATTATTTTGATGATTATTTGATGACCTCTGTAGCGCAGTGGGCGACGCAAAAGGTTGCGGGTTCGATCCCCGCGCCGGGACCAATGTTTGTATGATCTACAAATATTTGTTTCGGGTCTGGGTGTTTCTATGTATAATATGTATGGATTTACAAACAAAAAGTATATAAGTAGTATATCAGTCATGTAGTACCCATAACACAAGCTCTGCTTACTTTGGGGCTAGATGATGCTGTGTGAAAAAGTCCAGCATTATTAGGTATATTATTATATTATTTACCTCTTACTTGCTTATTTACATAGTGCATCTACACACACAACTAAGACTAACCCGCTCGTGAGATGGAACAACAATACCTAAATATAAAGAGAATACTCACGTGTAGTTAGTATAAGGCATGATGTCTTCACTGTAAGCTGATGCGAGTTTGAAGTTGTGCGTAAACTCATGTTCGGAGCCGGGCATGCGTCGCAGTGAAGATGCATATCCGAGTTCTTTGAAGTCACGATGTTCAGCCGGCACTCGACCCGCTGATAAGAACTCTATCACACCTGGAATGTAGAATGTAGAATATAGAAGTTAAGAGGGTTTCTGTGCTTCAGGGGCACGTTTGTCGTTCCCGGCTATTGAGTCGCTAAGCCATCTTAAGGTGGCCTAAAAACTCCATTCGCCATCAGAGTCGGCTACAAATATCTGTTTAAAGCTTTGATTAAAATGTATTTATTTGTTTTCAGTCTGATGTTGTGGGGCAATGCTTCGCTAAAACTCTTTCAGCTCGGTTCATCCCGCCACACGAATTATTATTAAAAATTGCGGGATTTGAACCCACGAGCTTTGCTAATCCGTGGCGAAAACTACTGCACCAATGTTCACAGCTTTTAACTGTTCAGATTTTATATATATAAAGGTAAGTTGTTCGTAAGAGCTAGTGGCAAAAAGGTGATTCATTTTCCTACGCCTGCCCCACACTGCGGTGATCTCCGAAAGAGAGGGTCGCAGCACAGCCTGCGCCATTTCTCTCTCTAAAATCAAGGTACACTCACCACTGTCAGGTAAAGAGTTGAAGTCACCTTCAGTTCACTGTTCAATATTGAACTCTATTCCTCTAAAATTAAGGTTTACTCACCACTGTCAGGTAAAGAGTTGAAGTCACCACACAACAACAGTTGCACATTGTCCCTTTGCCCCGCTAACCGCATCGTTCTTGCTGAGTCTTCAACAATGGTCTTCAGTTCGTTGCTCAACATCATGGTCTGGATGAGCTTCACGTCACAGAACTCAGGGTCCCAATGGATATGCGCCGTGCATACTAGAATCGGCTGACTCAGCATCGACGAGTCCGTTGGTATACCTGGAATTTAATAAATAATTTCATTTCTGTCCTATCAGCCCACTGCTGAGTATGGGCCTCCTCATTTTCACTGTTTCCAGTCCAGCGATAGCAGAATCCAATGTCTTCATACAACCGCCACAATATCATCAGACCTAAGCTGGTGGTCTACCTGGTTTTCTGTGACCCTTGCGTGGCCACTGACTTTGTTCATCTCTAATTACCCCCTAGCTTAGAAGACAATAAGCATAACGCGTTCAAAAGATATTTACATAACCACTTACCATTTTCCCAAGCCGCTTCCTTGGTCTTCAAAAGCGCAGCCAACCCAATATTGTCCTTAGGCATGACCCGGTTTAACATGTTGTCGGACCCTTCGCTGTTCGCCATCGCAAGCTGGTTGAACTCTATAAGGTGCTCTTTGACTAACGCAAACCTGTGGATACAATACAATGGTGAGTTGTCGATGATCTTGGCATCTTGGTTCTTGTCGCTGACGCCATCTTGTTCTTGTACCGATTTCAACTTGTAGATCTAGAAACAATGTTCTTTTTGCTAATAAATGATATATTAGTCAAATCTAAGTTATACTTTGAACAGGTTTCTCGGTATGTCTTGTTCCTTTTGGTTCTGACTGTAAAAGTGGAGACGTATAAAATACTTTGGAAATACCAAAAACGACCAGACGAATGCATTCACAAATTTTCATGCGGCCGATTCCCTGTAGTAGCTCCGTTTCAAGCAGTTGAAGACTGGTGTTAAAACGTGAAAATGCGTGAACTATTCTTCTACGAGTACTTCTCATAAATACAATATGCACAGACTTCATACAATTTCTATTACCTGTAGAAGGTATACCCTACAGTTTTTGGTATATTACAAGCATCAGTTTTTGGTATATTTCTTACTCACTTAGCAGATCTGAAGAATATGGCGCATCCGTCAACATATTTCCTCTCCGATTCTCCCATGGTTTTCGCGCGGGACTTCGGCGAGAAGATGCCGTCGTAGCCATCCTTCTTCAGCTCAGGCAGGAAGTAGTTGTAGAACTGGTCTGTTTCCACCTCCTATATTGAGATACTATTAGAATACTTTCTTAGATATTAACTGTATTGCGTTTGGAAGAATATGCGTAAAATCACCATGCTCTGATCAAATCTTCCTAATTTTTTTAAGGAAACAAAACAATACGTTCGAAAGGGATTTTCAACATTATAGCATCACCTCTTTTATATTTTTTTACCCAGAGTAAACAAGTCTCAGATGTAGTAACAGGTGGAGTTTTTGCTTAAATTCATGTTAAAAATATACTACAAAATTATTAGACGACCTTTTGAGGAAACTCCATTGATGACATAATCCCCGAATTTAGGTTTGAGTGGCGTTTTAGATAACCGCTCTTAACTTAACCTTAGAATTAATTTGCTTTGACTTACAATTGGGACGCTTCAGTGCTCAGATAATATCAAAAGAAATCTCTGCTGGATTTTTCACAAGTTTATTTATTTTACGTACTTTTACTAAAATAGGTAACAACTGATTCTGACAATTTAATTGGTCAAACGTTTAATGCTTAGGTACGTTGAAACAAAGCAAATTTAGCTACGGTTATGTTTCATTCAGTACAGAATATGTGCGGAAGTATGACATGAAAATGGACGTGTACTATGAGATACCAGCACAAATACCTCTCGTAAGTAACAATACATATTTATGTGGAACAAATAAATTGTTCGGTGATTGCGAATTATTTTACGTTATATACAGTGCTCGTGCGATTTAAATAACTAAGGAGTACTAAGTTACTAGCCTGTAAGCTAATGATGTCTGCGGAGTAATGTCTAATTTCGTCCAAAATACCCTTCTTCCTGTAGTCCCAGTCGAGTGCCCAGCTGGGGCAGTAGCCGTACATCTGCCGCGTCGCGTACTTGTCGCACAACACGTTGTAACACATCACCGTGAAGATGCCTGCAACAAGAACAAACATTGATATTTCACTTACAACCATTACCACCCTTCCATACTTCTCCTCTACATACAAACGTTTCCGGGATAAGTTGACTGCACATGTCAATTAGACTCCGGCGTTATAACTTACATGCGCGTGGCAGGCTAAAAAATGTCCCAATTAAAATGAGATTCATGTATTACGCAAAGGCAGGTCGAGCACGCGACTCGTTTCTCCATGTTTTATTTAGATATCAATACGTAGCTCCAGTGTGGTTTAGTTTAGCGGTTAGTAGAGTAACAGCATCTATGGCAACGTTTTCGCGATAGTTTACTACCCTGAATGGATGTGAGCAGTTTAGCGGACGCGACGCCCTAACAATCATGCCAAATTGCCTCGAGTCAATCGTGTCGGGTCTATTAAGATTAAAGTTGACGACGAGTAAACTGCATAAGCGTTAGCGTTTACGAGCGAAAACACCTACTATTGGATCCTATTGCGGAATTACGAAATAGAGACATAACAATCTGGCTGCAGCCGCGGGTGAGACGGAATACTCAGAAAACAGCATTTCCGGCCTCGTTAAGGTTAAGGAAATTGGGCATCTCGAGGGTGTGGAGTGTGGATCGCGAACAGCGACGGAGTCATTTCAACGTATCCACTTATTACGTAAACTAAGGTGGCACGACTGCGCTCTCTCACGCTCTACGCCATTATCTCAGATTTATGCGGACGCGGGCGCTCGCACCCGTCTCATTACGCGGATCAAAAGGTGCGCACATCGAGCGAGCGATGACGGCTGCCGCTCGTCTAAATGTCGACTTCGCGGAAGACCTTGGCTATGCAATTAACTTGATTTAATCGGGCTGACATCCCAGTCAATCACCATTGTAAAGAGCCGGGCGTGGAGTGTAGAGGACAAAGCAATGCTGATGGCC
Source organism: Epirrhoe alternata (assembly GCA_963565295.1). NCBI lineage: Eukaryota > Metazoa > Arthropoda > Insecta > Lepidoptera > Geometridae > Epirrhoe > Epirrhoe alternata. Next base: position 10,624,061 of record OY751386.1, on the reverse strand, counting down.
GGACAACTGGAAGGACAGGACAATGTCGTTGGTTCGAGTGGAGAAGTGCACGCAGGACAAATTGATAACGATCACGCAGTAAAGCGTGCACCGCGCAGAGGCCGCACTCCACTCATGCTAATCTTCACCGAGTCAAAGTCACCTGGCGACACTCGACAATCGATGCGACCGCAGCACGTGCTTCAAATACGCCCATTGTATGCCCGATGCGACGCCGGGACGCGACGCACATGCTCAATGTCGCGAAACAATACTCGCATCGATAATCGTTCGATGTTTAAGGAACTACGAACGAAACGAAAGCTGCACACACCGACATAATAAATGGTAATGTCGTCGAACATGTGGACGCGTGTCTTCATTTCAAATAAATCGACGACAATGATGAAATAGTACGTGCTCAAGCAAACAATGGAAAGAGATAGAGCATGTACCCATAAGAAGCCAAGCTTGCCGCGTACCGCTTTTAACTTTCAAACAAACATTTTATAATATTTATTAAATACGACTTACAGCGCGATGGTCAAAAAATGGCGTGCGATCGACAAAAACAAGCAATCGGAAAAGGCGTGGCGACACATCCGTAGATGTAGGAGACCAGCTTGCCATTTGTAGTGACCTTAAGCTGTACTGACCCTTATATTCAAGTCCACGTCTCAAACTTACTCTATATGCAAATGGTTAATGGTTAGTACCTACATAGTGAGACTAAAAACAAAAAGCCAAAACATGGTCAACCGGTACAGTGGCTGGTCATACTTGCTTAATGATTTTCTAATATCAATCGTGAGAGATCGAACCGTTTTTATGTCAGAACGAAGCTCATTAAAACAACTCGTGTTCCAAAGATTTTCACTGGGATTGGCGTTTTAAAGAACTCATTAGCACGCTGGGTCAGGCTCCGATTTGATCGACAAGACAGTATGACGTGGGATGTCTAAAGTGTTAACAAGATGTCGGTAGGAGTCAAAGCATGGGCCGTGCTCGTTGCCGACTGCACTGCTCTATAGATTTCACCTCCAGCTAATAGGAGCGTATCATGCGATTCTGCTCGGGCGCTAATTGAGCTGTTATGCTGTTAAGCAAATAACAGAACCATTTGGTCTACGGTTAAGTTTTTGCTACAATCAAATATTATCAGAAGATTACACGTTCATGATATAACTGGACGTTTAGCGGTAAATGGCACATGAAAATGTTTAAGGTATGATGCCTTATTAGTCGACAAAAAATTGTGTAACAAGAAAGTCGATACCTCAGATAATTGTGGTGAATCCACTCATTATATCGAACATGGACAGTTCAGCATATGGCGGTGGTTTTATGAGAGTGGCCATATGTTCTTTCTACTTCAGTGACGTTATAAAGTGAAGTTTTAATAAGTTGTAATTTGTCCTGCCTGCCCAACTCCATTTAAATTTAGTAATAAATTTAAATGGAGTTGGGCAGGCAGGACACTTAGCAAGGTTTGGTGATGGTAGGTGGAGTAAGGTCTTAACGGAATGGTGGCCAAGAGGACATACGAGAAATGTAGACAGACCCGCAGCCAGATGGATCGATGACATTGTGAATTTGTGACCATGCAAGGGAAAAACTGGATGAGAGGCACAGGACCGAGTGAAGTGGCGTTTGAGCGGGAAGGCTTATGCCCAGCAGTGGGTGACAACAAGCTGCAGATGAACTTAATGGCCTTGATAACTTAATAGCTGTCATTTATAAGAAAAAGTTAACGATAAAAATGACATTTAACATATTGATGATAATTTTTTTATGCCAAAACATAAACACTTATTTATACAGATACTCCGGCTATGAACCATACCTGTAGCTGCCACAGCATATTCTTTGAAATGCCGTCGTGTTCCTTCCGCATTTGTAATTGCAACATTCATGAATCCACATTAATCAACTGTCAGGAGTTAATGCAGCTTAAAGCTACATGCAAACTAGCGCTACCACGCAACTACTCGTACGAGGCAAAATTTATACGCGAATATAAAATGCTGGTTTATTGTGTCAGCTATGTTCAGCTAATGCGAAGACATAATATGACAGTTCGTTAACAGGACATAAAGATCTTAGGGGCCATTTTATCTTTCGGGTCGCATATGCCACCTATTATACTCGTGTAATTAGGTACACGAGCAAAACTAAAGCTTATTCACGACGTTCACAGCCACCTCAGCTACGGCTATTCATGTGTAGCTTAAGCCCGCTATTCCACAACCGCAACAACCCACATATTTGGATTACAGAAAGCAACAACAAACTTTTCCATTAAGATTATGAGTACGACATCTCACTCGGTCGGAGCAGTGTTTGGTGTAATTGAAAATAAGAAATAAAGTACGGGTACTGGAGCGCTATTGAGTCTCATCTGAATATAATGGAGGGAGGCGCAGCGCTCCGTCTGTTTATTGGCGATGTCGTGTCATTACGTAGGCATTTTGTATTACGGCTGACAGGTACGTTTTCTAACTACTTTAATAGCATGTATATAAAGCACTGAAACAATGTTATTTTGATGAATTACAATTCATGACATTCAAATAGATATTTGAACAGAGAATAGAGTAAAGATATCTCACAATCTAAAGTGTTATTTGTGTAATCCCTGTTCACACGGCCCGTGTGGGGTAGCGCGAATAAATCTTGTTCTTACAGTATGTTGCAAGTACGAGACATTATCCCCGAGAGAATGTTTGTGTGTTATTCTTGTAATGCAAGCGACGGAGTAATGTTTGTATATCGCCGGATAAACACTTATCTTGGCGTGATGTGTGTGTTCTTTGACCTCATCGGCAAGCGGCAACGCGAGCATCGATTAACTTTTTATAGAGCCAGCGTTTTTACGAGTGCGAACGATTCGCCCAGGTTTATTGGCTCATGGATGGGCCATGTTTATATTTGCCTGTTATTTTAGTATTCGCCCGTAGGCAACAACAAATTGGGTATTGTAGATTACGCTTAAGCTTTTCAAGTATCAAGAGATGGAAAATAATTTGAATACTGTCTGTTGCTATGATATATTTTTCTGGTTTAAGTTCCAGAGCGTTAATAAATCAAACGGTCCACTGACGCGGAGCTGATAATGCTCGCGACGGTGCGTGGTAGTTGTCAGTTGATTTCGGATTAGTTTAGCCAAGTGAACTGGATAAAACTACAGCAACGGTGTCAGCATGTAGGCGATGCATTCCATTCTAAATTGATTCAATTTCAAATGAGTGATACGTGCGACGGGTAACGGACTACTGTAGATTAAATCCATTTGGTGACATCAGTAACCTGGGATGGTTGAGTAATGGTTCTGTCAATTGGAAAATTAACGAGCCATGCTTTTCTTGACTTCAAACTATTTGACTTTTCAGAAAGGAAACATTATCCACTCAATCATTAGTTGATTTTTTGTAAGATTGTATAGGTTATTGTCGATGAAACAGTATAGATAAAGCTCAAAGTCCATGTTCACGGATGCAGGGAGGTCGCCAACTTCTCATTGTTCTCAGGGCGCAGATGGCGAAGCGAAGGGCATTTCCTCTTTCCCCGGCTGCCTCCGCCGGCACCGACCGTGAGCGCGATAAGCCAAGATCGTATTAATTGTTCGACAATCTGACAATACTCACTTCCTTAAATAGACTCTTTGAAGCGTAGATATCATCACGAGAACAAAGTTTAAACGAGCAGATCCTATCCAACAGAAGTGACTATTAGAGATCCCTTTTACGTAAAGATGTTAGTCACAGTCACTGCGTTGATTTTTATCTGGAGACAAAGTTCTGTTTGTTTCGTGGACATACGATTCTTTGTGTACGTGTGGTGTTTTGTTCTGTAACGATGTAAGTCTAGCTGCCAGCGGGGCTAGTTCTCATGGACCCCTTGACTCTGATTGGCTCGTAAACTTTGTTGCGTATAACTTAAACGCAACGAGGACGTAGCGGGCCCTAGAACATTAATTTATTTAGCAATAGGTGTAAGGTCCTGCGGAGCGATTGGTTCGCTGCACTAGAGTTCCGCTTGATTTATGTAAATTGTGAATATATACGCTGAGCGGGAGTGGCCGCGTCCCACCAGGAATGCCTGATCACCATACATTTAATGCTAATTCTTAAATAATTCATTGGCGCTGTAAATGCTCCATGAATTCGGACTGAAATAATTATGGACAGACTGAACTTTACGAGGAGATAACATCGCTATATTTGCTATTAACATGCGTGCGTTTATGTCTAACGTTAATTTTGCTATCTAACGATATCTACGAAGTCATATAATCCAGTAATAAGTTATTTCTAAGCTCTTTAAAATTCAAAATAATTCTTAAAGGTTCAGAATAATATCAACTGAATCGTTGAAGTTTAATAACATGAAAATAAGACTTTGCATTCAAAGTCACCTCGACTCGGTTGCCCTTCAGTATCAATATTTCAAACAAGATTTCGAGGAACGCCTTTTCAACGGCACAATAAGAGGCGTAACGAACAATACGAGATATCAAGAATCACAACATTGACTGACTTATCTATGACCGGTCGTGGGACAGCGGCGATGCTAGCATAAGAAAATATTCAAACGTCAAAACAGGAGAATAACGGGACCGGATGATATACGTCAGTAAAGAGACACGCTAGTGACTAGAGCTGCTCCAGTCTCCCACGGCTCAAGGGCATTAGACAAGCGTCTATCGTTAGTGCAATAAAACAACTAAATTGTGAGGTGACCAACATTAAGATAAACTCGAACGCGGCGTACAGAATCGACGGGACGCAGACGCTTCCTTCAGTCTACACGTTCTATGTCTTTACGCCAAGATCCAGGCTTGCGTCGCTGATGCTGCTGAACGTTTCGGCGTCTACGCTACGGTTTTACGCCTCGCCACCGTATCGTGAACCCGCGACTATCAGACGATCCTCCTTAAGCCTGAGTGCTTTTAACCGCTCGGCCACGGAACCCACTGACATCAGATTCGAACGTTCTGTGTCTTTACGCCAAGCGCCAGGCTTGCGTCGTATACGTTGCCGTGACGCTTGTCTAAGGGGCTGCAGCTCGCAATAGTTGCATTACCATAGCGATGGCTTACGGGGCGGTTCCCGTCTTGGTTATTTATGAGACGGGCCGCGTGCGGCTCGCCCATACGTGCCACTATGACACTATATTAATGACGAACTCGTTGGGAGGGTTTTTGTTATCGCTGTTTAATATCTCCGGTCCCGGCTGTGAATCGTATTACCGAGCAAAAAGATGACTATATAATCTTGAGACGATACAATCGGCTAAATTAATGTCGGACGCAGCGGTAACACCACGGAATCGTGTTATTTTAATTAGGAAGATAAGATTCCACAACTAAATTTAAGCGTGAACCGCAAATAAGAATATGAACTAAATAGAGGATGCCTTTTAATTAAAGAAAGGTTTTAAGGTCAAGAAGATGGCAGCAAGTAGCTTAATATAATGTACTTACATGTCGGACGACTCCTGTTAGGTCGGGTAAGTGGAATCCAAGGCCTCTGTGGTGGAAGAGTTGCAGAAACTGTAACAAATAGAGATAAACATTTATAATAACGAAATTGTATGAAACCTTTACATTATAATAACGTTCTCTGGTCGAGTATGTCTAAATGGCTTTTTATAAGGATTTCAGAGGACACAGTGATACACGAGGAAGGTTTACGTATCATACCGAATGAGCGAAACCGTGAGCGGGCAGCTAGTAAGTCTACATAGGTAACAGTAACTCCAAATCTGTCCTGCCTACCCACATATCTGGTGGTCTACCTAAGCCTACATACTCTCTAAGCAACATCAAACAAAATCAAAATGCATACGAAGCATAACGTGAAATTGAATAAACAATTTTCAGATTGCTTTACTACAACGGTATCTGAATCGCACTCTGAAATATGTAAGCGTACATAAAAAGTTAACAACTCATCTCAGACTTTTGAAAAAATAATTAGAATACAGAATGAATACAGATTAACCTGTAGTCCAAGATAAGATAATATGAGAATTTACAAGTTTAAAATATTCTTTTTTTTTAAGTACGAGTATAAGTCGCGTCACGTAAAAAGAACGCTGGAAAAAAGTGGTGGGGGTATGTTTGCGCATGAGTACACTCGCGCACGAAAGTACTCAACCTACTGTTTTATTTTTGAACTAGCCTTTCGCTTGGGGCTTCGTATATTGGTTATTGGTAGGTACATTCAAATATATTAGATAGAGTTATCATTAAATAGAATTAAAAACATATTTAATTCCGTATAAAATGTTTAATCGTAATAAAAAACATTAAAGATAATGTTGAAACTCCTTTCATTAAGTCGTAGTGGTATTCCGAATCTTTTGAACCTTTTACAATTTTATTCGTCTCCTGTAGACTCGGAACGTTTTATTGCTTTTTTTGTCCGTTTCATACATTCTTTTACAATATCAAATGCATTATTATCAACCTCTCTTTTCATAGAGCAATATACACCTACGTCATAAATATTTTTCTATTTTTTTTTATGTAAAACGATTACGTAATTAAAAACTTTTGAGCGCGATGGTATTTTGAGAGTAAAAGTAACGTGGACACTGCCCGGAAGGCAAATGCCAACTGACGAACCAATAGCGCGCTGGCAAGCGTGTGGCGCGCGACCATCCCGCCCCGCGCCTCACCCCGTACCGTCAAATGGACCCATATAGCGTCCATGGCGCAGCTTGACAGCCAGCGTTCTTTTTACGTGACGCGAACTATACTTCAGTCTCCAATAGACCAATAGTTATTGGATGTCACTAACACCTCGTAATAAGAACCATCAGTAACGAAGTAATAATGCGTGTCTGGTATAGTTTTATATTTTGGTTGATAAACGTATGATGAGTAGATACATTATACTTTTTTTATCCTACTAATAAATTCGAAAGTTTGGATCTATGGATGTTTGTTAGGGTCGATTCACATCTGACCGAAGATCCGTCGCGTATTATCGGTCGCGGAACGCCAGAACTGACAAATGTATAGAAAAACACTCGACCGTTCACACTCAACCGATGATACGTTAGTCCGTCAAGTGTGAACGGTCGAGTGTTTTTCTATACATTTGTCAGTTCTGGCGTTCCGCGACCGATAATACGCGACGGATCTTCGGTCAGATGTGAATCGACCCTTACTCAATCATGCCAAAATGGCTTAACTGATTCGGCTAAATTCGGCACACAGATTATAGTTCGGAATAATATAAATGCTATGAAGTAACCCCGAGGGACCGCGGAGCGTAGCTAGTTCCAAATAATAACAGACACTAGTTTAAGTATTTTTACAAAGTAAATGATCAACTCATTAGTATGGACAGAGTGTCTTGTAAAACTAATCGTCTTTAAAAAAATGTGAGTCAACATCTCAAGTAATTACATTAGCATATTGATATTGTTGAGTGAATTGATAGTCTGACAAGTAAAGAAACTTGTTCAGAAATAGCCAAACACTGTTTCAAAGGCCTAAGTAAATCAATATCATTATTGAAATTGAGCTGTAAAAGCATTAAAAGTATATACGTAGTATATTAGTCATAACACAAGCTCTGCTTACTTTGGGGCTAGATGATACTGTGTGAAAAGTCTAGTATTATTTATTTATTAAGTCGAATTACTATGAACGTATAAGTGCTTTACTTACCCCTTTTTTGATTCTTTGGAGAAGACAAACAAGTTGAAAGATTGTAAAAGGAGCGCAAACTAACATCACAGTACAAATTCCTACCCACGGAAAGGATTTATTCATGTATTTTTGAATACATTTTTTGTTTTGCAGGTAAGTGAAGTAGCTCTGGGTGAGAGTCATTACAAGAAAACTGAAAATGAAACTGCAAATTAAGCAAGCTTCTTTGATTAATTTGCAGTTTCAATGAAGATTAATACGAACATAATAAATGTGTCCATCACTCAATAGTGATGTGATGACATGCCATATTGAATTCACTAACAAGAATGTTTCGAATTACGATGCTGATAGTGATCTCTCATTAACTTTTGATTGATTGAGTGTGCATAATAATTAGAACTCGAACGTGCACTGTTACATAGAGCGATATAAAAAGTTTATGGTGTTTGAAGACTTTGGAATATGCTATATAGATACTCTACACCAATTTATAGAGGTAATCATTTAAACTTTTTAATTCTACTCATTAATACCACAAGTGCAATTTATATATGAAAAACTTCCCGTGAACCTAGTAAAGTAATAATTACGCCTTGAAATATTATTATCTTAAATTAAACTTAAGTTTTCTCTACAGCAAAAAATACGTTGGCTCAGGTAACATTTATTCAAAATTCAAGTCGATTAAATGTCTGGTTTTTGCATAGTTTTTGCGTCGTCGGCGAACGGTCTACGAGCACTCGTGCGTAAATCAAAATAAAATTATGAATACATTTATTATAATCTCGTATTTCAACTATTATTTTCATCTGTATCTGTAAAAAAAAGGGACCATATTTTTAAGCTTTCTTAGTCACTGTTCCTGGATCGTCGAAGTTAAATAAAATGCTTTATACTGCTTTTAAATTGATGCTTTTGTATTTTAAGAGCCGGAGACATTCAGGCGGCCAACAGAGTCCATGTACGAACCTACTACAGATTAAGTTTTCATGCTCTCAAAACAGTATCTTTCCAGGTACTTATTACAAACTTATGCTTACGTCAAAGGCATAAAGCATTTATTCAGTAGGACCGCTGGGATCACTTTGAATCGTCTTAAAGCAAGGTGATTTTACTCCTGTTCCTTCGTCGACCAATTCATTAAACATCAAGTAGTGCAAAAATTTGGAATCAGCTTTCAGCGTCTGTATTTCCGCTGAGCTACGACCCTGTTGTTTTCAACAAGGGAGTTTCTAGGCACCTTCTGGGTAGGCTCGCTCCATCGTAGACCGCATTCTTGCCTATGTAAGTTTCGAGGTCAAGAGCCGACCCATTCATCATTAAAAAAATTTTGGTACCTAATTAGCCGAGCCTTCTAGACTTTTACTTTACAAGCAGCTCTCATGCTAATCTGCTAAATCTAGCTGTAATTTATAATTATATAGCGTAATTTATAATTATATAACTGGCAACATTGAATATTCGCTTTCCGATGATGCCGAGATGCATATCTATAGAGGAAAGAGGAACTTTTGCAACAAACTTATTAATTTGAAGACACTCCCCGTGATTTAAGAGGCTAGTCCCGATCAGATCCTGAGATAAGATTGTGGCGTTCGTTACTGAGAGCTAAGGGAGCTGCGCCGGGTGAGCTGGTGTTTAAAGGATAAATTGAAGTTGGCTAGTGACGTATTGCTGGCGAGCGCAAAAAATATCTAATCTATGAAATAACTTCTACAACTTTATTCTGGGTAACTTCGTTGACAATGTTTATTGTCTTGCGAAATATGCTAATCTACTCAGTATTTTCAGTGCTATTCTTAGAACATTCGTGATACAAGATACAACAATAATAACAGTATTGACATTTCATCGTGTTGTCTCGTCATTGCAGAGCAGGCGTCTTGTACTCATTACACTTTGTAATTAGGATCGTGGACTGGGTACCAACCAGCTATCCTGCACTACATCACGACGTGGCTACGGCTTTACCCAGCGACGAACTAATCGCACAATGCACCTTAGAATGAGTTATTGGAATACAAAGGACACCGCTAGTCTCTTTGGAAGAATCTACCAACAGAGGTCGATATGCAACGCAACATGCACCATCTTTATTTGAAAAGATGCTTTTAGAGGCATTTCCTGCCTCTCACTGAGATGCTCTTTAAAAGAGAGGGCAGCAGCACGGCCTGTCTGTGTTATGTACATCATAATTTTGCTGGAACTTAATAGTGTTAAGCTGATCACTCTCCGTAACCATTAGTAATATAGCCTCAGTGTACTCAGGAACGTCTTCAAGCTGTATACTTTTACGTAGATTCATAGTATTTCTTCCGGCCGCCCTGTCATGTCACTTCGTTAGCAAGACAAGACGCGCGTAAACAAGGCGGTGTGGTACTCGCAGCGACACAGGAGTGCGGCGGCGAGTGAAAGTCGAATGAGCACTAGACCCACTGGATAGGCTCACTAAGATAGTCATCGACACGCTCTTCACATTGTTCGCGCTCCGATACATGAGATAAGGCTTTCTCCGTTCGTCTCTAGAGCTACCGTGAGAACGCCCCTTGGATTATCCGTCTTGACATTTTGCAAAACAGGAGCTTTTTTTTATCGCAGCGTAAATCGCCAAAAAAACAACATTTTCGGAATAACAAGATGTTCGCATCGGGTACGTTGACATAAAATGTTCAGCACGTGCTATTTTGTACGCTTCGAATCTTGAATCTCAAAGCAATATAAACGGACGACGCATGTGCAAAAAATGGAAGGAAATCTTAATAGATAGGTAATAATGGTAAAACGGAACTTGTGAATGATAGCAATGGCAATTTCTTTCACTTTTCACGTAAATAAAATTTATCCATCTAGTAAAAATAAATATGTATCATAAAACAGCATGTTTTTGGAGTTTATTGTAAGCTACAACTCCCACGAACATTACACACACACACATCAGTATGAACTTTCCTAATAGTACAAGCTAAAACAATGAATATGCTACACGCCCAGGATTAATCAATTCCATGCAAAACATTTTCAGTCCATTGAACATCATCTCCGCTAGACGCAAGGGAGCCTAGCAAGAACAGAGTACCGGTTCTTAGCCTGTTGCATCACATGTATCGGACCGTCTTACTTTATATCTATACAAATAAACTATTACTGAATATGCCTCCTTCAACGATGAATCTTGCTATATCTGGGCGTGAGCTTAAGGTGCATTTACACGGTGCGATACGATTTAGCATCGCACGTCAATTTTCCCGTGTGAACGCTCATCGTATGCGATTTTACTAAGACAAATCGCATACGATGAGCGTTCACACGGGAAAAATTGGCGTGCGATGCTAAATCATATCGCACCATGTAAATGCACCTTTAGACGCTTTTTAATCAATTTAAGAATTATCGAAGACTATACTATAGTCCTCCTCATCGATTTCGACGACGGCGACCTTGACTATAATTCATTATTATTTATAAGCTAAGCTATTTACATTAAAAGATAATATTCCTATTTACAATTAAGTTATTTATCTTCTAGCGTGAGCCCTAATGTGGCTCAAGACAAGAATACTAAGAACAAAACAGTCCGTTTCAGATTAATAACACATCCACGTGAAGTAATCGTTTAAAACGATATATCGGATACGATATATCGGGTATTTTTATAAATCTGTAGAACGATAGATTTATTATGTTTAATTGTTTACCCATTACAAAAACGGTGACATATCATAACCCAGGATAACCTTTTACGTTTAGTTGAATACACATACGAGTATTTCACATGTGGTCAGATCAAATAGGAAACAAAAAATATCATGCAAAGTTTTACTGTTGTTTGTATGTATGTAGTAGAGATCTTAATTTTTTAATCATCTGAACTTTGTTTTATTTTTCAATTTTTAACCCGTTAAATGTACAGCTGCTTTAGAATCTACATATTGGTAAACCAGCAGCTAGATTTAATAATCTCAGTGGTACTATTTAGATATGATTGTGCAAATTTTGATTTGAAGATGTTTGTGAATCTGACGCCACAAGTGCTCAATTGACTTAAATGTTAAGTGTGACCTGAAACAGGATCCTCGTGTACTCGTAACTAGTCCGGGTGCTTAATGAATGCAGCATGAAGACGAAATACGAGTGATAGATCTCTTATAACCTCGTCCAGACGACAATAAATGTTGATGACGACGGAATGACAGTCGGAAAACGCATTAGCGACACACTAAAAATATTTTTAAGTCATTTCAGTGTTTGATAGCACGATGACCCAAAGCGGCGATTGTATCATAAAGCAAATGTTGCGAAATATAAATATTTCTTAAGGAGCTCAGAACGTATAACATTAAAATGTCATGTTCCATGCTATTGTGAACATAACACAAAACTAACTACATAATCATGTGACCGTAGCGAATAAAATAAAATGAGTATGATTTATTAAACTTGGTTCCCTAGATACTAATTATGACGTATTTTGATAGTACATTTTTATAATTGCTGATGGCTATCTAGTATCTTCAATAACTACATACTCGTATACACAATATCTAAACTATGCAATACCTTTCACGTAGGTATACTTGCATAGAGTTTAAAGATTCTTTGTAATTTTTTCATTGACAATCGACTTTACGTAGCAATGCGACATTAGATGACTACGAGTACTTGTGGACTGATGTAATTGACCTAAATGGACACCGGGCTACACCGTCCCATAAAGCGGTAATAGCCAATCTAAACTTTAATAGCCCAGCGACGGAATACGTGGACCAGAGAGACTTCTCAGAAAACTATTGATCAGTGTTTCAGGGTAAGGACCAATTACTGGGACCAGCGGCTGATCAAGAGTTCTGACCGCCTTAGGCTAATACTCAGGACGCGCCCCCACCATGTGTGTTACGGTCGGCAACAGTAGTACATATATTACTTACTTTTGTCTTTGTTTGTAAAAAATTAACATGATTCGTAGTCATACTACTTATTGTAAGTTTGCAGATCGATCTGCAAACGAAACTGACGTTGTCTTTTAATCTGCGCGTCCAAAATGACCAAAATCATGACACACGACTGCAGGCTGGTGTTCATACTTTTTCTATAAACCCACTTGTACTAATAGTGTTTGCTATACATAAGTATAGACATAACGTATATTTGATCTAAGTGCAGTTGTTCTAAATATTATTGGCTATAATTGTTGTATTAGTTCGAACGCTTATTTACTATAGGTCCATATTCTATAAAGTTTTTTTGTTATAACTGTATCATATAATATACTTTAATATTGCTATATCGTGCAGTTTATATAATTATTATAAATATAACTAAAATATGACATAAAATGATAATTGCTATAGGAACTTTCTATAAATTTAGTGTTGCCCTACCAGGATAACAGACCTGTAGAATAGGTTGCTGAATAGGCTTTTTTACTATCGAACTACTCTCGTTACTACTCATGGTCTTAAAAAAACACAATCACTAAGGGAAGGACAATAAATATCAATCAACAAAAACGAATATACCTACGCGAGCGCGTGATATGACGGACGAGACGAACGACGATTAATGAAAGAGATAACACAAATAAATGAAGCACGACAACTTTCAACTAAACCGAGAAAAAACACTAAAACTAAATGCGCTATAAACCGAAAAAGCTTGGGAGTGTCTGATTTTAACAATAAATTTTGAAATTTAAAAAAGCGCACTCCCAAGCTTTTTCGGTTTACAGCGCATTTAGTTTTAGTGTTTTTTCTCGGTTTAGTTGAAATATGTAAAAAATGGGTATATGTAAAAAAAAATGAAATCATTACATTTCTTTGTAGTCTCGAAATATGACAATTCATATTTTTCTTTGCAGTCTCGAACTTATATAAAAAATTGTAGCCAAGATTGTATGTATCGACAATTAACTAGTTCGGAAACGCACCACATAGTCGATGCAAAAATATGGCGTGCATGGTTAAGACAATACGCGGTACGCTTTTCTTTTAATACTTGGCGTCGAGCCGCGCTGCCGCGTCCCTTGATCAATAGTAGATTATTCACCAAGGGGATATAGCAGTGTATTATGTCACAGGCGCCATATTGAATCCCAAGCGCATCGAAGGATTCTTTAGTTAACTCCCGAGCGACAGCGAGGGTGTTTACAACGAGGGAGTTATTGACTAGAATCCTGAGATAGCGAGGGATTCAAGAGCGCCCAAGACTAAGACAGCTTTAACCCCGAGGTGAATACTCTGCTTTTCACACATAGGTACTGCGAGAAAAATAGTGAATACTTACACCCAGAAAATAGCAAGCAAGTCAGGTTTTATAGGTAGAATAATAATAAACAATTCGTTTTTTTTATTCAACCTATACTGTCCCACTGCTGGGCAAAGGTCTCCCCCAATTCTTTCCAACCATCTCTCTCCTTCGATAGCTCCCACCACCCGCTATCGAAGGAGTCGAGGTCGTCCGTTTATTCTCAAAAAATATTTTATTGAGGTCGTCCTTTCGTTCTCAAAAAATATATTAGCATTAATATGCAACAACATTAGATCATCTATAGTTTGGAGGCATTAGCCACACTTTTTCCTTAAGTTTGAATAAATTCTACTTGGTGCAGGTCTCTATGGTAAACATTTTCATAGAAACATCAAAAATAAATTCGGAAGAAAAAGATTAGTTGCCACATTTTTTCTTTTTTTTTCGTATAAGTTCTATTGGTGATTGGCAACAGTCTATTTCTCAAAAAACCCCAAAGACGATGGACTTGGGTTTCACCAGCTGGAAATGTAAAAAACGAAATAGATTTTATACTGTGTTCTGACAAAAATGTAGTTAAAGACATAAGTGCAATGAATAGAATAAAATTTGGTTCTGATCACAGACCAGTTCGAGCAAAACTAAAATTTAATTTTAAAATCCATCGTACTAACTTATTTGTCAAACATAAGAAAATTTCAAAAACACATTTAATAAATAATGCAGATAATTTTAACTTGGAGCTTCACAACTACTTTTCACTTCTTAACCAAGATGAATCACTCGACGTAGAAAAACAGTACAATAACATTGTTACTGGTATACACAAAATTAGTAATAAATTTAAAGAAAAGAGAAAGAAAAATAGTAAATTTACAAATAAAACTCTAGAGCTTATAAAACAAAGACTAGACACTGAAATCAACACAGAAGAATATAGGATACTAGATAAAAAAGTTAAACGTAGCATTAGGGATGATTTCAGAAAACATAACTGTCATTTAATACAAATAGCACTTGAAAGCAATACTTCACTTCGTGTTGCTAAACAAGGAATATCTAAAGGGAAATCCTGGATTAATAGTCTAATAGACGATCGTGGTTTAAAACACAGTAACAGGACTAAATTACTAGAAATCTGCACAAAATTTTACGAAAATCTTTATTCAGATGAATCAAAAAACAGCACAGTATCAACCTCAGAATACTCCTGCCTTGATACCATTCCCTTCATTACCGGCCAGGAAGTTCATAAAGTCCTTAAAAGTATGAAATATAACAAAAGCCCTGGAGAGGATGGTGTCACGTCAGAAGCTTTAAAAATTGGCACTCCTTCTCTTTTACCACACTTAACTAACCTTTTTAATAGCATACTCCAAACTGGCAAACTTCCACCCCAAATGTGCCACTCTAATATCATTCTTCTTCACAAAAAAGGAGAAAAATCAAATATCAGCAACTATAGGCCCATTAGTTTAACATCCCACCTCTACAAAGCATTCACAAAAGTTATTTTAAATAGAATAGATGGTCAGCTTGATATGCACCAACCTCCGGAACAAGCTGGTTTTCGCCCTAGCTTTTCCACCTCTGATCACCTCCATAGTCTTAATCAAATTATTGAAAAGCATCACGAGTTTAATAAACCCCTGTATCTGGGTTTTGTGGATTACGCAAAGGCCTTTGACAGTATCACCCACACAGCTATTTTCGAAGCATTACAAAATCAAGGAATAGAACAGACATATATAGACCTATTGGAGAATATTTACAATAACAGCACAGCCACCATTCAACTCGAAAGTTCTGGTCCTTTCTTTAGAATCAACAAAGGTGTTAAACAGGGTGACCCCCTATCCCCTAAACTTTTTACAAGTACCTTAGAGGAAATATTTAAAAAGTTAGCGGCACCCTGGATAACATACGGAATCAAAGTTGGAGGTAGAAACCTTACGAACCTGCGCTTCGCTGATGATATCGTGCTCTTTGCATCATCAGCACAACAACTCCAAATGATGCTCCAAGACCTAAGCACAGCAAGTCTTGAGGTAGGTCTGGTAATGAATCGGTCAAAGACTCAAGTCATGTCAAATAGCACGAAACGTATTGTCACCGTCGATGGGCAGATAATACAGTACGTCGATGAGTATATTTACTTAGGCCAAGTAGTCTCCTTCCAATGCAGGCAAGACAGAGAAATAAGTCGCCGCATTGAGAACGCATGGAGGAGCTACTGGGCCATGAAGCAGCATATGAAGGGCAACCTTCCTATATCCCTAAAGCGCAAACTCATCGACACCTGTATCTTGCCCATACTGACCTACGGTGCTCAGACATGGTCTTTGACTGAATCACAAAAATCGGACCTCAAGATCTGCCAGAGAGCTATGGAGCGCAGTGTTTTGAACATCAAAAAAACAGACAGAGTCCGAAATATTGAAATCCGATCGAAGACTGGCATAGCGGATGTAGGTACGAGGACTGCTCGTTTGAAGTGGGACTGGGCAGGACATGTGACTCGAATGCACCCAGAACGTTGGGCGAAGCTCGTCACTCAGTGGGTGCCCCAAGACAGTCGAAGACGAAGCGGCAGACCCAGGAAGAGGTGGCGAGACGATCTGGATGCATTCGAGCCAGACTGGCAAACCGTGGCCTTGGAGCGCAAGGAGTGGAAGTTGAAGGGGGAGACCTTTGCCCAGCAGTGGGACATGATAGGTTAAGTAAAAAAAAAAAAAAAAGTTCTATTGGGTGTGGACTCAATAGTAAAAATTTTAATAGAAATGTTGAAGTTCGAAATTCAAATCTCATTACTTATCTGTTCACATGAGGTTCAGAGGGAGAAATGAAATCCCATAAACTTTACCTCCCGCCGGCCATTTTGTTTTTTAGGAGGGAGAAATGGTTTACTTTCTGTTAAGAATGTGAGACGAAAAAATGTATGGTTTTCTTGGACCGGGTGTGAAAACTAGATTTATAGTGCTTGCGAAGATACGATTTACTCGCGCCCCCCCGATCCTCGCGCCCTAGGCTGCAGCCTAATTAGCCTAAGGGTTAAACAGGCCCTGACTGGGACATGTAGGAGATCTGATGAAAATCTTAGTCACACAAAACATGGAAGGGTGTTGTGTACAGTCAGCGTCACCAACTGGTTAATCTCCTGCATGAGGCACGAAGGTTCAAACCGCCTTACAAGGGTATTATCGATTGGTGACGCTCTTGGTACACAGCGAGTATTCATAGAATGATGAGGTTACGTTACGTGCAAGAGTGCAACCAGATACAAAGATAAAAATATTTCTCTAGCATGTAAGGATCAGATCATCAACTCAATGGAACAGATCTTACTGCAAGTTGAAGGCGAGCCGGTCAATTCTAAGCATACCCAGCTCTAATGATCATGGTGTTATTGATTAGGGTTTTTAAGACGGTGACATCATTTACTGTTAAACATTAGACTCGGTGTCTGCGCAGTCGATGCACAGTAGGGAACATTTACCGCGTGACTGTTGCCGCAAACTTTTAGTAAAAAATCTTAGTAAAAAATTGTCAAAAGTTTTTTATTTATTATGATAAAAAATTAAATAAATATAATTTGTTTTTCAAGCTGATTGGTTAAGTGTTTATATTCGAGACTACTCTGACTTTTTATAAAAAGCACATGAACGAACAGTGCTTGTGATTTTTACTGAAGCAGTATATAAATCAACACCATGAGATGATCATGATGTTGATTTATGAGTAATGATAAGATTTATGTTTCTATAATCTGTCCACACGTTGAGTGTCCTCCCTCGCGACCGTTCACGGCCAAGGCCAAACGGATAATGAACGTGAGTCGTGATGACGAACGATGTGCTACCGCACAAAAAACCTGCGCTCGCGCATCCACGTGGGGTCTTTATGTATCCACTCTGACAAGATTTAATGGTTCGGAAAATAACTACGCCGGCAAACTATCTTTACAAATGAAATGTATAGCATTATGTGGTTTTTTGTTGCCAATGACAAAAAACGCTGTAGAAATATGTGAGACTGAAATCGCAGCTGTCTATTTAAATAAGTATCTGATAAAAGTGGACCATATGTAGCTCCTGTCAAACTTCTCGGCATCTATAAATCATTCAACAGTATTTCCTCCTCAGGTCGCAATTTTATGTATTTTCATACATCATCAAGCGCATGAATTATTTTTGACTTTGACAAATATTATCGCAATAATTTATGAAATCCATAAAATATTTTAAAATTAAAACTGCACGCACATTCTAGGAAGTTATTTCTGTATTTGTACAAGCTGTATTTGTATGTATTTTCTTTTATTGTATATTTGTAACCTTTTTTCCGGAGGGCTACCTATGTCATGTCGGAAAATGTAAACCTATTCGTTCTCAATTGGTCCCCTATCCCCATACAGAACAGCTACATCGAAATAATCAAATCATCTTGTCCGAAACTATCCCTAGACAAAACAAAAAAAAAGTACCAAATAAATATTTGGAGTTGTAATTAAAAGAAAAAACATTACTAAGCGAAAACGAAAAGGATTATGCTGACTGAACTAAAATAATGCTTTGAACTTCCAAATCACTATTATTCATTCTGTTTTGAAGGGCACTAGGGTCTTTGTTTCACTAAAATCATCTATAAATCCTATCATTTATATAATAATAATAATATGGCACTTTCACACAACAACGTTTACGTTATTGTCGCTCTCTACTGCGGTGGTACTGAATTACGGCATGGCCCTTTGTGAATACTAGTTTCAAAGTGATTACACGGCCTTGTTACAGAGAATTCAATTTGTTCGCTCCATTTCACGAGGGTGTGGTGGGTTTTGTGACCGTCTACATTGTTGATGTTATCCGATATCAACAATGCAGATAAGCCGTTGACATTCGCGTCACGCGCTCTCATTCTTCCAACCTAGTGCATCGCACTTGGTAATATGCATCGTAGTGCGTGTGGGTTGCCGATTGCCATGCATTGCCTCCAACGCTAAAATAATGAGCTCGAGGCCTTGAATGGCGAGGTGAATGAACCAACTAGCTATTAGGTAAACAAACTTGATTGATCGTCTAACTATCTTGGTGAAACGTATGGTTTATCAATAATGGTTCATCTTTCATTATGTCGACACGGCCCATTATGTCTGTTGTAGAGTTTATCTTTGCCTTTTGTAGAAACTTCTCGAATCGGAGTCATGACCTAAACGAAGCAGCAGTTTAGATGTACGCACAGGATAACTGACATAAACATACGCAGGTTCGTAGGAGGGTTCTTGTTCAGCGAGTTGTAAACGGAGCAATCTAGCATCAAATGTCAGAAATGGCAACGGTCGATGCGCAAACGTAGGGCCAACGGGGAACAGTGTCATGTCATTCCAGGCACGCTGACGGTACGCTCAGCCGTGCATTACCTACCCACCTCGGCGAACAACGAGCCAGGAACTCGAAGGGACAGACAATGGATAGGCGGAGCTTTTAATGCCATCGGCAATAAATAGATCAACGGTGACAATCTTTATGAGCGGCATAGTAAGCGTTAAATGTACGGAGACGTTTCATCCGGAGGCGGCAAATGTCTTGTCTATTTCTGACTGTTATGGGTGGCATTGCAATGTAACATTTGAATTTATAGTCCGTACAAAGCGTAGTCAAAAAATATTTGATGAGAAATTACGGTCACGTTCTCTCGCTACTCGATTCAGTCTATTCATGTGAGAATGCCACCTCCTGTTTTATTAGCGTGCCAGTGGCGTCATGTGCCGAGTAGGAAAGGTAGGACAAACAAGGCAATTGCTCCGGCTGCGTCAGATCGCAATCGCGCACGCCACGCGGCCCTCGGTACCTACGAGCTACGACGCTATCTGGGGACCAATATGTCCAACTTGATGCCTGCCTTCGCATTGTATTACTTTGCATTCGCTTATAAGGGGCATCAACTGCATAAAGTGACGTTTGAGTGATTGAGGGACAGGACAGCATAATATGCCATTCACATACATTTACCGCACAAACAGTAGGATTGTTTTTATTACGACTTTCTCGAGAGTCAATTAAGTTCAGGTGAAACTGAAATCCAGGACAGTTCTAAATTTAAATAGCTTTAATTACATTAATTAACAATTTACATTCTAAAGTACAACCATTAAGCTGGTTGATGGTCGTGAGGTTACCGGGTGGACTGCTTAGAATAAACACTTCGACCAACATTCAAACGAAAAGAAAATTAGATACAGTCGAGAAAATACATATTTTGTCCACATCACAGTCTATCAAAAGAATTAACAATCCGATCTCGAATATAACTTTTGTGTCGAGTTGTCGACACATTAAAATAATTTCGATGAAAGTAACAATGGGGCATCAGTATGCATTTGCGACTTTTACTTTACCAAATCTCTTAAGCCATTGTCAGCGGATAAAAAGTATGAGTAGCGATAATAATAACGACATGAATTATTATGACGAATAGAAAGCGGTGAGTGACTGTATTCCGATTCGTGAAACTGCTTGAAATATCGAAGTTTCTATAGAATGACACTACTATTATAGTGAAATTAGACAATTTATCATGGTGTAACGATTTTTAATGGAAAGCGGGTTAAGGAATCAGGAAATGATAATAGAGAAGATTAAAATCAAATAAAACAAATCAATAAAGAGAAAACACTTTACAAATGATAGCTCTATAAAGCAACAATATGCTAATGAAGTTACGAAGGGACCATAAGTCGTACATAAAGACGAGAGTGGACTCTCCGATGATAATCTGAATTGTAATCGCCTATATTCATGGCAACTGGAAGGTTGAATGATCTGAATAAAACTTTCCCGCACACGGGTTGAGTGCACTGCAGACGCTGCAAGCCTGGTGGTGGCAACAGTGAGAGTGGGAGCCGAGATGTAACACTGTGCACTATGCCCGGTCGTGACCACGAAAGGGGAAAGTGATCGGGTGAGCTGCATCAGTGAGCTAATATGGTCATATAATGTGAAAGTACTTTGATTGACTTGATATTAAGCACGGGTGCTTTCGAGTCGCTGTTGGGGTGATATAATAACAGATCTTATCGGTTCCGAAGTGAAAACGGTTAGATAATACTTGAAAGCCACGTCAAAGTAAACAAAAGGAATTATATTAGCCATAAACAGCATGAGGAGGGTAGATTACCTGGCTCCATTTTGCCGTACTGTAAAATAATACCTTAAACCACCGATTCTGCATGGTAGCTAGATTTTAAAACGATTAGTGATGTAAAATATCTACTATTGACGTAAGCGGTTGCTTCATCCCAAGTTGTAAGAGATTTTTTGTGACAAACACAGTTTTCCATACTTAAAAACTACTTGAATGCCGATATAATTATTGCTATAGAAAATATAAACTGCAATGCAGAAAGGGTGTAACGACCTCGCGTGTGAAAGTCCATAGGTGCAGGGTTCATCGGTGGCAAAGTTCGAACATCAGCTTATAGACGAGGTCTTGACCCGAGATGAAAACTGCGGGAGACGATCTTATGCAATTAAACAGCTTACACGTAATTTCTGGTTACAATGTAACGTGACTGAGAGCAAAGACCCTCAACGAATCAACATATATTTGTTTGGCGACGTGAGGTTTCTGAATAGCATCGTAGACAAAAGAATAAGTTAGGATGTCAAGAGCAAATACCCTAGTGGAGCTTTACTTTTTAGGAGCTAGTGTTGACAGCAGAATTCATAGATAATCTGACATTCACATTCTATGAAGGGGCCACAGGTAGAGTAAATGAATTTTGAACAAGCAATGTTGTTTATAAGTGACATAAACTTTTGTTGTGCTATGTTCGGTAAAGAAAGTGGAGTAAAGAAACAAAACATGAATTCCATTAACCATTCATGAATAAAACCAAAACATCTTCCAAACAAAAAGCATTCAATGAATTTACGTTTCTTTTCCGTTTCGGTACTGAGATCACATTTGTATTCAAAGCCAACTCGTCCTTTTCAAAGCCCTATTCAATGTTCCATTTGGTTTTAGGGTCATTTTATTGGTGAGATCGTTGACCGTATTTTATTGTTTATTAGGAATTCATCGTTTGACATTACATCGTAACAAGATTAGATTCTCAAGGGAAATATACCTTTTATTGTAGTCTGTAAGCATCAGAAGAATGTAATAACGCAGACCTTTGGAGAAAACATTCAACTTTAGACAACACAGACACAGAACGAATGAAAATTTAATATTTTCAGATGCAGCAAGCATAATATTTATTTCTCCTATTCTGTAGGCAGTATTGTCTATGAATTTTAACATATTTATATTTAGTTATACCAAAGTATCCCGATTTGCAATCTCTTTAGGAAGAGTAGTGAACTCAATGAACCGAGTGGTAATAAATAACAATCAAAGTTACCATTAATTATTCTGTGGCAGCCTGTTGACGTGTAATATTTAGGAGATGTCCTCCTACGCCTAATTTGTGTGGGAACGTTGCGTTCTAAAGCGACGTAATTAACTTTTGCAATTTTGATGACAAAGGTAGCGGTTTTCACTAAGCTGGAGCTCCCGCTTAAAGCTTGAATTATTAAATTCACGATTCATACTGGACAAGGCAAATACATAGTAAATAATGTAAGTGATCATGATACTTACATAAATCTTAAATAAGTTCTTATAGCTTACATTGTTGTAGCTGTGATTTGTGAACATAAGACAGTAGTTAAGGATATCTTCGTAGATCTGAACCAAATCATGTCGCAGCAATATAATATAACTTTGAATATTTGCATACAGTGGACATTTGCCAACAAACGCATTTCTAAATAGTCGGTATATTTCAGTGCAGCGAACCATGTATTGAGGTTTTGAGCTCGTAAATCTATCAGACACAAAAGTCGCCTTTATGAACTAAACGCTCGGTTGAACTCTGTACTTTTGGCTCACAAATTAGACACATCAGTAAATAAAGTCATTGTACGTTGTCATGCGATGCTTCAACTATTACAATAAACGCGAGGTGAACAACCTGAGGTCTCGTTATCTCCACAAGTGGACAGTATATTAGACGTGTGACATCATTATTGTGGCAACATCGTAAACATTCATTCCCTTTGTACACTCTACTTTATCGCTAATGAGGCGTAAGCTTTCTTGTCACATGGACACGCCAAAGACTTGTTGCGGTCCAGAAACTTATGCACAATTTGGAGACAAAAGTGCACTTTGCTCATTGATATAAATTTGAGTGATAAGTATTGATATAAATCTGAGGGTTATATTATCATGTACAGCAGTTTTACCTAACAAATTAATAAGGATGATAATCATCTAAGATATAATATGATTAAAAGGAAAATAAGATAATGCATGTGACGTAAGAACATAATCAAATCATCAATTCTTGTATCTAAGAGCATTTACACGATACAGTTTTTGGCTCGTTTTGCTCAGTCGATGCCATTTAGCGGCCGAGCGAGCGTCGCACTTACTATGACTTCAACAGCCGTTGACCGTTTACACGTAAAATTGCAATGCGACTTATTGGTTGAAAATTTTCCGTGTAAATGCCTTATAAGAAACATCGCTACCTACAAACAGTAATTTCGAATGCGCGACATTGACCGACAGGAGCTGGAATATTTTTGGTGGAACAAATTAACAGATAGAAGAAGATACTCATAGAACAAAAGTTGTTCCTTATGATGGTAGTAATACAGTCCTGAGAGGTTACCGGTGTTTTACAAATAATACATGTATACGTAAAACGTAAACAGGGTCACGACTGTATCCCCAAGGCGCGGTAGACATTCTCTCAGATCTTTTTATTCCAGATCCTTTGAAGATATCTAAGGGGGTAGTCAGAGGCATGTACAAATACATATTTGATACATGCCCACATCTTGCAGAAGTTAGTATTCCATACGTGACAGGTTGCAAGCCCATCGCCGCCTATAAGAATACTAACTGGTTTCCTCACGATTTTTTCCTTCACCGTACCCAAAATGCAGGGAATACATTAAGATTTCGTCGAAGGGCATGCTCGCAAGTGAAATTGAGCAATCGTAACTTTATTGTTTGAAGTGAGACTTTGGCAAACGTCGCCAGAGCAGTAAAGACGTCGGCACCGCTATCGTGCTAGACGTGACGAGTTCATCGTCAGATGATAGCCACTTCGATTCGACACTCGAGGAAAATACCACAGTGCGTTGACTTTGTAGACAGTGTATCGTATGTTGACTTCTAGCAAATGGATTTACCAAGAGGGTCCCTAGCAAAAGCTATTTGAACTTTCACTCTTGAAGGAATAGACGATGTGAAGCTAGCAGTTTCTTCAGGGCGTTTATCCCCGTACGTCGTGAACTATTTTATTATACTAATAAATATAGGTATTTAATTACCTAAGCAACGGAAATGTATCTTCAAGTATCAACCAGTAAAACCCGCTTTAAATTACACAAAATAGTTATTGGATCTAAAAGGCGTGTGGTGGCGATCTAAACGCGAGGATTATACCTATAAAGTTCCTTATTGAGGATGTTATTGCGTCGTTTAACTATTAATCGATGGACATTGATTACCGACCAAGCACCGATCAGTGAAAAATACTCAACCAACGCTGCAGGTGTGTCCAGGAAATAAATTCATTTATGGACGCAAGTCAACACTGTTCAGAAGCTTAACGAAAGAACTTGACGATCGAATAGTTTTGGAAATCATTTCAAAGTATGCAAAATCGTTTCAGAAAGCCAATACTTTTAAAGAGGGCACAGTGAAAGTACTTTAAAAAATTATAAGAACGAAGCATGAGAGGAATATATTCTTATTTTTCCGTTGCTTTTTAATTTTACGCGTAGCTTAGCGGTAATAAATTAATGATAGACTGGTTGATCAACATAGATTTTTATGATACCTCAAAAAGTGATAATTACTGCCCATCGATCGGTAGACGTATAGTCAGGCGGATGTGCGAAGTGTTCTCATTTCATTAGAATTAATTAGCGCTTATCCCACCCACTGCATAAATAATATACCTACTTACGTAAATGCGGAAGCTTGTCAAGTTAGATAAATTCAGTACATCCAGCTAATCATACATAGGGAAAAAGGGACTATTATGTTCCCTCTTGCTCAAATGAGTTGACTGGCCAGTCTATTTAATTCCTTTGCCGAGCCCATTATAAATTCACTGACAGGAACGAACGAATCTCGCAGGAGCGTCGGCACCGGTCTCCGCAGAAGCATATTATTCAAATAAATACGTAACTACAATTTACCTCCGTGCAACTCCACTTATCACAGTGATGTTAGCTCTCTATTTTGGCAACAGCAAGCAAATTACCATAATCATTCGCCGTCTGTGATCGGTCGTAAATCTTAAACGAAATTACGGGGTATGCAGTCGCGATCACATTACATCAATGAGTCATTCATTCTGTCTATTCATATTAACTGCATTAGATTATCCTGTCATTATGTTTAATTACAATGCAAAGAGAAGAGTAAAGTTGTACCTAGACAGATTATTATCTTATTGTTTAGAGAATGAGTGGTTTGATTGACTTGAAGCCTAATGTAAGCTGGGCTGTTATTAAGTTTTACAAAACTTTGCAAGCATGTTATTTACATTATCCATTGTTTACTAAATTTTATTATTACGGAACTTAAAACAAATTACGCTACTGTCACAACTGGCCGTTACATGCAAGTATTGTTCTACAATTTAGGTTAATGCACAAATTCCAGGCGAAACGAGCCAGAATAGCTGAACAGGCTTGCTCAATCTAATGGAGTCAGGCAAAACCGTGATGCACGTACCGACGACGTTTAAGTTCCATGTACAAATATAATGGGCTCATCAAGAGAGAATGTAATTGCGCACTGAACAGCGGTATTGTGCCAAATAGCAGATAATAAACGTACCTTTCCACCCGCGTTGCCATCTAGGCCTTCATGTAACGGCAAGGAGTAAGTTTTGTTAAAATATTTGTAAGTATGCTACTTTAAATTATAATTTTTGGCGCTAGATATGATACATTTATGCGCAAGTCTAGCGATGTACAACAGTAAAGTTTCAGGCGAAAATCAGCGCAAAAAAGTTTGGGTCCACACTCCACTAGTATTGTTTTGTTTTATATGTTTTAGTAGTGAAGATTTTTTCAAGGTTGTAATCTTTTAAACTAATTTAAATTCCTCTCATATCCTGTGCTTTGAAATAGCCTTTAATCCTAATGATTCAACGGACTCTCCATCCTCTTATTGTAGAAACTGAAATATATCAACTCAGCCGACCGTCACAAGCTCTATGACATAGCTATTTTAATAAATCTATTTCTAAAATAGTCGTATTTATAATGAAGACATCAGGCCATTGACCCATAGCATCCAGCAGAGCTTCGAAAATTATTCTCCGAGAATAGTTGTCATGATGCACCACACATTCGTTGTCCACTTTGGAGAGGCTTTAGGCCAGACGTGTCGGCACGATCACAAAGCCGAAGAAATAGGTATCTTTTATAAATCGGACGAAGACTTCTGTTCATTTTGCACTGTTTTATTAAAAAAAAAAACAATCCTTAAGAATTACAAGTTGGTTCAAACTAAGCATGGAGTTAATTTGAATATTAATGGGAGCGTCAAACTTGTTAGACAACATTGGCAGATGTTAGAAACGATAACATCTACAATGCACGTACAAATTGAAGTCGCCCGCGCAGTGGTACCTAATAGACAATTTTACATCCAGTGTAGGCGCCGATTGCTCACGGTCTGATTTGCATATCGCCAACGAAAGTGTAGCGGTGAGCTCGACCAGCCTACATAGCTGCAATTACTGTTGGTAATTACTTTATTTAATAAACATTTAAAATTCTAAGCATTGCTGCATAAAAAAGCAATAACCAAGCTACATTCGCAAAATTTATCACCGCCGGTGAGATCGCGAAACGGTGAGTAAATATATTTGAAATGAGCTAGAAAACCAGTAGGACATGCAGAACGGCTACTGATCGTCAACGATAGACATTTGATGAACTAAAACCGGTTCATTTGAATATTAGTCGCTCCAGTTGCTTCGTCGCGCTCCCGATTGTCGTGCGAAAGATCGCGTGAATCCCGCGGAACTAATCCGGCTCTTCGGTAATGGACCTTCGAAACGGCGTGAAGATTAACTTTTATGGACTAACCCGTTCATAATCGAGAGCAAACAAACGGCTGGAGTCTATTGGAAAATTGAGCCGCTAAAGTGGGTCAGTGAAAAAGTGAAGTTTCGTCAAATGCACCACTTACCCAATTCACGAGAGCGGAACCGATGGCGACGGAAGCATTGTGCCGCAGCATTCAGTTCGCCGCTGATCTATTGTGGCTCAAGTGTTAGATAACGTGCTCACGAGAGCGCGCATGAAACAATGACGACGATTTCGCATTCAAGCCCAAGAGTGAGAGCGGCCTAAAAGAACTATATTAGTAAAGCACAGCTCACTTAAACAAGTTTGTAATTCACATGTTTTCCATTAGTCTTGCAGAGATCAATGATTATAGCAAACGTGGTCGGAGCGCGGCTTGCGATATTATCGGGAGCGCGTGAGTCCGATCCATCGCTTAGAACCGCCAGTGTTCACACGCCCTCAAACAGTCGTGTTTTGTCACACACCCACGCATATTGACGTTTGACTAGTGAATCATGAGACCTTGGAAATAGCACGAACTCCTCCGGTTCAAGAAAACGCCGGCTTATAAATGATCAGTTTTCGTTTCTTCGCAGTAAATGTTTGATCGGAACTCTCATAGGTAATCCTGGCAGGGGTCCATTAGGACTGCGCGCTGAACCCGGCGTGGGCGCTACAATGCCACTAACGAGGGCCCCGATATCATCTGACAGACAGAGGACATTAGTAAAATGCTCGAGAGCGAACACAAAGCGGATAGATAAGAAAAAAACTTAACAAAAGTTGTTGTGGCCTGTGATGAGAGAATGGGTTCTGCGGTGGATGGTTGGCTTAGAAATGATAATGAAACGTCATGCGGGGCACAATAGAGAGCGACACGAAGCGTGAACTAAATGCATTACTGCTAATCGTTGCAGCATGCATAAAGCAACCACCTGAACTATAGACATGACAAAATTACGTTTTAAAAGAAATGTATTTAAACTTGCCTTATCTATTGCTGGACATGATGGGGCACAATAATGTAACAAGACCATAATAAAGATCAAGGTCTCTTTGAAACATAACTCTGTTAATCAAAAGGTATCCATGGAAAATGCCATTCTTGGAAGTTTCGAGAATCACTATGTCGTGTCGTCAATAATTTACAAATAACATGAGCGTGCAGCATAAATAAGTTATTATAACAGCAATAATTCAATAATAATCACTGAGAAGACGTAGGTATTTCAAACATCCTTAACGCGAGTAAAGCGAGTAACCACATGCAGTGAACATTTTGATAGACATAATTTGTAGAACTTTAAACTTGGGAGGTAACATTTTACGGGACGATAGCTTTCGACTATGTAGCTGTTTCCCACGTGAGATCTCCGCCTACTTTTAGTCTTGCTTTTTTAACAGGATGTATCTCAGTTATAAATCGCATTTCAATCTCAATAGTACATAGATTGTGCTACATAGGCAGAATTACATGACACGGCAGCGATAATTCACGATCATTATTCTTGTGCGTAGAAATTTACGTTGCATCGGCCGTTGTTATGGCACATCTACTCTTAGTACTTTAGAAACTCACGATTACAGAATTGCCTACCAATGATAATGATAGCTTGCGATTTAAATGAGATGCAGTACAAAAGCAATCATTGATTATTGATATTTTTTTATATATCATGTGCAATAGCAAATGCAGGGAGCTATAAATGAAACGAGTGGATGTCTTCACGCGTTTTGAAATAAGCCTTTAAATACATCAATTAAAGATCCAGAGGTAGGTTATAACAATTAATTGCGAGTCGTTGAAAAAATCATTACACTACTTCGTACGAGACATGGAATTATCGGTGTCGGTAGTGCACTTAACTGCAAAGAAGTGAGATATATTTATAAATGTGATCATAAAGACTGTATAAATTCCGCCAGTATATACATTTTAAGGAATAAAGAATTCTAAAGCAGTTAGTACAGATATTAGGAAAAATTACTGACTGACCGCCGCATAACGCAAAATATTTGAAACATTCCGTTTTGGACAAAACCTACCTCCTTAGTCTACAATGTTAAGGATCATTCATAAATTAGTCCTGGGAAGAAATCTTGGAAAAGTAGCAGGCAGTCGCTAGTCAATGATATAACGTTCCGTATTCTAAAGTAATAATTAGCCCAAATATAAAATGATTATGGAAACAACGGTCAAATTGTTAGCCATCACGTTCCAGATTCACATTTATTGTGTAGCTCGTTAATTTTTTATCTGCCCTCGTTAGGGAGCATCGTGACTTTTTGTTCTGATGTTATATTTCTACCAGACACAACAACATTAGGCGGCATTCCGACGCACAATTCAAATAAAATGAAACTATCAGTAATGCTAAACAGCTATGTTATTAAATTGTTACAAATAGAGAGGTAACCATTTCAACTGACGTTCATAACCCTCCCTTAAGAAATCAAATAAATAACAGTATGAGCAGCACGAATCACTAATTAAATTAAAAACCCAATTAATCCTCAATAAAATAGAAAAGCGCATGCGATGCGACGCTTCGTAGATAGCTTTGGCTGCGCTTGCGGCGTGGACGCAAGCGCATTCGCGTCACTTTCACACTTTCACTGGTCGACGCCCCCGGCGCCGACCGCACCAAACGTTGCAACACTTGTTACACAACACTGTCGTACAACTCATATGTAAGTACGTCGTCAATCATAGTACGTATATGTAGTAATTAATGATATTTAATGAACCGTCATCAGCTTTCTAAGCCAACTGGTTTGGTCAAGGTAAATGTTACAAGCGACAGACTAAAGCAGATGTACAGAGGTACAAACTTATTGTGAAGACTACGATCGATAAGAATTCCTTTATGAAGGGTTATGAATTGCAGATCAATGAATAATTCCAAAAACTCAGCGTGAAACGGTGAAATCGATGAGTTCAGTCACGAACTTGCACAACAAAACAAATACGGAATATAATCCAATTAAGATAAAACACGAATTGAATTTTCAAAGCTCTTTTATGCAGTAAATAAATATTGCGACCGAATTGTTGGCAGTAACAGTACATGCTCGTGATGACCGAGATAGTTATCATTTTGTGTTATAGAAAAAACGAGTATGACGGTAAAACGCCCAAGCGGACTAGACAATAAAGTACTAGAGTGAATGGTACCATTGAACAATCAACGGTAAAAATAAAATGAGTAATGCAGGGGAACGAATTGAGCGGTAACAAACAAAGCGCAATTATGTTTGTTCTGCTTAACCTTTTTGCATGATTAATGGCTCGCTGATGCAAAAACTTCACAACGTGTAAGCAATTAATGCACATGGCAGTGAAACTTGATGCATAGTGCGCATTCTTCGTGCTGTCGTAGTGCAGTTCTAAGTCCAACTATTTACTCGCATCGCTTTTTCTACAAATATTCCAAATATTTGCAGTGTCGAACGTGGAGTACCTTCAAGGTCAAGCTTTCAGTTCTGATCTGAATAACTCGTTTACCTCTACGGATGTCAGCCTCGCAGTGCACCACAACACTAAGGCCTTGGAGCGCGGTAAAAAACAAACAACGTTGTACGGAAGAGGGGTGCAATGAGCTGTTAAACCGAGGCAACATTACAAACCAGTTACTTTGTGAATTGTTTCTCATGATACCCTGTTATTATACTAGCAAAGATTGGTGCTGCGGTGTCTTTCAGCAAAAAGTTTCGACAACGACTAAACAAACAACAAAGTAATGATCGCACGATTACTCTGGAAAGTGTAGGCCGAGCAGCTAATTCAAACACAAAGTGAATTTTCACTAAAAACAAGAAACGATTTAGAAAGTGTTATAGCCATTATATTATCTAAACTCGTGTTACGCGCAGTAAACGCTTTCGTTGCACCTGAATTGGAATCGACTTTCAATTAATTGATTTAGTTTTTGTATTTTCTAAATTTTCATTGCTTTCTTTCCAATTGCTGTAATAGGCGGAATATTATAACAGTGTAGTGTGCGGATTTGTGAGTGGATGTGCGTAATCATAGATAAACAGCCACAAAAGAACCTTGGCGGCTTCGAAGCTCTCACTAAAGTTCGATCGTAATTATGTGTCTGATAGCTATTTTATGCAAAGAGGTCTTTGTATGAAACAGTACAAGTACTGGGTACATGTAGGGTACAAGGACAATAGTGGCATGAATCGGTTATAAACAGATCATTGTGCTGGATCCGGCATCAAAAGGATCTCTTTGTACGAGGAAAACAATAACACGCATAATCTGTTTCAGATCATGAATATTAAACGGATGCTATATGATTTAATATCGCATCAGTGGACTATTACAATGCTGCTCAGCCAGAATGCATACCTATTAGTTTGCCAACGTATTCTTAAATTTTGACTACAAAGAATAAACATGAGAGCATCATATATTCTAATTCTTGTCTGACAAATATAATTTACAATTAAGACGCAACATCAAGTGTCCGAACAAAACAATAAACTTACTCCCGTGTGAACATCCAAACTAATGAAAAACAAGCGCAACACTCGTTAGTTAAGGACAAAACATGAAACACAACGAGCGTAAAATCCAGTTCATTTAAAAAATTGGATGCGCCGGCACTGTTAATGGTTCAGCCGGACGATGCTAATTGCGTAAGAGGCGTACGTAACGAGGTCTTAATTGGAATGCGCCCCAATTAATGGTGGGCTGCGTTCGTACCGAGTGATTCCATTTTGGAAATTGGAACGGGTGTTTACGTGTCGGTTCCCGGGTGAACGGCCGCCGGTGAAAGTCGGCACTCGGATATGGGTCAGGTGGTCATTTACCCTCAGGTGAGAGAGGATGCCTCTCCCGGCACTGCGCTACGTGGAATTATGTCAAATCCAGTAGCAGCTCTGTTTGTGAGTCATGACACGCTACCACTTAGTCGGCTATTAAGCGTGTTATGGAATTTATTATGCTCGGTGTGCACTTGGCACATACAAATGACCCGCCCGTGAACTTTTTGTAACAAAAAGACAACAAAGTCAGGAGAGCAACAAATCATAATAATTTGATTAACATCTTTCTATATTTTAATATGTCACAGGATGTGATTCTGGCCGCTGTGCCAAGAGAGAAATTCAAGTAAAGTGCTGCAAATTCAATTAATAGTAAAATACTGACCGTAGCTAGTAGTGTTCAACCCATCCGTTACCAGGCCTTGGCGCGTATCAAGCAACCCGCTTGGGGAATGTTTGTTTAACAGTAACACTTGAGTAACGGACAAAATTACCATTTATTTTGATTCGCTGCATTAATTTCACATTACTTGAGTAAGTAGGTCTTGCGATAGGATAAACTTAAAATTAACAAGTGTGATAATTTATCATGACGACGAACTTTTAGGCTGTTTACTAATGAATCATAGACCACACAAAAAAGGTCCAATTCAAGTTGTTCATTTCTGAAGCCTGGAATTAAATGGTCTACGATTCTGAATGGCCCGTGCATACCTCCGAGCGGCGAGGTTAAAAGAATTGATTAACATAAAAGAGATGGTAATTATTCTTCCTGTCTATTTTAAATCCGTGGACCGTAAAGAGTTCGGTGTATGGAGTTAATAAGGAAACAGGCATTTCTTCGAGGTTAGTCAGATAAACTACACCATTTAATAGACAAGTTGAAGGTAAGTTGATTACAGCTAAATGATTCAGAAAGAAAAACCAATTAAATATTAAGTAATTAAATCAAAAAATTGATAACAAAGATTAAAATCGATTCCATCGAAATTTTAATATTGATATCGATTCTCAAAATAGATTTTTCAATTCCGATTTTGAAATACTATGAAATCGAGAAGGTATGCTGTATGGATCTGAGTGCTGGGCCACGAAAGCGACGGATGAAAGAAGAGTGAATGCGACAGAGATGCGATTGTTCAGATGGATGTGCGGAGTGACGCGAATGGATAAGGTGAGGAATTAATATATTAGGGGAAGTCTGAACGTAGCGGCCGGTCACTGAAAGTTGAGGAGCAGAAGGTTAGCGTTAAAATGGTATTAGAAATGAATGTGGGTAGAGAGTAGAGGTAGACCTAAGAAAAGATAGATGGATTGTGTGAAAGAAGATATCGGTAAGAAAGGAGTGGATACGGAGATGACGAGTGACAGAGGAGAGTGGAGAAAGAGAATATGTTGTGCCGACCCCGCATGAGCGGGATAAGGGCAGGCCAATGATGGAGAAGGTAGGTTTAAAGGGTATGCTTAAGGTGTCTGTATGCAAACAAATTATTACATTTATCTCCAAAACGGTTTCACAGATTAAGATTGGTGTTCTGTGAGGGGTGCATGATTCTTCGTTCCCTTCCGATCACAAAGTTTTATTAAGTACGGTTGATTTCCAAATATGTAATTTTTTTCTGCATGTATCATTATTTTAAAACTATAACCGACTCTACATTTAGTTGGTTTCGTTCCGCCGTTCGCTTTCAGTGTGTAGGGACTCAAGGACACGGAGCCAAACTTTCACCTCCCATGGTCAAGATAAAGAGAGAAAGTTCATGTCTTTCAACCCGTTTTTTTAATTATCCAAACTCTTTGTACTCGAAATGGCTTTGTCCCTACAAAATGGAAAAATAATAGGTATGCCATTTTAAAATTACAAGCTAATTTGGTTATAAATGCTGTCGATTCTGATGTTCATTGAGTACCTAACAAAAATAACGTACAATGTATTTTTTAAGTAAGGTACTCAAGTACATTATTTTAGTAAAATTTACTTTTTGAGGGTAGAAATCGGTACAATTATTCAATAAAAAACATTATGCTGTCTAAAATAAATACCAGAAAAGACGCTGTTTTATATTTCTCAACATCGTGTGCTTGGAACAAAATGTGTTATTTTTGTACAAATAATCAGTATCAAAAGAACTAAGTACAAGCGTTATCACAAAAGATTGAATTAAATAGATGCATACTCGTATGCTATGTTTTTTATATGAGAGATAAATCGCAAGTGTATGCTTGTTAGTATAGAAATAAATAAACGAAGTCTCTGGACTATCTCCTGCCGCCGACACACAAATCGATGTGAATCGAAACAAATAAAACCGGCAAATGAAACGAACGCTCTTTGAAGTGGGACAAGTATGTGATTAAGATATAAAGCGCATACCGAATGGAGGGTCGAAAGGATTCCAAAGTGCATTCGTGCGAGTAACGGGTACGATCGGTATTAGATCTCGATAATGATATCTCTCATACAAATAAACTATAAAGATTATCATCACAGAAAATAAATGATAATAAAAACAGATCTAAATATATTGATACATTTTATTAGTTAACAACTATAAGCTAGGCACGATAGCCATCTTAATGTTATTATTACGAAATCAGATCGACATGAATAACTTGTTAAATGATTTCAATTTATGGATGGTCATAGCAATATCGTTAATTTAGCTCAATTGTGGAGGTCACACGGAAACTTATTGTTATATCACGCTTCATTTGAGCCGTTCTTGTAATCGAGAGCCTATATATGGATGGGAAAATAAATTCTGTTGTCTTCCTTATTATAGTCACGTACTTTGAGGAAGTCAGATGATAGAACATTATTCTTAATGCGGATTCGGGCACTCTGGAGACATGTATAGCATGTGTTATGAGTGTTATTGAATTGAAAGAAAAATACCTTTTTTAGGAAACATTCGCGGCACGTCTCAGTTTATTCAACACATTAGATAAATGTAAAGGACTTACAAACTGTTGTATTGAATAAAGTCGAGTTGATAAAGTCGAGACACAATAAACGCAGATGGAGGTATTTATTGGAAAGTTAGTTGTAAATAACCAACTGTTTGAACACTAAAGGAGAAAGTCTGTCGCGGAGATGATTGCAGTCATGGCTCGGTTTGAATAGCACGAAAAGCACAATGCACATTAATATCTCATATGAATTCAAAAGCATTTAATAATGGTTGATAATAATAGACATAAGATTTCATAACTTCTATTGTACTCCTAATAGATAATGTTTATTTACTAATCCATGTTTCGAGGTCACCGATCTATTTATGGTCCATAAAATATATCAAATACAAAAAACATACAACTCACGTAACCATAAAAACAGTATAATCCACGATCCAGAAGCGTACTATGTAGCCTCATCAGTTCCTTCAAAAATAAACCAATAAACCTGTTTTGAATACCATGAAATGTCATACAGGCAACATACAGGCAGTTTAATAGAATGAAAATGTAGTTTGAATGGGATACAAAAAAAAGTAAAATGTTACACCGACATGACAAGCCCGTAGGAAACCCTATCACGAACAATACTTAATAACTATGGGTGTACTTACAATGGCCGTTGGTCTTTCGTGGATCGTTATACAACTTCTGACCGGATTAGCCGTACGCTTACCTGTAACAAGAAAGTAATTTTTAAGTTGTTGAAATGAAATGAAATTTATTTTTCCAGAAGCATGGTCATGGTTTACTTGTAAATAATAAATAAATAATGCTGGACATTTCACACAGCATCATCTAGCCCGAAACTAAGCAAATAATATAATGTATTATATTTATTGATATTTTGTTTTTAGAATTTTCTTGCTCTACCATTTCGACGCACTAGAAAGTAGAAGCGATCCAAAAAAGTCTTTACTTTAGTGATTGCAACAAAGTATAAATGTTCGCACATCGTATGTTTATCTTCAAGTTTTGAAATCATAACTGTGATTTCAATAAATATTTTGGCTCTGGTTAGGTAAACTCGATAGCGTAAAAAATCGACTATTAAAGGCGACCATCTGATACCATTAAATTAATATGTCATCAAACAGAATAAATTAAGCCGGTTTTAAACCAACAGACTCATCATTATCATCGGTATCACGGCAATTTCTTAAATAGAAAAACCGAGACATGTTTTCACGGAGTTGCTTTTTAAAATATCGTGATCTAGATGAATAAATATTCATGAGAGAGATCATTTGCATGAGTAATTGATAGAAGTGAAACATCAGTGTGACAGGTTCGCTGTGTTAATTGAACCGGACGAGGATTTATCTCATGTGGAGAATATACGGACAGTACAAGTTCATCGCTAAATGGAGCTGCATTTGATATCGCAAGGTTAGCATGTAGTATGCGAGGAATATGTTCGTTTCAACTACTGGGTGGAACTGTTTGTTTAGGTTTTACGTCAAGAGATAGCTGGATCAAGGATTTTTGTTGATATAAGATCCTTTATAAATATTATCTTATACATGAAAGGCATGATAGCAGATGTATACAGGTATAAGCTATTGCGAGATTTACGAGTACCCTAGTGAACTTTACAAACTTAGGTTGGTGATTCAATTGTCTATGTCGCCGGCAGATCAATTATACCTAGGCATATCGTTCAACGACGCCATTTCACGATCATACATGGCATATCATGATATGCCTAGGCAGATCGTGAAATATAACAAATTTATAACGGAATATTTCATTTCTGGCGCTTCGGCGGGCGCTACCGCGGCACGCTTGCTTTGCTCGCTCGCCTCGCGCTTATTTTTTTCACTAACCTAACATAACCTAACCAACTAATTTCGATCTAAGTAAATGATTAGCGTTGCATAGAACGGTGTAAGTTAGGTAGATCGTGAAGTGGCGTCGTTGAACGATATGCCTAGGCATATCAAGAAATGGCTAATTCATAGATCTGCCTACGACATCCATAAGTTAAACCGAACAGAGGGCCTAGACAATGTAACAATCGATTGTCGACTTCGATAGTAGCTAAGTCCAAAAATGTATGGGATTGACATAAGCCTTAGCTAAGTCACGTGATCTCTTGTTATCGAATCGATTATTGGTAGACAATGTACACACATTTCGATTCCATCAAACGAATCGACAACATCGAACGATGACTTCCATACAAATGCCTAGCCAAGTGGATCATTTGACAAGCGTTTTCGCTTAGTTGTCGATTCTCTTGATGGTAAGGCTAGCGAACGCTAAAATGCTGTAGATATCGAAACAAAATGGCGATTTCATAAACAGCTGTTGTAAAAAGTAATTGTATTTCGTTGTTTGTTTTATGATTGTTAAAATAATTTTGGCCCTTAGACGTCTCTGCGCACTAAACTGAGCCATATCAAGGTCACCGTGGCTGTAATATAACATAAAATAAACTAAAGCGCTCTCGTTCTAAGTAGGCATCTTTGTGAAACGCGTCATTGTTTACAATATTGCCTTCCGGCTCGAAACTTACTATGTGATATAAGATTATGCTACTGTATAGGTACATTAGCCTATTATTTCTTGTTATTACAAAGAAAGGTAAGTAGGTGGGTAAGGTACCTACTAAATTAATATTTTATGAACTACTTAAAATAGGCACAAAGATTTAACTTTCCGTAATTTTATCTACGTAAAATAATTGCAACACATTATTGACAAAGTGTATTAAAAATTATTACATAAAGCAATTTGTTTCTATAAACATTAACTCACTTTTTAATATTCTAATCCAATCTCAATTTTAAATTTTCGCGCTCTTTCCGGGCGAACATTCAGAGTTCAATGACACATTTCACGTTTGAAGACGAAAACCATAGACTAAGCGCGGTTTTTAGCGATCAGTCGATTAGACAAGGCGATCGCTTTATGAAGGTTACTTTGGCTAGCAATCGAACTTCGCTATCGTCTAAGCGTTGACGATTGTAGAAGTCGATTCGATTCATAGCTACTGCCGGTTGTCTAAGCCCTCTGAGCATCTCTAGCCTTTCTAAGAATTCTAGAACCATTAGCGGCAGAACTCGGTCCGTGCATTGTCGACCCTATCGCTCGTGTATCTGGTATTTAGACGCGTGTGAACATCATCAGAGTGCATCGCATGCCTAATCTACCCTCTTAGCATTCACGCGTCGGCGTCGTGCAGCGCTGTCGATAACATGAATCAGACGTCGCGGTGTAAATGACAGACGGGACGGCACTACGACTATCATCGTCAGATTGTCGCAGGATGCCATGATGTTTATCGCTACAAAGAAACTAGAATAGTATGTATATTGTATATGTCGCATCGTTGAACGGCGCCGTCTAGGCTGTTAATTGAACTACTAAATAAGCTACCTACGGCTGCGACAAGTGCGACATGTACAGAGTATAAATAAAACTATATCGAAGTGAGGGGTTGCAATCAGATCATGATGAGCAATGAAAACTCTTTTGGATTTGGTTCTGTGTTGGGATGCCGGCCGTCGCGCCTTTCGACGCCCTCTGTGGGGCAATGACGACCTCTGTGGCGCAGCGGGTGAAAGCCCGCTTGTAACGCAGAAGGTTGCTGGTTCGATCCCCGCCACGGGAAAAATGTTTGTATTATCTGCAAATATTTATCTCGGGTCTGGGTGTTTTCTATGAATAATATGTATGGATTTACAAACAACAAGTATATGGTTCCCATAGTTCAAGCTTTGCTTAGTTTGGGGCTAGATGATGCTGTGTGAAAATGTCCAGCATTATTTATTTATTTTATTTATTATTTATACTTAACTAAATAAGTACTTACTAACTGTCACCCATAATTTATTTACAGGTGCAAACGACAATAACGTTGTAGCCATGTTGTAATTCAAGTAAGTAAATTAAAACTTATGAATTATAATCAGTCTACAAACCGAAACACGAACAATCAATACGCATCATCTGAGCGTAGAGTTGATAACAATGTGAAGTACGAAGACTGCGAAGGAATAATAATAGCATCCGTGAACAGGGGGCATTATGCGCGCGCCTAGAACGGGACAGAACATGTAGCTGTTGCAGCAACGCTACTCTAACACGCCTCGTGAACCGCCATTTTGCGTTCAGTGTAGAATTGCCGCGAACGCGGTACGATCGCGCGTTTTGTTTGCAACATCACAGAAACAGTATAATTATGGAGGAAGTGGAGTGGACTGAAGCGTTGTGTTTGCGACTCATAGGAGAATTTAGAAAGAGGCCCTTACTGTGGGATCAGAAAGATTCCTTATTTCACAAAAAAAATCTGAAACCGAAACTATGGACAGAGATTGGGACGGTAATGAACATTGCTCCTGCGATGTGCAAGCGCAAAATGGTTATTCTTATGTCATCGTTCAGAAGAGAAAAAGCAAAGTATATAAATTCTTTAAAAGGTACCTAACCTATGTTACTAATTACCTACTTGTTTCTTTGTTGATAATTTTAATCAATTTCCTTTTTTTTTGTTATATTAACGTCAATAACTTTGTCAGCAGATAACACCGACGAATACAAAAGTCCCTGGTTTGGGTTCCACGCAATGTCCTTTTTGTTGGACAAGGAAGGAGAAAGAAAACGAAAGCTGATGGTAAATATTAAAGATCCTACCACAAACATTCATGCATTTTTGGTAAATTACTAATTTCTGCGCGCGGTTTCGCTCGCGTGGTACATACATTTTGAATAGCCTATTATGCTATTCCTGGTCACTATCTACACCTATGCCAAGTTTCATCCAAATTGGTTTACTGGTTTAGGCGTGATTGAACCACAAACATGCAAACATCCAAACAAACTTTCAGATTTATTAAATTAGTAGGATATATAAAATGAGAGGACGTTTGTGTGGTTGATTAAATCGCGGTGTAGTATGGCTTTATACCGCTGTTTGTCACCATGTAAAAACTTGAATTAGTACGATTATCTGAATAAAGCGGGCTACAGACCAGTTGTTGTATTTTAATGATTTTTGAAGATTCAGTTCAACTGTCTGTTCGCAGTTTTGCCTTCACACGCTACGTTTTAACTAAACAGTTTTGTTCAGTTAAAACTATTGGTCTGTAGCCCGCTAGGAGCATTACTTATAAGATAATATATGTATGTTTTTTGTATTGTTCTATTCGATGGTAAGGAAACACGTTCACGTTCGTGAGCGAGTCTGACTAAATCATCTAAGAGTTGTTTTTCAAGTACGGAACCCTAATAAAAAATTGTTGAAATTAGAACTCAAAGTCTCAATTTTAAAAACTTATCTAATTCTAGTTGAATTGTTGAAGGTCAATAGAAATAGTCAAATAATTTTTCATACTCTACAGGTGACCGAGTTTAAGGAGGACGAGGAATACGAGGAAATAGAAGAAGATGAACAACTAATAACAATTTCCGAACCAGATGCGAATGATACCATACAATGGGAAATGACACCCTCGAAAAATACTAAGATTTTTGTAAGAGATAACCTTGCTACAATTGTATCACCTAAAGAAGAACATTTACCATCGTCTCAAGGTAATGCGTCGCTTTTAGATGATGAAATCAATTATTTCTCAAAATTTATAGCGTCAAAGATGATGAAATACAGCACAAGGACAAAAAATGCGGTTCAGCAGGAGATATGGAAGATTATTGGCAAAGCAGATGATAACTTTTATGAGAAAAAACCACAAGAGAATAAAAAACTGAAAAGAGAACACAGAAAATCGTCAAGTGTTTGTGATCCGCAACCAAGTTGTAACGATGTTTCTTTGAAATATTACTGCTACTCTGATAGCGACTAGAATTTTCTTTTGATTTAAGTACACATTGAGTGTAGGCCATATTAAATATTTCAATAATAAGTACAAGTGTTTCATTGAATCCTCACTATGCTGGTAATACACTAATAATTATGAATAATGATCGCGAAAGTTTAAGAAATACTATTATATTAGCATGCGAAAGTTTTTTCTGTGTGATAGTACTTACAGCTTCTGCGCGCGGCTTCGCTCGCGTGGTACCAACATTTCGAATAGCCTATATGTTATCATATTCTAAGTCACTATCTACATCTATTCCAAGTTTCATCGAAATCGGTTCTCTGGTTTAGGCGTGATTGAAACACAAACATCTAAACAAACTCACAAACTTTCAGCCTTATTATATTAGTGGGATATATTTACACAATATTAGGAGCTTCTACGCTGTGCACTTAAATTCTTTCACCATTAGAAAAAACTCAATAAGTAATTAGTGATACGACAAAAAGAAGATTCACTAAACAATACTGTTCGCGAGGGACAACCAGAATTGATAACACAAAATCTACAATAAGTTAGATAAAGATGTATTTGGATGTATTTTGATACAGACGGACGAACAATAGGAAGACGAAGAAAACCGCGGCAAACCAAAAGCTAGTTTTGAATAAAGTTTTTTTTTATCGTAATGTCAATGCCAACAGGTGTAGGCATGCCTTTAGGC
This sequence comes from Epirrhoe alternata, assembly GCA_963565295.1. Lineage (NCBI taxonomy): Eukaryota > Metazoa > Arthropoda > Insecta > Lepidoptera > Geometridae > Epirrhoe > Epirrhoe alternata. The sequence continues at coordinate 10,582,799 of OY751386.1, read as the reverse complement.
TATGGTAATTCGGAATCACTTAGTAGGGCATGCGAAGGGCCGGGTCGATGCGGCCAAGGATGTCTCGAGTAAATCGATCAGCAACGAAAATCGATTAACATAATTTGGTGTTTAACAAATCCGAAAAATTACACGTATTAGTTATTCAAGAACCCTACAATATCCTCAACACATACGATTCGATTATGATTTAAAGATACCTCAATACTTTTATTTGCTCTAGTAGTGATGAATAAAAATCCGCCTGGAAGCGATCTGGGTTATTCGATATGCTGTCTATAGATATGATAATATTATATCTACATATAGGTAATTTGCTCATCCTTAGTGTGAAATTTCATTGCTATGCTATGACACTAGCAGTTACGGTGTTTTTTCCCGACTACGCAACTCTTAGGAATTCTTATAAAATGTTACAATAATGGCCTCTGCAGGTAATATATTTTAGTGGGTAAGCACTTGAATTAATTCGTTGATTATTCCAAAGATCTTGGCCGTATCGGCCCAACCACAATATAGGTACATTTTATTTTAAGCCCTCAACTCTGCCCTTTTCGGAATAATTTATGCAATTACAGCTTGTATAAATCATGATTCTCTTTGTGACACTTTAGTTCTAATTCAGTTTGATCTGCTTGAATGATTGAAGCGCTTGAGGTGCAGCTTGCTCAGTCGTTCTTGATAGATCATCGATGATAAGCAACGGTTACAAAAGTGGATGGGTGACCGCTAGTGGCATTATCAGTTGAGCGCTTCGCACATTCAACGTTGTCGGTGCTGGCTAATGGCCACTAAGTCATAAGGACCTTATTTATTTATTTTTGGTCTCAAGGAACAAAAATATTTTAATTTATTTTTCATTAATTCGAAGGTTTCTGCATACTTGATATATTTCATGTTAGTCATTTCGACCTGCTTCATATCCTTTTAAGTGTTTTTATGGCCCTTGACGTAATGATGTCTCGCGAAGCTCATACTGGGGACTTGCCGTGGACTTATACAGAAACGAGGTTACGTTTATTTAGGCTCGGAGACATTGTTGAATAAGGTCTTTATTATTTTTTTAAATAGGTTAGTGTTTTATATAGGTCAGGCTTTATATCAAAAATTATCAGCTATCTATGTAGTATTAATATACCATTATATGTATACCATTATGACCTATATTAGTATTGTTATACCATTATGACCTCTCGAAGCGCTCGTGGTCGTGCTTGCTTAGTCGTTCTTGATAGGTCGTCGAAGTTAAGCAACGTTCGAAACGGTCTGTAAGTGGATGGGTGACCGCCAGTGGCATTTTCATCTGAGCGCTTCCGTGCTTCGGAGGGCACGTTAAATTGTCGGTCCCGGTTATTTAAAGGTCGTTAAGCCACGACGGAGGCCTTAAGGCGGCCTAAAAACTCCGTCACCAGAGTTGGCCACTGACTCATACGAACTTACTTTATTATGACCTCTGAACTAAAATTGCTCGGTTAATTGTTACGTAACGTACATTATAATTGAATTTGTAGTTTTGGCGAACGTTTTAACTAAAGGACTGTTTATTACGGCTCATTCCCTCTATCCGAAATTAACGCGTCGTATCATCGTTCAAACTAATAGGCAATTACTTTACACAAACGAGAGCAATTACCAACTAATAGAGTAAACAGAGAGAACACGGAAAAAACCTTTATTTAAATGTCACAGCCAGGTCAAGAGAGCAGTACCAGCAATCTAGTTGACAAATCTACAACAATCCAGTTACCAAGGGCCACACCCCGCATACGAATTGTTGTCGTGCACTATCTTCATTACACGCACAAATAACCATCATGTTGTAAATGCCACGATGCCAACAAGTAGTGTACGTACATCGTGATGAAAAAGAGGCTTAACTTTACAGATATGCTGGTGAGCCGCTCGCCCACAGCTGATAGCATCGCTTTGTCGACAATGAGCTCAAGGAATTGGGTCTTCGCAATCACGTTACAAATAACATGGAAGCGGTTGGTATTTCGTGACTTAACTGCTTGGTATAAAATTGCGAATATTGTTTTATTGTAAATTGCAAGCTGTCAAGGGATGATAACTTGATGTTCAGAGGTCGCATTAAACATTCACGTTTTGTCTCAGCTTATTTTATAGCACAGTCACGCTTCATTATTTTGTTATAGTAACTATCACGCGGTAAAAGGATAGTTTTTATTATTTGATGAGGCACAATAAAGGGCTTAGTCGGCCATCCATCAAAACTTATGAGTCAGCAAAACAATGCTATTTGTTTATTCATGTATTGGACTGTGACCGTTCTGCATTATTGATGTCATAGACTTTGATCTGATACTGATGTTGTGATGACACACTAAATTGCTCATTGCTGATGATTCAACCGCGACATAGGCACTTAACAGCTTAAGATCGCTTCAAAGATTGATTAAAAGTGCTGCAGCCTAAACAGAATCTGGGTCCCGATGGGATTACGTTAACGAGCTCATAATAGGATTACACTACACACGTCGATGTGGCCCAGTTCAGACATTGCGGCGGCGCCGACCGTTACCCTCGCCAGCCCACACCAGTCGCCGCTCTGTGACAATATAATGATTGTGTATTTATTGTTAGGCCACCTACAGACAAGCTGTCTATAGAAACCTGTCGACCGCTCCATCACTATGATGAGATATTATCCTTCGCTCGTGACTTCCCGCAGCGTTACGATCCGTCCATCGATATCTCTCCGATAGAAGGTGAAAGCGGTGTTTGCGATGACAAATTCTCAGTTGTTACGATTTAGAATTCACATCACGCGGGGTAATTGAATGAAGCGCGCGGTGCGATGGACTGCAGCATAGTCTATGTGGAACAGCTCAAACACTTTGTCGTTTATGTTACGGTATAATCGTTGCACTAATTCTGTGCAGCTATACGACAAGAAGAGGAACTCCGGTATCATCTTGTGAGGAAATCATGACCATTTAACTTCTTGGTCATCCTATAGTTCCCACAGTAGTTAAAACAGCCTTTACACAATAGTAACTTAGTTCGAGTGTATCAACTGCCAGGAGCGACTGTGACCGCGTGCCATTTCACTCGGCCGTGACTCACGAATTAGAGCTGAGCGGAGATCGTAATTATGCTAGAGATATTTCGTGAACAAGAACACCCACTCACTTAGGCTGGCTACTCACCAGCTCACTCGTCGTTTACCGTAACCATCGGTTAAGATGACAGACTGTATGAAAACTTCCGCGCAAGAGTATCGGCAAGATTACACCGCTCTTCAACGGCTGGTTATACAGTGAATGTGGAACTGAAGCTGGGGTAGGTACAACGCAACATAAAACACGTTAATTTAATCACGCCTCCAATTAAGTTCAATAGCCAAGTGTTTCAAACGAGACAAGTGTTTATAAACATGACGGAACCCATAAAAGGTATTACGGCCCTAATAATTTTCAGTTGGAGTCTATTTGTTTCCATTTACATCTAGAACTCTAAGAGCAGGACAAGATTTATAAGTTCGATTAGTACTTTAAGTACTACTTAATAGTTTCATCGTAATGAGCAACTGGTTTATATTGCTGGAAGAACATAAACTATGAGGATATCCACATTATAAATATCACTTTAGACAAAAGTAGATGTTTTAAAAAAGGGCTTCTAGAAAAAAAAAACGAAGTTTACGATTACGCAGTATAGAACAAATACAATAATGGTTATTAATTACATTAACAATAACTATTAACTAGGTACATCTTATGAATAAATTATGGAATAGAATACAATTTTATTTATTATGCGAGTACATGTTAAGGAAAATTTTGCATCGCAATTACATACATTCTCGATGGCAAATAAACACCAGCTAAGTGATAATTGCCGATATAATATAATAATAAATGTTGGCCATGAAATATAAGCACTATATTCATGACAGTTGGTTTAACATAACTACTTCACTTACAATACAGCTAAGCATTTAACTTTGATAGAAAATAAATTTCCTTATGCAGGTATGGTTACTCTGTTTAGAACAGAAAGAAAATTCTTAAAATCCAGGCGAGCTAAAGGACAATGTCCATACCCCGTACCACGTTGCGTCACATGTATATTAAACCAATAGTTTTTTTTGTTTTTGACTATAATTTACTGATAAAAATTATTTGTACCAAAAATCTATTTAAAAATGCGGGTGAATATTTTCAAAATTCTTATTGAAAGCAAGCTAGTACGGCTTCCCATGCAAAAATGGGCATTGTCCTTTGCTCTCGCAACCCGCCAGAAAACTTTCATAATATTTCAAATACATTCTCAAGCATTCATGTTTAGACATTTCTCTGCACTAATAAGTGTTACCAACAATTGGAAACTGATGCAAACTGTTCGTCAACACTCAATAAACTTTTAGCAACGAAACAAACTATTTGAAACACGAGAGAGAAACTTTTGGTATAATATATTTGATTCACATGAACTTACTTCAGTTCACGAGTGCACGTAAATGCAATTTCAACGATGACTAAACTTTTGGTACTTGTGTAATGTAGAGTGATGTAGAGTCTATCCGCTATTGTATTGTAAAATAACATTAATGCCTAATTTACACATTCATTGAGATAGTCAAACAGATTAACAAGTTCATAACTCGCTCCATATGTCATCGGACTCAGATATGAAACACAGATTAGTTTAGAAAGTGTCATCTCAAACAATGGGCTGAAGTGGAGCAGCCGATGACAGTGCAGCTCTCCAACAAGTTAGAACTGAGAATTTGCAGCTAAAACAGAGCTCAGAGCTGGGGAATAGCTTAGAAACTTCGCGACTATACAAGTCAGTTCTCAAGATTTGTGCGTAAAATAGGCATTGGGCATATGGGCATATTAGAGGGATTACCTATTCCATTGATTGAAATTTTCAAGCTTAAAAATATCTATAAAAGCGATCATGCATGTGACAGATATTAATTTTGAAACGACACATTTATTGAAGATGTCAAAGTCAAACAATAATACGAAGTGAACGAAATCTTGTCAATAAGTTTCCGAACGAAACTGATATCAATAAAATGTTTGTTAATGTGGTACAGTTTATCGTTATAAGTTAAATAGTACATATATGAAGTTATTATAGTAGTATATAATTCAGAACATGATTTGTTATTGTAGTCATTAGGCTTTAATCATAGTTACTATATAGTTTTGCTATAAGAGGCAGACAATCGAATGAACTGTTGTGTTTTGTTAACGAATTAATTAAGGATATTAGGTACTAGGGATAAGATTAGTTAATAACAAAAATTGTGTAATTCCTCTATCACCTTTTAAAATACTCTCGCTAATATATGTATTGTTATAATGTCCTGAGTAGTAAGATAATTTCCAAGGCTTTGTGATTGGTCGTTCCAATTTATGTAAATATCGGTAAAAGGAACACAATCTACTAATCATAAATGTTGTAATAATCATTGTTTAGATCTTTAAAACAATGTAGCTATATCATGTGTTGATAATTCAACTGTTATTCAAAGATATTCAATCTCAAAGTTTGGTGGTCTCTGATTGGACAAATCCATGGCAGACATTTTACAATCTTGTCGGGTATAAAAAGGAATATGATTATGATTATGGGAATCAGTGTGCAGCAGCAGATCGATACAAAAGCTAAGTACCCACTTTGTAACTTTACCTATAAAATGCTTCTACTCAATTGTGACTATGTATGTATATATGTGATATTATGTTTCATGCAAGTACTTTTATAATTTCTGTGTTCTGTATTTTATTCATGCTGTGTATTCTTTATTAGTGTTGTGGTACACATTGTTTATCTTCATGATTATGTACGTATAATTATTTCTTTGTCGAGGCGTTAATTCTTTGTACTTGAGGAGCATCTAAATTTAAGAGCCTCAATGTTATTACTCTGGCTTCCCACTAAAGCTTGATAACTTTGTTTTATGATGGATCACCTAAAATAATGCTAGGCCCCAAACCGTGTTTGTTGCCCTGATTCTTCACGGTATTGGTCGCGAAAGAACAGGAGTAAACTTAGTTTTAAGACTATTCTATGTGATCCCAGTAGTCATACGAAATAAATGCTTTTCTACTTTGATTTTGTCTTTGTACCTGAAAAACTCAATATACCCACCATTTGAATGAATCTAATGTGTTTTCTTTAATATTACCATATCCAATTTTTAGTTTGCATTCTCAAATAGGAAAATATAAAACTACCTTGATAGTTAGTAGTAGGTATTTTTAATTTTCATGTAGGTAGATTATTTTATGCTTTGCTTCTGGTTATATCTTGCAAATTAGGCATAGAGTCTTTCCTGTTTTAACATCAGAAGATGGGATACGATTAAGACAAAATCAATGAAATTCCTTTTCAAATTTCAGAATGGAATCAGCAAACTTTTTGTGGCAATCCGCGATGACATGTCATCTCTTCATTTGAAGGACGATTCCGTGCTGCTTGGCTTCTTCGATCCTGACAATAATGGTACCATCATCGAGGCGCTTGCTCTAAACTTCAAATAGAGCTGCATCACAACGGCAGCAAAAGCCAACAAAAGAAGCAACTACTAGAAACCCCTGAAATACTATAAGTAAGTCTTATTTTAAGCCGTATTGTAAACGAGTGTTTTGTAGATGCAGTTATTAATACTTATTTCGAAACATTCAGATAATAATATTTCGAAGGTAGTACAATTATCGATTCAGATAATAATATTTCGAAAGTAGTATACAATAAGTCGATTCAGATAATAATATTTCGAACGTATAAATGTATCCAGAAAATATTATTTCGAGAGTAGTATAATAAGTCGATCCGAAAATAATATTTCGATAGTACCTAGTACAATAAGTCGATACAGATATTATTATTTCAAAACTCGGAATAATTTGATGCAGTTATTAATGGTTCTAAAATGTGTGTTAATATGTATGTATTTATCATTAACGAACAAAGATATTAATATTTCGAAACTCTGAATTAATGTTTTTGAAATATATATACATATAGATGTATTTATTATAAACGAACAAAAAGGCTAGATGATGATGGGGGAAAATTCCAGTATTATTGATTATTTTTAATAATAGTAGGTACATTAAGTCGATGAAAATCATAATATTTCTAAAATATATAATATCTGTGTATGTATGTGTTTATTATTAACGAGCAAAAAGTATACAAGTGTATCGGTAGTACCCATAACACAAGCTCTGGTTGCTTTGGGGGTACATGTTGATAATGATGTGAAAAGTCCGTCATTATTTATTATTATTATGTAGATAGTAAATAGTATTATTAGTCGATGCAGATATGAATATTTAGAAAATCGAATGATTCGTTCGATGCAGTTTTAATACTTTCATATGCTTCTTTCATATTCTAAAGATCTCTTCACCATCAAATTTAACTCTTTCTAAAATATGCTTACAAAAATTATTTCTTTTGACAACGTCCTTAAATATAAGACGATATCCCATGATATTTAAATATAAACCACAAAACAATGTTTATTTCACAAAAAAAAAGTTGACCGTTGCAGGATTTGCTATTCAAAATAATAATAATAATAACACGGTTTATGTTTGTTTTGTTTTTCTTTTTTAAGTTGTTTTGACTTATATTCAGTGAATTGCTTTGAGTCCTTTTGGTGAATATTGTACAGACCGTTTGAGAGGCAAACTTCCATATATATATTTTTTTTAAACGTTTGCTAAAATTGCTTTTACTTGTTTTTTTTTTTAATGATGCTAGGATGTACTAGATGTTGAAAGGTTTTGTGTAGTATTTAGTACCTAAATTCATAACAAGATGGTGCGACTAAAACTGACCACTTGCTCGATTGTAAGTAACCATTATATTTTTATCAGACCCCAATAGTACAGAATACGTTAATTGTAATGCTTCTATCTACTGAATCAGTGTCTCACTCACTTGAACTACCTTGCTGATCACCCATCCTACCCACTCCATTTTTATTTATTTTTATTTGTATTTTATTTATAAAGATCACAAAACAGAATACAATCGTATAAAGTTCATACAATAAGGTAGCAATTTGATCAGTTCTAGATTCGTAATCAAAATATGTGAACACAAAAGAGTTAAATGTTGCAAGTACTTAAACTTAATTACCCTAAAAACTAGAACTTGAGTGTAAAAAAAAATAATAAAAAAAAAAATTATACATTACAAAAATAATTCATTATTAGAATTTTATGGACCATCTACTATCTAGTTTATTGGACTAATGGGGCCATAATGATCCAGATAGTTGTCAATTTAAGATTAAAATTGGCTTAAAACAATTTTTCTGGTGAACTTGATGAATCAATAATTCATCTTATAACTTATTTCTTTAAATGAGGACCTCATTTATTTCTTTACTAATGCGGTTTTTTTTTTTTAACTTCCATAAATAGTATGAAAGCAATCGTGTGTGTTGGTCTTCCCCTTACTCGTCTATCTTCCTCTTCTGCTTTGAATGGTAGTCATTAGAATTATTTCCTCCATAACTCTTCTCGGAACTTCCTCTTTAGTAATCTTGTATATCCAGCTAATTATTTCTCCAACTTCTATCTATCTTGCTGTATCATAATCCATGTTTCGCATCCATAGAGAGTTATGCTAGAAGCCATTAGAAAGAAATATTTCATCATGGTAAACTACATCCAATAGCTAGAACTCTTAAACTATTTCATAACTTTATATATATTTATATTTATATTTATATATATATATACCTGAATATTATTAATAGGTTTGTAATTTAAAAGTCGAGAACTTTTACTTTTACCTTTAATCCCTATTAATATTACGTATTTCTTACTCCTTCGATAATGACTAATAGGTTAACAAACTTGTTCAGATCAAGTGAGTAGAACGTAAAGATACTACAGTTTCTACTTATATACAGTTTATACGTCAGGCTGGTCGAGCGGTCTTAAATAAACAAACAATTATTTAATACTACCTTACAAAAATATAACAGATTTCACACCTGCTGCAATGTAAATATACCGTGTATAGAATCACGAGGTAGATGTTTATAAACACAATATTAATGAAGAACAGAAACACTAAAGGTTTCAAAACTAAAATGCTGTGTGTAAATAAAGACCAAAGGCTGTATTAAGCCAGAGGTGCTTGTGCTTTTCCTCATGATGTATTTTCTCAAATGAACTGAAAATCTAAAAAAAAAAAAAACAATAAGGATGTGGATAGGGATGTGGATAGGGATGTGGATAGGGATGTGGATAGGGATGTGGATAGGGATGTGGATAGGGATGTGGATAGGGATGTGACTGTGACTTGACTTAGTCTCTGTGGATAAGGCTGTGAATAGGCCTGTGAATAGGGCTGTGAATAAGGCTGTGGATAGGCCTGTGGATAGGGATGAGGATAGGGCTGTTAAGTATACCTACGTGTGTAAAATAACCAAAATTTGTAAGTACTTCGAGGACGAAGTACATGTCAGAATGGCCGTGACAGATATTAATTTTGAAACGACACATTTATTGAAGATGTCAAAGTCAAACAATAATACGAAGTGAACGAAATCTTGTCAATAAGTTTCCGAACGAAACTGATATCAATAAAATGTTTGTTAATGTGGTACAGTTTATCGTTATAAGTTAAATAGTACATATATGAAGTTATTATAGTAGTATATAATTCAGAACATGATTTGTTATTGTAGTCATTAGGCTTTAATCATAGTTACTATATAGTTTTGCTATAAGAGGCAGACAATCGAATGAACTGTTGTGTTTTGTTAACGAATTAATTAAGGATATTAGGTACTAGGGATAAGATTAGTTAATAACAAAAATTGTGTAATTCCTCTATCACCTTTTAAAATACTCTCGCTAATATATGTATTGTTATAATGTCCTGAGTAGTAAGATAATTTCCAAGGCTTTGTGATTGGTCGTTCCAATTTATGTAAATATCGGTAAAAGGAACACAATCTACTAATCATAAATGTTGTAATAATCATTGTTTAGATCTTTAAAACAATGTAGCTATATCATGTGTTGATAATTCAACTGTTATTCAAAGATATTCAATCTCAAAGTTTGGTGGTCTCTGATTGGACAAATCCATGGCAGACATTTTACAATCTTGTCGGGTATAAAAAGGAATATGATTATGATTATGGGAATCAGTGTGCAGCAGCAGATCGATACAAAAGCTAAGTACCCACTTTGTAACTTTACCTATAAAATGCTTCTACTCAATTGTGACTATGTATGTATATATGTGATATTATGTTTCATGCAAGTACTTTTATAATTTCTGTGTTCTGTATTTTATTCATGCTGTGTATTCTTTAGTAGTGTTGTGGTACACATTGTTTATCTTCATGATTATGTACGTATAATTATTTCTTTGTCGAGGCGTTAATTCTTTGTACTTGAGGAGCATCTAAATTTAAGAGCCTCAATGTTATTACTCTGGCTTCCCACTAAAGCTTGATAACTTTGTTTTATGATGGATCACCTAAAATAATGCTAGGCCCCAAACCGTGTTTGTTGCCCTGATTCTTCACGGTATTGGTCGCGAAAGAACAGGAGTAAACTTAGTTTTAAGACTATTCTATGTGATCCCAGTAGTCATACGAAATAAATGCTTTTCTACTTTGATTTTGTCTTTGTACCTGAAAAACTCAATATACCCACCATTTGAATGAATCTAATGTGTTTTCTTTAATATTACCATATCCAATTTTTAGTTTGCATTCTCAAATAGGAAAATATAAAACTACCTTGATAGTTAGTAGTAGGTATTTTTAATTTTCATGTAGGTAGATTATTTTATGCTTTGCTTCTGGTTATATCTTGCAAATTAGGCATAGAGTCTTTCCTGTTTTAACACATGCATACTTATAATTATTGTTTTTTTCTAAAAATCTCATAGAGATATTAAATTTTGATACTTTGTAGGCATTTGTCTACAAATTGAAGTCCGAATGTCCCAGTTGTTCTATAAAAACTGTGCAGTCAGCACTCAGAATTATTGAGGTGTTAGAAAGCGAACAAAGCTTGATTATAAGTAGAGATGCAATCTTGTTTATCGGACCATCATCGAAACAGATGCTTATTCTACAGATAACAATGTGCTTCCTGCAATAAATCTGTGCTGAAGTCCCTGTATAGGTAATGAGTTAATGTTTAGAAGATAGTCTTGGATTATTTTGAGCTACTTGACAACAGACCTAACATGTATCCAAAGTAAGGTACATTTTGAATATAATTGATCACAATTATGTTAATAGATAGATAGATAGATAATTCTTTATTGCATTACCACACAGCGATCAAGATATACAAGAAAAATACACTTAACTATAGGTAGACAACTGGCGGCCTTATCGCTGAAAGCGATCTCTTCCAGGCAACCATTTACGTGAGAAAAACAATATAGGCATAAATGGAAGGCGGTTTGCATAATATAACTTTAGGTTTAGATAAGGTATTAACATCGTATGAACTAAAATTTGATAATAATGAATAAGTAATAATAATATTAAACAATACACAAATAATTTATTAATCCTAATACATACAATTTAATTAATGAAATAAAATAGGCTAATAGGTTAATTTATTAAAATAGGCAATGATGTCACACAATCTACAGAATATAAGGTGTATTCGCGCCCTTGAAATCTAAGAACTTTGAAGAATACGAATACTTATGATGGTTAAGTTTATTGCTCAATTTGTTCTCAAAGGTCTTTCAAAAATATTCTGAGAATTTACGTGTTTATAAAATAATTCAATGCGATCGACGAGATAAAACATGGAGTAAGTTGTTACAGTACATTTTAAAATCATTTATAAGCCCTTCAAATGTATGGAGCGTAGCAGGCAATTAACGTGAAATGTGAATGCATTTAGCATGTTGGACTGAAAGAGGGGCATATCACAGGATATGCGGTCCGGTGGGCTTGCTTCATCATATGTCCCCTTTGGAACACCATCTACGGAGGGCATGAATTTCACTTATGTTAACTGACGCGTGCGATGCCGAACCCTTTGTACTCTTTCTTTGGAAGAAAAACAAGTCCCAAATACGTCTACAGAACATATTGCGTAACCCAGTAGTCACACTTTTATTTCACAATAGCACTGATCCAGCAATAACGACCTAATAAGCAAAAACCGTTTCGAGCTTAAGAAACCTGCTAGCGCATCTGGTTAAGTAACATTGCCTGTGAACAAGCACACAGAGAGCAGCACATCACGTTGCACAATGTAAACGATGATACAGAGACAGAAACGCTGTCACGAATCGCGACACAAACACTGAAACATAATACAAGTAGGTTATTTAGAACGTGACCACACTGTGATACATTACATGGCATGCTGTGTGAGCCTGCGCCTACTTTGGACAGAAATGCATCCGAGCCAAGTCAATATTCGACATAAATTCGACATCTCCTGGTTGGCATTCATATACACAGACTTCTGAGAAATCGTTTTCTATTTGTAAATCAAAACTTTAATATCAATTCAGCGAATTGAGATGTTTCGATTTACAAATAGACGAGAACATTAAGCTGGATGATATTTATGTGCTCCTCGTTTTACGACGAAATACGTATATTGCGTAGTAACTTAGAGTTAACCGGAGGCCATCATAAAATAGTGAAATAAGTGGCACATCATCTAAGCAAAGTTCAAATCAAAATATGTAGAAAAACATATACGTATGGATGTTTAAGGATGTATAAGGATGTTTGTCTTATAAAAACTACTATATGACAACAGGTTTAACGTAGGAAACATTAAACTATCCCAAAAAAGGAAATCATCCATATATGAAGAACATTTGCATAACAAGTAAGATGACACGACGCGTTTCACCTTGGATGCACAAAACCCGCCAGTATGTAAGTCGAAGCTGTTTCATGAAAATGTCAGGAGCTATTCTAACGTCGGACGACTTTTCTATGAAAATATCATCAGTGAAGTAAACTAATAGATATGTAGTGTAAAACAGATTAGACTAGATGAAATTGGCTCATTGATAAGAGAGAAAATGCCCGGCATTAGATTGATGCTGATATCGTAATACAGTCTCACGTACAAAGCTCAGCAAAATGATTGGAATGTTACTCAACGTCCCTTCTCCAGCGCGATATCCTTGGCCGCATCGAACCGACCCGTACTCAGAGCATTAGCATATCCTCTACTACTGGTATATTCTGAATACCATGCTTTAATTGGCTTAGATATGAGTGTAATTTGCTGAACATATTCACATTAAGCTTTGGTAGAATTCCAAATTGTTCTTATTCAATTGTTACTTTAAAGGTGTTCCAGAATAACATTATTGGGTCCCTTATTTGAACGGACCATATTTGGATCGTGGTGCCTGGTGCTGTAATTTATATTCATCATTGGCACCCATTGCGGGGTAGCAGTGACCATGCAAGCATCACCCACCCCAACCTGTGATCTGAGTTGTTGTAAGATGTGAGTGGTTATGGTTACATAAATAAATAAGAAAATAAATACTGATAGATTTACGAAATTGTGTTAAATGCATTTGCAACATTTTTTACTAGCGAGGAGAGGATTGTAGCTCGAATACAGCACTCATAAAGATTAATGTAGGTACAACAGCCCCGGTAGCTGTAAAATAACCGAGAATTTCAGAAATAATGGATCTTTCAACTGCGAAAACCTCTTAACACACCCTCTTAGTCAATTTAAAGACTTCCACGGTATTCAGCATTTGCCTATTATAGTCATTTAGGATAATGCACTCGTTTGCGTTGCTATGTTTTGTTGGGAAGTAACGGTGACTCTGCAAACGTAGGCTTGGCGGAAGCGCAATTCGTGAATTCATTAAAACATATAGTTAAATTCAGCTTCCATTGTGCATTTGAGATTCCAGGTTGATTTATAGTTCATATTTATTAATGAGGGCGACCTGCAAAGGTATTTTCAGTCTCCTAGGATCGGTGCACATGTTTCCAGAAAATGGAGAACGAATCAAACTAATGGGATTCGGAATCGAATGCCCACGATTATATAAAACGTGTTCCCGGTATTGCACAGGATCCACGGACGGGGGTAATCGAAACTAGGGTAATAAAACTAAAGCTATTTCAATGGTTTCCATTAAATGGAAACCCGGAAAACGTGGGCTTCAATAGTTAAAACAAGCGGCTTGCATTGTAAAGCTGTAGGAACATGAACTGTTCTTAGTAAATCGTAAACTTGATCATTTTGTTGGAATGTATTTTATTTTTAGTTCGATAGAGAAGATAGGATTTCCTTGAAGTAGAATCTACTAATGAATCAAAAGATGAGCATTTAATTGAACTAAGGGTAAGATAGTAGGCGAGGTGATGGATTGGGTGCCCACTGGTGCGCAGTATCTCAAAACAGGGTTGACTGGAGAGATGAAAATTAGGCATTTGAGCTGCAGGGGTTGGATTGTTACAGGCTCTTTATAATATATTGAGTATGATAGATAGAAAATGGAGTAAAATCGCATACTAAACAAAAGTGAGACAGCGAAACCAAAAGTAACCCTTTGAGAAATGAGGCCACACTAAGGGCCATATACATTTTGCACAGTCGAGTACGAAAGTGAATTATACGCTCAAGGCTGACCGGTCTCTCCTCAAACCGAATGACCTTTAGCAATCGAATATCCTCGTTCCTGCGATACTCCATATTAAAATTGCTATTTCAAAATGATTGTAAACGAGAGCGCTCGGTTATCGAGATCCTAATGACTAGATAAGAAATAATCGATGTGATGAAACAATGATAAAATGGAATAAGGTAAAATTATATGCCAACCGATTCTGTATAACGATTAGATTACGATTTTTTTGCTCAGTAATGTTGGAATTTAAGACCGACGCGACGCTTGTATATCAATTTCAGTAAAAACAAAATGCGGTGAAACAGGATATTAATATCAAATAGATATTATAATCATTCAAGATATATAAAACCAACATTAATTATTATAATTTTAGCACAAAACCTATCTATGCACCATAGATAATAAGCGTTATACTGTACTATCTATAGTTGCCTGAAACTACTTATTAATTTTTTATGGTTGCCAAAAAAACAACGCAACATAATAATGAGATCTCGTTGCAACAGTTCATGGTTAAAAAATAAAATATCAGTATCAATGTAGTTAAATAAACTTCAAGGTGTACCACATTAAGCCTTTTATGACTCGCCGCACTAGACAGAAAAAATTCACGCTTTACTCAATATACTACTTACTGCCTTTTGAATCGAGAGCTTCAAAGCTTCGAGATCTCTGCGTTCACATCGGGAACCTAGAGCATTAATGCGTCCGTTTTATTCAAAGACTCCTTTTACATTTCATTCAATGTACTTGTTTGATCAAAGGAGCATTTAAAAATATCCTTACGCTTGTCAGATAGAAGCTTGCTATGGGAGGGATTCGACACGTTTATCGCTCTCGAGTCTATAGCTTACGAAGCTCTTTAGGGCTACCATCTCAATAAACATGATTGCTCACAGATCGTGTTTTACACATATATAAAAGTAGGACCGTAGCCTCGTTCGGCTATCGTCCAAATATATGTATAATATAAATTTATTCATTGAAAACGGTGACAGAGACGAAAATGATAAATCAAAACTGATTTTCAACTGAAGTACCGTTTTGTTTTCGACTAAATTGAATTGAAATTTAAAATGAAATGAATCATTCATAGGGGCATGATTTTCCGTTATTGTAACGAATACTTCAATAAGTAAAGCAATGTGTAAAACAGTGCTGAGAAATCACACCGGTTTTGAGACACCTAATTTATAGCCAGAACCAGGCATACATAATTAGGAAACCCGTCGATAACAAATTGGAGTGGACCTAAACCAGTTCGGTGTGAAGCCGCGAGACTAGGTAACGGGGTGGCCGAAATACAACCTCAAATAAATAAATCTCAGATTCCAAGTGACATCTATAAACAAGTCACGACCGTTAATACCAATAGATTTAGTGACTAATTGATGGAATCGTTAGGTAATTAATTTTATTGATTCCAAGCGTAAACTAATAAAAGAATAGCCGTCTACATAAATTGATACGATACTTTAGTACTAATTCGTATGACTGGAAGCAAAAATAAAAGCGATTACAAACATTTATGAGCATCACCTTGATGTTTTGTATCAGGAATGACGCGATGGCAGAGAACATTTACATGCAAAAATGAATTCCAAGTGAAACACCGATTAAAGTAGATCATCCATACTCAGTTATGATAATGCACTGAATTGGATTTGGACCCAAACAAAGGAATTAAATGTTTACAGCTTTTCCATTTTTCACTCTCCTCACTTCCAAACCCCCTAAACCGTGTTTGTAGATTCTTCACGGTATTGGTCGCGAAGGAACAGATCACCTAGTTTTAAGACGATTCAAAGTGATCCCAGCGGTCCTACTGAATAAATGCTATTTGACTTTGACTTCCATTAAAAACATGAGTGGGAACACCTACTCCTGGTAAGCTTGACAAATCCAACCTATAAAGATTTCAGATTCTAGACTCCTACTTAAATTGTAGTCTTACTGCGTAGCAGTCTTCTAATAGTTGCGTCTGTATCTAGTTAATCGGTAGCATTAAAACTTTTGGCATAATCAAAACGTACAATGCTTAGCTTGCTGTGACGGCAATGCCTCGTGATATCACGTAGGCGATTCAATTTCGCGGTACCACCGGGTCTTTTGAATAACATTTTGTTAGGTAACACGTACATCTTGATTGCAATTGACAACACGAGGAGGCTGGGTACTTTGTGGCGGCTCTTTGTGGTTGTTTTCCTTGTTCAGTTTTATAGCTAAGCAGGCAACTCCAATTAGCATAGTTTTTGCCCAACTACGGCGAAGTCAAACGAAGGGTGACTTATTTGAGGGAACATCAAAGAAGAGCAAATAGCTAGCCTGCAGGTGTTAAAGACGATAAAATATATCTTCGGAAAAGCTTTGCATTAGCCACTAAGGTTTAACGCAAGGCAAAACTATTTTATTACTCGTTGGAGTAAATTGCTCTATAATACGTGGAATGAAATGAGAATTTCGCCAACATTTATATACGGAATCACCAGGCAGGACACTAAAAACTGAGCCCGTAAAGGATAAAACGTATTGAATTATTAAAATTGCCACGAGGGTAAACGTGGGTGAATGTTAAGTGCATTCCCCTGTCGCAATTTCATTGTTCATCTGTTGTTGTATCTGTTGTTATTATACATACACAATATCACGCCTCTTTCCCAAAGGGGTAGGCAGAGACCACGGATCTCCACTTGCTACCATGACATGATGTATCAAAAGCTTTTTTACCTCCCGTTGGCCCAGAATCATGCTGCTAGGAGACTTTGCCAAAACGCAAGGTTTCATAGCAAAAATATTGGAAAACTTCAAAAGTTTTAAGTTTTGTTGTATCATAAAAAAATATTACAACATACACTTCAGTTTTGGAATGCAAAGAGCTCATTTTAAGTACTAACTTCAATAAGACTTAACTAACCTTCACTTTTTAAATTCACACGGTTTAAACATTGTTTAAAATAGCGGGACAAGATCGCGTAAAGGTTTTTAGATAATGTTCGCACCAGTATCTTACCTCGACTGACGACATTTCGATCAGGTTGCACCAATCGTGGTCACTAACTTCTTCAGGATTTAAAAAACAACTAAACAATGAAACAAGATCACGCTGACTGCTTTCACAAAACGCAGTAAACATTCTCTCAGATATTAACAAATACGTACATTTTTCTGGCCAGGTGGAGTGACGATCTGCGAAAGGCTGCTGGCAGAAGCTGGATGCGTCGAGCTGAGTACAGGGCGCAATGGCGCTCATTAGGGAAGGCCTATGTCCAGCAGTGGACTGCTATAGGCTGATGATGATTATGATGACATTTGTCATGATTTGTCACATTTCCACTAGATTTCTCAATTGGCCTGGCTTTCCGATAGATAGGCGAGGGACCACCTCACTCGTCCAATATGACTCTTTAAACAATAACCTCATTCATAGCGTTATTGGACGCAATAAACTCTATAGTAAGTCAAATTTTACAACGGAGTTCAAAACAATGCAGTTATGCATAAGCATAATGAAATGCGTTTTTCCAGTGTTACAAACGTTGAAAAACTACAAGGCCGCAGTGAAAAAACGTCTAATGAAATAGCTGTATTTCAAAACGACATTAATTGAGCTTGCGTGAGAACAATTTGATGCATACGCGTAATTAAATCGCAATACATTTTATCTGCAACGTCACCAGGATATTTATATGGAAACTAGATTTAAACGTGGCACGTTTTACATCTGTGAAATAAATTATGTTTATTGCGAATGCGGTGGCTATGGAATAAGGAACTTCGCAACTCAATTGAGAAGCAACTAAGTTTTTATTGAATAATGTTTGAAATCTTCGTCAAAGAGAAAATGTAAGGGAACATATCAAAGTGATTCGAAGAATCCCGGAGCAATAGTTAAACTTGATAGTCTCTTTGATGTTTTTTATAGTACATGCTTTAAAGCGATACAAAAAGCGGCTGGAGTACACTTTCAGCGAAGCACCCAATTATCAGCAAAGTAGGTAGACCGGTCTGCATATCTGACACAGCTTCCTGTTTAAAATATTGTCGGTATGAGTATAGCCTGGTATTCGGAATGTCCTTGAAGAAATACTATGCGGCAATTGCGCGATGTTTCAACAGCATAATGAAAAAACCTCCACGACCTCGACGCTGCAATTTCTAATAACATTGTAGAATATTTCAACGAGAGATCATTTCAATTAGAACAGAATTTTGTGAGCATTTTTCATATAAGAAGACAGTCTACAAAAATTTTGTACTTAAATTATATGCAAGAAACTTCCCAAATATTCAAGCACTTGTAAAAGTAAGTCAAGACCATCATGTATATTTTAAAGTTGAAAGAACACAGAACAATATTATTATAGTTGGAGACACCGCGAGAGTAATTGACATGGTATGTGTTATAGAGATAAGATAGCTAAATAAAAAAATCTAATGTCAGCAATATGAGACGTTAGCGTCATTTCTAAAAGCAACGAAATACTAGAAATTCAAACACTTTATATGTAAGCAGTAGCGAGGAATATCTCACAGAAGCGCAGGAAATATGCATTTAGCATTCTACAGAAGGTAGATACAACGCTTTTGGAGATCAAAGTACGGAGCAAAGCATCCATATTAATAGGTTACAACTTTCATATGTAGTTGAAAGCAAAGGAGATAAACTTGCTTCGTTCCGATGAGAAGAACGTAAAGAGACTGATATAAATATTTTATTTGTACGTATTAGCCGAGGCCTGATTTTGCGATTTAACAGTTACGGAAGAGAAAATATTATAATATATTCGTTTATTCTTCAAATAACCAAAATGTTTTAGGTGTTTATTTTCACGATCTTCAAGTAAACTTTTATATAGGCTTCTTCTTCTAACATATCGGCATAACTGATGCATCCCTCTCCACGCAGTTCTATTTAGGGCTGCCTCTTTGACCTCCTTAATACGACATGACAGCAACCTTGTCCTTCACTTTGCCACCTTAGTACAATTAAAAGAGATACTTGTTTATACCGTGTATTAACTTCTTTACTTTTAATAAAAAAAGTCGTGGAACAATCGGTTGGAACGAAGTTATAACTTTGAAATATGACATTTATTGACTTAAGACATAAGACAATTTTAATGGTACTATGATACATAGTCGTATCACTTACTTTGTACCATCAATGGTACTAGAGACACCAGGCAGATGCTGCTTAGAGATGAAAAGCACGATCCTCATCACTTTAACTAAATAGCTACTTTTGAGATCTTACTTGGAGATGATGAAACAAGCGCTTAGTATTTATATATAGCTGTTGAACGTTTCGCAAGTGTCACTATTGTACAAATGATTATTGCTAAGCCTGTTAAAATGAGCTCGTTTTCTCTATGTCGTTTCAAAGTGTCTATTATACGGCCTTTTGTTTCGATCCCAAGGGCATTGCGTGACAATTCGGCATTGCCCAGTACAAGTTTGTTCGCACAGCGTAACGCAAGGCTACCTCATCATCGGTCACATGCGATGTCAACATTAGCAATGTTACATAATTTCAATTTTTTTATAAACCTCAATTATGATTCCAGTTCGGCTTCATTTATCGTGTTGGTGTCTTGTTTACATTACATTTTAAATATTATAATGAATGAAATTGAATTTGTCACGATAAACATAATCATCATTTCAATATTGTGTGAACATAAGTTTTACTGTTTCAACTAATACAACGTCACGCTTTTGGTCACGTAACTAATAATGTACACTTACTACAATAGCTTGTTGTAATTTAACACTATAAACTTAAATGGTACCGTCTAAAGGTACCCATACACGAGACGTCCATTTGGTAGATATCCAAATGAACTGGACGCTGGATTTCCGTCCGTTTGGAAATCCAGAGCTGGACGACGGATCCATCCACGGAACGATTTTTACCATGCACGGAACAATTTTGGAAGACGTTCACTCCATTTGGATTGGTGGATGATACTTCCGTTATAACACCAAAGGACCTTCCTCAATTTTACAAAGGGTCAACGGTAAAATTTTACAACTAAAGTTCTAGGAAGACAATCGACAATTACCCCACCGTATATTCCCAGGTTTTTGCGCTCACACATATGACATGTCATTCATTCTCGAACAACAAAAGAACAAGTGAAGGCATAAACAATAAACAATGTCGACCGCAGTCCACAAATGTCCTTGACTATGCCGCCGCGATGCCGTTGTGACATAGCAGGTAAATTAAGGATTTTATCAACTACAGTGGTTTTCTTATCACGCCGATGGCCAAGATCAGTAAATCAAATATGATATTGTTTTAATTATAAATCTTTCGCTTTGTTTCTAATCAAAGCTGTAATCTCAAAACTTGACTTGCATCTAGAAATCCCACTCATATAATAAAGCTGAAAGTTTGTGACTTTGTTAAGATGTTTATATGTTTGTATTTCATACATACATACATAAAATCACGCCTCTTTCCCAAAGGGGTAGGCAGAGACCACGGATCTCCACTCGCTACGATCCTGAAAATTTGTATTTCAATCACGCCTAAATCAGTAAACCGATTTGGATGAAACTTGGAATAGCATAGGTATAGGCTATTCAAAATGTTGGTACGACGCGGGCGAAGCCGCGCGCAGAAGCTAGTAAAGACTACAATTTTAAAATGTTAAAATCCACTTATTATTATTATTATTTAGCCCGTGTCGTCCCACTGCAGGGCAAAGGCCTCCCTTCCCTCCTTCCACTCTTCGTTAAAATCCACTTACTCTTCAAAAATAACATGGACTTTACAATGTATAGAATTTGGAAGAACTACTTCCTAAGGCAGGAAGAAGGCCAAGGAAGCTACATGACCCAAGTGAAGGAGAAGGTTGCGTATAAAGAGGTCAAGGATGCAACCCTGATTAGAACTGCGTGAAGAGGGATAGAGAAGAAGAAGAAGACTTCCTAAGACATTTTCAAAGGACCAATACAAGTAGATCTGGGAGAACGTCTACCGTGTTTTAGGTAAGTAAGATACTGTTAAAATTCTGCAGTCAGGACATATTAAGTTTTTACTAAGCAGGTAATGGGTACCTGGCACCTGCTTAGTAAAAACTTAATATGTTATGCTCTAGCTATCGTGAGCATAACAGATTTAGATAAAGACTTGAAAATGAGGATAAAGCCATAGCGAGATTATCTGAGACATTAAAGAAAAAAGTAATGGCCATGTAAAGTGTGTTCGATTCGAATTTGTCGTTCGATTCTGTGATGGTGCGGACCTCACGCTGTGATACGACATGAACGTATCTAACTACGTCGGCATAGGCATCAAGGTCTCAGCGCTTGATTATGTATGCAAATAACAAGGCTTTATAGAAGCTTACGCATTTCTAAGGACAGTACATTGATAATGCTGAGGTATGACGTAATGCTCCAATATCTGGCTATGATATTATATCGATTGCGCATATGTGCTCGATTCGAAGTGATCGAGTGACGTATCTTCGGTCTACTTGTGGTTAAAGAGTAAACAACATTGCAGTTAATGTAACACTGTAGCGGTTGTCTTTCAGAAAATCCCGGTATCATTGAAATTGCTTTGTGTCAGTACATTGACTTTCAAAAATCTGTTCAAAGAGGTATACAAACATGTGCATGTTGATCCATAGGTTAACCGCATGTTTAGCTTACCTGAAACAATGAAATACATATTTAAAGATACAACGAAAGAACAGGAGTAACATTTGTTCTAAGACTATTCTAAGTGATCCCAGCTGTCCTACTGAATAAATGCTTTTTGACTTTGTTAACATGGATACAACAAATAAAATATTGTTATATTTTCTGAATAATTACGTTTTAAAACTAAAAGAAAAACCGACTTCAATGTTCGACTCTACCAAAACCAAAACTGCATAAGTACATTTTATGTCACGGCACGTGAGTTCCTGGCATTAGTAAATCGTCAGTTTGACATAATGCATAAAGAGTCTTAGACTTATCTGTCGATTCGATTTACAATGGCTAGGAGGGAAGGTTTTTAGAGTTTTACGGGAAAACTATCAAACCCTCAGGAATAAAATTTATATGGGACTACCTCTGGAGTATTCCCTTTCAAACAAAAAAATAATTTTGAAAATCGGTCTACAATTGGCGGAGTAATCGCGTAACAAGATACAAAAAAAAACATAAGTGAATTGAGAACCTCCTCCTTTTATTGAAGTCGGTTAAAAATAATAGTCATGATACACATTTAATGTTCCATTCAGATCAACGTTTATAGATACTTAAAATTTAAATAGTGATGTAGTTAAAAGTTGGTCAGAGATTTCCTCTAATCAAATTCAGTTGCGGCATTAAATGTCAAAGTAACTTTCACATAGTCATGTGAGAAATTGCATTGTGGACGTAAGCAGGTGCGAAGGGCTGGGACGTCACTACCGGCCTGCAAAGCTGATAAGAGAATGTATGTCGGTCGTTCACCTGCGCCCACTGACACACTCCCGTCTCTTTCTTCCAAGTAATCGATGCGAGCGGGCAGAAAGAGACGGATGCAATTTTAAAGTACTTTAAAATATAGGACTCTGAACAAAGGGTACGTAGAGCATACGTCATACTATTTTCAATTTGCGAGCAATATCTGCATTGTAGTAATCAGAGTGGCGTGTGTATTTTACTTATGTATCTGCTGCAAGCAGTATGTTGTTACCAGGTAGCGTGATGTAAAACATATTTCGCATAAAATAGAGATTCTAGTTGGCAAGCGAAGCCTGTGATTGCTAGAAATGAATAAGTAAAACAATACGCCTACGAGCTCCCAATTGAAGATTTTCAACGATTATAATTGACTATATAAAAATAAGTCGGGTTTTCCTTCCTGACGCTATAACTCCAGAACGCACGAACCGATTTCCAAGGTTTTGCATTCGTTGAAAAGGTCTCGGGCTCCGTGAGGTTTATAGCATCTGGCGTCTGGTGGCGAAACGGAGTTCGCTGGGTTTGCTAGTTGACTATAAATAAAATAAAGATCCAACTTTCCACAGCCACAATACAAAGACACGTTAACTTGAAAATTTTCACTTTTACAATAGAGCGAAACCGTTTACCAATCAACTACAATCGCGAGGACGGAAGGGGAGGTCTCATACACTAAGTTGTTTGTCACCTATTTGTGCAAACAATGGTGAGGCGACGAGTAAGCATTTGCCGTCAGTGAACAATGTTTGTTCAATACCTTTGTGTATGGGCGTCAATAAAGCTACTGAGTGTACACGTGTGGAATCGAATGACTTTCACCAACTCAATAAATATTGATACAGAAATAATGGTTACCGATTCACATATATGTGATAATCAAACTGTTTTGGTTAAAGAGATTATTAAATGGGACAGAGCGATAATTAAAACGACGATGAAAGGTTTAAAAATGAACTGTCGGGTTTGCATATGTAGGCTATCTTTATTATTAAAAATATTAGCAATAACAAGTTTAATCAGTGGAGATAGCCCACTTATATTAAATTTGCTATATTTATTAGTTGTCGTGTTTATAATTAGGATGTTCAACATTTCTATCACAATAAATCGTTCTATTTTATTGTGAAAGCTGAGTAGTCTTTTATTATTGTGTGAAGAAACTATATTTACGACTTGATTACCTGTTATGTCATATTTAACAAATATTGAGATTGCGAATTACCGATACACTATTAAAAGTCTAATTTGCTGTTTAGGAATTATTATTTACTAGCTTCTGCGCGCGGCTTCGCCCGCTTGGTATCAACATTTTGAATAGCCTATATGCTATTCCAGGTCACTATCTATGCCTATACCAAGTTTCATCCAAATCGGTTCACTGGTTTAGGCGTGATTGATACACAAACATACAAACATCCAAATATCTAAACAAACTCAAACTTTTAGCTTATATGAGTGGGATTCATCAGCTCATACAATAAAACAATTTATTGAATTATGTACCATAAGTTTTGTTACTAAGAAATAATCTCCAGTAGCATCAGTTCAGAGTCTCAAATGGATGAGTTGCATTGCAACGCGCGGGTGCAACAGTTTTCGAAACGTTGGTTGCATGGTTGGTGCGGGTTGTGCAACCTTTTCGCCGCGGACTTGTTGTCGTTCCCACGCGGATTTCATACAAATATCTACAAGTCAGGTGCCGTTTCAATGCAATCATTTAATTCACATTGGCCAATTATTTTAGGCTCCTTTGTGTCGGTCGGGTTTGGCATATTCTTGTATGACTTTTGCGCTAATTGACGCGAGTGGACAGATAAGATAGATAGTGATAGAGGAGAGTGGAGAAAAAGAACATGTTGTGCTGACCCCGCAGGAGCGGGATAAGGACAGGACAATGATGATGATGACGCGAATGGACAGAGTAAGAAATAAGTACATAAGAGGAAGTGTGAAAGTGGCTCCAGTGAATGAGAAGATGAGGAGCAACAGGTTGTCATGGTGTGGGCATGTAATGAGAAGGGAAGAATGTCATGTGACCAGAAGAGTACTTGGTATGAATGTGGATGGACATACGAGTAGAGGTAGGCCGAAGAAGAGATGGACGGATTGTGTGAAATATGATATGAGTAAGAAAGGAGTGAGTGCAGAGATACCGGCTGATAGAGGGAAATGGAAGGGGAATACATGTTGTGCCGACCCCAAATAGAGTGGGACAAGGGTAAGAATATGATGATGACTTTTGCGCTAATTGGACTACGTGTTAGTATATTTTTTTAAAGAAAAAAAAACAGTTACGACTGTATCCCCAAGGCGCGGTAGACATTCTCTCAGATCTTTATATTCCAGATCCTTTGAAGATGTATACGGGGGTAGTCAGAGGCATGTACAAATACATATTTGATACATGTCCACATCTTGCAGAAGTTAGTATTCCATACGTGACAGGTTGCAAGCCCATCGCCGCCTATAAGAATACTAACTGGTTTCCTCACGATGTTTTCCTTCACCGTTCAGAGCTCGTGTTAAAGCGCATATAAATTTTACGAAACGCAAAATCCATTGATGCACGGCTGGGAATAATAAAGGTAAATTAAAGGTTGAATAATTATACATTTCTTTCGTATCTTTATGTTCTCTTTCATTATCTTAGCTAACGATGCAATAGTTTATGTTATGCATACTAAGAACCCAATAGACATTCCCATAAAACTAGATTACTAACAACTAACAAGCCTATTTGATGAGCATTTGAAATCCTTTTAACACACAGGTTCGAAAGAATTACAAAAACGAGAAGAAAATATGATGACTAACAACTAACAAGCGAAAGGGCTATATTCTATCATGCCCAGTTTGTATAGTGAATAGCTTTTGAAATGAACTGATGATTTAAGCGGGATCTCACAATGAACACTCACAAACTTTCAATAAAGCATGAATAGTACGCAATAAATATGTAAGTAAGCTCACGAACTAACACCCAAGAGGTCACCTGCTGCGCTTACAGATAAGTTTACCAGAGACTAGTACGCAATACCACGCCCATGCCCTTTAAGATTTACATTACATCGGACTGAATAGATTCGTGAATGCCGACAAATGCAAGGCCAGTTTTTGTCAGGTATCTATTGTATCAATATCACGTTGAGCACAAAAAATATCCTGCCCGAGTTGAGATATACAGCGAAGTGCGGTCAAATCCGTGCCCTTAGACATAACAGACAGCTTTGTTAGAGATCATTAATAATGTAACTATGATCTTCTTGATTGTTTTAAATAAATCAATGTTATTTATTTTAGCAGTATTATCAGTGATACTATTTCATTATCTATTTCTACTTACATTTCTATTAATACTAAAAAATTCCCTTGAGACTTTAATAAATTGCTATGATCATTTGTATACAATAAATATTTTGCGAACAATGTAAATTGAAACCGCTGATACATAAACCAACAACTTCAATTAAGTAAACCACTTGTGCAACAACAATAACTATAGCGTATTTTAGTCGCGTCAAAGCACAAGGCCGGTCGAAAATTACCATTGATGTTACGCAATAACCACATTCTAAATTCCATTTGCATAAAAGGTTAATCGAATATGCTCGGTATGCAGATTCATTTAATTTAGAGTCAGATGATGGAATTACGTATTGCGGTGTCAAGTGATAGTTTGGGGTCGGAATGCAATGAACAGTGCGAATACATGTTCTATCAAAGTGAGGGTAGGGTTGCCGACAGTTTGGCCGAGATGCCAACACTTAAGGAAATAGCTTTAATAGGTTATAATGCCAGTAGGTGTAGCAGACCGGGTAAATACCATTTTTTTGCGAATAACCGATTGAGTGACCAAGGGGTTTATTTATCTGAAGTAAAATTTATTACAGTTATTGTAAGTTTTGTAATCTATAAATGTTTTATGAAATGGAGAGACAACTTAGAGGAAGACCGAGAATAAGTTATATGAGCCAAGTGAATGAGAAGGCTTCTGCGTATAAAGAGGTCAAAGAGGCTGCCCTGGATATAAATAAATGGAAAAGGATGCATCAGTTATGCCGACTAGGGACGTTTCTTTAAATCAGAATAAGAAGCTTCTCCAATAAATGAAACAGAATCTGGTTGACGAAACTTTACTAACAACTGCAGGTGTAATTCTCAAAGCTACCGTCAAGGTTATCGTAAGATCAGGATGTGGTAACCCTAAGGCGAGTCGATCAGTCCATTCTAGTAACAGCCGCCAATGCCGGTGCTACTATTAAATATTAACTAGCAACAATCGCCTAGTTAACAGAGTTTAGCATTGACTACATTTCAAACAGATTTCACAAGTCAAAGTCAGAAAGAATGAATTGAGTTGATCATATTATATACATATATATATAATTTTTCATCTTAAAAAATTGGTGATTCTACTCTTTTTCCTCCGCGACGAATACCGTGTCGTCAGTCATGGGAAAGAGGAACCCTTATAAAAAGATAGGGGCCCTTACTAATTAACTAGACATAAAGTTATGTCATGCATAAACTAAAAATTTGTGTGGTTACTCATAGGTTATGCATGACATAACTTTATGTGAAGTTTATTAGTAAGGGCCAGGTTCTTTTAGATGCGAAAGAAATCGAATCGATACAGGATCACGACTGTATTCCCAAGGCGCGGTATACATTCTCTCAGATCTTTAGGTATGCATTTAGGAATCTTTGAAAATGACCTTCAGCATGAAAGTCAAGAGTACTTTCCACGAGGCCAGTCTTTTAGATGCGCCTCTAAATAGTCATTTTCGGGTCAAGTTGAACATGAAAAAGCTTTGAGTTATTTAACTCGATCCTATGTATTTCAGTTTAGTATTTCAATTTAATACATTAAATTTTATTACAGCTCATTGCGACTTTATGATTTATAGCTTAATCTTGTGGGATGTTCAGAATTATTTTATAAAGGAAAGGTAAGATAAACTGTATTTCATTTCAGCTATAAAAAATCATACACGCTTGGCTGGAAATCGTCGTATGTCGTAAATTGTCACAGAACATAGAAAGCTTATAAAATCAAAGAGATGTTTCATTCATATATAGCTTGAAATTTCAAAACAGTAATAAACCAGTCCGAGTTTTATGGAGAAATCAAATGGTTTCCAAAACCAACATCGGATGCAGCCTCGGCCTTTGAGTTAGAAGTATTGAGTGAAATCGTAAACCTGGTGACCTCAAATGAAAGTACTACGACGATAAACTTTGGCGAGTGTGTTTACCCAAATAGAGGATAGGTACTTGGAAACCGAACAAACACCCAAAGAAAAATACTTTCCATTGGAATAAAGCGGTAAAAAATTGTTTTTTATATTTCCCATGAGTAAACCATACAACAGAAACACAAGTTTCCTGTCAGGGTACACGTGAACACGTGCGTAAATTATTTGGTAGTTGAAAAAGAAATCTATGTGGATTTACTATTTCGTGTGCTATTTTTATAAACCGGTACTTCACAGAATTATTTACATATTTCACAGACAGATATGTTATGTTTACTCAATGGTATCTTCTTTCGAGATGATGTATGAACAGAATTGAAAACACTTCCAGACCAATAGGTTACTTACAACAGGCATATTTGACGGGATTGTTTTATGCCGGTATTTCAGCTGCAAATTTCTAACACTAACACAAAGATTAATGTAATTATTGATAAATAGATGTCATATTTAACGTTGTAGTCAAACTGCTAGTTGAATAGACACAAAAAGGATGAGCGCATTGAGAGCCTAGCGACCTTGGCCGGGGATCGGAGGCGACAATTGTCACACGTCAATCATATTCTATTAGTTCAAAGCCACATCTATAAAGTTCATTACCTCAATAAAGTGGAGGGCATTTGCGTTTGACCTTTCGAGGGCAGGAATTTTTATTTGACTTTGACATTTTGTATATTTTTACAAAGGAATCGGTGTTAATTTTCACAATTATCTCATTAGACACATGCTTCTTCCTTTAATTAACACATCAAATTCAAAACTCATTTTAATTCAATAACCAACTGTGATATTATAAAGTATGTAAATGCAATTTCGTATGAGTGTGTAGCTAACTCTGTTGATGATAATTAACCCACGATTATGTGACATATCTATTTGAATGTTGAAAATATAAGCAGCAATTTTTCGTTTGTTATAGTGATTCAACTCATAGATACAACTCTGTCAACTGATACCACGATAACGATTTTGGTAGAGACAAGACAAAACTATCCTGCGCCTCTAGAAATCTTTGGAAGATTTTCCTTGACATACATCACAATCGATGGCAGTGCGAAAGCAATCACTAACATGTTGGCTCTCGACCAAAAAGCTATTACAGAACAACGTAAATGATCTATCATCTGTATTGGTAAACATAGTGTTGAACATTGTAACCAAAGAATAACAAATACACTTACATTGCAAAATTATACTTTCTGAATTGAGCTCAATATAGAAAGATAATATTTGAGACATGACTGACAAATTCTGCTGGTTTTTGTTCCCGCTTTTTAATTTTCTTCGAAAGTAAGGAACCTAACGTCGTTATACATTCGGCTACCATGAGTATGTTATGTAACTGGTATCATTGTAGCATTTGAAATACGCAAGGCTTTCAACTTACCCATTCTCCTGGAAACCGTACAAACCCTTTGAGAACTAACTTCATGTCCATTGAATTTGTTTAAAAACAAAATTTCGAAATTGTAATTGTTCTTGACTGTAGTGAAACGTTGGGGTTCAAGTTTCAACGCTCCCGCTTCTAACTTCGAGCGCACTTGCTTATCCGAGTTCACGATCACCTCGCTCTCGTCAAGACTGATAGAAAAACTAGTTCAATCATGGACAAGGCTAGTAACAACTGTCGATGGAGTCATGCCATCGCCTATTATGTCTGACCTACATAAGCATTTCTGTCTCTGAACTGATTTACTATAAATGATAATAGCTGCATCGTGAAAGAACAGTATGTAAATTGTTCTAGTTAGAAACTAGGTAAGCTTTTGTGAAACGCCTGCCTCATCTCATCTGGCTAATGGGCGTAACATTTATGAACAGTTAACACATGAATTTTAGAATTTCAAGACGGAATTTTCTTTATTATCTCTTCGCTAATTTCGGAATTGAAAACAAACATGACAAGACTTTATTGAATGTATTGTAATCTGTCAAGTAGCGAAATGACATCGGAGTAATCGAAATCAAATTAAGAAATACAGATCTGTTAATAAGTAATTGAATATTGTTATGAAATACAAAATGGTACATTATAATAAACAGCATTCGAAGGTTAATTCAAATTAACATGAACCGAACAGAGGCCCACCAACGTGAAGGTTACTTAAAACTATTGCAGTAAAATAACGAAATCAAATATAAAAAGCATTTTTTGCACAAGTATGATATTATCGGGGTAATCCCAATACAGTAACTCACTCAAATGTGAGCTTCTATGCATGTTTTCTAGTCAATGTTCACACACTTCTCCACCGCTGTTTGCTGCTGCGGTCCACAATAGATTACCACTAAAATTTAATTTTCCGAACAATTTTAACGAACTTTTCAAATATATTAAAATACTTAGTGTTATTGCAGTTAGTGAAAGTGACATGCTTTTTGCCAGCTTTAGAGTTATCAGAGTCTTAGTTATGTTCTTAACTGGAAATTTTCCGAAATAACAAATTGTTCATTGTTAGTACGTATTTTTGACGAAAGACGAAAAAATGAAATTACCTAAATCCTAAAACCGGCAACAGTTTCGTTGGATAGATGATAGTACATTGACAATTTGTTTAGCAATCAATAGATAGTAGCAAGCGAGTTGCGTGACAATAATGCGACATTTGCAATTTGTTCTAATTACCTGATTAGCATTACGAGGTTATACAGAAAGAAATCACGCAACTACCACCGCTTTTGCAGTTATTCAGAACAAACAAATGTTTATTGCGAGCCTGAATCGTAACAATAGAAGAGTTATAGATATAACCTTGAGGATTATATGATGCTGTAATAATCTACAGGTAGAAAGCTACTAATCCATACTTAATAATCCTGAGGGAGGAGGACATGGATATATTTTCTAATTCTAAAATAATATGGATAAAGTTATAAGGATTCAATTTATAAGGAACAGAGATAACATAATTCAATATGAACGAAGTCAAAGAGAATCAGATATTAAAAAATATATAATTGATAAGTGTTATAAAACTCGTCTGCAGTACAACTTACGTGTAATAAAAATCGCAATTTATGCAGCAGCCAGTAAAAGACAGTTCTTCGTGATAAAGTGGTTCGCGTACTTCGTTAATAACATTTTCAATTTCATAACACGCCCGCTCTGCCTTAGGCCACACTCGGACAAAACAAAACAACACGAATACATTTTTAAGTGAGAATTAATATTTGCAATGGTAATATAAAGCCATCCTTAGGAATAAATAAAGATTTTTATTACTTGAAGTTTTTATTACTTGGTGTTAGGTTAGGTTAAGATAGCAAAAACTTAGGGAGGTCTATACTCAGGAGTGGGTGAAGTCAGGCTGAGGATGATGATGAACTGAATAAAAAATGTGAACATGTTATTGTTATGAGGTTAAAATTCATAGCACTAGTTTTTATACAAACACCTTATCATGCTATAAACGGCAAGGTCAATAACAAACAAATAAATCTTATTGCGGAACCTCCGGCGCGTGTCAGCAATATGTCTCCGACATGCTAGGTATACAAATTCTGTATAGTGGACAAAAATAAGTATTGAAAACGTAATTTTTTGATTATATTCTCATATTGCTAAGAAGTAGTATAAAACATGCGTTTTATGAGCTGTGAATGACCATTATAATGACTTTGTTACATGTACTAGTAATTTCCGTTTCAAATACTATAAAGAATATAATTAGAATTTTGTTATTTCTACATCATAGGCGGTAAGCTGATTACATCGTCTTGTCAGACAAATGCTTTGCCAAGCCATTATACGCACATAACATAGTCATCAACCAGACAGCAAAAAAGTAAAAACAAATAAAATTGGCGCAATATAAAACTCGGATACGGTCACTGTGTATAATAAATATGACTACGTATTACGAGTAGAGGACCAAACAAAGATAAATCTAAGTAAGTATAACAAAAAGAAAAAAAAGCACGGAGTGGATGTTAGAATGAGCTTGAAAGTAATAAAGAAAAAAAGCTTGTTAGAAAATTACTGTTTATATAGACTGGAGCGACTTCGATTTCAGTTCGTTTTTAATGGAAGGAAGGTACGACAGTTTAATAGTCACGTAACATGCAATTAAAGAATAATTATAACATGGGAACTTTATCGTGACTGACAAGGACTGCTGATTGAGACAGTCATATAAAACTAATTAAATTCAATCAGAACTAGGATAAAGTAGATCAAAACTTTAGACTACGTAGATATATTTCAGCCTTGGAAGTAGAAAGGATTCACGGTGAAATCGAGCGTAAACTTTATCGAGCGCCTTTAGCGTTCACGTTCCTGTGGGAGATTTATATGTACTCGGATGAAATACAAGCAAACCTACATTTAAAACGAACCGCAGATCACGAGGCAAACAGCGTGGTTACTTTACCCCGTTTCGACAAATCACGTTTCAGTACCGGACGTTTCTACCGCGTGATTCTTTGATTACATATTAGGGACGAATTTAATTATGTGAATAAGGTTTTCAAGCCATATCTTGTCGTTATTTCACAATGATGGTTGTTCGAAAGAACTAGAGACACGACAAGATAATAATGATGCAATATAAAAGCACTTTCAACAAGAGAGAGAAACACAAAATTAAGTACCTAGCACACATGTCTGTGGATGTATGTTGAGTAAAACCAGCACGGAACTCTAACCTAAAGCACAGGTCAGAGAAAACTTTCATTGAACTTACAACGTGACACGATGACCGATATTGCTGAATTACAAAAACTGCGGGCATACAACATAAATAAAATATAAACACGTTTGGAAGAGCCTTGGAGCGATCGGGCACGACGCTCGCTCACCCAGTGACATGCTTGCATTGGTTGCTAGCGTCGTGTCGCGAGTGTACCCACGTTGCTAGTCGGCATGTCATGTTAACTGACCGGATTAGTATTGTTTATATTACTCAAGTTGTCTACGCTCCATTGAGTTTCCTAAACAAATACGAACGAAACAGATAAGAACAAGAAACTCACTCATATATCACAATACGAAAGTTTTACATCATCATCATTAACCTACCCCCTGCTGGGTGTGGCCCTCCACTCTACCGAAAGTTTTTCCTATGTTCAAAATTCATTACTAAGATAACGGTATAAAATCAAAGGATGCTACTGGAATTTCGTTGCACTTTGTTAACACAAGGAATTACATCACAAAGCTTGCTGGAGCCCTTCCGTCTAGCAGCAAAGCCACATTAATCGCTTTAGCAACCTGATGCGTGAGAAACAAAGCATCAAGTTACCAACAAGCGCAATACCCTGAAACGAAGCCCCGCTACACGCCAGCTAAAGATCACATGCTGGAATAAATCCCTCCGATGCTTTGCGGAAATACCTCTAAAACAAAAGGTTACTCCATGCTTGTATATGTAATGTACATTGTACATATGTGTAATGGTGTTAAAGCCTAGTAAGTGTATGCGCGAAAAGTAGCAATGTGCATGATGACTAACGGTGCACAACACGTGAACGAAACACGACACGGAGTACGTAGTTATGCAATCACTACGAATGATTTAAACGCTTGACCCAATAAAATCGGACGTTAAACTGCCTGTTCCCAGAACAGTCAACCGCGATTCAGTAGAAAACCATAAAAGCTACCTGCACACGGCCTTTGTAACTGGCTTGGTTTAAAAACAATGAGTAGGATTAAACTTTTCTGTTTTCAAAATGTAGCGATCTAAGATCATTGAGTGTGACAGCTCCGCAGAATTTACGGTCTGAATTGCGGTTGAACAATAACATGAACGATAACGATACAAAAGTCAAGTGCCTGCAAATGATCCCATTACTGTCAATTTTATGAGGCAGAAGTTGTTACACAGACAACAATGTCTAATAAATCACCTTTTGAATTCGAACAACGCTTTGTTTCGTGTCCAACACTTGCAAAGTTACACCGATATCTATTTGTCAAAAGAAATTAGACATCAATGGACAAGAGAAATTCGGAAACATGTCCGGGAAAGCAGACGTTTGCCTTGAAAGCTTTTAGCTGAAGAAGACGTTGATTTATCGTCCGTGTTAGACATCGTCTCATTTATCACGAACAGTTTTACCGGCAAAGGCACACAAAGGGTAAAGTTTTGCCGATTCGTTTATCGACGCGACATTGACGAATACCATGATGTAATTAGTATGGAACCTACCAACAGATCAGGTTCACAAACAATTTTATAGAGAGACTTAATGCAAGGCATAAATATTATAGGAGATCCTTAGAAAGTGCCTCCCTCGGTAAGCTAGCATCAATACAAAATATTAGTAAGTAATTCAGAAGGGTAGAACAATTTATGAGTTTCTACCCTTAGTTAAAACTTTTTATTACTTTCCTTAAGTAGTAATAGTAATTCCCCTTCACAAGGGAGAGGGAAACTTTGTGAGATACGCACCTACCAAGAATAAACAATAAAGATTTTGTTGACTCTTGATAATTTGTTGCTGCTATAAATTCAAGAGGCATTAACTTAATACTACTTTTAATATAAAGATGGTGCTATATAAAAACCTTTTTCTTACCTAACATGCATATAAGAAAGATTCTGTAGATACCTATGCTGTTGGAACAACAAGCTGAACTCCAACAGCAGAGCGTAGTTCTTAGAAAATTCGAGAGAATCTTTCCGAATTCGCAGTATTGATAAATATTTACGCATATCTTTATTTTAACGATGTAACCAACTAAGTCAACCAAAACTTATATGGAATTTGTCACAAACTCGTAGCGATCTAATCCTATATGGATTTACTCGTGGAATATTTGTCCACAGTTCATTTAGGTCAGATCCGATTTTGCAATCTTGTATTAAAATTATGTATTACGTGCTCTGTATAGAAAAAAAAATGTTTCACTGATGATTAACATAGAAAGAAATCAAAATGAGTTGACTGATTTGTTGCAGATATAAATTTAAGAGTAGACAGGAACGAGGCACCTCTGGGCACTGCTAGTAAGTGTATATCCAATTACCATGATACCCTACACCGGTCTTGAACATTATGGCGTACTATAACTCATGCCGTGGATGCCATCGATAAAAATCTATAAAGAGCTAATAAAACATATTCCAAGACACACACAGCACATGTATTTAAAAAGATTGTCGCGTTAATTTCACCAGGATTAGACGTTACACAAGTAATCAGCAAATACACATAACAGTGGTAATAATACTCGACACTCGTATTATAATCATTTCGTACAATTTTACTAAGCCCGCTTTAAAGGAGCGGCAAAAATGAATGAAAGCAGATATTTGCAGAAATGTCGACGACTAGGGTGCAATTAAGCGGTTAGTTAAGAGAAGACAGGTACTTTAAAGATGACACCAGACTTATTATACCCTTCAATGTTTATGTCGTGGTATTGCGAGCTCTTATCACGCGATACAGAGATCATAAGCTTTCTTGCAATGACCGGCTGAATTAAACACAATCTCCCTTGAGGGCTGCGCAGAAAGTTTCGAAGAAGTTTGGTTGAATACAAGAAAGTACTTCATAAACAGGTGTAAAGTAAGTTGCTTGACTGTTCGGTTAATATGGGCTTTACTCACGCGCGGACGCTTATAATCATTTTGCCGCCAGTCTGTGCTGAGGTAATCTTCGGCACTATTGATCCAAACTTAAAAGTCCTTATGAGTCCCGATTGCTTTATCCCGAAAAAATATTATCGTTTCACCGTTGAATTGAAATATCTAAGCGGTGACAACGGACCGCAGCTAATTTGTAATTTTCAACTAATCTTGAACACAAATAATCGTTTTTGTTATACAAACATATACTTACTAACAATACAAAGTAAAATGGTGTGTTTTGTCGTGAAGTGATTTCACTTTGACAATGCCTGCATGCATATTATGAGCTGTTAACCTTTTTCCCATCGTGCTCGTCTCGTTTTACGCGAGAAACTGTTGTTGAGTCGGACCCGTCGATAATTAATTCTGTCCTGGGCTACTTATGTTACCGAGTAGAAACCGCAGCGCCCTGTAGTGGTCGAAGAACATGTTCGATCGGACTCGTATCAGTCATTTAACTTTGCTCCAATTTCACTCACAGCTATTTTCTAGCGTAGGTAATGCAGTAGGAACTTTATTACTTATAGTGTTGAATTGGTTTAAAGTTGAAACTTTAAAACGGCTTTTGTCTGGTCTTGGAGAAAAAACATAAATTCACCAACCCGTTCGGCTCTCGACTGGAAAGCGGAGCCTGGAGCCTCTTAAAACATTCGGCGCTTCCGCAGTTTAGAAAGGTCTCGCTGAACATCCTTGCGGTTACCATGAGCGGACTTCGCGGAAGAGCTCCGGTATCCACCGAACATAAATCAGCCGAGCTCATCGCCCTCAGACAACGCCCTGACCCTGCTAGTGCCGCCTTTGTTTACCCGCTACGCACTAACCGATAACCTTCAGATAAGCATTGTTAAACATTACAGAATTTAAATGATATCCTATTGAATATTTATGGATTGCTATATCGGTGCTATCGTCCAAAATCGAGAAACCCTTTTAACACGTCAATAGATTCAAAGGCTTTTTTGTTAGAACTGACCTCGACAAGTCTTCGATAATCGACGTCACAGAGGATACAATCGCCGCGTAAAAGGCTATAATGGGGGCTTTGCATCAACGTGATTGTAATCACCGGCCGGCGGCAAGCGCGGCGCAGACCACGGAATATTAAAGGATTTGGAAGCGTCATTACTTAAAAGAGAGAAATATTTCCATAACTATAGGTAACTTTCGTTTAAAATTAAGTAACAAATCAGCGAGAACTGATATAATAAATAAAACTGTCGGAAGTTTGCACAGAAGCATGTGAGCACAGAGCACTTCCAGTATTCCGTCTCCACAGACAGATAGTGTATTAGTTTCTATACCAGCACAGTGCGTTTTAAACTCGGCTTGATTGTAACGTTGGCTGCATCGGCTGCGTGCTGATTCAGATCGAGGTCTGTCGGGTCACTGAGTACTG
Organism: Epirrhoe alternata; assembly: GCA_963565295.1. Lineage (NCBI taxonomy): Eukaryota > Metazoa > Arthropoda > Insecta > Lepidoptera > Geometridae > Epirrhoe > Epirrhoe alternata. The sequence continues at coordinate 10,545,489 of OY751386.1, read as the reverse complement.
CAACTTGAATCAATTATTATGCGCCAATATTACAAGTTACATCGTTGTATAGCATGCAACTTGCACCTTTATCAAATAACTGTAACTGAATTGGAGTAACACCAAAAACAATTACGCGATTCTTAGAAATAGACAATTCAATAGAATCGAATTGCTGGAGGCGTTACAATAACAATAACTACTCCGACTTTTCATTAGCAATAACTTAACCGTAGCTATAAAGTAATATTTCTAGTGAGACTAGTGATGTTTTCGTAGACGATATCGCAGAAAATTCCGAATGAAAATGTACGAGTTTATAGCGGAATCAATCAGAGCATTAGAGAGCGCACATCGAGATAATATCTTTCACATAAAGAAGATCACGTAACAATATCCATTAGCAATCAATCAGGTTCGGTGGAGGGCAATCAGAGCCCCACAGCAAATAAGTCTTTCCCTGTATTTTACAAAAGATTATAAGGCGATGGAAGGAAAATATAGGACGTTACGAAACTGACGGTTGTCATTTACAATTACCTGGCCTTAGGAGTTGCATCGATGTATTGCGGTCTCGATCACAGCATCGTGTGTGTGTCCGGTACCATTCGTAACTAGAGTCCCGCAGCTATACACATCCGTTTATTGTTCGTAAATAAACGGTTCAGCCGACCCACTGGAATATACAACTAATGCAAGCCGTCATATGCGCTGTCAGTTTGGTTGGACAGCTAGCCTAGGGGGTTGCGTAACAGCGTAACAATAGTCATTAGCAATCAATCAAACGAAGCGAACTGTGGTGGGTGGCTCAGGAGGTCTAATACTCAAAATTGCCCCTTTGGGGCGCAGCATTATAATATACTGATTTAGATATAAAATGAAACGTTAAACTATTCAAAACCTATTAATATTAGCAACCCGCTTACCCATTCAAAGCCGACCACAAAGTTCAAAAGACTTAGCGATGAACACAGGGTTTGATCAAAATTGTGGGCAGCGAAAGTCAATGGCTGTGGTTGGCGGCACGCGTTGCGAACACGTACTGCCAATTGAAAATAGCGCGAGTTATTGCGGGAAATGCAGGGGAATCGAGCCGCAATTGCTGCTGCCGGGCAAGCCACACAATGTGCTGGCTGGCCGAGGAGATAACGATGCAACCACACGGTCGTCTCTCCTCTACATTTCGCGTCACGCCTTCCTATAAATCGTGATGTACGGGCTCCGAGCACCAATCATATTATGCGGATATGGCCTCTTAGCTGCGGCTAACAATATTAATTTGTCATCAAAAGGTCACTAGAAGGTTGGTGACATGAACGCAAATAGGATTAGGAGTAAAACTATATAACTTTATTGTGTTAGTTATCCTGAAGTACGTGTACTGACGGTTATTAACCCAAAGTGTTCATTATGTACGTCCGGCGGTCACGCATTGCGTATTGAGGTATATGGGATGTTGCGTTGCGACACAAACTGTTAATGTTCATGAATATATTTACGGAAAAAAGTGTCTAGCATAAGAAATATGTTGACTTCCCAAAAATGGACGAAGGGCGATGTGGAATTTTAATCGATGTCATGCCTCGATTGTGTTGTGCTTGCGAGTGAGTAAAAAACTCATCGGTCCCCTGGCGATGGATCGGCCCGGTCGAGCGCTATCATCGAGCAGTCAGAGATTACCTGTCGAATTTTGATGGCAGGATTACAAAACTGATTTATGGTGCGACTGATTTGCACTTCTTTATTTGGGGTTGTGGCAGACAGCACCGTACCGAGTATCGCTTCACCACGACGTTTTCACAGAAGTTGTATTTTTATTGAATAAACAGGACGATCAACCCTTTAATCTCGTATTCCAAGCATCTTTCCACTTTAAACAATTTATTTATAAGACAAAGGTTCGTTTGCAATCATGAATGATGCATGTTCTGACACATTTACTGTCGTAATAGATCCATTCTATTGGTATTGTTTTTGTAGCGTTCTTTCGATATGATATCAACAAACAATGGACTGGCACACGCAGGCCGCTGCCGTGGGAAGACGCGAGAAAAGACTACAATCGTACTTTCATCTGATCACGCATGATTTAAGTGTGAACTGTAGAACAATAAAATGTAAAGAAACTGTTTCATGTTGACAAACAATCACTTCAGTCGTTTAATATTCAATCAGCTGTAACATAATTGACGATACATATACCTACGGTAAAGACCCTGAATACTTGACCTGTGAACGATGAGGTACATGACCGTTAAATCGTAGAACCTTCGAAAGCTATAATAAACTTACTATTTTAGTGAGCTGCTAGTTTCAGGCATCAACTTTTCAGTGTGGAGATATCTCCGACGATCTCCAGAAGCTCTTGGCCCTCGTGAGGTGATATTGTGCCGAGTCACGCGACAGTGCCGCCTGTGCCGCGTATGTGGATGATTGATTTTCTGTGGTATGTCGATCAGACTTTGCAGATTTATTGCAAAGACAGTTTATTGCGCTTTAAGAAGTTATTCGTAGAGAGTATTGCATGTTATAAGATTTATGACAGCGTGTTGGTTTAAGCAGTAAATTCAAATAAATTGTCTGTCAAAATATTATGACGAGTAGGCAAATATAATTACGACCAAAATATTTTTAATTGGGAGATCTCATAAATAACAATCTACATTATAATTGGTCAAGTTTAAAAGCAATTTATAATCGCTAATAGATTCAAAATTGGCCAACAACTATTAATTTTTCAAAATATAATCAGTTTTATTCAATCATGGAGGATGTTTGTGCCGATTATTGTAAATTAATGGTTGTAAATATAATATGTTATAAGACAAGTTTCAATTACAATAGAGAAACGATTCTACAAAAAAAAAACATTGATCTTTTGATTTACTTATTAAACAAACTATATATGTAGGGCCTCTAAGGTTAAATTCGGAAACTAATTTATTCAAATACACTCCTACGAAACATGAAGGCAGAAACTGAATAGGTATATTTATATCATTCAATAAAATAATATTAAAATAATATAAACCCACGAAAAATGTTGTTATGAATCTTGGATTGGTAACAAGAACTAAGTAATTTATTAAGCTAACCAAACCAGCAGGTGGTTCAACATGAACTCCTTATACTCATATTAGCAGCAACATAAAACAAGCATAAAATGGCGCTCAATAAAATTTTGACATGAATGGCCCATTAGAAGTAGTTGATTGGAAAATAAAAACAGCAACTCTTTGCATAAACGATATTTCAGAATATCTTAAAGAAACTTGCCTCGAATGTATTCAAGTTGTATAATATCCGGAGCCTTTAAGGGTGACAAAAAACTGCGTTCCAAGCCCTTTCTTAAAGATCGTCGCGCCTAAATTCACAGAGCAATTTGTCCTCGTAACAGGAGACCGAGATTATATTTTATACGTTTGAGTGATAAATCTGCGGCCGTGGAAGCGAGGGTAGCCATTATTTTACTTGCGAGCGCTCAAAACATTTAGCTCCAGCGCTGGTAACAAGCGATAAATCAAGTTACAAAACGCATGGACTATCTAAGGATCGCGGCTATTCTTACAATGTAAAGCATTATGCTTAAATAAATAACACAGATGACGTGGACACCGACACTGTCTATGCTAGAGCCACATGTCCTAGACACTCTCTAACTCTTAATAAAAAATTGTGAATTAAATCAAGAGTAAATGAGAGAGATGAGGAACCTAAAATTTGTATTCATATCGATGACTTTATGAAGTTTCCTACGTGGTGTAATACAGGAAAACCACACAGCAACATTATCTTTGATCTCGGAGCGTTGAACGATAGGCACGATGTAGATAAGAAATACCTTGAAACATAAGGTAACTGTTGTAAATCTATCTAAAATATAGCAGCCTTTTAACTAAATTAGGTACAAACACATTACCAATTCGTCTATATAAAATAAGCATAAAAACAAATAACATAAAAAGACGTTTCCACACTAAAAATTGAATTTATATCTAAGGCGCGAATTGACAATAATGGTGTTATAAACTGCATCTGAAATGCGATATTTACAGTTCAGTTTTATGCTAGCATGTGTACGGCGATCGTAATGATATTGCGAGCTTACTATGCGATTCAAAGTACTGGTGAAATCAATGCGCAAATAATAAGAGAACAACCAAAAATGGTTCAAGAAACCGTCGAGATAGGGTTCGAATTTCCGTTATCTAACTGTAGGCATTGAACTGTTACATAACACATTCGATATCAAGTAACAGGGTAAACGATACGACCATCCGCACGCATCAGTGGACTTTCTCGCAACTGTGTACCTAATGTGTTCATAACTATGCATAGTTTAGTTCCGTTAAGAGAGCTTTTCAGCCGCTTATTAAAGTCTCAAAGCCAAGATCTCCCTGTTATGTTTTCGTTTCGAAGAAAATGACGAACGATTCTCGTAATTATATTGCAACCTTCAAACCATTTATGCAATCGGGCATCTTGGAATATTCCGAGTGAACACGCTGACGCTCGTTAGATAACTCTGTTCTAAACAAACAAGATTCTGTTAGTAACAGAATTATTGAACACAAGCTTTATTATTGTTGAGTCTGGGGCGGTATCTAGGCTAAATACGCCTAAGGCCATTCAATTAAAACACCTCATTCGCACCTGTCATTATTTTAGAAAGTCGTCCACATGAATCGTTATGAAGCAATTTCATAGTGCATTATAATTTAGAGACAGCTACTGTGCTTTTAATGCAACGACAAAAAAGTGTTTGATGGATGTAATAGCCAGTAAGTGGAATAAATGACTAATTATAAAAGTGGAGAGTTCTGCGTTTAATATAAGTAGCTTCCTAGCTTTTTAATATTCCCCATACTCGGCTGCATTCAGCGACAGCGAGAGAGAACTGATTGGCTATGCTGAATTGCAATTTTGCATTATGAAGCGCCTGTGCATCATACAATTTCTATAGGATCTATTCATATCTAAGAACTTTTTGTGTCATTCTAGCTTCATAAGACATGTACCACGTGCCAGACGGCAATTCCGCAAGGCGTCCGCATGGCACGGATAATGTGTCTCACTCGGTATGTTATTTATCCCGTTAAGGCTAAGGAATGGAAGGTAAGGCACAAAAGCTTTTTATAACATCGCCCTACTGCTGAAACGATTATGATTCCAGGCATTTTATTTAATTAGATAGTGTATCATCTTTATAGAATATGGTTAGACATATGACCTTCTAGAAGTCGATAATTGTAGAGATGCCTGTGGCCAACTTAGTCTGGTCGTATATAACATAATAAGCAAAGGTGATATGGCTAAATGTAAGAAAACCGATAAGTGACTGAAAGCTTATTTTATGCTACTGTGTTGTCCTTAGAAAAACTCCTGATTCTTATAATGCACATTATTAAAATAGACGAGGTTGAGGAATGAAGTTTGGTATATTTACGATTCTAGTCATGTTGCATCATGGCTACAATCGTAAATATACCAAACCTCATGCGATCAAAATATTCTCAAAAGGTTTCTCATAGACCACATCACGGTTTAATTTAAGCCTATAAAAATAAATCATTCAAGTTCTATTCCAGTACCAAAAGCCCCACACGGTTCCTACGTTGCCGACATCGTCACATGGATCGGATTATCCGCAGAAGCCGAATCTACGCTAGAATAGGAACACTATTTTTACTACACTTGATGTGTTATTTCATTTTAGAAAATGAAAAATTGTGTAGCATAATAAAATGTAGACGTTTATTTCAAAGGATTGAGTTAATTCGTGAATACGTTGCTGAAAAAATTGAACCTCCCAAAGCGGGCGTTATGAATTTTGTGCTTCATTTCTTATTCCAACTTCGACGGCTCAGTAGCTCTTAAAATTAAATAGACACGGTCTATGAACTTGCTGTTTGGCCTATGAATTGATCTTCAGACAGTCCCTTCAAATACGAGCACCCCAATCACAAAAGTAGGTTCTTTTACACCCATATAAAGATTTACCAATGCCACAGGATTTTATCCCTACCTATTTATGCTTCCAGTCTATCCCTTTGGGTGGAATATTATCATTGTAGTGGTTGCTATGCTCGCCGCATAAAAATAAGGTCTCGCACAACACTCGACTTATCGTATCCGCAGTAGGCCTGGGTTTAGTTATTTAGTCAATAACTTCAAATTGCTTTGTACCTACACTACCTACTAGAAGTATGATAGGGTTGGTATCATTTATGATAAAACAAGAAAGCCGACCTCAAAGGATAAGAAAGTAGGAATAAGGAAGGAGATAGATCTCGTAACTCTTATCACGCGTGTTATTATACGCAGCCTTAATATTGTTACAGTTGTAAAGAGCTTTTACTCTTATCTCCGTCCTCGTCTGACTTTGATAGTGATGGCAATATTCTCTTTTCACTTACAAGCGATAACGGTCTTTACGAGGAAGTTTCATAAGATATGCTTCCTTGCTTGGAATATAAAGTGAGTGACAGTTATGTCAACGAGGAATCCTAATAAGGGAGTTTCTTTATTACGTATTGTGCTACCTTGTTGCAGAGGTGTCCGATACTACGTGGGCGCAATTGGCTATTGTATGAGAAGGTATACCCTTCGGAAGTCATGAAAGGTAAGTTGTTGGCCGTCTAATACCAGATGGGACACGTGATTGCGAATCAGAATACAAATTGTTGAATTCTCCTGCCGATGGCGTCGCTACGAGGTAGTTGAAATATAAATTGAACAAATGTTGCAGAGTGAACATGATCAGACTTGGAGACTGAATCAATCGCGTTGAGAGAGCAGCTGCGCAACTTTCTCGCCGATCTGGTAACGATGAATACGACCGGTGTGGCTGCTTACTGCTATGGATATCGATTGTCGGCTTAATATAAAAGCGTTAATGAACATAAGTACTTGGTATTCTGAATAATGTGCGGTTTTAAAAGAAGCTTTTACCAAAAATTACAGAAACTCAGAGTAAAGATTTTAAAACATATCAATTGGTCTAGATTGCAAGAACGCGAGGGTCACAGAACACCACCCTGACCATCAGCTTTGGGTTTGAGTAACACAGACAGAACCAGAAATAGTGGCGTGAAAATGAAGAGACCCATACTCTGCGGTGGATGTGGGCTGATTATAGATATTGCAAGATTTAGAAGCGTAACACCCCGCCTGTAATAATGATCGCTAAAGTCTATTAACTGCAAATGGGCTCGGCGCAAGAATATCGGAAAACGCAACACCATATCGGCTTTCTCTCGAAGTCTCGACAGGCCGAACAGCTGTATCGACTCCGAGTCGGTAGAAAACCGACGCCGCAGCGCCGGAGAGAAAATTATGAAATCATACAAACCGACGTTCATTATTGGATCTATGATTACATCTGTAGGTAGGTATTAATTGATTTAAAACAACATATGATTATGACGCAAAGTACAGGTCTTGTTTGACAAACGAAATGCGAAGAGTGAGTTCAGTGAGTATATGTATACACTTTCATGTCAATTTTTTTTCAATACAAACTAGAGATTAATAGAAGAACCTATTAGAGTGTAGCAAAGTTACAGACGTTTCTATTCTATTCTCTTTCAAATATCGTTAGCGTGTTAGCCTTCGATCAAGCTAGTCATCATCATCATCATCTCCCTGCCCTTTTCCCACATTATGTGGGGTCGGCACAACATGTGTTCTTCTTCCATTCTCCTCTATCAGCCGTCATCTCAACACTCACTCCTTTCTTACTCATGTCATCCTTCACACAATCCATCCATCTTTTCTATGGCCTACCTCTACTCGTAAATCCATCAACATTCATACCAAGTACTCTTCTAGTTACATGACATTCTTCCCTTCTCATTACATGCCCATACCATGCTAGCCTGTTGCTCCTCATCTTTCATTCACTGGCGCCACTTTCACACTTCCTCTTATGTACTCGTTCCTTACTCTGTCCATTCGTGTCACTCCACACATCCATCTCAGCATTCGCATCTCAGCAAGCTAGTGTTCAAATAATAATAATAAACTTGTAAAAAGTGCGAATTGGCTACAATTTTTCTATTCGCTTGATTCTCTATTTCTCTCTTTGTTATCTATGTATAGTGATGGTAACTTGGATAGGCCTTCTGATCCATTGGTCCGAATTAAGTAGCAAATACTGGAAAAAAAAGTAAAAACAATATTTTCAGAATTTATCTGTATTTTTAACCGACTTCAAAAAAAGGAGGAGGTTCTATGTTCGGGTGTATGTATGTTTTTTTTTTTTTTTTTTTTTTGGATGTATGTTCATCGATATCTCCGTCAGTTGTAAACCGATTTCCAAAATTTTTTTTTTGTTTGAAAGGGTATGCTACCATAGTGGTCCCATAAAAATTTTACTCCTGAGGATTGATAGTTTTCCCGTAATACTCAAAAAATCACCGATCTTTTCGAAAAATGTGGACCGATTTCCAAAATTTTTTTTTTGCTTGAAAGGGTATACATATCTAGGTGGTCCTCATACTTTTTTTTCCTGAGGGATTGATAGTTTTCCTGTAAATCTCAAAAAACCTCATTCTCACTACAAAATCTGAGTCAAACATTGAATAGTTTGACATGTTTAAATACGCTCGAGGTGATCCCATATAATTTTATTCCTGAGGGATTCTCACTCTAACTTCTTTGATCTTGACTATTCCAATATCTAACCTAACTTACTAGGTATATTATTTACACTAAAAATTGAAAAATAAAAATTTTTGAAAAAAAAATTGAACCGACTTCACATAACACAAATAGACACTAAGAACCTTCTATGTACCTACACTAAAAAGAGAAAAATAAGAATATACACATGCAATTATTACTTATAGTATTCAAATAATAAATTATTATGTTATATTATATTTGAAGTCGGTGCCAACTATTCTACTCTAACTACTCCATACAATTTTGCACCCAAGTTCTATTGTAGGTACTCGTAATTTCTTCTTAGATGTAAATGCATAGGTAGTTGGCACCGACTTCAAATATAATATAACATAATAATTTATTATTTGAATACTATAAGTAATAATTGCATGTGTATATTCTTATTTTTCTCTTTTTAGTGTAGGTACATAGAAGGTTCTTAGTGTCTATTTGTGTTATGTGAAGTCGGTTCAATTTTTTTTTCAAAATTTTTTATTAATATGGCAAATATTGATTCATGCTATAGCCAATGTGTAACGGTTATTCATTCGAATATTTGGCAGTATAAACATTTGACTATCAATTTGCACACTAATGTAATGGAGTCGGCAATAACCATGATTACAGTGCCGCTATTCAATGTGCACTGCATGATTTCATCCGATAATTATTGGTAACACGATAACTGGCATCAGATGAATTGAAAGTTGAACGCACTTTTAATGTATTGCATGAGAGAAGATTCTGGCTATTGGATATTCTGATATTTACGAGTGGTAGACAAAGAATTATGCAAATCAGTGTTACTAATAAGACACTGAATACCCACGCATAGAAACTACAGAAACATGATCTTGGAAAGAAAATAAACTAAGATGCTGACTAACATTGTCAAGTTCTCACCAAAACCTCTGTAGCGCAGTGGGCGAAGGCCCGCCTGCGACGCAAAAGGTTGCGGGTTCGATCCCCGCGGCGGAACCAATGTTTGTATGATCTACAAATATTTGCCTCGGGTCTGGGTGTTTCTATTTATTTACAAACAAAAAGTATATCAGTCATGTAGTACCCATAACACAAGCTCTGCTTACTTTGGGGCTAGATGATGCTGTGTGAAAAAGTCCAGCATTATTTATTTATTTAAAATGAGTTTTACGTGTTTTTTGCAGGAAGTTATTGTCAGCACCAAGTAAATAAACAAATAATAAATAACAATCAAGGTAACATTTATGAATTACATCGGCGACGGAATATTAATGGTAAAACGGCAAGTAATTCTCAGTGTCCGTGCCCGATGGAAGATATGATTTGTTGCTGGAACCGGACTCATTGGCCTCGGGAATTTCGTCCTGTATAGAAGTGAAACTCCGATAGGCAGAGCAGGGTTACGTGTTTTCGAATGCTTCATCGAAGCACCTTACAACTGAGGCACATAGCGTGTGGGAGTTGATACACAGATTTATATTAAACAAACAGAACGTATGAGATGCGTTTCTATACGAAATGATAAGTCATTTCGAATATAAGCATTCAATACTTCATTAGATGACTAAACAAAATTGGTAATAAACGACCGAAGCAACAGTCGACCACAATACATTTGCACATCATCTGAGTAACTTTATAAAGATTGCCTCTCATGTCGATCTATATTTAATAGCTAATCAAATCCAATGAATGCATTTTACTACGTGTATTTACTTCTATACCTCCCACTTTGTAAACTATACTTTGAAAATCGGGCCTTTGATTGCCGGGCTCTGTATTTCCCGAAAAGTACAATATAGGGGTCTTCAAATCAAGAGTAAATAGGTTCCTTCTAAGCATGCTCCATCTTAGACCTCTACTGCTTAACATCAGGCAGAGTGGGGTCAAATGCTGACCTAATAAATTAAAAAAAAAAGAAAAAAAGTTGAATATTTTAACTATGCGATATCCTATCCGCCCTATGCATTCTGTTATGAATGTTAGTCATTAATGTATGTCATACGAAATTTTATCGCTCTCCTAATTTGAGCGCGAACAGCAACAATCCATTTTTAGGTTACCGCATAAATCATCAAAGGTTTAACATTTATCGCGCGAGGACACGCGATTAAACACCTTACCATACAAATCGCATCGTTTAATAATAAGAAAAAGTGATTTATCATTTCGCATTCACAACGCCTCTGCGATGATCTGCGATCGTCCCCGTGCATCGACCTATGCAGGCACAGGATAAGCTGTCTTAAATTAGAATACTCCGATGTCATTTTTAATTTGAGATAGACGTTGTTCGTTGCCTATTTGGTATGCTTAATATTTCATTGCTACATCTGATTATACACTTTTAATAAAAATAACAATATACTATCAACGATGTCGTACATATAAACGTTTGTCCAAGAAGGTCAACAGCACCACATATCTTTGAGACAATTGAAATTATTATGGATAAATATTTGCGCTTCGCAATCATCGCTTCCAGATTGTGTAAATATTTGCAAATTATTTCTAGAACCATATGGGTACAGACAGGAATTTTATAATTTGGCTAAGTCCGCCAACATTTAGCAACTTTCTGGGGTTTTGTATAAGCCGATATAATCAAGCCGAGCATGTAATATTCATCCGGCGGTGTGGGCACGTTGCGGCTGACGACAGCGAAGTATCTGCTCGGGTGGCTAGTGAAAGCCTCGTGAAACTTCCGAACGGAAGCCGGCTTTCTACCCCGCCTCCAGACGTCACAGCCAAGAAACCCTGCCTCGCTAGAACTTGATACTAAACCACTATTAGGGCGTTGACAGTTTACCGTTTACGAGCGTTAGAGGATTTAACTGCACGTATATTGTTTATTTTATTCTTACATTTAACAGCATCTTCCTGCGCTTTGGGTATTGCAAACAGAAATAAATGTCCGAGTGTAAATCTTGTACTTTACTAGATGCTTTTTATGTTTGTTTTTACTGCAGAATGTTGATTTGGGATGTAATTGCAAATTCATATCATACCATCTATAAATCAATGAACGTGGTTCAGAGTAATGTAAAACGCGATGACAACGCGTTCCTTTTGCACGGTCGCGGTTGGTTATTACAACATTGTCCGTTGTTATGTTTACTTTACATTGTGGTTCGTTCGTACGAGCGTGCGCGTTTCTATAGGCGACCGTTGGCAAGGTCGCCTGCACGCCACGTGCCATCACATTGTCTTGTGTGAACAGCATTTGTTATGGTGTTTTGTGTCTTCAAAATGTTTATTCAGTTCTTAGTTTATTATAATACGTTTCATAATGCTGTTTCGGATTATTTAAAGTAATGCAATTATAATAATAAATCATTACTAACACAGTTGTAAAACTTGACAGGGTAATTATAATTAGTAATAAAAGTTATAATTTCCTTTTCTTATTACATAAGTTAGGTAACCATAAAATAGTTGAGAAGATGTCCGTCTTAGATGAGATTATTCCATTACGTTTTATCCCAAATCGTGAGAGCTTTCATTAAGGCTCTGTTCATGTCTTAGATGTCATGTAGTCTTTTCGAACATTATATAACTAGCACTCACACTTGTTACAGAGTTTGCCGTTTCTTTTGGAAAAATTTATGGCCTTACTACAATGCACCACATAAAGACAAATTATATTAATTTAGAACCACATAAAATTGCTGGCTGGTTCTACTCCTGTTTCTTAGCAACCAATACCTATTAATTTGAAAGAAACCTTGACAACAGTTATGATTTCTAAAGAAAGCCTTGTCCGTGTTTCTACAGTGAAATATCTGCTGATATTTTTGCATTCGTTTCAGCGAAATTCATCTTATTACATATCATCTTATTACATAAATTCACTTTAGCTTTCCGAAAGCTAGCAAAACGTTGGGAGCTATTCCTGGGAGATTTGATATCAAATTCGCTTCATGTTGCATTTTCAAGTTTGAATTTTCTTTGACCAAAACATTGTAATCAGCAAATCTACAATAACCAGCCCTCACATATAAGGGCAGAAAGTGTTGCCATAAAATCTGCAAATCTACGTCATATAACAAAGTACAGAGACATGTGACGGTAAACAAGTAAGGCGACGGTTTATTCGTGGCTTTTTACGACCTATAACTGTGCTCTAGATTTACGTCCCCGATACTGCCTATGTTTACCTTAGATAAAACAATACCTACGATAAATTTTATTATTGATAAATTCGTTCGGCTAACTAGTAGGAGTATATTAAATCTTGTAATAGAACGAAGAAAATTACAACCAATATTATAGAAGGTAGTCGATATTGTTAATGTGTAATATTTATTTACCATGAAATGCAGATAATTTTACTGTATGATGTACCAAAATATTAACTTGAAGTCAAATAATTAGATATAATTTTAAAATAAGCAGTTTACAAATGAATAATTACTAAAAGATTTTACAGTGTGCGAAATGATATCAACAGATAATAAAAGTATCGTAGTACTGAAGTATGCAATGTTGCATACAATGAAACGATCATAAACAATGTAAACACAAGTGACATTGACGAAGATGTCTTAAGCAAAAACGAGGTGATGCATAATAAATAAGACACCGTTCTGTAGTCGCCTTTACATATAGTAGTGTTATTGAAAGTCATTAACAGTCTAACGACTGAACACACTTTAGTATAATCTTAACCTTATTATTGCTTTACTAATAAAATTCCATACGATAATTTAAGAAGTAAACATATTTGAATCGCGTATTTGAAGAAGAAACATGAAAAATGTGTTAAATAAAGTAATTTAATAGTTTGAACATTGAATACTAAAATCATGCAATATTCGGATGTAGACAGTGAGGATACTTTAACATAAACGGCGTTAATAAAGATAATTTTTGAAAGAAACAAAATGCTGATATCGCATTCCGTTAGCAGTTTACACCTAAACCAGCGGCAGTTTCAAATAAAAGCACAATGGTAACGCGTAACCAAACCAACAGCTGTTCGGGCACAATAGAAAGTCGCGTTCAGAGTTACGCAAATGCCTCCGGCGTGTTTACAAAACACGCTTACATTATACTCCGTTTCAACTGTTATTTTTAATACCATAATTCCCTTATTCCTCACAATAGCCCGATCTGAGCATCTGTTAACATTTATGTCGGTATCTAATGAATATGCAACAGTTTTCAACCCGGTTATGTAACCTGGGCAGAAGTGCTAATAAAAGTGGCAAGTTACACAACTTTCGCATGGGCACCGAACCAACTGGTACTTCAGATTTCGCTGTTCAAATCGAATTTCTAATAGCAGCCGTTCACCTATTACGTAACTGAAAGCTAACGAATGCAAAACGTTTTACTAATGAAACAACAGCGTTTTATCAGGACATGGTATTTATTGTAAAAAAATAATGTGCCAGCAAGTAAGACATGCCTCACGACATACACAAACAAAGTTTTAAACCTAAGTTTTCATTTTATAAAATGCAACCACTCGTAAGTTATAGACATAGCCTACTATAAAATAGTGAGGAGAATCGTTGAGTTTTACAGCCACGACTGGCGCCACGCCCGGTATAATCCCAACAACCTCAGGCTCAGCATTACAATCGTGTTTATTCATTTCATCGACAATCATTGGACATTTATTTTCGATGTAACCATTCGTATTATCTATTACATCGGCTTATCAACGCAATAAAGAAGCTATTGCCCCCTTCCTTTTGATTAAAAGTTTACATAAAATGAAGGCAGCGCAACTTCACAAAATGCTGAAAGATAAACACAAACATTCGTTTCACAAATACCACATGTTCCAATGACACGCTTTAAAATCAGAATTTAAGAGGAGATAAGACGATGTAATAACTTCTCGTCTACGCCGAGCCTGTCGTATAGAAAAAGAGTAGTGAAGCAAAAACCAATTTATCATGTCGTCCCACGCACGCGCCCCGCAATATAAGCAAACACAACATAAAAAACCTACAACATAGGATCAGCTCGCAGAGTGTAAAACCCAACGATAGAGACTGCTTTCAACTGCAGTCTACGAATAACTTCGATATTCACATTATCTACATACATTACGGAACTTTATCTGGTGTGACCCATAAACCCTTGGACCCCTAAGAAAGACACTTCAAAAATATCTGTATTCGCCGTTTATCAAACTTTTACATGACAATCATGAATGCTTTCATTAAACAACTATAATTTACAAATGCATCAATGTGTGGTTATTAAGTTTAATAATGATTTTGGCAAATGTAAAAGGAACTAGGTTAATGGTACTAACGAAGTAAAACAATGGTAATAATGTCTTGGTTGATGATATACTCCAATCGTCACGAGTTCACGACTAAAGAGAACCGCGAAACAGAGATACGTTACTCACTTTAATTAATAACAATAATTGAGAATGAAGGCAATTGAAATTATAAGTGGTGGTGTTCAATGCCGAGAAACGGGTCAGAGTACGTGACCAATGGTAGAAATGCGTAATTCAATTGATGATCATAATAGCGTTAGTTTCAATAAAAATGATAATAAGCTTGAAGACATGCACGAATTTTTGATGCGGTACTAAAGATGAAAGTGCTCAAAATAAGTTGCGGGAACTCTAGTTTCAACGACGTCTTTGAAAGTTGGGTAGAAAGCGATGAATATTGAAACGGTAAGAGAAAATTATTTTCTCGACGATTTGACATTTCAATTTATGGTCGATGAGTTTATAGTAATGAGGGGCTAATGGTCAGAGAGAGCTAAGTGTTAAGTTGGTGAGTAAAAAAGCCATTAGTGCTATGAACCGGTGCGCGTGCGGTACGCACGAGGCGCCACCCGGAACGGCGCGCGGTGAAAACCGCGGGAAACCGCAAGGCAGCGCCAGCCGCGAATCGCGAGAACCGTGTCAGTAGTGTGAAACGCTAATTGCACACAGCGAGCGATCGCGCCGCTGCACATCTCTGCAGCCGCTTCTCTCTACTCATTTATGTTATATCCGTTACTGACAACACTATTCCACATTCTATCTAGACATTTTATAGGTTTTACTTATTCATTATCTTGTGTTTTCTACTAGTAAAGTATGAATCTTATAAATATAATGAATTATGATGAGGGTCGTTTTACAATTTGCCAAATTTTCAAGTGGTAAACGGCGAAGCGATAATACATACACCCAGATAAAGTTCCCCGACAGTTTCCTACGCTATTGTTATTAATAAATTAATTATAGAAACTACAGGAAACCGAATCGGAGATCTCAATTTCTTAGTGGGCCGTTGAGAAGCTCCGCGCATGCCTCGCTGTGACAATTTGAGTCCAGCTCAAATGGCGAGCGTAGAGCTCCCTGGACTTGTTCGACGACACTAATGATACTATCGCGTAACTCGATTACGAGCACCTCAGACAGTTACTAAGGCTAAATCACAAAGGTTGCGCGAGGGTTCACCGGAGACGTATGTCGTTGAACACCCCGCATCGGACACATCATCACTTTTTTTGCCATCCGCTTTTACACAAGATTCGGCTTTTTTATTGTTCACTGCACTGTGCACTTTACAATCGTAGGTTGCTAATATGCATTTGTTCACAGCACTTTCACTTTTGTCAGCGAAAAAGGAGCGTCGCTCGGAGCTAGCCGGGGGCGAGGTCGAAAACAACTTGATTTCCAGGTCACGTTGTCCGTTCATTGAAGTGACGATCTCGGAGGATATTTCTAAAGACAGGGGCGAACGCGGTTCCGGTGAGCTAGCTCTTCGGGCCGGTGGGAATAATGAATACAAATTTGGTGCCGAGTAAGCGTCACCGCCGTTAGTTTCCCGGCGTTCAGGAGCCCTAGATGACGGGTCACTCCAGCTACGTCTCAAGGTTGTATCGGCCCCTCGCCTTCCCATAGATCCGACAACTTTCATGGAATCTTCCAATTTAGTGGGAGCAAAATCACCACACGAATTTTCGTCTAGTAGATCTGCGATTGAATGAGCATCCCAAATTTGTCCCACCGGATCACACAGGCGACACTGACATGAGCTTACAGCAGATTCCGCAGGTGATGCAGCCTCCGCTACTCCAAATCGTGTCGCTTCCAATGCTTCTCCCAACGCCGACACACGGTAGGGTTCCGTTGCATGATCAGAATATTCTAATACTTTAACGTCCAATCGATAAGGCAAAGACAACTCTCGACAAAAGGAATCCTCATAAATGCCATGAGATGCTGTTGTAATGCCTGAAACCGCACAATGATCGACTTCACCGAGATCTAAAGTAGTTGATAAATCGTGCGGTACAATATTATTAGGTTTTCTGTCCTTTTTGCGTCGTTTCCGCGGTTTTATAATCCTGGGCAACATGGTCTCTGAGTTGGTCGAGCCGGAGCTTTCATCACTCGCGACACTGACCGCATCCGTGTTGTTGTTACGTCCGCTTCGAATGGAACGCGCTGGCTGCTGCTGATTCCGAGGCCTGTTTCCTTCGGTTGGTTCACACCTGTCCCTCGCTGCGAGCTCCATTTGACCAGTCGGTCGGTTATTGCGCTGTTCCGGTGCATTTGTATACTTTCGTCGATCATGTCGATTTTGTATGATAAGCGGTGCGCCCTGTGCGTGCATAGCCAGCTTGGAAACAGGCGTATTGCGAGACTGTGGAGGAGCCCTGCCCGCCATCGATATTAGTGGTGCACCGAGCCATGCACTGTGCGGTACACCATATGACGGGTAATAGGGCGGCGGAAAACCCGGTGCAGTGCTGGCGTATTGGGGGCGAGCGGGTTCGCGGCGCCCATGGATGGCGCGCTCGCCCGGACTCATCACGGAGAATGAGGAGTTTAACCCATATTCGAAAAAATTCGCTTCACTGTCACAGTAAAAATCCGAAAGGTCCCGCGATGTCGTAATCGTACACTAACATCTGAGGCGCGTGAAGTGTGCGCACGTTCGCTCGCCGCGACAGCCGGCAGAGAACTGGAGTGAATGAGTGCGGCGCGAGCCGGCGGCGGCCGGGTGCCGAGTGGGAGTGCCTTCGGCCGCGACACGCGACTGTCGCTCAATCGGCGTCGATGCACCGGAAAACTTTACAACCCTCCTAATCGCTTTACAATTAACCGGCCGGCAATATTTACTTTCCACGCAAATAACTGATTAAAGCTATGGGACTTAAAGTTATGGGACCATTTCGTTCACTTTCTATTTAGGTTTTATATTTTCTAGGTAAACAGGAAACATCTTATCTATTTCTGACAAAAGATTTATATTTTAAAGTTTGTGTCTTAAGGCTGTTTAAAAAAATAGCAAAAGTCAATTGTTGAAAACACTTACCAAAATCTGCTTCATGATAATGCAGGTTTAGGATTTGATAGCACTTACCTGTAACAAAATAAAGACATCATAATTATCATATTTTCAAAATACATCCGGAAACAGAAAAGGCGTCTTATAAATGTCTAATAAATTACTCGATAAGAACAAAAGTCTTTGTTGATAAAATAATTTTATTGGGCAGTAAAATTTTTTCAAAACTACGCTGAGCGGTGTAATGTTATGACATGGCTGTTTATTTACTACGTTGAATGCCGAGGGACTAAAGAAACGGCTCTCATCCCGACGATGCTGACGAAACAAATGCATGTGCTACATTTCTCTCGAGTGTTTTTGTAGATAAGCTTTGGGATACATGCTAAAACAGCAGTTTACATTCTGCTTATAATAATATTCTTCTCAAACGTTGTTCCAACATCAAATCGATCCCCTACCCGTACGTAAATGTATAATTCTACCTTCAGCAGGAGGGGCGTTTTGTTACACTCACAAATTATACGTATGACTTTAGTTTTAGTCTTTTTTTCTTTCAAATACAAGGCTCCCTCTTGTGTGCTTGCAACCCTCTCATTCCTCGATGCATAAACAAAAACCCCCGATTGCCTTTTCCGGCCTACGGGGGCGAGTGAAAGTGAATCTGATGACTCACCTACTCTCTACACTTCGATTTCGTAAATGTGTCGTCTGCGGTTTCATACCGAAATCGTTCGAGAGCAAGTTCTTTCAACCTTATTGCTTTGTAATAAAGTTAATTCTTCTTCAAGCTCGTTAAGGGACTGGGTGATTCCATGTGTTGATAAATTTACGTGAATTCATTTAGCATATTCATATAACAAGCGAACTTTCATCTTGCATGAAAGTTTGGGAGGCGGCGCCATTCGACGTGATTGTGCAACATCATAAAGAAGAAACATAATAGGCTTGTTCAAGATTACATAATAACATCAGTAATTAACTTATCAAACGATAAGTGGCATACAGACCAAGCTGTTTAGAAAGGTCTTCATCTAACGTAGTAACAGAGATAAGACATTAGGAAATCAATTTGAATAAACAATAATAAAACTCGAAGCCGATAAAACTGGTCGGTATATTTCATTTAGGCTTCTACATAAAAGAATAAAGATAAAACACAAGCTTGTGATTGATTTGAGTGACCAATGGAGCAGTCAGAGGGTCATATCTCATTTTTATCGCCGGCCTTGTCGGCATCAGAGCGAGAAGGCTTGTTTAAAAAATTCCAATACAAAATGCACAGCAACTGTCGACCTTCGTTAGGGGTTGAGGGAGAAAAGGAAAATAAATTACTTCCCAACGTATAGGTAGTGTTTTTATTCTGAACAATAGCAGACACAAAAGGCAAGTAACAAGAAATGTTGATGGGAAATACTGATAGAAACTTGGAAATTACTGTCTAGCAACCACTTTTAATGTGGTACTGTTTGCATCATTTCTGATTTGCGCACTGCAAGACAGAGAAAATAAACGCTTCTGTAGCAAAAATAAGACATTTTCGGAATGTTCTTCTTTGGATAAAGAGGTGAAATAATGGTAGCATCATCAGAAAAAATCTGAGTGTAAGTTAATTAAAATTAAAAATCTGCTCAACAGTGAAATGCTCCGACGTAAAATAAATAACACACAACATTATGTAATAAGGACACTTCACGCCACAATTTAGTTCCGATGACATAAGAGATTTCTAATGGAGCGTCACCGGTCTACATCCGCATGGTCAGACCAAACCAGTTCGGCGTCAGTTTAATGACTTTCCTTTCAAAAGTAGAATCGCAAATAACATAATTTAGGCCAATATACGTACGGACGGGCACATAGACACAAAAATTACTACGAATTGGATAGTTTTTGGGCGAGGA
Source organism: Epirrhoe alternata (assembly GCA_963565295.1). Taxonomy (NCBI): domain Eukaryota; kingdom Metazoa; phylum Arthropoda; class Insecta; order Lepidoptera; family Geometridae; genus Epirrhoe; species Epirrhoe alternata. The sequence goes on along the minus strand of OY751386.1, from coordinate 10,525,691 downwards.
AATGGAGAAAACTAACAACAAACAAAATCGTTATACCTACATGGTGACGTCACACACAAAGCGAATGGTCCTCCTCTACTTCTGACATTGATGTCAAACTTTGTTGACCTCTCCCCGTGTGACGTAATCAATGGATGGCTAATGGAGGCCAATATTAGAAATTGTAATTTGCCATTTTCAATATCAATCGCTGCATTAAGATTTTCCTTTTCTTGTGCATTCCAACTATTTCTAACATTACTAACGTCCAAGAACTGTGTCAAGAAATATAATCGGTTGAGAACCATCCAGCATAGTTTATTTGTTTTTAAGAATATTCTGGCAACTTCATTGATTAATCAGTGCAAGATCCGCTTACCAGCATTATCTATTACTATAACTTAGGGTATAAGAAGTAAGGAACATATTAAAGACGGTAAGAACCACAGAGCAAATTCTTAAAGTTCTTCGACCAATCTTTATTCATACTTGATGCAAACGACCTATTAGTGTAACAGTGGCACGTAATAACAGCGGTTAACGCATCTATTCGAGAGCGAGAGTGGAGGTTTGATTTTGTGCTGGCACGCGACGCAGACGCCGAGGTCATTGAATCTGCGCTTTCACTCATCTAAACGAAACGATGCAGGTGAGAAACGTGATAATTCTAAAACGAATGCAATGTTCACGCAATGGAATAGCTTCCTCATGAATGCAGATCTCGAATATATCACCACGAACTTCTCAAACCAGTTCTTTGATGGCGGAAAGATGCAACCTACACCCAATTTTGAAATTCGTTAGCATATGTGCATACGTGAGCCGACATCGGTAATCAGATGAATATTTACCAGAAAAGTTATTCATAAAAAAATTCTATGAATATTTCTCAACAGTCACTCGCGATTACAGTTTTTGGGTTTGTTTTAGTGGATACTATTAGTTTCATCCATTCTCCAGAGATATAGACCAGAGAAGGTCTCAATGGTGACGCTGATAGAGCAATAGAAGTGGCCATCTGTTATTCTAAATTCATCTGACGAAGCATCGATAAGACGGGTCGATTTGTGTTTTAGGAGATTTGAGAGCTCATCCAATTATGTAGTAGTCACTTTAAGCTCTAGGCAAATATCAAATGTAGTCAAATTGTGTTCTGGACCATCCAAGACCGACTTGATAAGGCAAGAATTAGTGGATACTGCATAAATAAACACCATGACAAACATGATTATTTTCCCTCCAGCCTGATGTTGATGCTGATTCATCCATTCTCCAGAGATATAGACCAGAGAAGGTCTCAATGGTGACGCTGATAGAGCAATAGAAGTGGCCATCTGTTATTCTAAATTCATCTGACGAAGCATCGATAAGACGGGTCGATTTGTGTTTTAGGAGATTTGAGAGCTCATCCAATTATGTAGTAGTCACTTTAAGCTCTAGGCAAATATCAAATGTAGTCAAATTGTGTTCTGGACCATCCAAGACCGACTTGATAAGGCAAGAATTAGTGGATACTGCATAAATAAACACCATGACAAACATGATTATTTTCCCTCCAGCCTGATGTTGATGCTGATTAAAAAAGTGCTGACTATAACGATTTCAAACCGCACTTGGCCAATTTTATTTATTGCTAAATAAGCGTGACCCTAATCTCACCTTCTGAAGAGGGTTGAGAACGGTAACCTAAATAACCTTTTCACTTTTATATCTAAGATGCTACGAGCGCGCAGAAACCAGGTGCCGGAAAGTATTATCTCTATATTATTAAAATTTAATGTTCGCCTTGTCTGTATGTACGCGTGAAATATTGTGATTCTACAGTAATGTATTCATTTGTATGTCTTATCATCTTCACCAACAGGCTTCATCAGCCGCTGGGCGTAAGCTTTCTCTTTATTTGTGCTATCTTATACGATCCTGTAGTAAGATAGGAGTATGTAGCAGCTAGCAGCAAGGGTAATATAGATCTCGACGTTTTTAATACAGCCAGTAAGCGCCTTAAGCGCTACATGAGCAACCACCTTTTTTATTTGGATAGTTAAACGTTTTTTTTATTTCTTACTATGTTTGCTTTTTGTTGTGTAAACTGATAATTTGAACTAAAATCAAATGAATGATTACGAGTATCTTATGAAAAAATAAAAACTAAGGACTATTTTACTAACGTGGGTAATAATGATATCACAGTAAATGACAATGAGGAGTTCAGAAAGTATTTCTCAGACCAGCCAAAATGAAAATCAATATGGCACAATTTAGCAACAAAGTACCGAACTTTCGCTTACAAAAGCGCAAGTAATAAAGAGACACTCAGCAAAGAGTGACTGGGCATTTCGTGACAGAGTGTCAAACAGTCAATAATCGTGACCTTCGTCATCAGAGGTGCTAATGCACTCTGACAGTTGATGGCGTCGCTAGTCTCAATACAGATCCACTCAAAATATAAGTAACATTAAACATAAAGTTTTGAAATTGAAATTGTATGAACCCCATACAATTTCAATTTCAAAACTTGATATGTGAAACCGAAAACCGCGAATCCCCTAATCGCGAGCCCCGTAAGAGTAAGACGAGATTCACAAAAGCATTTATGCGTAGTTTGTTACATACGAAATGTAATTTCAATTTCAAAACTTTCTGGGTATTTTTTTTTTATGTTTTACTATTATCAATCGTATGTTTTATCTATTATTTTCTCATCGGTCGAAGAGGCGAACGAGTACCGGCGGGCAGTCTTCTTGTGACCACGGTAGCTGTAATGTAATACTGAAACGTCGAGGTAAATAAATATGTTATACCTGTACGATTAAGTCCCGTATAAAAATTTAAATTGTCAGTCACGAAAGTTTAAAATGGGTTTAATAAAGTGGGAATTGAACTCTTTTTAAAAGTATACAGTTAAAGTATTTTAATGGTTTCATAAAAGTTGAAGAAACTGCTTCCTCATGCCTGAGTATACTCCGTCTTTGAATTCGAAAGCGGGTAAATATTATTTGCAAGCCAATTATCGTTATTGACGACCACTCTCCGTTTTCAATCCTTTCGATTTTCAACTCAAAACGTGAAATATGAACAGGACGTATTTCGTGAGTTTTTAAAGGAAAATTATACACCCCTATTTTTTGATTACCAAAAAAATTTTAGACATGGCCTCGGTGTCTGTTACTGATCACATTTGTGTAGTTAAAACTCAAAAAAAGAGAAAAAAAATTATAACCTCAAGAGGAGACGAGTCAGATATAGATTTATGATAGCTACTGCGGTTTTACTGACTGGGGATGATACGAGAACATAGTTCAAATGCATGTCTGTACGCGATTGTTGTCTTTAGTACTTATTTGTACAGTTTTCTTCAAATTTTGTGCGGTTTTGGTTGACTACAATCCTCGATAACTTTGTGATAGTTGAATAAAAAAAAGTTCTGACCATGCCAATATCATTTTCTGCATCTGCTGCAATTGTCCTTAAATTTTTTTTGGTAGTCATAAAATAGCGGTGTATAACTGCTGTATTTTATCTGGGATATTACAAATGTGTTTCTAATATTGGGTTATTTCTAACAATTTCTGGTTTTATCAATGAAGAAATCTTATACTATCTCCGCGTTTCTGAAGATATTTGTAAATAACTGCGGTTTATGAAAGTAACTCAAGCAAAATTTAGTATGATAAAGGTCATGAACTGTAAATGTTGGATATTTTTTGTTCGAAGCCGCAGACGGAAGCTACTTTGAGATAATCCCTCGATTCGTATGACCACGACTAATCCTGCAAACAGAGTTCACAGGACCCAGAAATGTTCGCGACGAAGCTTAGCAAAACAGTATATAATTTATCTTTTTTTCGTATGGCTGTTACAATCGTATGCCTTTCTAACCACTGGAACGCAGGAAAATCGCAACAGAGGACGGCCCCCCACGAGATGGAAAGACGATCTTGTAAAGGTTGCTGGGAGCCGTTGGGTGCACCGTGCAGGCTGCACAAAATCGATCGCTGTGGAAATCTATGGGGGAGGCTTATGTTCAGCAGTGGACGCTAAATGGCTGAGATGATGATGATGATGATGACACGTATAGCAAAAAACATAGATCTTTAAATATTTAAAAAAAAAATTATACAGCTTAACGTGTTTAAGCAAACTATGCGAACACTCAACGGGACGCTGTAGTGCCCGGCACAGAGATGGAATAGTTGCCCAGCAGAACTAGAAAGTAATCTGAACTGTTTATCCGTCGAAGAAATTTCAATTGTTAGAAAGCTAAGCTGTTCTTAAATGCCGCTTATTTTTACCCAGGAAAACCCGCGGAACAAAGGTAGTGAAGAGAACTTTTTTATGATTGACTTAAACACGTTATCGTATAAGACAATCACAAAAAAAGAGTAACAATAGCTCGAGGAAAACAAACTTGAGCTCTCAGTGGTACATAAGAAAACGCCTCGCTTCTAAAGTGTAGCGAGGCTTTTATTAATGGCATGTTCTATTGTTGCATAACACAGTATTTCTTTATTCTCCATTCAAAATTCTGTGAGAAATTAATTTGTTCTTAGCTACATAACTTTCCTTAGGCGCTCGGTAGCGTAATTTTTGCGTCGTCTTGACCATAAATAATATTAAGTGCATAAATGAATATCACATGATAGACTTAACTTAAGAGCTCTGGCACCTGAGTCAATAAATAAAACAAGAGTCAGTAATAGCGAGCTTATAAACGTTCAGTCAACGCGTGCGGTCTGCTATTAAAGGACAAGAGGTGTCGGGTAGGGGTGATTATTACAATTATAACAAAATATGTGAGAGTTTGCATGTTTGTTAGGGTGAGGCCAAAAGGGTATTATTACAAATTGTTATTTTTTTCACTTGCGATTAGCGTGAAATGTGCCGCGTATTTCACGCAGCATTCGGTTTCATACAAATCTTTTGATTTTCGCGAAGGAACAAAACGAGAATAACCTAGTTTTAAGACTATTCTAAGTGATCCCATTGGTCTTACTGAATAAATGATTTTCGACATTGACTTTTTGCCAAGCTGGAACAGGTTTATTTTCCTAATGGCTTCTGCGCGCGGCTTCGCCCGCGTGGTACCAACATTTTGAATAACCTATATGCTATTCCAGGTCACTTTCTACGCCTATTCCAAGATTCATCCAAATCGGTTCACTGGTTTAGGCGTGATTGATACACAAACATTCAAATAGCCAAACATCTAAACAAACACACAAACTTTCAGCTTTATTATATGAGTGGGATGGGATGGACTAGAGTTGAATACAAAAAAAAACTTTCGGCTGTTCGGATGTATAAATGAATAAATAATTACGTTTTTATTTAAAGCAAAGTACAATCAACAATTGATTGGTCTTACATAACCTACATATACTTTACAATCAGGGATTTATTTCTATCTTTTTATAGAATCTTTTCTGTAGGAAAATTGAAGTCATGAGGAGAGTCGCAGGCGTTACACTAGCGTCGTATAAAATAGTATCATGTGAACAGCATATTTACACCCCGACATTTCGAGATAAGCTGTCAAATACTCGGCATATTACCGAGAAACATGGTGCATGGAAATAAAACGTACTTTGTGATGTACTGCTTAAGGAACCAGATAAGTTTCATGTGAACAATGATTCGTCAGTTGTATTACTAGTGCTCTCTACTCTATTGACGACCTCTGTGGCGCAGTGGGTGAAAGCCCGCTTGGGATGCAGAAGTTTGCGGGTTCGATCCCCGCCGTGGGATAAATGTTTGTATGATCTGCAAATATTTATCTCGGGTCTGGGTGTTCCTATGTATAATATGTATGTATTTACAAACAAAAGTAATATAAGTAGTGGGTATATCAGTTATCTGGTTCCCATAGTAGGTACAAGCTCTGCTTAGTTTGGGGCTAGATGATGCTGTGTGAAATGTCCAGCATTATTTTTTTTATTGTTTTGACGCGTTCCTTGCCAGTCTACTTTAAGAGCCAGTTACTAACACTACAACAGTCATTGGAGAATTGAAAGATATTATTTATTTCTGAAATTCACATAACGTTTTCTATCGTTTCCATACTTTTTAGTGGGTCACTTACTTGCTTTACTTCAGTGGGTCAAAATAGACTAAGTAATAATTAATAATACTCTTCTTAATAAAAGCCACTACGCAATTTTGTGACACGCCCCGCATACTTTTACCATTTACCACTTTTTACGCATTCATTTGCACATGCTTCCGGTGAATGCAGGCGTAATTGCGCTTCCGGTGCGCAGGCGCAAGTCGAGCCGTTTAACCGATAACAAGCTATTGTGTACGGTAATCTTTATGGTGTAAATTGCCGGTTACGCTTCATTTGCCATACGTATCGACATAAACAAGTACTCGTTTACAACCATCGATGAAAAAAGAATAATGCTGATAATGCGTGAAGCGTACAAATTGCACGACAAACATGAGTTGCACTTGTGACAACTTTACTACTGTTCTTTCAAAATAGAAGTCATTATAACAATAGAAACAGAAATTATATGGAACAAAAAGGACCGTGCAAAAAGTAAAGTTTTCTATCAAGATGATCTCATTTCAAAGTACTGAATGTAGTGATGTAAACAAATGAAATGATTGGTCATTGTAGTATATTGCGTGGGAGATGACATCAGTAGGAATGAGATGATGGCTGATAGAGGGAGATTTTACGTGATCAAACTGGACCTACACAGGGTTAACTTAGAAATGGAAGAACATGCTATATTAACTAGAAGGGAAAGATGATGTAGTGCTCAACTATTTTCAGCATGTTAAATAATAATATTTAAGTATGCTCTGTTCTGTAAGAATCACAAGGAAATAAACTATAGATAACAAACGTAGCACATAAACCTTTGTTTAGATGCGCTTGAGCCGCGCGCGCCGGCCCAGGGCTAATGGGATTTTGATTGACGCCACTCCAAGTCTGCACTTTCACTAACATGTTAAACATTATGGTTTCTAAGCTGTCTCGCTTACTGTTCTGAAGGTAAAATTACGCGGTTACCATAAAACTAACGGCGAAAGAAGGCAAGGTATTGGATTGAAAATCACGCACAAAAAGACTGAATCAAATCGATTACGTACTTTCTCCTTTACTTATGATTAGACGAGCAGAATTCAAAATGCCTTTCTTGTAATCTTTAATCCGCTTTCATTGAGGATGTCTAATGCGTTATGTATGGGTGAAAGGAACAGTAAAACAACTTTTACAAAAGGACCAAATTGCGGACATAACTTCCGATAAGTAGTGAAATCCAAACGCATTAGATATAATAGAGGTCGACAATGAAATTGTAACATAATGCGAAGTTATGCGTTATCTCGGCAGGAGCCAGGTTTACGAGCCAATAAACCTCTCCTATGACTGGCCAATATTAAGAAACTATCCAATGAATCCTCATTTGTATTCCATTCAGTCGTAAATCGACAGATAGTTGTGTCATTACGAAACAGATATATTGATGCTAGCGGCTGATAAATCAACGTGCGAATGCAACTTCGTTTTTTATCACGAATGAAATATTCATAAGCGTTTAGTTGTTAAATTGAATATCGCGTTAGTTACAAGATGTTCTTTTTTGAGCCCACGAATCTTGGCAAGATCAGGATTAAAACGAAAACAAAACCATTGAACAAGTTTCAAATCATTAGTTCTCTGAATTGCCAGTCCTCCAATTTACATTGGATGCATTATACCAACATTATCTTTCCAGGTCGGGAGTAAAACTGGCAGTTGAGCCTCGGCCAAGCCTCGGGCGATGGCTACCACCGGCAATTAACTATTTAGTTTTCTACCGAACAACTTTGAATATAGATGGGTTCCTACTACGAGTGAGGCAAAGTTTGGTAGCAAAGTTTTACTCGTAAAAGCTTGTTTACACTGACTGAAGTTCTGCATAGTTTTGTGGTGGAACAGTTCAACAGATTTAATTGGTGAATATAGGATTATTTTAGAAATAATAGTTTTCAGTGGGACGAGATAGGTTAATAAAAAAGGTTTTTAATCCATTTCAACGTACCGTAACATAACCAAAGGAAAATAGAAGTCTAGAATCTCCATAAAAATACCTACAGAAACCCACACCTCCAGCACATTTGCATAACTTTATTTTAATCAAAACAATATTTCAATGTAAACAAGGCCAAGATAGTATCGGAGCGCTGGCAAACTTTACGATTTCTTTGAAACTGACCACCTTTAGGCAGTTCAACGGTTTAAGTTCTCTTGCAATGACATCTGTCAGTACATTAGCCTTGATCTTACTCGATAGTTTCGGTTACCACCTGTTTGAGATGACAAACACAGGGTGTTTTAAATGTGTCAGCATAGCATACCGATGAAGCATCATACAAACAACTAACAACTCATATCAACTCATATATATTGTGGTATATTATATTAGGGGTAAAGAAAACTTACAAAGTACCTTATTCAATCAAATTATCTTTAGTATGCAAAATGTTCCATACTCTGTATTTTCTATTCTGAACAAACACGGATATTTTATGTTACGAGCCTGCGATTTTCATTCCATTATAGGGTTGTAATGTAATATTAAAGATAAGTAATAGTATATCATTACGCTTGGTAAACAAAGTTATATTAGAACTATGAAATATTATACTTCTGAAACAAATTGTATTTGAAAATTAACAAATATTTATTACCTCTAATACTTCTGTGAAATTTAAAAATCAAGCGTAAAAAACGATATTTCAAAATTTTTGATTGACTTAATTTCGTAAACAGATTACGCAAATGAAAGCTATAATAACGCACGAACATTAAAAGATTAGTCTTGCAAGCAGTGATTCACGCCCGTAAGCAGACGAAGGGCGGACGTTAGGACACAGAACTAAAAGAACAGCTAAGTAACTCTACAGAATGCAGCTAATCACGAACGATCTGAAGACTAGTCGTTTGATGGTGTATATGCTAATTGCTAAGCAACGGGCGAAATCGGTATGCGAATAGTGATGATAGAACTTGAAGAAACAGCACAAGATTTTATTGAACAGTTTCTAAATCTTTGATGATAAGGTGAGCATGGTCTGAGTGGACTTCTACCAGAGTCGATGTCTTTATTTTTCTACGCGTATGAATCACCGGTAGGGAGAAACCTAAGAAAAGATAGTGCTCATGCGGATGTTTGTGAAAAATGTGAGCGATGACGTAATGAGTAATGGATGACATAACAAGTAATAGAAGATAGAGATGGGAAACGCTTTGTGCCGACCCTACTTAGTGGGAAAAGGACAGAAAGATGACGATGGAGAATGGGAGCCGAAGCGGCCTAAGACGGATATGGGCGGAGTTGGATTGGAGTTTGTTCTTCATCACTGAGTCAGCTTTTCTTTTCAGGAGCTGTGACTAGGTGCAGTGCAAGGGCAAACCGACGCCCTTGTCTGACGGGGCGCAGTCTGGAGGTCGCGGATGTACCCTTATTCTGTCCCTTCCACGCAACTTTGTACTCCGTTTTCTCGGTTATTGGTATCAATAAAAGTTAGCTGATCAATTCAGTGACACCAACTTTAGAGGGCAGATAGCCAAGGGCGTTGTAACCCTGTTTGTAATGTGAGATTATATTGTTTGATTTTATCTTTATAGCCGTTTTGCTAGTGGAAAACCTCTACCGATGCTCATAAAAGAAATATATTTTACCTCTATTCGTTGGAAAACAACTGAACAGATTTCATAATGGTCTTAGTAGTTCCCGAAGGTTTTAAAGTTTTGATGGCTGGCCTTTACGTGGTCACTTCAGGTTTATAGTTACGTCATAGTGATAAAGTTTTGCCGAAAGTCATTAGTACATAGTATATTGCCAGACTAAACTAATGAGACTCTCACATTAAGATGATACTCGGACGGAATAGCAATCCACGATATTCATGTTTCGGTAACGTCTTGCTTCATTTACATAGAACTAGCAAAAACTAGGTACGTGATCAGCGTAGGCAAGTATTTTTTGCTGTTCAGATTAATGTTTCGTTATGAATTGGTCGTTTCCGCTGTAAGGGCTGGTTTCACCAAAAGTCTATCTAACAGCTGGTTAGTTAATCGCGGTTAGGGAATTTTCCTTCAAAACTTTGTTGTTATTTCTGTTGCTATGGTTACGGCGCGAACTTTTCGATGTTTTTGAACGTTGTTGCTACATATTTTTAATTTTCTACGATGTCAACTGTCAGTGAGCTAACCGGCCGCCGACCAGCGATTAGATTTAGCGGCTTGTCAGTGAAGATTTCCTTTGGAAGGAACACAAAACATCGTAACGGTCTGTTAAAATCTTAATCCGTTGTTATTTTTCTTACTAAATTTGAATGTCAATAAACTAACGCTCTGTTAGACAAAGTTTGGTGAAACCAGCCCTAAATCTCGAAAAAAATACCAACGTTGGCATAATTGCTAAATAAAACTGGATGAAACTCACAACAGATCTTTAACTCAATTTGAAAAGACTCTTCAATATCGTAATGACTTTCCATTACGGCGAAAGAAACTGCCCCGGGGAAAAATAAATCCCTTAAACGACTAACGCGAAAACAAGATAAAGAATCCAGAACAAGATGTGAGCATAAAAAGCCTTTTCAGTAATTCACTTCTAATGGCAGAACAATTGAGGTTAGTAGAACCAGGCTGATATTAAATAAATATTTTTTGAAGTGAAAACTTTACTACTTTTGGCGCGTTGGGCATTTTTGAGATGGGGAAAATCATTGAACTCGCGAGCGATCTGTTACCGACACCGTTCGGCAAACTTCGTCAACAGTCGGGGTCTGTCGGCGATCCCACCGCGCCCGCGGTACAGCGTCAGCGTTTTTAATTGTTTTTAACCTCAATTTTTACTGTTAATTTGAATAATTAACAGTTTCAAGTTTTCACTTCTGTCCGCACTCCCGGGAGTACCACTGTTTTATTAACAAGGTAACTAGTGATTTCGTGACTTTCATGACTCTTCCTACTTTGCTACTTTGGTCAATTTTGTATCCTGTTTTCAGTGTGATCGTTTTGCAGTATCTTATTAAACAGCCCATTTGGAACCGAATCCGAGCTCGTATATCAAAATTATCTGTTCAATCTACTGAATCTACGTATCGGAAATTGTGTTTGCCTTGATTGTATTGGAATTGGAGAGCATCTCTTGTTTACTGTGTGTTTTGGGTTTAGCGGAATGGGGCCAATGCCGACTCTGATTCAGTATTGAGGATATCTGATCTCAAAATAATAATTACTTTTTGAATTAAACTAAGCAAGTATTAATCAAGTATTAGTAAGTATTATTCTTGATTATTTTAAAGCGCGCGTGGTCGTGCCTGCTTTGTCGTTCTTGATAGATCGTCGAAGTTAAACAACGTTCTGAAAGGTCCATAAGTGGATGGGAGACCGTCAGTGGCATTTTCATCTGAGCGCTTCCGTGCTACAGAGGGCACGTTAATTGTCGGTCCCTATTTAAGCCATGACGGAGGCCTTAAGGCGGCTTAAAAACTCGGTCAGAGTTAGCCACTGACTCATAAGGACTTACTTTAACTTTATTATTTAAAAATGAAGAGCTATACAGTCATAAAGATCAGTTCAGAATCCTTTTATCCAAAATATAAGTTTATGTTACGAATCACGAGGAACATCATCGTCTCATCACACCAGCAAGTCAATAGAAAGTGGCGTCATAACGCACTTGAAAATGAGATTTCTCAAACGTAATATTACAAAACCGGGGTCAGCGGCGAACCGCGGCATAAATAAACCGTATCCTCAATCGACAATACAGAGATAACATTTCGCAACCATGCCGCAGAATAGGCAACAGTGTCTATGGGTCTGGTCTTGCGCAAATCGTGACGTCACTGTTCCGGCTTCACTTTCGCGAAACACTTTCACCTGAGCCGAGCCCGCGGGTACGTGCGCCAACTAACTCTTCAGATATCTGTGTAGAATACTAAGCAACTATTTATGAATCTGTGCAACAACTCTTGAATAGTCTGGCGGTCATTGTTATTCTGGGAGTCGTCGATGACCGGTTCAAAATCGGTCTGATAAATGCACTAGCGATACGCCGCGAGTTCGTTCTCTTGGAGTTGTATCTGATGTTCAAGTCTCGATGTTAGGAGTTCTAGTTTCGAGATTCTTATTCATGGACAAGATTTATTAATTAATTCTGAATAAGGGGTTTCTAGGACGCAAGAATTGCCAGTCAGGCAGTGACGTAGCTTTGAATATTTAAGAATGCGATTGTCGAACGAATATCAGCTACGCGTATTAGAGAAAATCGAAAACTGCCTAATTTGTAGAGCAGATTCGTAGTGAATTCGTAATTTGCTACGAAGTTTGACTACAAATAGAGATATTAGTTTTCCAATTCAGTTATAAAATGAAGCTTAGGTACAAATAGGTTTATGTTTAGTACATACATATTGATAGTTTACACGCTAATTCGAATGTACTGGACATACAAAGTAAACTTAACAGGATCGGTCTAGGGTGACCCAAAACAGGGATGATTGGAGAAAGGGAAGACAAGCCTTTGCCCTGCAATGGAGTGTCCCTCTGGCTCTTATAATAAAATTTAATGTTTACTTCTAGTTCGGCACTTGACTATTTAGTTTTAAGATGGATTACCTAAAAGAAATCAAGGCCAAAAACCGTGTTTGTTGCCGTTCTTCACGGTATTGGTCGAGAAGAAACAGGAGTAAAATCACCTAGTTTTAAGACTATTCTAAGTGATCCCAGCGGTCCTTCTGAATAAATTATTTTTACTATTGACTTTGACTTGGTAACATGTTATTGTTTCTGACATCCATATACACAAACATCTACAGTTTAGACTCATCAGAATAGCAATGTACGACATCATCAAACATAGGCATGTGAATGCTAAGCCAAGATACATTTCACTCAACGAGTAAATACTCAGTTCACCATCACGCACCAAATAGATTTATCTCCAGCGATCACGTAGACGCGACCGGTGACAATAAACTTGACATTATTACTTTGCAATCGGAAAATTTACTGATACAATTCAACTTCATTATAGACATCGGTCACGGCCTTTGAGAATCTTGATGAAATTGTTTACTAATTCACAAGACAAACTGGGTCAGTATTATTTATATTGACACGTGTAGAAAAAAAAATTAACATGCAAGAAAAAATCATAAGAGTTAAAAGAAAATAAGGAAAATGAAACACAATTACAGTGTTTTCAAAGTAAAGTAAGTTCGTATGAGTCAGTGGCCATCTGCTGACGGAGTTTTTAGGCCGCCTTAAGGCCTCCGTCATGGCTTAACGACTTAAATTTCAAAGTAATTAAACGATACTATACCTACTAATTTGAGACGAGAACTACCCTCTTATCTTCTAATATAGCACTGCACATAAATAATGTTCGTTATAAATAAGGTCGACAGTGATAAATACAGTCGAGTAATCCTCTATAGAAATGTCGAATGTCTTTTCGTCGACAGACATATCGATCGCTCGTCTCATTGTGCCCTAATCCCAATAAACATTACTGCCCCATTAGACCGGAGAAAGGTCTACGCCCGAAGGTCGCACAAACAATAAACATCTGAATAAAATATATTTTCAGGGTTCCGTAACTGAGGTAAACGAAATTGGAATCTTACTTTTTTACATAATCGGACCCAAGGTGCACTTTTTCCTAAAATAAAAAAAAGGATCAGATTTAAACTCTCTCAGCATCAAATGAACTTCGTAGGTGAAGTTCGATCGATATTATATGGGTATTTTCATTCGGAATATTTAGGTACGTTATATTACGTATATTACGTTTGGAATATTCTTATATTGAGGATGAAAAGACGTAATATAATTTTTAATAATGGGACGAGATCGAGAAAGGTCGCGCTTGTGACCACGATCGGTGCAACTCGATCGAAAAGGTGCGAATTTTATCTTAAAACCTTCACACCATCTCGTTGAACTTAATGATTATGATATTTAAGAATGCATATTGAGCAATTTCTCAAGTCTTTCAAGTAATTTAATATTCAGCAAGCAAAATGGTAAAACAGACAAAGTAAGTCAAATTAGGTCAAACCAATACGAACGCCGCAAAGATTGTAACATCTCTCACTTCGTATTTATTTCCGTAAAAATAACCTCGCGATCAGTCCGTGACAATAAATGGCATTGTCCCGCTCCCGCACAATGCCGTTAGAAAGTGTGAGAAAGAGACCGGAATAATGATAATAATTGTTTTAGTTTCTCGGTTCAGATCCGAGGTCGTCTGGGAAGGCAAGTTCCGCGTTTTCTGTTTGATTGTTACCATGAGAGTGTGTACATCCTTCCGGAACCAATATGAAATCCGGAGAAACTTTGCTAATAAATGACGCACATTTTTATGTTTTTGCAAGTTTGCGGTTTGTTGAACCGTATTATGTTTTTGCAGAGTTTTAAGCATTGTGGCTTTAACGCATAAGCTAGATGTAAATTTGTAAGAGCAAAGCTCGTTAAAAATACTTTAGAAAGCTATCCTACTTGTAAACAAGCTCACGACTGTAGCCTGTTTTTTTTATTTCAGTTAGTTGTCAAACACTGGCAGATATTTAGGTACTTAGATAGGCATTCTAAATCCTTTGAAAATATCTGGGGCCGTATTCGGTAAGGCAAATTTTTCAAACATTAAAACACGGTCCTAACCTAGGACTAAATATTTCAAAGCGAAAAATTGGCCCTTGAAGTCAGAAATCGTGGTGGGAAGCATCCGAATATTCATCAAACGAACGAAAAAAGGAACGCGAATACGGCCCCTGGCAAAGGATAATTTTAGAAATAAAATATTTATTGCACTTTTGCAATAATAACGCGAAAATTCTAGTAGGGGTCTTTTAGCCACACCACCGTGAAGCATTTCCCTTGAAGTTTCTTATCATTTAATATACAATAACTTTTCAATTTACACGTGTAAGTAAATCTGAAATTGATTTGTTGCTTTGTTAGATAATTAAAAGATTAGTAAGGTATTATGTAAGGAAAAGGAACTGACCTGCGTCTAATGTCTCTAATTAACGCGATATTTGACATTAAATGTGGCACGATTAGTGAAATAAGCGCGATATATTTATAATTAGCCCCTTTATGGATATGACTACATCTTGAATAACTTAATTATTTCATCCCCAAACTAGGGTAGTGAAGGAAAAAGTACATTTATTTTTCTTATTTTAGATGAAACCTCACAGCTCAAACCTCGTGCATAACCAGTTTTTAAAACACCAAACATTTTTATTTTTACTACCAGTAGCGACATCTATCCAAACAAGCTAAATACACAGTTTTACAAGCTCGCTAAGAGATGGCGCTAGGTGTAATCAAAATAAAAGAGACGCCTCTTGAGTCTCGCTTGACCTAGCCTCAAGTGTCTGCATTTTGCTCTTGAGCATAAAGCAAGAAACTTCCATAGAGCGTTTCGGTACATCTAAGATGCAGTTGAGCATAAACGAGAAAGTTATACTTAGATCGGAACATTTGAATACACTTTCACAATTTAGTCACACAGTCGGAGTAACACGGATTTTTAGTTAATTAATTCAAGAGATTAAATCTGCCTCCATTATATAACCATTCAAGCTACTAGCCGTGTCAGAGCAGACGAATTAAACGTAACCCGCCGCAAGATGGCATTGTATGGCATGTTATACATTCTGAATATGGGTCATCATCATCTCAGCCTGGTATCGCCCACTGCTGGGTATAAGCCTCCCTTCTTTTATGCCAGTCTCCTCTTTTGAGATTTTGTATGATTCAGTCTTGTCATAGGTTAGATTAGGCCTAGAATAAATCAGACTTGTGGAATCAGGTGTCGCCAGAGGTGTTTCCAGACCGATACGACTTAGGCGCCTTCAAGAAAAGAGCCTATTCCTACCTCAAAGGCCGGCAACGCATCTGCAGTGCCTCTGGATGCTGCAGTTGTCTGTGGGCGGTGGCAATCACTTACCATCAGGTGTGCTACTTGCTCGTTTGCCCCCTCTTCCATAAAAAAAAACGCTTAAAAAAGCCTCCTGGACTTATTTAAACGTTGCCTGTTTTATTTTTCTTGGTCTACAAATTGTGCATTCATTTGTTCCATTGACTCTTGTCCAGTTAATTTTTGACTTACCTTGCAAGTTGTCGAGCATATAGGACAGCAACTTCGCAGTCCCATTGTTGTCGTTGTATATAGATAGCATCTCCTTACTGAGAGGATTGCCCTGCAGGCCCAGCATTTGTAGATGGAAGAGCTTCCCGAGCTCGTAAGGCAGTACTCGGAGGTAATTGTTGTGTAGATGAAGTTCTCTGGAAGAATAAGGAAGAATTAGAATTTGTTATAACAAATTAGCTTACATATTATTATTATTTATAATCATTGTAATTTTATGTATTAAGTTTTATGAATAAATTGAAATTGAATTGAAATTTAAATATATGTAAGCTAATAGTTAAGTTATTTATAATAGACTAGCTGTCCGTCCGCGGTCCCTCGGGAAAACTTCACTTTCCCGGGATAAAATATAGCCTATGTTCATCAGGGATAATGCAGGATTATAATGGTGAAAGAATTTTTCAAATCGTTCCAGTTGTTTCGGAGCCTATTCAATTCAAACAAACATAAGATTCTGCGCGCGGCTTCGAACGCGTGGTACCAACATTTTGAATAGCCATATACTATTCTAGGTCATTATCTACGCCTATTCCAAACTTCATCTAAATCGGTTCACTAGTTTAGGCGTGATTGAAACACAAACATACAAACATCTATTAAACTTTCAGCTTTATTAGTGGGATTGGCTCAACAATACGAGATGAGTTAAAAGACCCTGATCTGATTGTACGTAAATCACTTCAAGAATAAGTGAATTATACATTCTAGTCTAACATTTTGTATCACATTGTGACCAAAATATTTATAGATGACCTCACGGTGTCACACTACTAGTTCCAAGTATAAAATATTCATTGTTTATTATAATGTTTTGAATGCAAAAATTAGTCATAGCTTATCAAACCAATCTTATCTATCACTATCCAAGATTATAGCAGGAGCAATGACATTGATATCAGAATGTCATACCGAATAATCAGGGCATTTCTTGTAGTGAAAACTTCTGTAGGCGCATTGTGCATTTTTGAGATGATCTGACAGTGTTACCGACACCACAGGCAGCGCCATCTAGTTTTGAGAAAAAAACATAGGCCTTTACATCTATAATAGATGATTTATACAGCGTCAAGAGGCAACCTATGTCTACACCCAACGGGACGCTGTAGTGCCTGGGACATTGTTTGAGATGGAATAGGCTTTTTTTCTAGTTTTGAACTCCGTAGCTAAACACGGTAAAGAAAAGAACCTTTATCACGGCGTTTCCCGCCGTGCGCCCTGTGACGATTCAAAAATATTTCCTGACGATAAAATGAATACACCCGTAATTGTTCGTTTTCATTTGGAGAGGAAAGGTATGTTTGTTTGTTTGAATTGAATAGGCTCCGAAACTTCTGGACCGATTTGAAAAATTCTTTCACCATTAGAATGCTACATTATCCCTGATGAACATAGGCTATATTTTATCCCGGGAAAGTGAAGTTCTCCCGAGGGACCGCGGGTAACACCGCGACGGACAGCTAATTAGTAATAAATTGCGAGACAATTGGTATTCTTCGATAACTGAAAGTTCAATGACATAAACGAGCCTCCCAGTAATGTTTTTTCAGATGTAGGTAAGTTACTAGTGCGGTGAGTAAATAAAGACTTCCTCTATTCAATCCTTCGTAAAATACAAATAAATGAAATTAAAATTCACGTTACATTGATTAGCGGGTCTAATATGCGTGAAGTTTACAAACATACCAATTCACATATTTATCATAACAGGCCCGGGGTCATTGGCACAGCAAATACCTAGCGACTTGACATTCGCGTTCAAAACAAAGAGAACCGAATAAGGAATTTTGTGTGCTACCGGTCGCACATTGGCGATACCAACGCCTTAAAATTTTGATAGACTTACATATTTATCCTCTAAAAACGCTTAGATGGATAATTTTCATAAACGACAAACAGGTGAAAACTTGTTTAGGCGCGTTGGGGTTGAGATGAGAAAAAATCATTGAATTCGCGAGACTATTCGGCATTGTAACTGTTACCATTCGGCAAAGATCGACAAACTTCGGGGTCTGTCCGCAGCGTTGAAGTTTAGAACGTTACCGACACCTCGTTCAAGTTTTTACTTTTGTCGGCACACACAAGAAGATCTGGTAAACAGTTTCAGCAACCCAATATCGCCAAGGCGCGGTAGGCTTTCTCTCAGATCATTAGGGTGTTGAAATTTAAAGAAAAAGTCACAAGGAGGATATCAGTGCTTCCAAATAGGAATTCAACAACTAGTTGAAGATAAAGCGTAGTCTATCGCAACGTGCACAACAAAACTACCACAAAACAAGTTAATCCCTGAGATAATGTGCTGGTTTTGTGTTCACGAGCACACAGAACAGATTTCCCAACGGAATACAGATCTAGCTTACGTAATGCCGCAATATATGAATGTCAGGGGCGAATGAAAAACTAATAGATTGTAGTAATTGAGGCACTGAGGCTTACTAATTGTTACTCAAAGTTTGAACTCCATTAGGCCGGCCTTACACTAATAAGTTTTACTCACTTTAGTAACTTGCGATAAATTTGCATACGTAAACTCTTTTCTTAGAGTTAGAATTTAAACTCTGAGTAAGTCTAATCAATAACTTTGACTAGTCTCAAGTATTGTTCCTGCTCGAAAAAAATAAGTTAAAATAAAAAACAATAGCGGAATTGTGTGCCGACAGAAGTGAAAACTTGAACGAGTTTTCGGTAGCGGTTCTAAACGAAATAAAAAAAGTACAAAAAAAATAAAGTGCAAAAAGTTACTGTCGTACTGGGATTTGAACTCGGGGCTGTCTCACTCAGAGGCGGAAGCCTGTGACGTCGACCATTGTGACGATTTTAATTAGGCATAGTAAGATGTCGTAACAGTCACGTGACTGAGTTCGATAGTTTTTTTTTTTCATTTCACAAACGCCCAACGCGCCTTAAGAAGCTTTCACTTCAAAAACATAACCAAAGCTTTCGTCTTTCTCTGTACCTAACAAATACGTTTCAAGTAAGTGGTTTAACCCAATATTTAAATCTGGTAAAAGGTCCATCAATCAACAATTACAGTGCCACAAACTTACTGGACCGGTGGCCAAAAGAGGAACTTACGAATTTTGCTCTAAAATTTATTTTTAATGTATGAGGCGAGTGTGTATGGGACAGCTGGAAGGGGAAGGCCTAGGCGAACCTGGATCAAATTGGCGAAATTTTGGAGAAGGGCCAGGTCAAAAGTACCCTAAACCGACGAGCATGTATGAAAAATGTATGGATAGTAGCGAGTGGAGATCCGTGGTCTCTGCCTACCCCTTTGGGAAAGAGGCGTGATTTTATAAAAAAACGTAAACAGGGTCACGACTGTATCCCCAAGGCGCGGTAGACATTCTCTCAGATCTTTATATTCCAGATCCTTTGAAGATGTCTAAGGGGGTAGTCAGAGGCATGTACAAATACATATTTGATACATGCCCACATCTTATGATTTTATGTATGTATTTATTTTGCTGTCAACATCAAATGCGATATCAGCGGTCACACCGGTACAGATAAGTTTGTGGCACTCAACAGTGAATCTCAATTATTAGAATTAGCATAGAAGGTTGATAGTTTACAATTTAAACTGCCTCATGATTATAGGACGAGGTCGAAACGCCGATCGGAATTAATTCAACTGAGCACATAATCTCCTTACACAGCCGTTGTAGCACGTACTGAAATGTATCTTACGTACTTTTCAAGATAGTATGCAATATAATGTGTATTCGCTCACGTTTTAGAATGAAACAGATAATCAAGGAAAGTCAAGATACGCTACAATTTATTCAATGAATTATTTAAAACAAAAATTATTTAGTCTTTTCAAAAGTTCGAAAGCTTTGATACTTGAGTTAGATCAATAGGACTACGAGCCCCGATGCAAAATACTTCGTCTAGTATGGAAAGCAGTGCAAAGCGTAAAATATAGAAAGTAAATATTGGTAAAATAATTAAGAACGTTTAGTAAAAAGTAAACCACAATTTGAGGAACATTTTAAAGTTTATTTTAACATAACTGAAATTCTTTTTGACTTTACATAACGTAAAAAAAATTCAAAAATATTCTAAAAAACATAACGCAAAAGTATTCGTCTACCCTTGTCACTCACGCAAAATAGTTCGTCTACTACTTAGTTGTGTCGCCTTTGCTCTCAATGACAGCTTTAATGCGAAGAGGCATGGTTGCATCCAACGCTGCACACTCCTCAGGCGTAATTGACTCCAAGATAGCCAAGAGTTTAGCCTTTAAGTCGCTCTTCGATCTTGATGGATTTTTACGCCGAACTTTTTTCATTTTCCACCATAGGGTTTTGATCGGCGACAAGTCCGGGCTGTTAGATGGCCATTCGATTGTAGGGATGCTTTTCGCCAGTAGCCACGTCTTTGTTGTCCTTGCAGTATGGCAGGAAGCACCATCCTGTTGATAAACGAAGGCTCTTGATGCTAAAGTGACGTTGTAGAGGGCAGTCAATTCTCTTCCTAAAGGTTTTGATACCTTGCAGCATTGATAGAACCATCCACAAACTGCATACCACCAACACCTTGTGCAGACATGTAGCCCCATATCTTATGAGACGCCGGAAACTTCACTTTGCGTTTGAGACAATCAGTATGAAATGCCTCATTTTTGTTCCGAATCTCTTTTTTCCTTTCATCGACGACTGTCACTTCAAATTTGGACTCATCACTGCAAATGATACTACGCCACTGATCGGAAGTCCAATTTAAATGATCACGAGCAAACTTCAACCTCTTTTTCTTTTGTACAGCAGTCAACAGTGGTTTCTCCTTAGCGGTGTAAAATCCGTAACCCATTATTTTTAAGACTCTTTGGCAAGTATCAACTTAGACGTCTTTGTGAATCCTTCCATTGCACCGTGAGTTCTCCAGCTCAAGCACGACGATTATTTTTGATAATTTTCTTCAGAATTCTGTTTTCTCCTGCACTTGTGATGCGTGGTCGACCAGTTTTCTTCAAACAAGAAGTCGTTCTATTTTTTTTATAGTGCTGAATGATAGATTGAACTGTAGACCTGGGAAGTATCAAGTCTTTAGATATTTGGTAACTTGATTTGCCAGCATCGACCCCACAAACTATTCACTTTCGAAGCTTTTCACACACGGGTTTGCCACGACCCATTGTTATTTAAAAACTAATGAAAAAAGCTGAAATTTTCAGATTTATACTGTCTCACTTGACGAATGACACACAATTACTTTTACAAATTTAAATTATGCAACATAATTGTACAAAGAAGGAATAATCTTATTTAACTCACCGATAGACGAATTCTTTTGCATCGATTAACAATTAGACGAACTATTTTGCTTATAACTTCTTCGAATTTAAAACAGGATATGTATAAATTTAAAAAGCTAAAATAGATTATTGGTTCATAATTAAAAATTGGCATAAGTAACGCGACATGTGATAGTAGAACAGCTTAATATTTTATAAAGATATACAAAATAATGAAGTTAGAAAAAATCTCACACAGAAAATTTCACACTAGACGAACTATTTTGCATTGGGGCTCGTATACTTATCAAAATTGAGTTATTTCGCTGAGCCACGTACGACCTTGTTGTTTTCAAGAAGAGAGTTAATAGGCACCTTCTGGGTAGGCTCGCTCTATCGTAGACCTCATTTTTGCCTATGTTTGTTTCGAGGTCAAAAGCCGATCCATTCATCATATAACATTTCCGTGACAATATTTAGTTTCAAGTTAAAAACTTTCTCTTATCTCTTATCTGAAAATGGCGATAACATGCATGACCACCAAAAATCTATTTTTAAAAAGCTGAGCTACTTCTAAATTTCTTAAGAATTAATTAATCGTCGGTATCAACCTGCTAGACCGAGTTCCTAATGCCGAAATTCGTCGTCTGACCAAAGTTCAAGACGTCGGAAACAGGGTAATGGAACTCAAATTGAATTGGGCAGGACACTTGGCCAGACAAAGTGATGGCAGGTGGAGTAAGACTTTGACCGACTGGTGGGCTAGAACCGGACGTAGAAGTCGAAGTCGTCCAATTGCGCGATGGGAAGAGAGATGATTTTGGATGCGTGACGCACAAGACCAGAATGAATGACGTAAACATAGGGAGGCCTATACCCAGCAGTGGGATATTCTTGGCTGCGGATGATGATGAATGAATCATTAAAAGATAAGTCAATTACGTGCGTCTTACAAATTCACTTAATAATTTGTTGCTTGCAAGATAATACGAAAACATTTAAATTGTTTGTTATTGTTATAATATGCAAACGACAACAAATCTAGAAGCAAGCCGGTTTTCTGAGAATAGACATTATTTTGAGGCACGTATTTATCGTCTAAAATATATCGTGTTTGTGTATTTCTCGTGTCATCTTTCACACCTTCCACTCATCTTTTATTTGACCTACCTCTACTCATACATCTATACACATTAAAACCAACTCTAAATTAAAACCATTCACAAATAACTCTTTAAGAACCGCTGCAAGAAGCTCTTAAACGGGTTTTAGAGTTAAGCTCGCTTTTGTGATTACCTCTAGTTTTAGACCACCTTGAGAAGAATGAATAAATAAAACAAATTGAACAAACAATAACCTGAAATCGACGCAGACATTTTAATCGGTTGAATAAAATCAAATCACGCTAGAGTGCAACTGTAGATATAGGGGTGCAAAAACTGGATTCGGTTTACCCCTAACAGTGACACCTTCTGTATTCTGTGCTTCTGATGAACCACGCGTGGCAATTTGCATAAGGGTGCAACCCTCGCGAAATTGGATTCTAGATATACATCATTCATCAGGGGTTG
The DNA here is from genome assembly GCA_963565295.1 of Epirrhoe alternata. Lineage (NCBI taxonomy): Eukaryota > Metazoa > Arthropoda > Insecta > Lepidoptera > Geometridae > Epirrhoe > Epirrhoe alternata. The sequence goes on along the minus strand of OY751386.1, from coordinate 10,502,730 downwards.
GTCAGTTTTTAGGGTACCGCAAGCTCGCACAAAACTAAATTATATAAAACTAGCTGTCCGCCGCGGAGCTACCCGCGATCCCTCGGGAAAACTTCACTTCCCCGGGATAAAATATAGCCTATGTTCATCGGGGATTCTATTGGTGAAAGAATTTTTCAAATCGGTCCAGTGGTTTCGGAGCCTATTCATTTCGAACAAACAAACATACAAACAAACAATTCTTTCCTCTTTATAATATTAGTATAGATTAGTATTGCTTTATAGAGTTCTATTCTAACAAAGCGTGTACCCCGACCATACAACAAAATAAAAAAATTTGTAAATAATGCTGGACTTTTCACACAGCATCAGCCTAACAGTGAGCAGAGCACAAGCTCTGCTCACTGTGAGGTTGTGAGGCTGTCAGTCATGTAGTACCCATAACACAAGTTATGGGTACTACATGACTGATATACTTCTATACTAATATTATAAAGAGGAAAGATTTGTTTGTTTGTTTGAAATGAATAGGCTCCGAAACTACAGGACCGATTTGAAAAATTCTTTCACCAATAGAATGCTACATTATCCCCGATGAACATAGGCTATATTTTATCCCGGGGTTTTATCCCGGCGGACAGCTAGTCATATATATTTTACAAAGCTACCAGTCTGTTCGACGCTATATCATTGGTCTGAATCTTTGAAAACCGTAATAGACAGACACAGTATTAATTTGCAGATTCCGTCAAAGAACCCATGATCATGGTTCTCGACACGGCTTGAATCATTTCAGTTTTAAATTTATTTTCTGTATGGACCACGTTATTAGTCTCAGATCAAAGGATAGGGTTGGTGTGATAAGCACTGGCTGGCTTTTGCAATTTCGTCTAATTATGCGCATTTCAAAATTGTTATTTAGAATGTGTTATTTTGTATGTAATTATTTTAGGTTTATAATCTATTTACGAATTATTAAAGTGTAAAGGGGATGCCTAATGTTTATTTGCATTGTTACTTCTAAATGGATTTAGATTGAATGGAACATGAACTTTTGGCCATGAATATGTGGGTTTAAATCACGCCTAAACCAGTGAAGCGATTTAGATGAAACTTGGAATATGCGTAGACCTAGAATAACTAGGCTATTCAAAACGTTGGTACCACGCGGGCGAAGCCGCGCGCTGAAGCTAGTAGCATATAGTTCATAGCACAACAATATCGCGCAACATACATTATTATGGACACGTTCACACTTCACTGTACGATATATTGGCTTCCTATATGTTTTCATAATATTGTATGGTGCGCGATATTGTAGTGAACGTAAACGTAAAACAGGGTCACGACTGTATCTCCAAGGCGCGGTAGACATTCTCTCAGATCTTTATATTCCAGATCCTTTGAAGATGTCTAAGGGGGTAGAGGCATGTACAAATTACATATTTGATACATGCCCACATCTTGCAGAAGTTAGTATTCCATACGTGACAGGTTGCAAGCCCATCGCCGCCTATGAGAATACTAACTGGTTTCCTCACGATGTTTTCCTATTGTTTATTGTTGATATTGTAGTGCTATGAAATGTATGCTATTATATTACAGCGTAGTCTGCAAGTCTGAAATGCGCTTTAGGCTTCGCCATTTAATATTACGGAGCCAGTAGCATTCCAGTTTTGGTTTTGCTTGTCAAATAGGGAGGTTTCTTCTGCATTTACCTTAATTGAATAAGGTCGCCAAGCTCAGCGGGCAGCGATCGCAGCTTGTTATTAGACACGTCAAGATTGAGCAGGTTGACTAGCTGACTGATCTCCGGGGGCAGGCGCTGAAGGGAGTTGTCGTTCAGATATAGCGCCGTGAGGTGCGACAGCTGGAACAGTGGAGGCGCTAGGGCGCGCACACCTCCTGTTACCTGTAATGTGTACGTGGACCATGAGCTGGTTGCGGGGTGGAGTTAGGTACAACAGTGCGCTTGACGGATCTAGGATACGGAGATAGGGTCGGTTCATATGACGGAAGATGCGTCGAGCGTATTCAGCGGTCTTTATCATCATCGCGGATCAAAGTGTGAAATGTTGAATGTTTTCTCATATAATTGTCTGTTCTGGCGTTACGCGACCGATAATACGCGACGCACCTTCCGTCAGATGTGAACCCACTCGTGAATTTAGCTGTAAGTTTAGATGAGAAGATAATATTGTATTAATAAACGTCCACTGCGCATCGAAACTGCCAACTTCGCGAATGCCGCTTTTCATACAAAATTGCATTGAAATGAAACGGTTAGCCCGAATGCCTATATCCATGGACCTTAGTACAAAGTATTTGTGATGATGCAATGTTGCGAGTGTGTAACAAGCGACGAAAATGAAATCTCGCACACTTTCTTTTTTGCATGGTTCCAGAATCTAGGCCGTATTTTGATCATGACTGACTCAAATTATGCGATTCACAAGCTTGAAAAATACTTCTGCTTCATCAAAATTTTGACGACCTCTTTGGCGCAGTGGGTGAAAGCCCGCTTGGGATGCAGAAGGTTGCGGGTTCGATCTCCGCCGCGGGATAAATGTTTGTATGATCTGCAAATATTTATCTCTCGGGTCTGGGTGTTTCTATGTATAATATGTATGTATTTACAAACAAAAAGTATATAAGTAGTATATCAGTTATCTGGTTCCCATAGTACAAGCTTTGCTTAGTTTGGGGCTAGATGATGCTGTGTGAAATGTCCAGCATTATCATATAGCCACTGATTTGCGAGACATACTATAACAGAATTTGAAAATATAAACTGAAAGTTGTAGCTGGAATAAAAGAATGTTATTTACTACTTTAGGAACACTTCATACCTCAAGCGTGGTCCAACCACCTCTTCTCCCCGATGCCCGCTCGGCCTCCGACATAATGTGGTAGGTACGATTATTGGACCCCTCATGCTTGTCTTTGTTGCGAGACATACTGTCACCTGAAATCCCATTTATTATTAGCAACTATACATTTGGTAAAAGTTGCTGGGAGCCGTTGGGTGCAGGCTGCACAAAACCGATCGCTGTGGAAATCGATGGGGGAGGCCAGTTACTATGTTCAGCAGCGGACATAGATAGATGATGAAGTATATGTTTATGTAACCCATAATCTGTCTCTTAACAATAGTGGTCTATGCAAGGAATTCTCAAAGTTAAGGCTCCATGTACTAAAGTGTCAAGATGACAACAAACCCCTAACCATGAGGTTTGCATAACCCACTTTGAGAACTCAGTGCTATGGAAATGCTGTAGGTCATGTTGCGTTTGATGGATAGGAGACTCGCTATAGACTAACACTGTTGCTGCCCAGGGGGCATAATTTATGAATGTATTTTAGGCTGGTTTTCCTGTCACGCGTACCGTCGGCGCTGATAGAAGCATAGTCTTTAATACAATGACTTAAGGATAATAATGTCTCAGCAGAATTGGCATCGCTGATTTCTCTCGGCGCTGCTGTACAATCAGTATCCTTACTACGTTGTAATAAAGATTATGCTTTCTATCAGCGCTGACAGTCAGCGTGACAAGAAAACCAGCCTTAGGTTTAAAGACATTTATTCTCATACAAACAATACAGTTCTTTTATAATGAGATACAGAATATACTTATAATTAATTATAGTTATGATTTCTCACTTCTGGAGCCGGAGCTTTTCTATGTTGTATCGCAGATAGATAAGATTGACCCTAATATGGTATATTGTGTATTTTAAATTCTTTATATGTACCAAATTAGGACACCCACATGTATATAGATTCATTAAACACTTTTCCAACATAACTGGTTAGCAGGTTGGCATTATGCTCGGCAATTGTATGTTTTGTAATTTGTGTGCAATAAAGCAACATTCGAAATGGTTTGTAAGTGGGTGGATGGCATTTTCATCTGAGAGCTTCCGTGATTCGGAGGGCATGTTAAATTATCGATCCCGGATATTTAAGTCGTTAAGCCATGATGGAGGCCTAAAAACTCCGTCACCAGAGTTGGCCACTGACTCATACGAACTTACATTTACTGTGATGATATGTTTTGATCATTTTTTATTTTCAATCGGCTTGAGGTAGGTACTAGGTATGCCTAATGAATAAATAAAGAGAGATAAGTATAAGAACTAGATAAGGACCTACCCAAGTATCGGAAAAGTCTTACTTTGGTTTGTAATATATATGTAAATATAACTAGTTTACATTTCTAGCACAACAATAAATAACTATATGAAGGACAATGTTATCTACAAATAACCTTTTAAAATAGAATAAGTACAGATGTGTTCATGTTTTCTGTGATCGATACCTGTAAACTTGATGTTTACAAACTAAATGCTGCATATTATAGACAATTTAATGAAAATAAAATTATGCAAAGGTATTTCTCACTCAGGTATTACTGGTCTTGTTTCGTAGACCCTAATCGTACGTAAACACTGATAGGATTGTTTTCGTTCATAAACTACGCTAAGCATTGCATTGTTATAGAGAGCAACTGGAAAATGTACCTTGGTAACACGGCGAGGGGTCATTAGATGTGTTACAATAGCTGTGCTCAATAAATTCTCTTCTTTCTCAAAATAGGGACTCAGGTCCATAACCTCAGTCGTATCACAGAGAAACCTATGAAATGTGAAATAATAACGGTGTAAAACTAGTCTTAGCTTCGTAACAGGACGAACATCATGGAGATAGTTGCAATTTAATTCATTATTTCCAGGATTGGCTCGCAAATGCGTAGCATCTTTGTGTACAGCTGACATGAAAGAAATGATTCGACTTCAACCCGAATCGTCTCGGAGCGCCAAACTAACAAATCGAACATCCAACTAATTATTCAATGAAATAACCTAGACGGAAGATAAAACATACCTTCATCTACTCCTTAAAAACGTGAAGCTACAACTAGGATAAACCAAAGGGGAATAAAATCACTGTAAACACACAAAAGCACAAACTTGACAAACAACCACACAATCCATCCATTTACCGACTGCAGAGACATTTCGTGATTCGACACTCGCGGAGTATTCTGGAACTTTTTAGCTGTCTTGTGGCATTTTAAAGTGACGTTGACATTTTATGCAGGTATGACGTTGATTCACCGATAACTCTGACTGCGGACGGTTTGAGTTTTTGACATTGGCAGAATTCAACTCTTTATTACAGCTCTAGGACCAATGTTAAGATTCTTGGTCCGAGTTACAGCTAGTTGCCCTAAAATAATGTTTTACCCACCGTTATACCACGGAGTAAGTCTTGTTAAACAAGCACGGAAACATAAATAAAAAGAAAGTTAGTAAAAAATTAAGTTACTCTGAGGCTATACCTGAGTGCTATATCTCTGTGGACGGTACCAGCGCGCTTTACTTAATTAGACATTTATTTAATTAAAACTTATGCTAACATTACAGATATCTAAGGCGTTAACTAGTTATTATCCCTCGCTAGTGCAAGGATCAATATAACTAGTGGTTCTGTGAGAACATAGACCTCGCGACCAAAATTGAAATTTAGGTGCTTTGTATTTTCCCATAGGCTAACTTATGCCTATGTAAACTTTTAAGTAAAACAGACTGATAATTTTTAGTGATTGCTCGCGTTCCTTAGTCTGATTGGTATAGGTACATAGGTAGGTATAAATTTTACGAAAAAAACGTCCTTTATAACGCTAAAACAAACATCCAGCCACTTTCCCCCCTTCCACCTTCCCCTTTTAGATTTTTTTTCATAAAAATTGTGTAGAATGAAGTCCATAATATGCCTTTTAAATTTGATTTAAATCTGTCGATAAATACCACTACAGCAAACTTACACCTTTCCTCTCCTATTTCCGTAAAATCGCCAAAGCGAGCGCAGCGAGCTTCAAAAGATGAATGACGAAATTTTTTGAAGAAATTGACTCGTAATTTTTTTAAATAAACGTAATTTTTTTTAAATATCAAGTACTGTATGGTTTTTAATTTCGAAATAAAATGATTATAATAATATAGCGTTCTGTTGATTTCTATTATTCCTTATTTCGCCAACGGACTTTCGAATCTTAAGACCTTGAAACTACCTTGCACTACACCAAGGGATTGTTTTGAAAGAAAAAAATATGAGCTTCATTAATTTACTATAAAGTTTTTTTCATACCGAGTTTGGATATAATCAGACCAAGTAATATTTTTTTCCATAGAAACTTTAACACCACTTTTACACCCAGTATAACACTCTAAGGGGTTGATTTTTGAAAAGCTTATACGCTAAACATTGGAATAGCATATAGCTATTCCAATGTTTAATCAATCATCATCATCATCATCATCAGCCTATATCAGTCCACTGCTGGACATAGGCCTCTCCTAATGAGCGCCATTGCGCCCTGTCCTCAGTTCGACGCTTAATCAATCTACATTCCAAATGTCATCACAATCGGTTAAGTCGTCACAGAAATGCGTGGCAACAAACATTCGCACATACACACAGACTTTCACATTTATTTCACAAACATTAGTAGGCTATCCTAGGCTAACCGAGGCTGTTTACCTATGCCCATGTAAACTTTTAAGCAAAAGAGGGGGATAAGTTTTAGTGATTATTCGCGTTCCTTTGGTCCTAGGGGGTCGAATCTGGTGTCAAAGGGTTCGTCTTGTAAAGGGACTGCGTAGTCTGATTGGTATGGGTAGGTATAAATTTTACGAAAAAACGTCCTTTATACCTAACGCTAAAACAAACATCCAGCCGCTTTCCCCCCTTTCACCGCCCCCTTTTGGATTTTTTTTTCATAACAACTTGTGTAGAATGAAGTCCACAATATGCCTTTTAAATTTGACTTAAATCTGTCCATAAATAACGCTACAGCAAACTTCCCCCCTTTTCTCCCCCATTTTCGCTCCAATCAAAAATCGCAATCGACAATCGTTTTTTAATAAGTCAAGGAACCAGTGTGCCCATTTTCGTCAAAATTGGTTGAAAAATGCGACCTGTAGGCGATTACTGACAGACGGACGGACGGACGGACAGAAGGACAAAAGCATTTTTGGCCAATCTCGAAACTGAGACGCTTCGCTCGCTTCGCTCGCTCGGTCAATAAATCGTCGAATGAAGAAACTAAATAGGCAGGTAAGGTAGGTACTAAGTGTACCTACCTATTTAGTTCTTCATCATCAAGTTAATTTAGGTACCTACTGGAGTTTGATAAGGCAATCTCCGAATCTACTCATTCATCCGATTTCAAATATTACTCTTTGATTGAATGACATTCCGATCGCGCTGAACGTTGTCCCAGTACCACTTTGCAATTAAGTAGGTACCTACCCTATCTACGTACCTAACATGTTGTTTTTATTTAATCTCCCGTTTTGCATACTATTGGGTTTCCAGATGACGAGACGCCAGAGCACGGCCGAGGTCAGCATATTTTATCAACTTAGGTTATTAGTTACCTACCTACCTTTGTGATAAGAAGGTAGGTAGACCTAACTATTATTAGTAGGTCTCTACACATTAATATGAGTCTTATCCATTTTTAAGTGGGTAAAAATACGGCTACCTCTCGGGGTTTGCTCAAACAGTGAAACTTGAGTCCCAGGACCAAGTATCATACTGGACAGAGCCTGCGACGTTGCCGCTCTTGTATCTGTGTAACAAACCTAGTAGTCATGTATCTTTGTCTGTCTCACGGAGCTTAGCTCCGAGTAAAAGAGATAGCTAGTGTACGTTTGGCAACGCAGCACTGTAGGTGTAAGTCGTGTCAGTTTATTTATGACTACCTTAGTAGTCAAAACAGTGTGAGATCGTTGGAGAAAAATCAAGAAAAACTTAAAAATTACTGTGTTTAGGCTTAAATTAAATTAATAAATTGAAACTATGTCATGTTCAGCTGTGTATTGTTCATCAAGAACTACAAAAAGAGGAGTAAAAGACATCGAGTTATAATGTACTACGTACTAGAGACGCCATCTCAAACAAAATTAGCGCGCGGACCGATGACAGCGGGGCATGCGCGGGGCAAGCGGGGAGGTGTTATGTTGTCATAGATAACAATCAATACGCGCAGATGCGACATAATTTTATTATTCTGCCTACTTAATATTGATCGTGTGTGTGTAGGTAGGTAGGTACTTACTCAGAGAATAAATAAGAGTATTAAAACTGTAACAATATTTAAATTTCATTTCCATAGTTCTCTTGCTTCGTGACACGGCCGAGGAAAACTTGAAATCCAAATAATAATAAAAATATTAATATTAAAGCATTATTAACGTGATTAAATATTAATATTTTATTGCCCTTATTTATTTTCTTTTATTTATTGAAAAGACCAACAGCTACAAAGAATTACAAATTAGTACTTATGGTAAAAAACAGCCAAAATACTTATTTAAAATTGTACGTCGATAGTGTCTGATCTGTGCATGAACATTTCTATACTCTTTGACATTCACGTAAACATGGCTGCCGCCGCAGTCACGGTGACGCGTTGCAATTGAAAAAATATAATTAAAATACGCGTAATTATGTTGAACTTACTAGTGAAAAGTCACTCCTTGCCTTTTACTTGTATTTCTCGAGTTGTTTGTGCAGTATCGCAATACACACGAAGGCATATTTCATAGAAAAAAACTTCACACACATCATGACACATGTCTCGCTGCAGCAAGCGCTCGGCACAGACTAAGTGAGTCGGAGTGCGAACACTCTGACTAAGTTTAACAAACAGTCGAGTAGAGGTGACCTCTCTAGTACTACATTATAACTCAATGGTAAAAGACCCGGAATTATCATTTCATGCGTAAGTTTTTGATAACATTTCCTCTCGATAAAAATGCTAAAATAATGAGTTCATGACTATATAAACAGTAGTAATAGCATTGTAGCAATCTAGTTATTATGTTCATAAGTGATTTTGATTCAAAATAATGTAAAAACCACCAATTTAAAGCCTAAATAAATTTAGCTTCTGTGCTAGTGATGCGCGTAGAGTCAAATCTAGTTTTATCGATAGTATTTAACTTTCATGTTTCAATCTTGAATAAAATTGCGATATTTCGAACTGCATTCACAGTATGGAAAAAAAATTATAGTCAGATCCCCTAAGAGCGTTTTCCTGTTGCTAAAACGGTTAAGGTACCTGTCCTCCGTGACCCATCTCAAAAATCCACCCTGTATTATCAGTTATCTAGTACCAATAACCAAGTTCTGCATAGCTTAGGGCTAGATGGTGCTGTATGGATTGTCCTGCATTATTTACTATTTATTTACTCTGTGTTAATAGGGCAGTGCCCTACTGCGGTTCTATGATAGATTATTCTTTAGTCAGGTTAATAGATTTTCAAAATTAATGTTGCAGGTAGCGAAGAAAAGAAAACCACCTCAGCGCAAGTTTAATAAAGATTAAGACTTGATTAAGACCAATTAAAATGCTTTTTTTTTTCATTTCGTCTTTATTCTATCGATAAGCTCGACAGCAAAGTCACATCTCTAGTCACGCACACTAATACAATTCTGCAACCGCACACTAGCAAAAAATGGACACGCGTAAAACGAAATCACTCTGTCCAGTATGATACTTGGTCCTAGCTTGAGTCTGTTGGAGGCTTCAACCATAGAGGCTCCGAGTGCTCCAACCACGGATTTATAAAATGAAATGGATTGGTGATTCGTTAAAAATTATATGAAACACGATGTCGCAGGATTTCCCTCACTCTTGCCTACACATACAAATAAAGCTTTCCATTTTATAAATCCGTGGCTCCAACTAACCAACTAATCGAACCAATCTTTTGTAGGTAGATAGATTTAGGTATTCCATTAAAATATTTTTTGATACCTAGGTACCTACTACCATAGCTAAGTATAATACGCTCAGTTATAAGGTGCACAGGAAAAAATTGGGATTTTTTAATAAGCAGGTAATTATTACAAAAAAAAATATTGTTATAATAAGTAGGTACTTAAGTATAAAAAAATCGTATTATGGAATTTAGGTATATCAGTTTATTGTTCATTGTAATATGAAAAAAAAAGTTTTTGTCATAGTAATTAGATATTATTATTGTAGTAGCTTAGTTTCTGTAAATAAACTTTTAAGGTGATGTATTAAAACTATATTAAGAGACCTTAATTATTTTGTTGGTTTTCCAAATAATACACATCTGATAGGTCAATTATTTTATTTTTTTATCAAATAACAAAATAATCAATTAAGTAGTAGGTTACAAGAACTAATTGCTTAACTCTAAATATAACCTAACCTACATATCTATGATTTTATTAAATGTAACATGAGAAATACATTTTAGCTATGAACTGGACGATGTTGATGATACATACTTAATAATAGGTAATAACATTTACCTAATACTAGAAATATGGTTTCTTCTAACGAAAATAAACTCTTATGTAGCTGTACCTACTTAGTTGCCTAGTAGACCCTAGTAGAGGTACACTTACAAAAATAATTAGATACAAAAATTAAGATCATGAAAATAAATGCCATAAAAATTAAGTTTGGTTATCTTAACCTACTCGTTTTATCAAATGCACCTTCATTTCTTCCTTCGAAATAAATTCGTTTATTTCATTTTCGTTATTGAATTTCAATACATCTTCTACTTTAATTCGTTCAGATCGTTTGACATAACTTTTACAGATCTTATTAAATGTATGAACATCGATATTTTTCATTACATTCTGATAAATAGAATAGACTTTTTCTGCGTCAGAATATGGATTTGATGTGAAAATCGTTACCAGATTACCATTAAACTTCTTCTTCTTGCTAATATACTCTACATATTCAGCAATTGTGGGATATTTCTCGAAATCTTTGACGAAATTAATAAACAGATTGTATAAAGACAAAATTTTATCAAATTCTAACGTGTCGATCGCTACAAAGTCAATTTTGATTGTGTTATTGTCGTTACTGATTACCACTTTTTTAGTAACTCTGGCTAATTCTGAGTAAAATGACTTGCTTTGGTCTATGGTGAAAAAAGGCCGTAATGTTTTTTCGCAGATCTTAATGTTATCATCATCGCTTTCAGAGTTAATATTTACAGAATGCATTAAGTGCAAATAGTCTTTCAAATCTACTTCTTCTTCAATTACGTTATCCCGTAACATACCTTTGTGATTCAATTTAAGATAGTTGAGCTTGTTTATATTAGAAGGATTTTCAATTTCACAGACCAGAAAACCGTTAACATTCTTGAATATTTTTTCTAAAAGGAAATAAACTTTTTCTCCTTGTTTTTGAATTTGTTTCAAAATCATAACGTGTCTAATTAAGTCTATACGTTTTTCGATGGACTCTAAATCTAAATCGTAATTAAAATACTTTAATATTTCAATCATAGAATGTGCTACTCCGTTAAACATTCTCAAACGTTCGTGAGCAAAATTTTGAGAATCGTTTTTGAAAATTAATGACGACATTTCAACAGAGTACCACAACGCTGTGAGCAATGATGTGTGTTCCTGAGGGTCAAGAGGTAATGATGATAGCCCAATTTTACATTTTGTCGTATTAATACGCCGCATCACATATTTTTTAAACTGTTCAACAACATTTTTATCCATCCATTCTTTGTTTTCACAATTTTTCCACAGCACGAAATAAAGTAGTCCAATATTATATTTGATCTTTTTGTGATCAAAATAAGTTGCTGACAAAATATAATCGTTGTATCTATCAAACTCATCGGTATCCAGCAGCACAAGACCGCCATGAAAAGGTCTACGTGTACGTGGCTCAGTCTTGTTAGTGTTATTCAACAATTGCTTATAAACGTTCAAAGTATAAAAGTAGCCGATTGATTCACTAATATCAGGATCATTTAACAAAAATAATGGACATTCCATCGCTGTTTTAAATTTATTGAAACTTGCTGGCGATACATCATCCGATGTACTATGAAAAATGATCTTGTCCAGCAAATTAAATTTCGTTAATATTACGACAGGTATTCCTTTGTCATCGTCCAGAATAATATCTGGGAATTGAATTTCTTGTTCCGCTGTAAAATTAACATCAACGATCTCCTCTTCATCAATGGGATTATCAAATTTCGTGTCAAATTTCAATGCGTCAAACGAATATGATTTTTTATCGCTTACAATGTAATTGATCAAAGTTGAAATCGACTTCTCAACCTCAACCTTTACATCATGCGCCGGAACATTGAGATTTTTATACCAATTCGTTTTGACAAATTCACGCAAAAACACATTTCTATCCTTTGTATCCAAGTTGACTTCATTATTTTCTGATTTTGATGACAGCTCGACAAACAGTCGGTTTCGTAACTTCTTCAATTTATCTATTTCTTGTAGAGCAAGAGCATCGGTTTTGAATTTGTTGATGAACTTCAATCTAATGTAAGACTTCAAATTATCTTTTTCGGTAGCAAAGTTATCGATCTTGATTTTGTCATATTCGAACTCTTCAGAAATATCAATGTCATCAAGAAGCTCATAATTGCGATAAATGGTGCAACGACTCTTCAGAAATGACGCAGCAACTGAAAGGTCGATTTGATACAAATTCCGATGAAATGCATGGAATACAACATTTTCATATTGCATACCTTCATTTAGTTCTAAGCATTTGGCCATACTTCGATTGTTAATCAAGCCATCGGTAATTATATACAACAATTCTATTTTAACATCACCAGAAAAATTTCTTTGTATCCATTGAATAATGGTCTCAGGTAGAGTGTTGTTACCAGTAGCTCTCTTATTTTTATAACTGTTTACGATTGTACCTTCATCCTCCTCCGTGCACTCGTGTCCCCAATGTAAATAAATGATCCGAGATTGCTCTAATGATTTTTCAGATTGCGTTAACTGGACATTAATTCTCTCGATATCACTTTTGAATTGTTTTAAAGTTTTTAAGCCGTTTTCATGATAAAACTGAACTGCATCGGTCGAAGCCGAATAATCTTTGGCGTAAATGAAATAACGAACCATTTTGGCTGACGTACATTCGCGGCACTGGCACTTTACTGTACCTATCTACTGTTAAGCACTGGCAAAAATAAATGTTTCACAAAGTGGTGCAATCTTTACGGCACAGAATAAACAGATTAGCGTGCAGCGGTCTCAGACCATCTCAGACCGACCGGCCGGAATGTGCAATGTAAGAAAAACAACAACCAAAACTCCGTGGCTGCGTAGGGATGCCCGCTTTGAATCGATATTAACAACTTCGGTTTCTAATCGATTCTCACCACGACTTCGACCGTATAGATTAGGATAGAACGGACATTATTATTGCATTATTGCTTGCTCTCGGCATACGGCTGTGTTATGCTGTCTCTTTCTGTTATTAAATGTTATTACTAACCTTAGAAAATAAGCTTTTTATTTCCTGTACCTACTAACAAACTATGGACCATTTTGTAGTCTGAAATAAACAAATTTAATTTATTATTATATATTTATTTTATTATTTGAAGAAGTTAGGTAGGTGTACCACACCTACTTACTAAAGTAAATAGGTAAGTAATTCGTATGAGTCAGTGGCCAACTCTGGTGAAGGAGTTTTTGATGAAGGAGTTTTTGAAATGCAGATGAAAATGCCACTGGTCGGTCACCCATCCACTTACGGACCGTAGTTCGTACGTGGCTTAACTTCGACGATCTATCAAGAACGACTAAGCAAGAACGGCCACGAGCGTGTGAAGCACCTTGGTACTTACTTAAATGTCCAACCTACCTAATCAACCAGAATACCTGTGTTGTATTGTTATCAATATGTAGGTAGGTAGGTAAGTAGTTAATTTTTTACCTAAGTACATAATTTTTTAAGACGAAATAATATTATTAAGAAAATAAAAATTATTAGTAAGTACATATGTATATCTAATATTAATTAATAGTATCAACATTTTTTTATTTGTTTTATAAAACTTCATCAAATTGATCATGTATTTCTGTCTCCTTATTCTAGTCTCGGTACAAACCTATAAAACTTTATGCATTGTTTAATTTTAGCCACTGCTTCCCTTACACCCTGTACCTAAGTATATTTTTTGAAAAACCTAACTAGCAGCGCCCTCACCTCAGACATAATATCTAGGACAGCGCCAGTGCTCGTCTCCGCACATATTCGATTTAGTTCGCGAATCGATTCAAAACGTTACATTCTTATAATCGATTCACTTCAAAAGACCTACCTAGCCCCTCGCCTAGCCCACATACCTATGACACATATATGATGCAAGATCTGGTGTTATGACGTTTTTCTACTCCTAACCTTACCTACCTCCCTATCATAGACCTTCGATCATTGATCGAATAACATAGACACTATGATACTGAACGTAGGTAGTAATTGAAAATAAAATACCTAGCGACTTCTAAATCGAAAAAATATAAGGTAGGTAGGGAGGTACCTAGGTAGGCTAAATTGATGGTTAGGCAGGCCATCAATTTATATTACTAGTTTGTGCATTGCTCGTGCACTGTACGTAATTTTACTGTCTGACATTTAACTTTTCCTCATTCCGGGCCGTTTTTCCGGTCCGAGCGAGATGACAGCAGAAAAATGCTTGTGCGCTGCGTCCGCAATTTTCATGAGCATGAATGTTTCAAAGAGATACCTACTACCGTAAACTGCGCCGAACCGTCCGGCATCCGAGGGCCAATCATCATAATGGGGAACACACAAATATTGTCCCTGGATCCGCATACGCATATGCCACAACGGACCGTAAAACTACCTACTACTAATTTATGCGTCCCTGCGCCTGTATCGGCTTCTTGTGAGAGAAAGCCATGTGATGCTGAGGGGTTCACTGAGGTAGTGCGGAGGAAAAGGAAGCCCAGCAGCCGAAACCAGCGCGGCGTCGCTCCGACCGGACCGAACTACTTGTTGCGCCCGGCCGTGCCTACGACGTTGCTCTACGTGTCTAGGCTTCACTATACCACGAAGGTGGAGGAGATCGTGGAATATGTGAAGAGGAAGGCCAATACCTTGGTGAGGGTCGAGCAGTTGGAGTCGCGTCATAATGATTTTAAATCATTTGTGGTACGCATTCCAACTGAAAATATTTCGACCTTCACTAAAGAAGAATTCTGGCCGAAGAATGTGCTGTTCAGACGTTTTCGCGGAAGATTACCGGTCACAGCACATAATATCGTGTGTCACACGTCACCGACACTACGTGCTAGTAAATAAGTTTATTTTATATATGTTAGATTAAGGTATTTATGTTATATTAAGGGCCGTAGTTTTAAGTATTTAACATCTTGTACTTGACTAATGTTGCCTGAAATAAATTTGATTTGATTTGATTTGGTCCCCGCGGCGGGACCAATGTTTGTATGATCTACAAATATTTGTCCCGGGTCTGGGTGTTTCTATGTATAAAATGTATGTATTTACAAACAAAAAAAAAAGTATATAAGTAATATATCAGTCATCTTAGTACCCATAACACAAGCTCTGCTTACTTTGTGGCTAGATGATGCTGTGTGAAAAGTCCAGCATTATTTATTTATTTATTTGATTATGACACAGAGTACAGATAAGTAAGGGTAATGCTTACCTTTACCTGGCTTCATACCTACTTAAACATCAAAGTGATTTAATTATAACGTTGTTGTTTATGCACTCACTTATATTAGGTAGGTACCTAACCTACCTACCTAAGTAAACTCACCTACAAAATTATACTACCAAATACCTGTCTACGTGGACACATTGTTAAGTTAATTATAAGTTTAACTTCGACACCAAATTAACTGCATTTACATTTCACTTGTTGCCCTGAAAACATTTGGTACGAAGTTACCTATGTAAGACTTTCATTTAAAATAAGATAAAATGGTTGAAGTGAGTAAATTTATGGTAGAAAATCATGCGGCCGTCCATCTACCGTGTTCTAAACTGGTGCATCCATGGACAGACAGTTGCTTAGAAGCACTGAAATCTATGTTGGTGAAGTGTACCATAGGATCCTATACGTTCTATGCATCAATCCAGGCTGTTTTTCTTGTAAGTCCTAAATGTATGAATACCTGTTATCTACCTACCTACTGGTTAAAGTTTTATAAACAGTGTAGGAATGTTGGAAACACTCGACATAACGTATCCAACATAGCTAATTTTAAGTTACGGTAGGCACGTAGGAAAATAATAATTTTCATAACATTCTTTTAAGTTCTGGTGTTAAGATAAAGGACCAGGGGGTTACTATGAGCTCCTAATTCCAGGCAGCTTTTGCAGCATCATGCAGTATTAGTATTAGGCCTACCGAAAAAAATATCTCGCACCGAGACGATATCACTCGTATCACTCTCGCTAACGGCGAACTGGGTAAGTGGTCAAGTTATAATAGTCATGCAAGAGAAGGCAGAAGCGAGCACGAAGGCCAAGCCAAACATGCATGTTTTTCAATCGAATCACTGCAGTGGTCTGTAGCCTAACTTTATACATCACTCAACCACACAGACAGACAGAACAGAGCACCAGCTCCGAACTCAAATGAGTGAGCTGCCAAGCAAAGATCGTGCATAGTTTATAGTACGTCTGAGCCTTGCCTACACGAAGTTCAGTGTTGTTACAGTAAAAAAAGTAAGTAAGTAAGTTACTTACTTACTAGTGTTGTTGAAAAAAACAAACGGCCTGCCCTAGCTTTTTGCAGACCTTTTGTGTGTACGTCAGTCACTGTCAAGTCAAGACAGGTGTCATTCTGCTGCCTGCTCTCAGCGTCAGCTGGGCTCTCACTCAGCTGGCTTGTCATGTCACTCCGTTGCGCACTGCGCAGTCGCGTCTCTCGCGATTGACTTTGTGATACAAAGTGCAGGTTGATTTATTTTTTATTCGCGAATTCTTCTTACCAATTTAGTTTTTTCCTCTCATACCCAAGCTCCAACTCGAAAATGGTTGAGGCGAGTAAATTCTTGTTTGAGAAAACATGCAGCGGGTCTCTTTGCCGAGATCTCATTCATCCCTGGACAGAAAAGTGTTCCGATGCCAATATTACTATGCTATTGAGCTGTGTGAAAGGCGCTTACAAATTCTATGCTATGGTGTACCTTGTAAGTAAATAACTTTAGTCTTGGTTCAGGAATAAAGAAAGAAATATCTCGAAGCTTACTGGTACATCAGACTTATTAGTATCTATTATATTGTATTCTATTAATTTGTTTACTTTAGTCTTAGACATAACTTGAAAGTTATGACAATGAAGAATTAACTACTTAATTTTAAAACCACTGATTGTCTGAGTGCTCAAATGAATACTATAGTTAGGCTCAAGAAATTGCACTAGCAGTGATTTGAGGGGTCAATTGCATCCAACTTGTGAACTAAAAATCCCCATCACAACTCACTAAAAGTATTTTTTCTTTCACAAAATATATTAAAGATTTGTTAAAGTAGAATACAAGGATAGCACAATATTTTACGGGTGCGAATCCACTATAGTGGGCACTGTGGGCATGCCCACAACCCTAATTGACCGAGCGAGTGAGCGAAGGATCTCAGTTTCGAGATTGGCCTAAAAATTCAACCGATTTGACCAAAATTAGCACACAAGTTCCTTGAGTTATTAAAAAAAAACACTATTCACTATTCAATAAATAAAATATCATGAGCAAGTTCATGTTCCGACTCTCACTTGGCCGATTTTCAGGGGTGCCCACAACCTTTTTGAGTGCTGGATTCTTGCCTGATATTTTATGTCTTATATCAATCTAAACTATAGGTATTGTAACTCTGGTTTTGATGCACCCATTTTTTCAGATACAAATACTGATGCGAGGGAAAAAACTTGGGAAGAAAGAAATGCTAGAACAATTTAAACTGTATTTAAAATCTGGAATCTTTGGATTAACAGTGGGGAGTTCATTTGTAACATTAAACTGTATATTCAGGTATGTATTTTTCATTTGTATTTTGTATTTTTCATAAATCTTAGACAATGTAGATAAAAGATCGTAGGAGAGACTACTAAAAAAAAGTTTATTACTAAGAGATAAAGCAACACAAAAAATGGTGGTGTAGAAAAAGTATTTACATAAAAAAAATCCCACTCATCCCACTCTCAGCTGCTGCACTAGCTGAAACTTTGTGAGTTTCTTAACTCTTTAAGTAGTGTCACAGAATACAGAGAGGAATAGTAGAGAGTGTATAGTAGTCTCTTTTTAATCTATGGTATATTATTATTATTACTAGCCCGCATCGTCCCACGGCGGGGCAAAGGCCTAAGATGTTTGTAATTCAATCACGCCTAAACCAGTACCTAAACCGATTTGGATGAGACTTGGAATAGGCGTAGAGGGACCTGGAGGTTGTAGGTACATACTTTTACTTTGAAGTGTATTTTTATTGTTTACCAGCTTCTGCGCGCGGCTTCGCCCGCGTGGTACCAACATTTTGAATAGCATTTATGCTAATCCAGGTCTATTACACCACACTATCTACGCCTATTCCAAGTTTCAACCAAATCGGTTCACTGGTTTAGGCGTGATTGATACACAAACATACAAACATCTAAATATCCAAACATCTAAACAAACTCACAAACTTTCAGCTTTATTATTTCAGCTTTAATAAATGAGTGGGATTATGTGACGCAACGTGCGAATAATTGCTGTTGGTTACGAAATTATTTCGCCGATAGCTTTCTTAGTGTCACACTGCTGAGTCTTCACATTGTACACCACTATTACGTCCAAACCCATGATTTTGCACAGAGAAAGAGAAAATAATCACTTATTTAGTATTCACGTCACTGCTCTCTAGTCCAGAAATGACTTATATTCCAAAGTGGTTGACCAAATATACCAAAGTAGGTTTCAAATTAGGTAGTAGGTCCGCTGAGCTACGACCCTGTTGTTTTTAAGAAGAGAGTTAATAGGCACCTTCTGGGTAGGCTCGCTCCATCGTAGACCTCATTCTTGCCTATGTAAGCTTCGAGGTCAAGAGTCGACCCATTCATCATAAAAAAAATGTAATTTTGTAATGTAGTTAGTATTTGCAATTCCGGTATTTCCTGTGTTGTGTTGATAACTCATCTAGTTAGAGGTATAGTATATTTCATCTGGGGTTAGAGGTACCTACCTACCTATACAGGGTGTGGAAAAAAATAATAATTGGATGGATTACTTAGGGGTATGAATAATAGTTTACATCCTATTCTCAGACCTGAATATACACACATTTCATATAAATATTTTTTTGACTAACTGCCAGGTAGATTTTGGAATATTACTGGCCTTCTGACACTCATTTCGTTCGTATTCTCGTTTTATTTCTGAAATTGCTGAAGTTGCGGTAACGAGTGAAGATGGTTTTCAAAGTTTCATTATGAATATCCTTTTTGTATTTCATATTTATTATATAGAGTTATGTAATAAGTCAGACAGATTCCGGTTTCGTAATAATGAACAGCGAAAGTGATATTATTTTTGAAAGTCTTGTTTGAGGCAACTTGAGTTCCAATTCGAACTCTGTAGCTTTTATTTATGAGATAGTAGATAACTGATAGCAGATTTGACGATGTCATGAAGTTATGAATGGTTAGCATTTTTCTGGAATAGTACCAAATCATATATTAACTTAGTAATTTCAAAGTAAGTATCATTGAATCCGTTTTGCCGGTTTAACTAAAAATACATCTAATATGTATATATGTATGCATGTTAAGAGGTTCGCGTGACCTTATATGATGACCGCTTAATCGTTGTTGGAGTATGTCCTAGTTTTTACAATTACCTATCTGATAGTCCTTGGTCTGCTTTCATCTGATTCATGCTGCGATTTTATCTACTTACTATCTAACAAAATTATAATTTGTTAGACATCCCACGTTCCTCAATTTAAATGCGAGAAAAGTAGATCTCGTTAATCTAGAAATCATCTCTCGGGCATTGTGATTGGTCAATTCAAGAGCGCGTGATACGGGTTCAACTAATCTACAACTATGACCACATAAAAAACTATCATTACTTTTAGAACAATAAGAATTTATTACTCACCGTATTTTTACATTTTAAAAGATCTCCCAACCGTTAAATTATTATAAATTATACAAAGACTAGCTTCTGCTGCGCTCCCGCGGTGTGACCCACGGTCCCTTGGGATTTTTTCGGGTTAAAAAGTAGCCTATGTCCTTCCCTGGGTAGCGATTCAGAGTTCAGCGGAATGCATTCGGTTCGGAATAGCAGCTGTTCAACCGACCACAACCAATCACAGTGCAGCAATTGATCCCAAACCGAAGTTTCATGCATTGTGATTGGTTGCGGTCGGTTGAACAGCTGACCTATTCCGAACCGAATGCATTCCGCTGAACTCTGAATCGCTACCCTGGGATACAACCTTTATCCATGCTAATTTTCAGCTTAATCTGTTCAGTGGTTTGGCCGTGAAAAGATAACAAAGAGACAGACCGACAGACAGATAGACAGAGTTACTTTCACATTTATATTATTACTAGCTTCTGCACGCGGCTTCGCCCGCGTGGTACCAACATTTTGAATAGCCTATATCCTATTCCAGGTCACTATCTACGCCTGTACCAAGTTTCATTCAAATCGGTTCACTGGTGTAGGCGTGATTGATACACAAACATACAAACATCCAAATATCCAAACATCTAAACAAACTCACAAACTTTCAGCTTTATTATATGAGTGGGATTAGGATATTAGGATTATTATATTATTAGGATTAGGATATTAGGATTATATGAGTGGGATAGTATGGATAGTCAGAATTTGTCTTAGGCCGGATTCAACCAAGCTATTTGCCGCTGTACAGTCATATACGAGTCAGTCTTATACGACTTACTTCAAATATACGGACAGCTTAGTCACAATTTGTCTTATCATATAATTTTTTTTCAGACAGCTGTTCTTTAGTAAATTCTCATACTACACAACAGTATTGCTGCCTTGCACCATCAGTGGATTAGCGATATACTTCGAGCCGCCTTACAGAAGAGTAATGGTGGTCAACTTGTTTGTTAACTTGGTAAGTTAAGTTATTTTTAAAATTTTCTTTAATAAAGATGATTTTCGAAAAAACATTAGGACTCAATACCCATTGAATTGGCAGCGACGCGATGTAACAAGACAATATAAACCTTAAGAACAAGATATAGAATGTAAGAGGTGTGGCGAAGCCTCGCGCCGGCTCGAGCAGTCTCGCGTGGTCGCGCGCTATCAAGCGTTTCTATATCTTGTGACATTGTTCTTAAGGTTTATAATGTCTTGTTACGTCTCGCCAATTCAATGTGCATTGAGCCCAACGCATAGCGTGTGGTGACGCACTCCGTAGTGTAGTTTGTGTACGCTCTTGATAGATCATCAAAGTTAAGCAACGTGCTGACAAAGCGTAAGTGGATGAGTAACCGTGGCAGTAGTGGCATTATCAACTATGTAACTTTGTGTGTGAGGCGCTTTTGTATTTCCGGTCCCATCTATGACGGTGGCCTTAAGGCGGTCTAAAAACTCCGTCACAGTTGGCCACTAAATCATACGAACTTACTTTTTACCGAAGGAGTGGGCTGATCTACATCACGTAGAGCATGTGCTTATGTGCTACCCAGTGAATTGCAATTCTCTGCTGCCACCATAGTACTGATAGTGTTACACCAAAGGCATTTTTCTTTGGAAGACGCTTCTATTTCAGTCTTTCACCTCTCGCAGTTCCGTTTTATGGATGACCAAATTTTCCTTAATGTAATTCCGTCCCAATTCACACGCCGTCAAACTATATTTAAAGATTAATATCTAAAATTATACCTATTCGTATTGAAAATGAAAATAGAACGAGCAATTTATCTTTACTTGTCGTAAGTAGATAATCAATCATTATAAAATATCGACTTATTACATGTTTTGTAGAATTAACATGCAATCCGATAAACAAATTAAAACAAGATACTTAATCTTTCTTTAAAGAAAATCAATTTATTAAACTTCTATCGAATGAGTCTAAAGATGGATCACGATAGCAAGTGGAACTCTCTTTTCTACTCTATTTCTAGGAGAAAGAGATGTGATATGTATGGCCTAAGGCTCAAACTCAATGCTCATTGAATTGGCAAGCGACGCGACAATTAGTTTTATAGCAAGCCATTATAAACCTTATGAACAATGGTATAAGATATAGTAACGCTTGTAGAATGAAAGTGCTTGAGCCAGCGCGGCCCGCTAGATGGTTTCGCCAGACCTCGTTCATTCTACAAGCGTTTCTAAAATGTGCATTGAGCCTAAGTGTTCTCACTGAATCTCGAACTTGAATCTTTGAATTGGCAGTCGAAAACAATTTTTTTTGGTTCTATTTGCGTATGGCTTTTAAATTTTTAATGTTTAGGAGATTTATCATGTGAACCTTTTTATAAATGACATTGTAAGAATATGCGATGCTATTTTAAGTAGTTTAATTACTTACAAGGCTTTTTAGGATTACCTTGCCTAAAAATGTACCTAGATAATAAGTGAATTAAGTAATTTTGTAATGAAATACATTCTGTACATATATAAATGAAACTTCTTCATGGCGTAGCCATTGAAAGTTTTAAAGTTACACTACCAATTAATTAACTATGCAGGTTCAAGGGTTAAGATACCGCCAGATGACAACATGTGGCAATGACCGAAACATTATACATACAATGCATAGTCAATTTGACGACTTCAATGGCGTGATAGGGCCTGTGTTTGACTAGAGGTGCGAATTCGGTTCTCACAGCAGGACAATCGTAAACTAAACATACGTATATTTGTCATTCCTAGCGAAGCTCCCTGTAAATCAAAATCTTGAAATCTCTCGTTTTGTGATTGGTCAATACAAGTGCGCGTGATCACATGATGTCAATGTTCCGCGTGTCAATCTATATTTTATCAGCTTACTTTTTTATCAGAATCTATAAGTACCATGGTACCACAACCCCCACTTATCCCACTATTTCGCGTCATTTCATCATTCATCATTTGCCTGCCCTTATCCCGCTTATGCGGGGTCGGCACAACATGTTCTCTTCTTCCACTCTCCCCTATCACTCGTCATCCTCGTATCGACTCCTTTCTTACCTGTATCTTCTTTCACACAATCCATCCATCTTTTCTTTGGTCTACCTCTACTCACATATCCATTATCCATCCACATTCATTTCTTTCTATATTTCATTTCCATCACTATTTCACGTCATATTTATCCCGCTATACAGGGTGTAAAAAGACCGAAAGGGGTAGGTACAGCATCCCAACACACAACCAAATCCAAAAGGATTTTTCGAAAAAATCATTATAGCCGAAGAAAACAGCGTTTGAAGAGTGCTGTTTCCGTATGTTCTGGGTGCGTTGTTTGACGTAGATTGCTGGATTTTGAGTTTTAACTGTTTCTTTCTTTTACAAATGAACTTATTAGGTAGGTATGATCTTATTATGTTGTAATAGTAGTAAATAACCGAATATAAAATAGACTGACTAAGCAAAGTCAAAAAAAAATCGCGTTTTTTTTCGCTAAATATGTTTAGAGTCATGGTCTGATTGCAACCCCTCAGTTTTCGGTAGTTGTCTTTTTACACCCTGTGTGTAAGTATGTAAGTCTAGGTTAGATACATACTAGACCATAATATCGCTAATTACTCTTATAGCGGTAGCCAATTTACGCAATTTTCATTCTTTCAGGTATTCGAATACTGGCTAAGAACACTAGAAATGAAAGGCTGGCTTCGACTGACTCCCGCAAAGGATACTCTACTCTTCATGATGGGTAGTGCTGCCTTCTTCTACCTCACCCGGTTAGATAGAGAGAGCGATAAACGGACGCCTATCTTTTGGTAAGTAAAAACGCTTATTGTCGTACCATTTAGGGTCAACGTATCAAGGTAAATTAAATTGTATATAAACTTGAACTTAATGTTGTGTATCGTTTACGTTTATCATTTGAATTTCAACTCTGTGTAGATAAGATAAGGTTCATTTTTATGCGGTATTTTGGAACTAGTGGTAGGTACGTCAAGAATAATTAATCATGATTAAGAAACCTGAGTATTAATACTTATTAATCCGCGATAAAGAGGAGTGGAGGAAACGAGGGCCTTTGTCTGCAGGCTACGGGCTTATAATAATAATTAATGATAATAATAATTATAATCTGCGACCTTTGATCTTCGTTGTTGAGGAAAAACTAACTGCCACACACCATCTATTATTATTTATTACTAGTTGCGCTCTGCATTGATATTCAAGAATACTTCACTTTACCGAATAAAAAGCCTATGTGCTATTCAAAGTCAAAAAGTTTGAATCTTATTATTCCAGACAACAATCTTTATTTGTGTCAAACAGTCTTTATTCAGAAGTTTTCGCTTGCTTGGTGGAAGTTTTAGATCCCACTCATATAATAAAGCTGAAAGTTTGTGAGTTTGTTTAAATGTTTGAAAAAAAAAAGAAAGAAAGAAAATATTTTTACTGACTTAAACACTACTTACACAACACACATGATAATCCTAAAAATATGCCTAAATCACGATTTAAAACTACTTAATTGTGCGCAGCAGAGTCCCTAACTCAGCATTGTGCTGGATAAGTACACACGGTTATACTTACCCAGCGCTGGTATTTGTATGTTTGTGTTTCAATCACGCCTAAACCAGTGAACTGATTTGAATGAAACTTGCAAGAGGCGTAGATAGTGACCAGGAATAGCGTATAGGCTATTCAAAATGTTGGTACCACGCGGGCTACTAGCTTATGCGCGCGGCTTCATATACAATGCAAGATGAAGCGTGATTCAGTAACAAACATTTATAAACACCATCCATCCAAACTTTTCGATTTATAATATTAGTAGGATGTTAACATAGTTATTATTTTACAGGTTTTTCACTCCACCTCGTGTGTCTAAAGAAATAGGAGAGCCAGTGACTGGCATTGAGGGCAAAAGCGTCGCCTGCCCGCACAAAGGCACGTGCAAACAATATATTATGAAGGTATGTAATAACCTTTACACTAGTTGATTTATACAGCATCAGGCAACCTATGCCTACACTCAACGGGACGCTGTAGTGCCAGGGACATTGTTTGAGATGGAATAGGCTTGGAGCATCTAAGCCATCCTCTCAGCTTAATCAGCCTAGACAGGAAAGACGAGGTCTATACGTGTGGAGCTGACTAAGCTGCGGGTTTTTTCACGATGTTTTCCTTCACCGTTAATTTATTAATTGATGATGAACAAAGGATGCTATTTTCCAAATCTGCGTAGCACGTCAACGCGATCGAGTGAGTATAAAAAAACTTATACTGGAGCATTCCGATTTCAATCGTTATTTTGAAGCTCGGAAGTTTCTACATTTGAATCGAAGTAATATGGAAGCAATTTTGATCCTATTTTGGGGGTAGGTGTATTTCCCCCAATCCATGGCAAAGAGGTATAGCTCCCCTCACCAAATCGGCCCAACTGGCCCACTTACCTGACTGGCCTTACGGCCGACAGTTTATGTCGGATAGTTCTATATATATTGCCAGGAATAATTTTACTTGCTAAATCTAGGATTCAAATCGCGTCGGTGGGTAGCGCGCCAGCGCCATCTAGCGGTGAAGCGGTGAAGCTCTGAAGTAGCTAGGTCGCTGTAATTGTCAACTCTATTACGACGCCCTTGTAGTTCAGGCGATTGTAGTTAGAGGTCGCCATCATGTCCCACTGGGCAAAGGTCTCCAATATTAACTAACATTTGTTAAAATGCTTTCAGGGAACCGCACAATTATTTGGCGTGGGATGTGCTATGACGATGCTAAGGACTATAATCCCTAGGTTATTGACCCCTATGAAGGCGCTTAAATCATTGCAGTTCAAGCATTTGAAGTTGGGATTGTTCTTCGGAGGCTATATTGGTATTTATAGGGTAAGTAAATAAGTTATTTTATAAAATATACGTACTGTTATTTTTTTTAAGTGTTAAACCACACTTAAATTGTCGGTTCTGGCTATCGAGTCATTAAGACGATGTATGTCGCAAAACTCACGTTTTGACTGTACGTCAAGTCATTTTTAAGGCATAAAAACACCGATTTTTTATATTTTTTTGATGACAAGGAATAGTTTAGGATATTATTTTATTAGTTATGGGAGTCGAAACACGATTGACTTAATTTGACTCGATGGAAATCACAAAGTTACCTCTAAATCTTCATCATAAAGCAGTTTCATTTGCTTGTTATTTAAATTTTTTAATGAAATTTCGTCTACGTACGTTTTGCCTAATAAATACAGTAGAGAATTACGGATTTATTTTATTTGTAGAAGTTGATCAACAATTTAATACTCTTTGCAAAAGTCATGTAAATATAATTTCTTTCAAAGACAATTTTGCGACTCTTTTTGGTTTTAAAATCCCCGTCAGTCTTTGCTTGAAGCTCCAAAGGGGATTTTGACATTAAAATTCCCAAAATCCCCTTTGAAGGGGATTTCCAAAGAGGATTTTGACACCAACGCAACCATTTCAATATTCCCAATGAATTTTATTTGTTTCCAGCTAGTAGTATGTTTACTATGTCGAGCTCATGGTAAAGACAGCGCGCTATATGCGTTGCCGGCGGGCTTTCTCGCGGGTAGTGCGCTTCGGGCTTCTCCGTCCACGCCTATCGCATTGGCGCCACTCACTTCCTCTCTACAGGTAAACACACACACACACGCACGCGAGCACGCACGCACGCACACACACACACACACACACACACACACACACACACACACACACACACACACACACACACACACACACACGATCACGACTGTACACACTGTAACAGGTCGCGCCGTTATTTTGTTTAGCATTTTGACGTTTTTCGTGATGAATTATCGTTAGTTTATGATAATGTTTAGAGGATTTGTGACTTTATTACTACGTGTAAAGGGTGTAATTCGGTTAAACTCAAAGCTTTTTTGTCACGCTTGATTTTGTACGCTATATCCCATCCCACTCATATAATAAAGCTGAAAGTTTGTGAGTTTGTTTAGATGTTTGTGTTTCAATCACGCCTTAACCAGTGGACCGATTTGGATGAAACTTGGTAGGCGTAGATAGTGACATGGAATAGCATATAGGCTATTCAAAATGTTGGAACCATGCGGGCGAAGCCGCTCGCAGAAACTAGTCTATCTATAGTATTGTTGATCGATGCATGCAGGACTTGAACCCGCGACTTTCATCATCATCTCCCTGGCCTTTTCCCACATTATGTGGGGTCGGTACACCATGTGTTCTTTTTCCATTCTCCTCTATCAGCCGTCATCTCAACACTCGCTTCTTACTCTTGTCATCCTTCACACAATCCATCCATCTTTTCTTTGGCCTACCTCTACTCGTGAATCCATCAACATTAAAATTATTTATTAGTCTTGAACCCGCGACCTTCTGTGGTATACAGGGTGTAAAAAGACGTCTACCGAAGCCGAAAGGGGTAGGTACAGCATCCCAACATACAACCAAATCCAAAAGGATTTTCCGAAAAAATCATTATATCCGGAGAAAACAGCGTTTGAAGAGTACTGTTTGCGTATGTTCTGGGCGCGTTTTTTTACGTAGATTGCTGGATTTTGAGTTTTAACAGTTTTTTTCTTTTATAAATGAAATTATTAAGTAGGGTCTTATTATGTTGTCCTGGTAGTAAATAACCGAAAATAACGTAAAATGACTAAGCTAAATAAAATAAAAATTTTTTTTCCCTGAATATGTTTGGAATCATGGCCTGATTGCAACCCCTCAGTTTTCGGTAGTTGTCTTTTTACAGCCTGTATATAATCTATATATTTATTTGTTTAATTATGTTTCACCAGATACTAGGTTCCTGGGCGTATCAGAAGGGCATGTTACCTAAAAACTTGCCCCTAGTGGAGCTGTTATACTGCGTATGCCAAGGTCTGCTGTTCCACGCGCGAGTGATGCACGAAGATGTGTGTCCTCGGTACATCATCAATCTGATGCATACCGTCACTGGAGCCAAGTGAGTCTTAAGCCATGTATTTGTCGCAGGCAACTTTTACTTTTTTGTCAATTAAACGCCTAGCCTAGATTTTGTTGTTTGGCACAGAGATAGTTTTTTTATCAATGGTCTCCCCCAAACTCCTCCAATCTCTTTGTGGTTGGTGATTGGAACATGGGAACATAAATAATAAATAATGCTGGTCATTTCACACAGCATCATCTAGCCCCACCAAACTAAGCAAAGCTTGTACTATTGGAACCAGATAACTGACATAATACTTATATACTTTTTGTTTGTAAATACATACATACAGGGTGTAAAAAGACGTCTACCGAAGCCGAAAGGGGTAGGTACAGCATCCCAACACACAACCAAATCCAAAAGGATTTTTCGAAATATTCATTATATCCGGAGAAAACAGCGTTTGAAGAGTACTGTTTGCGTATGTTTTGGGCGCGTTTTTTTTACGTAGATTGCTGGATTTTGAGTTTTAATTGTTTTTTTTCTTTTTTTAATGAAATTATTAGGTATGTCTGATCTTATTATGTCGTACTGGTAGTAAATAACCGAAAATAAAATAGCATGACGAAGCTAAGTAAAAAAAAAAATTGCGTTTTTTTTTCGCTAAATATGTTTAGAATCATGGTCTGATTGCAACCCCTCAGTTTTCGGTAGCAGTCTTTTTAAACCCTGTATTATACATAGTAACACCCAGACCCGAGATAAATATTTGCAGATCATACAAACATTTATCCCGCGGCGAGGATCGGACCGGCAACCTTCTCCGTCCCAAGCGGGCTTTCACCCACTGCGCCACAGGTCGCCATAAAACTTAGGTGCTAAATTATATGTTTTTATTTTCAGAGCCGATGAAATCCAAGCTGCGTTCATAGAACGAATAGTAAGAAACAAATGAAGCACACAGAACTATGCGCTGAATAAAATACTCCAGTAAAAGTAGTTAAAAGACAGATGTCTTGATCACAGTACAATATCAAGGCTTCATGTCGACTCTAGCCTTATCATACTAGCGGTCGACAAGCGGATTCAAAGCGGAACGCCAACCTGCCCTAATAAAGAAGACTTTAGAACAAAATACTATTTAGGCTAGTTCATTCTGTCATTCAGAGCCGTGTTGGCCGAATGGGGTTGTACCTCGACTTTCAATCCGAAGGTCGTGGGATCGAATCCCAGCAGAGCATCAATGGATTTTGCGCTTCGTAAAATTTATATGCGCTTTAACACGAGCTCTGAACGGCGAAGAAAAACATCGTGAGGAAACCAGTTAGTATTCTTATAGGCGGCGATGGGCTTGCAACCTGCCACGTATGGAATACTAGCTTCTGCAAGATGTGGGCATGTAATTATCAAATATGTATTTGTACATGCCTCTGACTACCCCCTTAGACATCTTCAAAGGATCTGGAATAAAAAAAATGATCTGGGAGAATGTCTACCGTGCCTCGGGGATACATGATCCTGTTTTTACATTCAATCACTGAGCTTACAATGCGTGGCGTGATCGCCGCGCGACCGCGGCGTTGCCGTCGCGCAACCGCTTTGAATCCGCTCGTCAACCGCTAATGTGACAAGGCTCTATTTTGTAATAGGATAGACCATTTATGTAGATGAATCTTTTATGTAAGAGAAGCTTTTGACCTATGTAAGGTTTTCGAATATCCACAAATGAAATAATGTAAAAAAAATTATAAATACAAATTAAATATAATTTATTTCTTTATTTAGGTGCGAATCTGTGATTATTGTAGTAGATCGGGAAGAGATAGACAAAGCAGTTTGACAGTAGGGTGGGTCATTTTTGTTTTTTTCATTTTTTTTTATTCTAATAGTGATAAAATTGTGTTAATGGTAGAATAAATGAAATGTGCAAAATATTTTAAGTCTCCAATTTGATTAACTGCCTCCGGATTCACTTTTAAGTTGAAAAAATCTCATACATAGGGGTAATTTTTGTTTTTTTTAATTAAAAATTGTGTTTTACTATACATTATCGACTTATATACACGTAAAAAGAGCCAAATCAGCAAGAAAAGGCTTCATCAAGGCCCAAATAGAATATCGCCAAGAATATACCAAAAATGTCAGCAAGAGAAATTCTAAGGTAAGTAAAATAAATAATTAACATAATTTTACTTCATTTTCAGTCCTCCTTTTTCTCTTATTAATAAATATGTGAATAATACTTGTGTTTTATTGAAAAATAAAATACTATAAAAAGTATTTTCATATTAATATTACGATTTGAAATCAGCCATTTTTGCTAAATTTTAAAATTTTGAGATCAATCCGGAGGCAGAAGATAATATCCCATCTTTACAATTATTTGCATATGAGTTAAAGACGTACCATAGCACCCTTTTATCGCTATTATATAAATAAATAAGACAAAAAAAAATTTTTCATACATTGGTGGTCCACCCTATTTGACAGATCATATTTATATACGTCAACACTGAATACACGGGCGAGCTAAGTGAGCTTTGCTTCCATGTCGCGATAGCCTACTAAATACTTGGGCGAGCTAAGCGAGTATTTTCTCAGAAGCGGTGATAAACAATACACAAAAGCCGCTCGCTATGCTCATGTTTCCGTTGTCTATATTTTGCTGTTGACCAAACTTTTCTAATCCGTTTCCAAATCCTAGTTTGTTGAGATGTGTTTGTTTGAGGACATCTCTAAACTTGAATTTTAGACTGGGCTTCGATGCAAGGTGTGAAAAAGCTAAGGAACAAGAAATTAAAGAAGAATTTGCATCGCCAAGTTGTCAAATGAATTGTTTTGGGGGCTTGTTTCTTTGTGACAATATTATCACAGATATTCGATTATTTATACTGTCCATCTCTTCCCGGCCTTAATTTTAAGTGGTACAGGGAATTTGTGTTATCATAATTTTATTTCGTTTCGGTTTTGGGTGTTATTTTACGGAACACGTATTTAACAGAAAGGTATCACAATAGGTTGTGGGTTCTATATTGCGAATGAACACTACTTCAGCAAACATTGTTTACTAATAAAAAGATGATGAAAATTGTTGCGATCACTTTATGTATTGTAATTATGTAAATTGAGGCTAAAATGTGAAGCAAAAATGAACAATCTGATCAATTTATTATTAAAAATAATGTCAATTACATAAATAGATAAGTTTAAATTGATTCTTTAAGTATCTCTGTTGGTTTTTCCAAACCCACTCTTAGCTATGTCCTTCTATACTGTAATGCTAGAGAGAGTCGGAAGGTGATTTTACTACGTCATACAAAAACTTATTCGAAAATTCCTTTTTTAGTTTTACGTAAAAGTTGTACGACGTTTTACGTAAATGATAAATGTTGTAGGAGGACAAAGTTGTACAAAATAGCTTTATACATATTCAATATTTTAGGGCCTACCTCACGAAGTGTAATGAGAAACTATTGTTTTTGGTGAGAAAGGTCCTTAATAACAAACAAATTAGTGCCTCGAAATAGTCGCTTTATTAAGTGCTTTATCGCTAGTTCAAGTAGAAAATATGCACGTTTAAGAGTTCAGGTGATGACACATTTATCAGAATCGGACGCACCGCTCGCACCGCATTTAGAATACGTCGTATATAATCATATAAGTAATTACGTTTTTTTAAAACAAAAAGAAAACATACTTCAACGTTTGACTTATAGGGCGGGGCCGCGGCGTTCTTGAGGAAGAGGTTTTTAGAGTTTTACGGGAAAACTATCAATACATCAGGAATAAAATTTATATGGGACCATCTCGAGATGTATACCCTTTCAAACAAAAAACAATTTATTGGAAATAGGTCTACAATTGACGGAAATATCGATGAACATACAGCCGAACTCTTTGAAGTTGGTTAAAAGCGCACATTTTAACCTGTACTGTACACGCCGTATTTCATATGCGTCAGAGGCACCTATAGTTTATGCATCACACAAAGGCGGATTGGTCTAGATGCACATGCACGTTGTTTTTGTGTGCGTAAGCTCGATAACGCTCCATGGACGAGTCGGCGCTTAGGCTGTGTCCCCAGTAGGCAAACTGTTAGCGGCCGACTGAGTTTGCGGCGTATCGATTTAGTACGCCCTTCCATATATTTGAAATGGAGTGTCCACAGTTTGCTAGTTTTGCGCTCACTGGTACGCAGTTTGCAGCGTTACGCGCGCCGACAACTCAGTACTCGGCCGCTAACAGTTTGCCTACTGGGGACACAGCCTTAGTATCGCTTACGCACACAGAAACATATCTACTCATACATTTAAGAATAACCCCGCGTGATATGAAACATTTACTTAATGATTCTGATGACGCCATGACGCAACGAGCGATGCTGACAAATGTGTCTTCCCCTTTTTTCGCTTTTCTTAAGTCTCAAGTTTCTAATCTTTTCGTACAAAGCTTAAAAGACCAAAGCTATTTTCTATTAACATTTTACTTGAGATTCCAAGTGCTAGATTTTTAGCTATTTCGGTCTGATGTAAACTACAATTTTAAGAAAAGCGCCATCTATTGTTAAATACACGTAATTAGCGGTCTGCCCCATTTTTGTTATAAAATGGAAAACAGTAACTTAGAGTTAAAACCGTTGGTATTGCGTAATCGGTTAGTTCAAAATTTCGCACTTGGTGTCTTGGTATAACTCGGTTCATTATAGAAACGAATCTAAAATGGCGGTGGTAATCATACTTTCTCGCTTCCACACTAATAACGGCATGAGTGTGCAAGCGAGAGAACATAAGTAGCGCCGCCATTTTGATTAGTTTCTTTTATGATCTAGAACTTTCTCGTTTCTATTTAAAAATATCTCTGAGAAACGGTGAAATAGAAGTGGGACTTGATAATAAAAAAGGATAAATATTGAATTGTCTAAAAACGTATTTATCATAGTTTTAAAAAGTGGGATACGTCCTAAACAAATATAGCAATAAGTAAGCATTTATGAATGGTATGCACAAATTAATATAATACTTATAATAAGATTTTTAGTTCTGTTACATTTTTGTAATAAAAGATATGACCAAATATGTGTATGTCTCTTGGAACCCCGAGCAAAACCTGATACGAATAAAACTTAATTGAAAAAGCCTTGCTAAGTTGACAAAAAAAGCTTCTGAGCCGCACTCAAAATCCTTCACCGCACTGGATTAATAGAACTAGTGAAACGACAAGAAATATTAAGAAATGAAAAGTCTTATCCAAATTTTGGATTCCGACGGGATTTGAAACCGCAACGATCAGACGATCCTCCTAAAGCCGGAGCTTACCGCTCGGCCACGGAACCCTTAGTCATCACAATCGAAATTTTTTATAAGCTCATATTTATCGGTTAAGCACCGGTGAAATACCAAGTGTGGATTAACACTATAAAAATTTCAAAAAAATATAGATAAGAAATATATCAAAATTGATAGATGTAAAAATCTCAATAGTGAGATCACTCCTACAGCCTTCAACAATATTATAGATTTAGTGTCAGCGCAACAAAACCGTCCTCGGTAAATAACAGCTCGCGCAGTTATTTTGGTTAGCATTTTGACGTTTTTCGTGATGAATGATCGTTTATGATGTTTTGAGGATTTGTGACTTTATTACTTGTAGTACACCTTGGTGGCATAGGTGTAATTTGGTTAAACTTAACTTAACTTTTTTGTCACTCGCACAGAATTTGGCTTTGATTTTGTACGTCACTTTATATCTATAATATTATTGATCGAAGCATACATCATATCTACACTACTGAGAAAAATTAAGAATGATGAATTTAGATTATAATGAAATAGCTAGATCATTTTAAGTTGCATTTATTGTTAAAATGTGTTATAGGTGTATCTTTCAAGTGTATAATAATAATATTATCATGATTACAATTTTTAACGTGATTATCAATTTTCTAGCTAGAACTAGAAGCCAGGAAACAAGCTCATGTTAAGCTGATCGCACATATGTCCGCGCCGTCATGCGACCCTATGATAAAAAGTATTTAGTCGACTTCCGTGACCCTAGGCCCTTCATCATTATCACTCCTTGCACAGCTTGGACCACCACTTGCAACAGACCCGTGAAGTTTCATCATGGCCGGTTGGCATATCACCTGGGTTTCCTTCAAACGCTTCTCCAAAACATCTTTCTCTGCGTTTGGGTTGGACTCGAGCCAGCGCAGTTGGTTATTGCATTCTGTGATGACAGCGTCCCGCTCGCTGTTCGTAAGTCTGTCGCTCGAATTCTCGGCTGCCTGAGAGATTTAAATAAATACTTAATTTTTTTTTCACACAGCATCACTTAGCCCCAACGTAGCTTGTGTTATGGGCACTACCTAAATACTTTTTGTTTGTAAATACATACATTTATAACTACATAGAAAACAGCCAGACAAATATTTGTAGACCATACAAACATATTTTGTACCGGGCGGCGCCGCGCCGCGGGGATCGAACCCAATACTTTGCGTCCCAAAGGTCGTCGTCGATTAAAATTCAGAAAGAGATAGAAATATGGGAATGAGAGAGAACGAGAGTCATTGATAAGCAAATTGCAGTAATACCGGTCAGCTCTTATTTCTAGGCACTTTGAGGTGTCATAGCCTAAAATGGCGGCATTATTATTAAGTATGTTTAATTAATGTTCGTAATAATTGTCTTAAAAGTCCGGTGTGTTGCATTTACCTATTTTAAATCTTGTCTCTCTGAATTTTGTCTTGCGCACCTCTACCTACAGCAAATAAGTAGGTACTCACAGTTTTGCATCCAAACACGTAGCTTTCAAGTTGGTTTCTCGCCTCAACTCTCTTCCTAACATTCTCGTCCTCATTTTTGAACTTCTCAGCATCGCGCAGCATCTTCTCAATATCTTTCTTATTGAGTCGACCCTATTCAGAAAAATCATTGCGTTAGCGCTTGCTTTAGATTTACATTCAAATGTCTTTTTTGCGATTCATATTGTCGTGTCGCTTCATTCATGGCGTTTGCCTTAAAATGATTATTTTTTGTTGTGTAGGTTGTGCTTACTTTATCGTTAGAAATGGTGATTTGCTCCGAGCGACCAGTGCTGCGGTCTTCGGCACTCACATTTAGGATTCCGTTGGCGTCAATGTCGAATTTCACCTGAACAAACAATTTAGATATAAACTTACTTTCTGCCTTGTTAGGTAGGCACCTCGATATTTAACAGTGTAGCTGAGATAACAAAGATTGCCTCCCGGCTCTGAATATTTTTTTTTAGTTTGATAAGATTTTTATATTCTCATTGTAAAAAAGTATGTCAAGCAGCTAAATCAATGCATTTGAGAAATAAAATAGAATCTTCTTCGAATAAAATTAAAGCCACTTGGAAATTAATAAATAATGAATCAGGTAAATCAAAACATGGTTTTAAACAGATAAATTTAAAAGTTAATGATACTCTTTTAACCAATAACACTGAAATAGCTAACGCGTTTGATAGTTTTTTTTCTAATGTAGCCCAGGTTGCGACCCGGTCACTCAATTCCTCAGCTTCTAGCGCACTCGCCTATCTAGAAACTGGTGTTACTCAGATTAACAGTGAGTTTGAGTTCAGTTATGTGAGCGCAGATCATATTGTCAAAACATTTAAGACTTTGAATATCAAAAATACTGAGGATTTATGGGGAATATCAACGAAGATACTAGCTACTATTGTCATTGATATTGCACCATGTCTAGCTTATGTCTTTAACAGATGTGTTGACGAGGGTGTTTTTCCTGACCTTATGAAGTTTAGCAAACTTATTCCTTTATTCAAATCTGGCAATGAAAGCGACCCTGCTAACTATAGACCAATTTCGATTCTGCCTGCATTAAGTAAAATATTTGAAAAAGTTATTTTGAATCAATTGCTAGCTCATTTTAATCTCCATGGACTACTGCATAATTATCAATTTGGATTCACCAAAGGTCGTTCAACAACTGACGCGGGTACTTTGCTTCTAAAGCACATCTATGAAGCCTTTGAAAACTCACAAGACGTGATCGGAGTATTCTGTGATCTGTCCAAAGCATTCGATTGTGTATGTCACGAGACTCTGATTTCTAAGTTAAAATATTATGGCGTTCAAAATAAAGCTATAGACCTTGTCCAATCATATCTCTCCAATAGAGTCCTTAAGGTCGATGTAGGTGGCGAAAGGTCTTCAGGGTCAATTATTGACATGGGTGTACCACAAGGCTCGATATTGGGCCCGTTCTTGTTTCTAGTGTATATAAATGACCTCCCTTCTTTTGTAAAAGACATGTGTGACATTGTTCTGTTTGCTGATGATACCTCTTTGGTTTTTAAAGTTGATAGATATAAAGAAGAGTACGATGATGTTAATGCGTCTCTGTCTCTAATTTTAAACTGGTTTACGGCTAATAATCTCTTACTTAATGCCAAGAAAACTAAATGTATTAAATTTACTTTGCCTAACGTGGTTCACAAAGCAACAAAAATTGAATTAAATGGGGAAGCACTCAATCTGGTCGATACCGCTATTTTCTTGGGGCTAACTGTTGATTCCAATTTGCAGTGGGGGGCTCACATTGAAAGACTTGCAGGTAGACTGAGCTCCGCCGCATATGCAGTTCGTACGATTAGGAGATTGGCTGACGAAGAGACAGCTAAGATAGTATATTATAGTTACTTCCATAGTGTGATGTCATACGGTATATTTCTCTGGGGTAAAGCAGCCGATATTCAAGATATATTTGTTTTGCAAAAGCGAGCTGTCCGTGCGATTTACAAATTGAAACCACGGGACTCACTGAGACAACGTTTTAAAGAAATAAATATTCTAACAGTTTTTTCCCAGTACATTTATGAAAACATTTTGTATACTCATAAAAATATCAATAACTTTAGGAAAAAAAGTGATGTGCATAGCATTAACACAAGAAATAAGAATAAACTTTATTTGCCTAAATTTAGATTAGAAAAAGTAAAAGGTTCTTTTATGGGAAATACGATACTTTTTTATAATAAACTTCCTGAAAACGCGACTAAACTGCCTATTCGAAGATTTAAAACTTACATAAAAAATACTCTTATAAAAAAAGCTTATTATTCACTTAAGGATTATATTAATGATAAATTCGCGTGGCCTGATGTCGCTCTGCCCCTCGACGGCTGATGTGTCCTCAATGTCTGCTATCTTGTATTATATAATTTAAGCAATTGGTAGGTAGGTACCACCTAAGTTATCATAAGTTTAGATTTAAGATGGATCACCTAAAAGAAAGCTAGGCCCCAAACCGTGTTTGTTGCCCTGATTCTTCACGGTATTGGTCGCGAAGGAACAGGAGTAAAATCACCTAGTTTTAAGACGTTTCAAAGTGATCCCAGCGGTCCTACTGAATAAATGCTTTTTGACTTTGACTTTGACTTTGACATTGCGTTTCATACCTCAATTTGTGGCACACCTCTTGGTGCTGGAGGTATTCCGGTCAGATTGAAAGTGCCCAGGAGATTATTGTCTCTTGTCATGGCTCGCTCGCCTTCGTAAACCTGAAAATATGGATTCTTTTGAAAATGACTGCCTCAAGATTGTCATTATTAGAATCTTCAGTTTTTGGGTTCTAGTTCGGACTCTTATGAAATAAATTCTGAAGCGTTTCAGTATTTGTGCCTTAGTTGGATAGGTACCTGGATCGTCACAGCAGGCTGGTTATCAGAATACGTGGTGAATATCTGATTCTGCGCAGTTGGTATCCTCGTATTCCTTTCCACTAGCTTCGTCATAACTCCACCGGCTGTTTCAATCCCTAGTGACAACGGAGTGATGTCCACCAACAGAACATCTTGGATCCTCGTGTCTTTGGAGCCAGTGAGGATGGCAGCTTGGACAGCGGCACCGTACGCCACTGCCTCGTCAGGGTTGATGGAGAGGTTCAGGCTTTTCCCGCTAAAGAACTCCTGAAATATTTTCATGGGTTAGCTTTCGTTTTTAGCAGTGACCAGTTATGCTGTACTAAGGTATATATATGGGAGGAATGTGTTAAGCGAGGAGGACCACCCCTTTTCGAAGCGTTTCATCGTATTTTTGAAAAATATTAAAGATGCTCATGAAAATGGGCTGATGGAATACCCACCCATTCATATTTATTTCTGGAGTAATAAATACCTGCAATAGCCTTTGGATCTTCGGTATACGCGTAGAGCCTCCGACCATAACCACGTCGTGTATCTCCCTTGTATTCATGTTAGCATCTTTCAAAGCCCTTTCGACCGGACCAAGAGTTTGCCGAAACAGATCCGTACACAGCTCTTCGAATCGAGCTCTTGTGATCTTCGAGTAGAAGTCGACACCTTCGTGCAAAGCATCTATTTCAATGCTAGCTTCCGTACTAGAAGACAGCGTTCTTTTAGCCCTTTCACATGAGGTTCTTAACCTCCTCATGGCTTTGGGATTGTCTCTTATGTTCCTCTTGAATTTTCTTTCGAATTCCTGACTAAAGTGTTCAACCATTCTGCAGTCAAAATCTTCTCCTCCTAAATGGGTGTCTCCAGCTGTTGATCGCACTTCAAATAAGGAACCCTCTGCTATTTGCAGTATTGATACATCGAAGGTGCCTCCGCCGAGGTCGAATATCAGAACATTCTTGTCACCTTTTAGATCTTTGTCTAAGCCGTACGCTAAAGCGGCTGCAGTTGGTTCATTTATGATTCTGAGGACATTCAAAGCAGCTATAACTCCGGCATCTTTGGTAGCTTGGCGTTGAGAGTCATTGAAATAAGCTGGAACGGTTATAACGGCATCTTTGACAGTCCCACCAAGGTATATCTCCGCTATTTCCTTCATTTTAGTAAGCACCATTGACGAAATTTCCTCTGGAGTGAACCTTCTTTTTTCTCCTTTATAGTCGACCAATATTTTTGGTTTTCCACTCTCCGCAACCACTTCGAACGGCCAGTGTTTCATGTCCATTTGAACTTTCGGATCATCGAATTTGCGTCCTATGAGACGCTTTGCGTCGAATACTGTATTTTTAGGATTCATTGCTACCTAGAATAATAATACTTTCAGTTACCTATCTGTGTTTACAATTGATTTAAAGTTTTACTGAATAGTTAATTGTTTAATTTTACTTTTGAAGAGTATTCTAAAGACAAGTCCTTATTCCAGCATACCTGGTTCTTAGCAGCATCTCCGATCAGCCGTTCGGTCTCATTGAAGGCGACATAGGAAGGCGTGGTCCTGTTCCCCTGGTCGTTAGCTATGATCTCCACCTTACCGTGCTGAAAGACGGCGACGCACGAGTAGGTGGTCCCGAGATCGATGCCTACTGGTGGTGTCATTGTGCGGGAAATACTGAAAATTAGGAATGAAAGAAATAATATTTAAGAAAAAAAATGTCAGGTCTGGTCTAGGACTAGAGTAAGTATATTAAAACTTTATCGTCCCACAGAAATCATAAAATAACAAAAGAGGTCGCAAAAACAATATCATCACGAAACGTGATGTGTGAGGTGACCTGTTTCATGGTTTCTTGGGAATTAGCTCTTTCGTCTTGTGACATAATAAATAAATTTAGGTCATAAATACCAATCGTCGTAGCCTATCTTTTATTATCTGACTAGCTGGTAGCTGCGTCTAATGTTACGATACCTACTCAAAAAACCTTTGCCAATATCTCACAAAATTAGAATTGTAAAAACACGCTACCTCAAAGATCGCATAGGGGAAAACGACGAAACCAGTGAATTCTATGCTATGTGTAGGTAGTTACATACAGAATGTACCTAATGGTACAGAAAATACGCTTGACAATGCACAATAAAATACAATGCTTTACATCCGAACCACATTGAATACCTACTAAGTATACCTTGGGTGGGTATTTCTATGATACAATAATATAATGCAGACACTAGACGCCAGATAACTAAAGAATTTAAAGATCGATGGTCATGACTGTGTTACGAGTTTTTTTTTCTGAAATTGCTTAGTACCTTACCTACTGATTATTATTTCTGTTCGCATGAGACAGGGATCACCCATTCATTTTGTGACCAACACGAACGTTGCTTCACGATCTATCAAGATTAATAATCACTATTTGCTACTTTCCAAGATAATGTAGGTAAACACTAAGAATGTATTTGTGAGAAAGATACCTATTACAGGAAAAACAATAAACTTCCCGTACATAAATAATTTCGAGAGCAATATTGGTAGGATTACCTATATCTTCCATTAATAGTTAAGTTCAATTTGATAGAGACCTGCTATAGACACAGATAGGTACTTGATTATAACAAAAGGTCTACTTAATAAAGGCTTATCATCGCCAAACTTTTCGGAGCAAATTGTACAAACAACCTGAACACCACGCGCGTGCTTCGACTACCAAATACTGGAAAAAATACTAACTTTAAATTTTGAAACACAACTTCTAGGCAGGTCTTCTAGGAACATTTTGTTGTTGAAACACTGTGAATTTTAGTTAACATTTTTAATTTATTACAAAACAAACATGTTTTTAATATTTGACATAATTGGCAATTTGGGTGACACGCCATTTTCGTTTTATTTGAAAGAGTTTTAAAATATCTCTTAGTCTCTTTGATCAAAAGTGGAATCTATAGGCCAGGCAGCAGCTAGGATTACCTACGTGCTACTTTTTAGAATGGCCAATTTTGCCATTATCATTCAACTTCTACGTATAAATTACTACCTACTCCCACCAAACCTTACTCATAAGTTATTGCTAAACTTAATAAAGCTGTCACCAATCATCTACTTCTTCCCCTTCTTCTTCTTCTTATCGTATCCCGGCGGGAAGTAGCCCCGAGACGCGAGCAGTTCCTGCACATTATGGCACACGTAGTAGACATTGTCCATGGCCGCTTCACAGAGATAGTCTACTTCTCCTCCCTTCTTCCCTTTCTTTGATTTTTTAGCTGGTTGTTCTCCTCCTTCCTTTTCTCCATCAGCCATTATTAAAAATAGGAATACGAGTAGGTGCGTTAGGTCTATTCTTCAATATGCCCGAACGAATTATTGTTGTTATTCGTCCTTGAGTATTTTGCACTACTGAGAGTCTGGTGAGGTCCTGTTCTTATGTCGTACGAATAGAAAATATAACAAGAATGGATTTCTTAAGAAAGTTTGGAGGCTATGTAATGAGACTAAAACCTTCGATTTGATTATCAGTATTGTAGAATTTGATTATTGTAATAAAATGTAACAACTTATTATTAAACTTAAACACAGAACTACAAAATGTTGATCAGAACCGGCTCTACATTTTTGATAAAGTAGGTACCTCATCATCATTATCATCATCTCAGCCTGGTATCACCCACTGCTGGGTATAGGCCTCCCTTCTTTTATGCTAGCCTCCTTTAACTTGTGCTCTCGGACGACCTCGATTTCGGTGGTCCGATCTTGGCCACCACTCGGTCAAGTATAATAAAATCGGGAATGCCTGAGATGTAAGAGATACGAGATCGATTTTCGCGGCGGTTCTATCAATAAGTATCAGTCTCTATTCAGGTTCCGGGCTTATGAGTACTCATAATGTAGTACCTACATACTCATAGTCTACGCACTCTCAAACTACTCTACGCACGACTCTAACTATCCTAAGGTGAGCCTAGACCTAAGCCCTTGTAATTGTTGGGAGTTTGGTGCTATCCAATAAAAAGCCAAATATCTCACTAATATTTTAATAGATCTTCAGCTAAACATTTTTTAGTTTACTACTATGATCTACTTAAAAAAAAAGCGCTCGTGGTCGTGCTTGCTTAAGTTAAGCAACGTTCTAAACGGTCTGTAAGTGGATGGGTGACCGCCAGTGGCATTTTCATCTGAGCGCTTCCGTGCTTCGGAGGGCACGTTAAATTGTCGGTCCCGGCTATTTAAGTCGTTAAGCCATGACGGAGGCCATAAGGCGGCCTAAAAACTCCCGTCACCATAGTTGGCCATGACTAATACGAACTAACTAACTAACTAACTTAAAAAAAAAAAACTTTTGCACGTACTCTGCGTTAGATATTTTATCAGTAAAGTATCTGGTTTATTCTTCACCTACCAACAACATGGTATCTGTGTCTGAAATCCACGTCACGGTATCACACGGACCTTGTTTGTATCTGTTGGGTGGGTCTATTTGTATTTTGTATTAACGCAGTCCATGTACAATTAACGCACTCCACTATCGCTTTCCCTTCTTCTTCTTCTTAGTGTAATCAGGAGGGTAATATCCCCTAGCTTGCAGTAGTTCTTGAACATTATGGCATGCGTAATACACATTGTCCATTGCTGTATCTGTCAGCATGTCCACATTGCATCCTTTTGACTTGCCTTTCTTCCCTCCTTTCTTGGCCTTCTTTTTATCACCGCCCTCTTCTTTTTCTTTCTTTTTCCCTTTGGCTTTTCCAGCCATTTTATTGAATTCAAGTTAATCTAGTTCGTAGTTTATGCTTTACTTTGTATCCGTGGTTACGGACTGAGCTCATATCGATTAAATAACTTCTAGGTAAAGCTTGTTCAATATAACTATCCATTAGAACTGATAACTCAAATAACTCTACCGAGCATGGAATGGAAGGAGTGTCATAGAATGGAAGGAGTGTTAAGAATCGAACTTGCACTTCTACCCTTTGCAGCATGGAATGGAAGGACTGTCAAGAATCGAACTTGCACCACCACGCATCCTTGTATCTTGCCTGCACATTGCTGTACATTGACTACCTATTAAGTTGGGGTATATGTACACTACCTTATATAGTGACGGAAAGGTGAGCTCTATTTGTATACTTAGTACCTACATCTTATCTACCTATAGATTATTTTGGTAATTTTCATGCAGTCATTGTTATTATCTAAATTTTTTAACGTGGTTTTACTTTTTAATTCTTCTGAAATCATTACTAGCTACGGCGTAGCTTTTCGTAGCACGTCGTAGTAAAATCATATTAGCATTACGCATGCAATTAAGTACTCGTATATATTAGTATTATGTAGGTTACTAGGTAGCCATTGTGTCCCACTGCTGGGCAAAGGCCTCACCATGATCTCTCTACATATCTAGTAAAAAAAATTGTAAAATACATAATACACTTTACCAAATATATTCAAAAATATTCCGTATATATTTACTTCTTGAACTACTTAATACAGGGTAAACAAGAAAATAACAAAAATTTACAAGCAACAATTGAAAGCAAGAAAGCCAAACGTTGTTCTGAACTATTTATGAAATCTGAAAATTATTCCATGACGAGATACCCAGTGTTACTCTCAAAGCTAGACACATTATGAGAATGTTGTGGTTCCATTCATTCCTCCTCTTCCATAGAAATCACCTACTTGCCCTCCTTTTGAAATTCATTTTTATGAGGCAACTTTTGGCGTAGGTACCTTGCCGGGCGTCCTGTTTCTTTTCAAAATTGTTTCGAGTGCTACAGCAACGCTATAAATCACAGAATTACATTTTATAAAAATCTCGATCAAAAGATCTGAGATAATGTCGTCCGCAAGTCGGGGATACGAGTTACGAGGGAAAAATACACTTATTTTTAATTTTTGAAACTTAGGCCTTTACACAGACTACAGACTTTCTATCGGCCGATTGTTGAGACGGATTAAAATGAGGCTTCGGCTCGTAATGAGTATGGAGAAGTACGAGAAGTATCATACACAGCGTCAAGAGGCAACGGCTATGTCTAAACTCAACGGGACGCTGTAATAAATAAATAACGCTGGACATTTCACACAGCATCATCTAGCCCCAAACTAAGCAAAGCTTGTACATGGGAAACAGATAACTTTTTGTTTGTAAATACATACATATACATAAAAACACCCAGATCCGAGATAAATATTTGCAGATCATACAAACATTTATCCCGCGGCGGGGATCGAACCCGCAACCTTCTGCCTGGGACATTATTTAAGATGGAATAAAGGCTTGCCCAGCACCTAAAGCACCTTTCATTATGCTCGTGGGGTTGAATATTGATTTTCTTTAT
This sequence comes from Epirrhoe alternata, assembly GCA_963565295.1. Taxonomy (NCBI): domain Eukaryota; kingdom Metazoa; phylum Arthropoda; class Insecta; order Lepidoptera; family Geometridae; genus Epirrhoe; species Epirrhoe alternata. Next base: position 10,458,812 of record OY751386.1, on the reverse strand, counting down.
TATTTCCTCGTATTTCTGGTGACATTTTATACCTTTTATTTTTATTCGGTCGGAGTGAGATAAATTCAATCGGGACATATCTACTCGTATACAGGTACTATTTCCACACACCAATAACTGCATTTTGAAATTGAATTGTGCTCTCACAGTAAATTCAATTCCTCTGGGGCACCGAATTCATGTATTGCTGAATCTAAATGAAATATATTCTGGGAATATATTCAAAAACTGTGTTTATCATCATCATCCACAGCCTGACTTCACCCACTGCTGGTTATAGACCTACCTAAGTGTTTATACTTGATTGAAATTTTCCGGCAGAAAATATTTTCTCATGCATTTTAAATATTACTACACCGACTTAACTTTGATGTCGAAAGAGGAATGTTCATTGCATTTTATGTAAAGCAGAATCTTTTGCGTAATAATTCCTCTACGTTGATATGAAGTCTAAATAATTGACTTTTAAAATCCCTTGTAGGTAAGGAGATTTGGAATGTGTCTAGTCAAAGGAACGTCCATTATTGCTAGTTGAGGGCAAGTTAGAATAAAAAGAGATCTACAAAAATAAAACTGATTTATTTTCCTTATGTCATAGTTAGGGAGGCGAGGTAGCTAAATGGCGTAATTCAACGGCGCCGTCGAGACCTATCAAAATCGAAAGATAAAATAATTTCGAAAAAAAAAGCTCGTATAGTAAAAACCATTTTAGCGGTGGGTTTGGCGTGTACGGTTTTTCAAAAATGTTAAAAAAAACAGTTACTTGGGCATTCTCGAGCGCGTCAGATATTCATACTACGTATGCCCCAAGTGCCTCTGATAACAACGGTATACTAATCTGCCGGTTTGCGTGGTGGGGGTAGGCACATAAAGTAGTCAAAAATGCAAAAAAAAAAGTTTACTCGTGCGCGTCAGATTTTCGGAAGGGGTGTTAAGTAGGCCCCAAGGAAGCTACCTTTAAAAAAACTGACGATTTCGGCGTGACGATAAGTTACGATGAATTTTTGAAAATGCAAAAAAAAAAAGTTTTTTTGAAATACTCGAGCGCGTCAGATTTTCATAGGGGAGGTTTATCTCGGTATACTGAAAGCATATTTTCTTAATCTGACAAAAATGTTGGTGGGTTCTCTTAATCTGACCGAAAAAGGTTTTTTGGTTTCTTTTTTTTCCTTTCTTTCTCCTTGATAAAACGGGGAATTTAAGAATGACAATAAAGTGATAGATACAACCAACGTAAATGTAGATCTACCGCTTCTTTCCCCACCATCAAGGAAAAATACTGGTAGGACGGCATATTTCCGCGAAGCGCTCAGCCTGTATTACATGTGTATGGCAAATTCCTCTTTTTTGCTTCAATTATTCACTTCGTTTTGCTTACGATACGTCCAAAAAACAATTTGAGGTATTGAATAATATACATACATGAAACTGTACATGTTAATAATACTTTTGTATACAGATACGCGGTACTTTTTCCGAGTCCACGAAAATTGTCGAGAAGCTTTAGAAAAAAAAAATTTGCGATATAATAAAAGTCACATACTTTAATCATCGTTATTTCATATCAATTTTTTTCAACACCCTCAGTTTTCGAAATATACTCAAAAAACCGGGAGTTTGAGTTTTTATGATGCTTTAAGTTAAAAAGTTTTAACTTTGGACAAAAATGTAAAAAGACCTTTTTTGTGTAAAATAAAATTACCGTTTTTGTTTATTCAAACTTTTTTTTTGTAAAATGTATCGTTCGCGACTTATATGCCGCAACGCGTTTTTCGGAAGACGAAATGGCTCCTCCACACTTCCGGTCATGCGGAAACCGGCAGATTTTGTATTTTTAGTAAGTTTTAGATTATATTCTTCAAAATAAAAACATTAAAAATCGCGCTCGAGAATGCCGGATTAACGTTTTTTTTTTACAAGTTCGCGACCCTATAACTCGGCGGCGTCAAGGACTTATCGTCAGATTAGTTAAATTTAGTCTTAAAACACTAAAATCAACCCCCAATATCTTAATCTGACGCGCTCCAGTATTTCAGACTATCGATTTTTTTTTACTAATCTGATCGTCTATCCTAGGTGCGCGTCACTACATATAGAGCTAAATACTTTACAAGGTTGTTCTATTAGGTCTAAGGTATCTCTCATATCTTAAACTGCCACGCTCGAGTATTACCGAAAATTCCCCTATTCGCCTCCCACTGATAGTTAATCAGTGTAGTGTCTATTTAATGTTATAAAGTGGTTCTCTGAGCACATGTTCGACTTCTTTGCGATGGAGTGTAGACGCTCCTACGGCTGGTGTTGCTGCTTCAGATCTCCCGGAATACACCAACTGAAATTCAAAATCTGTTACTTTTCAATCTCACTGCTAAGCAAAGCAATCATTTTATACCTTTTCTATACAATTTATTTGAAAATTCTTGGGCGTGCCTCTGACTATCTCCAGTCAGAAGCATGTCCAAATATTGTCGTTATTTTAATTTAGCAGTCGGTTTATTTACCTTTCTTCCAATTAAATTTTCAAATCTTGGTTTCATAAAGCTCCACGCTCCCATATTCTTGTGTTCTTCTTGACTCCATATGAATTCTGTAAAACGTAAATTTTATACAACAAGTCAAGGCATTTGTGTAGTTGTAACCATCGGATCTGGATGAAATTAGTCACATATACATAATACAGTCTGAAATAGCACAGAAATACTTTTTATCCCGGAATACTTTTTAGAGATAAAGGTACGTAGTACACCAGAAAGAAAAAGTGTAGGTACCCTGGATTAACTCTGGTGAATTGTTTACGTAGCCGAAAGACCGCGTTGACCGCGTTAATATCTCGGAGAGCAATAGCAACACATCTTACTTCTAGCATTAGGAAACTTCTCAAGCTCCACTTGCAGGCCTTGTATTGGGAAGGGTGCCAGACTTTCAACTCTGATGATAGCGACGTCTTCGATATTAGCCTTCACTCGCTCCTTATTCAGCTCGTAGTAATGTTTGCCGCTTACTAATATTACCCTCTTCACTTTCAGAGGATTGGCTATGTTGTCACCTGAAAGAAAGTTTTGATTGCTCGTTTAAGATGTAATATTTTCATAATGAGAAGTTTAGTTTGCTCGAGTACAATTTAATGACAAAGCCCTCTGGTTTACTATTTCAAAACAATTCCTTCTACAATCAATAAACTATCTTCTTAATATAGCAGTAAAGCATATTTTTGTACGGCAATATTTTTTAATAATTGTCTCCAGTTCGTTCTCTCTGGACTATAAGGAATGTATCTAATTGAAATAATCTAAGAAAAAATAAGGTAGAAAATTATAGACCTATATCAAAACTGTGCTTATTTGCAAAGGTCCTAGAAAAAATTGTTTACTCCCAACTTTATCCTGCAATTAAGCATAGCGTTTCCTTGGATCAACATGGATTTCTCAGAGGTAGGTCCACTACTTCTAATCTTTTGCTTTGTGCCGAGTCTCTCTCGAGATACATGTCGGAATCCTCCCAGGTTGACATTATCTATACTGATTTTTCTAAATGCTTTGATCGTATTGATCACTTAGTCTTGCTAGATAAGCTTCAGAGAATAGGTATAAGAGGGAATTTATTCAGGTGGTTCACGTCATACGTCCGCAACCGTTGTCAAACAGTAGTTCTGGGTGGCTACTCTTCATTGCCTAGAGATATCCCTTCAGGCGTACCCCAAGGGTCTTTACTGGGGCCACTTCTTTTTACGATTATGATAAATGATATCTCTTCCTGTTTCTTAAACTCGAAGATACTTTTATATGCCGATGACATGAAAATTTTACGTAATATTAATAAAATACATGATGCCCTTTCCCTTCAGGAGGACCTTACTAGATTTGAGAATTATTGTGTTGTAAATAAATTAGACTTAAACGTATCAAAATGTTATGTATGTACCTATACTCGTAAACCTACTAAAATATTATTTAATTATGCCCTTCACAACGCTCCACTAGCACGAGTGGATACTATTAGAGACTTAGGTGTAACTTTTGATTCTAAATTGTTATTTGACAATCACATAGATAGTATAGTCAAAAAGGCTTCTCGCGCGCTTGGTTTTGTTTTAAGAATGTCGTCGGAATTTACTAATATCAAAACTTTTAAAATATTGTACTGTGCTTATGTACGCAGCCACCTTGAATACGCTTCCCAGGTGTGGAATCCTCAATACGATACGTATTCTACGCGAATAGAAGCAATACAAAAGAGGTTTCTACGCTACCTTCAATTTAGAGCGGGAATATTCTTGCCTGACTACGACACAAGGTGTCGTAAATTTCACTTTCTTCCGTTATGCAAACGCAGAGAAATGGCTGATCTATCTTACCTAATTAGTATAGCAAACGGCACTGTCGATTGCCCCGAACTTCTTGAGCTGTTAGGACTACGCGCAAGCTTAGTTGCACTGAGGAAACCTAATACACTCTATGTTCCTGTCGTCAGGACAAATTATAGGCAGAATGCATTTGTCTATAGAGCTTCTAGCTCTTTTAATGAATTAGTTAAGGCAAACTGTGACGTAGATTTATTTAACACCAGCACAAGTAAGCTGAAACGCTTGCTTAATGACATTTTCTTTGACGTTTAGATTAAGCACTCAAAAGCAATATTCTTAGTGTGTATGTATTAGATGCTTTGCTGTATTTATTTTTAGGTAAAAATTTTCGTTTTATACATTTTAGAGTAACTTTTGGTTCATGTCGTCACCTGTTCGTTTCATTCTTTATATAGTTCGTTAATATCTATCCGCGGAAACTTGTAATTGGCCTTCCTTATAATATGTAGCCTCCTGCTGCATACTATTTATAATTTATATTCTATTGTTTATACCTAGCTGTTAGTTTTCCCAAAATTTGTAAAATAAAATAAATAAAATAAATATTACGATGGCAAGAACTTTGTATAATAATAAGTAGCGAAAGAAATTAAAAACAAAACAGCATCACTTAAACTTCTCATCTGATTTTGATCAACCGTTTATTTGCCGACTTCATGATCAACGCATTTTTAGGTCTTCATAGTCTTACCTAAGTCTTTGAGATCTTGTCGCTATTCGATTGGTTCTTAAAAGTAAAGTTTAGCGTTCCTACATAAAGTAGAATGGGCTATAAGACTGTAAATGGTTCGATGAACTCACCGATAACAGTCTTGAAATGGGTTCCTGGTGCGAAATCTGATATTGATGAAATAGCATCGGGTAATCGGAGGAGGATTTTTGGAGCTACTATGACTAGAGGCTTCCTGTAATTTCTCGCAACCTGAAATAAATATGAGATAATGATGTCAAAGACTCCTCTTTTCAGATAGACTATTAATAGTTCTAATCTTTAATTCAAAGGTTGAATCCTGGCCAGTAGGTGGATTTTTTTTCAGCTTTACAGTGAAGAAAAACATCGGGAGGAAACCTGCAGCTTAAGCAGTTCCAGTCGACTGTGGAAATGGCTGATTAAACTGAGAGGATATATAAGGTCCTGGACAAGTTTTATTCTATCTCAAACAACAGGCATGGTCTCATTATACAAGGTTGCCTCCTGACCCTGGTACAAATCATCTCGTAAAACAAGGCCTAAGTTTATGTATTGTCATTATAGGCATGTACAAAACGTTAAAAACAGACATCAAGGAAACCCGGCCTCATAAAAATGTCTCATTAGATACGTGAACGTTATACGTAGCATCTACAGTTGAAACTTGCTTTGTCAATGTTGACTTTCGGTCTACGAACTACGCAGATTCATAACGAGTTGTTTATTTTCGTAGACGGTCTACGTAAACTTAACATACAAAACTTTTTAGAATATTCAGTATTGTTCACGAAGGTTGTCTACGGTTTTCCGAAAATATTATTCTTGCCCCTCTCCAATCGAGGACTCAAAGGAAAACAAAGGTTACCTGGCGCCTCAACAAGTGGAAGTACTGCGCGGGCGTGGTAGGATTAGCCACGTGTAGACACACCGCCTCTGAATCAGGGCTGGTCTCCGAGCTGTCCGTGAGCTGCAGGAACCGCTCCATCCGACAGGAGGAGTGCTCGGACGCCGCGCCGTCGTACCCGTGTGGTAGGTGCATAACTAGACCATTGCTGCGCATCCATTTTGCTGTAAAATATACCTTTGCCTGAAAATTTTTACTTACAACTACTGAAGTTATAAGGGTGCAATTCAAAAGAACGAAACGACGAAGCTTTGATAAATGGGAGGTAGCGGGTGGTAGTGCCTCGCTTCTATTTATATTAATAAAAAGGCAATGATTGGCATAGCTATTAATATAACGACGCGATTTAAATACGCACTTCGCTAAAATGCGAAACCTCGCCCTATATCGCTCTATTCTCCCTATCTCTGTTTTGCTTCAGTCCCTGGCTACCCTACCAATGGAGAAAGCGATAAAGGCGCGCGTAGCATAATGACTTTTATACAAGGGACTCCCTTCATTGAAGCGATAAAAATGTCATCATCATGAATGCATCCAGAATTGTCCATTACCCCCTAAAAGAGAAATGAAGAGATTTGTATGGACTTACATTCTCCAGAAGCGATAAAGGCATCCACGATGATCTGCGCACCATTATAGAAGTCCCCGAACTGCGCTTCCCAGAGGAACAGGTGGTCGGGACAGTCATACGCCATTCCGTACTCGAAGGCAAGCACTGCCTCCTCAGAGAGTATCGAGTTTGCTACCTGGTGGACCAAACACGTTGTTTTGATTAGATATAAGCAATTGTCATCTCTGAGTTGGAATGATCAGCAGGAAAGGGCCCTGTTAATTGGTGACATTTATTTTTCGGCTTGTTTCCTAATTCAAGATGATGTTTGAATAAGATCCCAGTGTAAATTATAATAAGTCAACGCACGTCTAATTGTCTCATCGACCAAAAGTGCACCAAAGGAGCCTAAGTATTTAGGTTTCTGCCTCAGAAATTTTGTGATCTTGTTTTTACGTTTACCTCCAAGAAACCCTTCTGCTGTTCGTGTATGCTGTTTAGCGGAATGTGTATGGCCTCTGTCTGCTGGTCTACCAGCATCGCGTGTCGGTGGGAGAACGTGCCGCGGCCGACATCCTCGCCGGACAGACGGACGTTTCGCCCTTCCATTAGTAGAGATCCTGTTCAAATCAAAAGACAGTTCAAGGTATAGTATCTAGTATATTTTATTTTATTTATTTTATTTTTAGCCTGCTTCGTCCCACTGCAGGGCAAAGGCCTCCCTCCCCTTTCTCCACACCTCTCGATCTTGAGCCAAACTGTGCCAGTCATCTGCATGATTGTCGAGATCGTCCCGCCATCTTCTCCGGGGTCTGCCGCGACGCCGCCTGATATTAGGGGCCCAATCTGTTGCTATTTTAGCCCAAAGTTTGTCCGGCATCCGAGCCACATGTCCCGCCCAGTCCCATTTTAGTGTTGCAGCTTTGTGGATGACGTCTGCTATTTTTGTTTTTGAGCGTAGTATCGAGTTTTGTATGTGGTCTACGAGTCGGACTCCTAGGATACTACGCTCCATGGCTCGTTGGCAAACCTCGAGTTGGTATCTCTCTTGAGCTGTCAGGGACCAAGACTGTGCCCCGTACGTGAGGATCGGAAGAATGCACATGTCCATGAGTCTGCGTTTGAGGCAAAGTGGCAGTTCGCCTTTCATCAGATGTTTCATCGACCAGAAGCTCCTCCAAGCGTTTTCAATGCGGCGACCAACTTCGTTTTGTTGTCCTTGGAAGGAGACTATCTGGCCGAGATACACATACTCATGGACATATTCAATCTCCACGCTCCCCACGTACAATCGCCTCTTCGTCTTATTGGTCATACTCTATATATATCTATATATATCTAGTATATACTTACCAAATTAACTTTTAGGTTATTTTGAACGAGTGGTTTCATTGATGGGTTTGTTACATACATATACATAAAATCACGCCTCTTTCCCGAAGGGGTAGGCAGAGACCACGGATCTCCACTTGCTACGATCCTGACACACAACTTTCGCCTCATTCGCTCTCATTACATTCTTTATACCTTGCCCTTCTCCAAAATGTCGCCAATTTGATCCAAGAGCAAAGGCCTTTCCATTCCAGCTGTCCCATACACACAAACCTCATACACTTGCTTTGACAAACGACTGTCATCCATCTTCTCTACATGCCCAAACCCAAACTTATTTTTTTCGAAAATCTTAAGACGAGCTCTTTACGGCGAAGGAAAATATCGTTAGGAAGCCTGCTATATAGTCAGCTTCACTAGCGTTGTCTTGTACCTTTGGTCGATTAAGCCGAGAGGATGTTTAGGTGCTGGGCAGTCAATAATGTCCATGCTTTACAACGTCGCGTTGATTGGCATAAGTTGCCTCTTGACGTTGTATAACACACCTATATCAAAGATGGCTAAATAAAAGTAAAAGATTAAACCTACTGCTGGTAAACATGATCTTACCGAAAGCAAGAGCTTCAGCAGTTGCCCAGTCAAGCTCCTTTTCAGCCGCCAACTTGTTTAGTCTGTTCTTGATGTGAGTCTTCGCCAAATGTGGGTGAACATTCTATAAATTAATTACATTACATAAGTAATAATAAGTACCTCTTTCCTCTAAGAGGTCATTGCTTCTAGTAGGTAGGTACTTCTTTCGCCTCATTCAGTCCCATTTATAAAGTATCCAAAATTGATAGTCATTACCACTTTACTCCACTAGGAGTAAGTAGTGAACGTCAAAGTTTAAAAAAAAAATCAAAGTATCACACGCTTTTTCCTTCGGTCTCTTTGGCGGTTTTTCTATAGTAGGTACCTAAGACCCCTCGCAGACTACAGACTTTCTATCGGCCGATAGTTGAGACGGAATATACTTCGGCTCGTAATGAGCATGGAGAAGTATAGGCCGTCTCAATTACCGGCCGATAGAAAGTCTGTAGTCTGCGAGGGGTCTAAATAAATGTATAGGTAGGTTGGTGTATTTTAATTCAGTATGTTTTCTAGGGTCACACTCATCAAAATCGAATTTCCGGGTTCTATTATTCTTTGGTTTATTCGAAAAGATTTCCAATATTTTTATTTAATTCTGATCTATAAATAAACGTCTTGGCACATCGTATTCGTATCTATAAATAATGTATTATGTTTGCGAAGCCCTCGTAAGAAAATATCGCGTATGTGAATCACTTCGCCTGGAATAACGCAAAATGTAGTTTTATGCCTGTTCTTGTTGTTTTTATGAAGCCTTTATTTTAAATAACCAAAAGAACATCAGTCTTTGATAAGGTACTAATAATAAAATTGATTATTTTTTTAGCGTTGACCGGCACGGCATTGAACGTGTTAAAAATAGACTAGAGTCCGGAAGGAACTTAGGTGTAAGTAGTTATTTATTCAAATGAAACCCCAATTCTTGTGACGGAGTTTTTAGGCCGTTTCAAGGCCTCATCATGGCTTAACGACTCAATAGCCGGGATGGAATTAAAATATATAAAAAAATTCGAATTAGACGTCAGTGGTTCCGTGGCCGAGCGGCTGAAAGCAGCTTTAGGAGCTTTAGGAGGATCGTCTGATCGTCGCGGGTTCGAATCCCTCGGAATCGAAAATTCTGATAAGTTTTTATTAACGGAATTAATACTTTTCTACGTGTTCAAATGTTCATTTCACAAAAAAAGTTTAAAACAATTTAAATATAAAGGAAAATAAACATCCAAAGGCTTTGAAATATTTTACGAAGGTGCACGGGAGAGGCACTAAAAATAAGCAAAGCTCAGGGACTAGAATTTATTATCTGGTAGACAACACCTAATGGGTCTCTTAGACCCCAAGAAATAAAGTAATCGAGGTGGTTGGAAATGCTTTTTAAGTGGCCCTTGGGTACTGTATAGGTACAGAAGAGATAATAGACCTATTAATGTCTGCCCGCCACTTTGTCCTTGTGGATTTCGTTCAAATTGCTTAAATAACGTTTACTTAGTAAGAAATGATGATGTTCTGGTCGTGCCACTATTTTTTTTCGAAATAGTGAGCTGTAAAGCGCAATACCCACTGAGCCCGCCGGGCCGGCGACATATGTCGGCAACATTTTGTCGGCGACATTGTTGGCGGCTTCACTTATTTCAAGTCGGAAAATTTGGTCGGCGGCATGATTCTTTTCATACAGGCCGCCGGGTTGTGTCGCCGGGCTTTGTCGGCGGCCCGGCGGGCTCAGTGTGTATTGCGCTTAATGACAGCGCCTCAAAGTTGCACTTGATATTGGGTTTTCGAACATTTTAGGTATTACGACAGGCTTCCTCGTGGTGTTGTCCTTCACCGTTTGATATTACTAAGTCACAGAATTGAGAGGTTTAGACCCCTCGCAGACTACAGACTTTCTATCGGCCGATAGTTGAGACGGAATATTTCGGCTCGTAGTGAGTATGGAGAAGTATAGTCTCAACTATCGGCCGATAGAAAGTCTGTAGTCTGCGAGGGGTTTTAGTGTACATTTTTGGACTACCGACAGCATTACTTACGAATTCATTCGGTGTCCTCACGGAAGCTTGGCCGATCATCTTCAGGAGGCCAGGGTCTACTCCCGTATCCCAGGTCTCTACGGCATTTGGAGCTGCGGTCATATTCGCCCATTGCTCTTGGTAATACGTTACCTAAGAAAAGCTAATTATTATAAATTCTCGTTACGTTGGTAGATATGAAGTACTAAATAATATCTTCAGGTACAGATAATAATCCAATTCATTTGAAAAATCTGGCTCAAGTAAAACTATACGAGACAAGGGAATTACCTGCTCATGTAAAAATTCGTCGATGTAATATAGGTGTACCTACGTTCTTCCTTTAGTCCGGTGTTGTGGAGTCAGGAACAAAGGTGGGATAAATATCATTTTAGTACTTTCAGTAGTCTAGAAGCTCTGGCAGGAGTGTTTCTGTGCCCCGTAAAAATATCAGTAGGTTGATACATTAGGTAATATCAATGTCTATCGATCTCTCTCTCTCTCTTTTCCCGACTATTCATCCCACATGTTGGTGGGGTCAGCCTTCCTAACACTCTTCCTCCACTTCGCCCTATCCATGACGTCATCATGGGAATATAGAAATATCAATGTCTATCGATAAATCAATAAAATTAAACAAGCAAGCGTACGTACCGTCTTAATGTAATACCAAAAGTTTTAGGATTTATACTTATTTAACTTTGATCAAAGTTCTTGAGATACTGAAGTACTTTAATTAATAACGTAATCAGAATTATTTAAAAAATAAAAGAGAAGTTTCAAATTGGGATGTAGAGAGCTGGAAATTAATTTTAAAATCAGAGCTATTAGGTAAGTTTTACAAAGGACAATAGCGATGTTCAATATTAATCAACATTGTTCTTAAATTGATGATTTCGAATAGGCTGTGGATAATAAAAATTTGTTGTTTGTTTTCTGCGAGGGAAGATTTCCACAAGCAAGAAAATGTCCGACAGACGCGTTTGCAAGTGTGAACTCCGTAGCTCCGTAGCACGACAATTTCGTGGCAGAATCTGCATCTGTCGGACATTTATTGCGGAAGTTTTCTTGCTTGTATAAATACGGCTGTGCCAGCTAGAACTTCTCCTAAGCATACAGTGCTACAAACTTATCAGAAAGGGGCCAAGCGGCGAACAGACCAGCAGCGCCTCTCTCACCGGTAAGTTGTGGCACTGTAACTTGCACAAAATTGACCTTTGACATATGGGAGCTAGAGTGCACACAAGTTCCTCAATTAACTCACTTCAGGTTGGTATGTGGCAGCACTTTCATATTGTGACTGTAAGTATTTTGTGTACTCCGCATTGATGCTTTCTACGTCCTCCCTAGTTATCACACCTTCGGACATCAGTCTATCAGCGTACACGTCTGGAATGGACCTGGAATACGTGATGATATCTTTCAATAATTATTCTTAAGAAGTAATAGCATTAGAAAAAAGATAAATGGAGGGAATTGCACCGACAAGAGCAGACAGCTAAGCTCTTCATCGATTGAATACTTTTAGAACTCTTGAAAAGTCTTGCTCAATGAGGGGAGTCACGTAATCAGCCTGCGTGCCATTACTTGATCTGATATAAATCTGATCAAGGAATCAAGGGAGACCGCTTCATATTCAATAAAAATATCTGGCGTTTCTTCCACCTACATTCAATTTTGATTAAATTTTCAGGGTCAATTTCACAGGTGATTTTACTCGTAAAAATTTTCACACTATGAATATCAGCTAGCTAACAGGGTTTTTATTTTTAAATAGAAAAAGTGTAGTGTAAATATTGTACGGTGGTATGTACGAAAACCCCTTCGTTGTCAATTTTCTAAAGCTACCTTCAGCTCTAGCCTCTAGGGACAGGAGTAGGACAGCTTCAGTTTCTGCGGTTACTCGGACCTACAGTGTCATGTAATCTGTGCCTAAAAGCAATTGCAAAATTAGGGCTTCTCAAGACAAAGCGGTCGGCTGTAATTTAATTGAAATCATGGGGAATCCTGATAAGACGGGAGACGGACTAATGACATGAAAGAGATTAAATTGCACATAGATAAACATAATAAGTCCTCCTTAAGCATTTTCAAACAAAATTAATTACATTGTTTTGGACAAGAAAATATCTTTTGATACCTATCCTATAAAAACAAGAGAGTTTTCTTGCTTTGATTGATATTTTCTAGTCAGAGGCATGCCGAAATACATTATTATTTACGAGACATTAAATAAGACCCCTCGCAGACTACAGACTTTCTATCGGCCGATAGTTGAGACGGAATAGGTATACTTCGGCTCGTAATGATTATGGAGAAGTATATATAGCCCGTCTCAACTATCGGCCGATAGAAAGTCTGTAGTCTGCGAGGGGTCTAAGGATAAGTATCAATTCGTGGCGACTGGTCTTATATTGAACAAAATATTCATAAAGTTTTGTAGCACCAGGTATTTTCAAAATAAAGATTTACTCACTTCCTCCCATGTATAACTTTGTACAGCAGCGGGTTGGTGAAGGTGGGGTCATCGACCTCATTATGACCCCATCGTCTGAAGCAGTTGTAGTCTATGAACACGTCCTTACGGAATTCACGCTGGTACTCGAACGCTATGTTTGTCGCTTTCGCCACTAACTGTAAGGAAAAAACAAAAAATTGAGAAGGGAACACGTAAAAAGGTTTTTGAAAGCCTCGACTTTCATCTCTCCCTCCTCGTCTCCAAAGATCGTGGATTCGTATAACGAACACAGGTCGAGAATCAATGAATTCTTATTCATGCGTTTAAAACCCTTGAAGAAGTCTCAGATGGTATTCAGAAACCCATCTAAAGTCCTACACGATGTAGGTAAGTACAATAGATTCGCGCGACGCTACCTTCCCACAACATAGTACTTCGCGCTACACGACGGTAATAAAAGCAGAGTGTAGCAAATTCCGGGAAAACTCTACATTTCACGGAATTTGCTAACCTCCACTTTTTCACTTTTGTCGGAATAGTTGGAAATTTTAATATCCGAGCGTCACCTACCTTTAGTATTTAGGATACAGCCATACACAGTTGCGCTACTTTTTATTTGTTTTTAGGATTCCATAATCAAGAGGAAAAAACATTTTTTTTTTAAATTTTATAGTGTTAATCCACACTTTGTACTTCATTAAAATATGAAAAGTCTTATCAAAATTTTCGATTCTGACGGGATTCGAACCGGCGACGATCAGACGATCCTCCTAAGGCCAGAGTGCCTTCAACCGCTCGGCCACAGAACCACTGACGTCAGCTTTGATATTCTTGATAAGCTCATATTTATCGGTCGCGCGCGCGTACGAATCCCGTCAGAATCAAAAATTTTGAAAAGACTTTTCATTTCCCGATTTCATTGACAGCATGCTTACATGTGCGGTGCGATCAGAACTTCTATTCACACCGAGTTGGTCTTTTCCCACAAATTTTATGAAACATTCAAGATCAAATATGGATTTTTTAGATATGAATGTGAAAGGAGTGGATGCACTTTGGGGCCACCAGATGACGAATGATAGGAGTGAGTAGAGGAAAAGTATGTTTTACAACTCCACTTGGAATAAGGGTAAGAGAATGATGATTCAAATTCAAAGAAGTTTAACACTGAGTGTCACCAACACATGGCCATCACCTAGGCTCTCTCAGAAAGACATCGGTGACAGTGAACGTGTTACCTCTGGATGGTCCCCATTCACATGGATCACGGGAGCAGCTATAGCTTTAGCCAGGTCCGTCACGTAGCGGGAAGACCGCCCTCTATGTGCGGGGAGAGTGAAACCAACCTGAAAATAAGACCAGAATATAAATTGGTTTTCTATTTGGTTTACCTGGCTATTTGAGGTTGATATTGGAGTAAATAGGGTTAGATTTCAAGGACTTCAGGTTGGCCCAAGATAGAAGATTCTTCTGCCACTGTAGGTACAACCAGTGGTGGGTAGGTATAGGTACCTATATTATTTTTTTAATGTTCATGTATTGAATGAATGTTTTTTTTACAGTTCTCTATCATATTTTTAATTATGTCAAACCTCACAGACTTTCTTGAATTTTTATTAACTTAAAATGAACAGCATCGGCGTAAAACTAAATGAAACAGAAAAATAAACAACTAAATATTCCTGTCTCTCGGTTAACAAGGTAATCTGATTATTTGGTCGCCACCTCCATTTTGTAGCTGTCTGTTTATGTTTGTGTATCGAAACTTGAGGCAAACGGATGTTGAAGTAACTTGGATAGAAAAATATTTGATTTCTCTGGTGTCGGGATAAACCCTATCTAAAATTTTTAACCCAGATTGATTACCTAATGGCAATGAGGCGCAATGAGGCCTTACCAAACTTAACCTTATCTTAGATCGGAACTTTGACTCAAATGTTATTCGAAAATATTACCGATAGCTTCTGTCACTGATGCTGTTGATAGCATACTGAATCGCTATAGACACAGAACCAGCTTTTTAAACTTATTCCTTTTAAGCAAATATGGGCCATTTACATTGTTTACTAAACCAGCTTACTTGGTTATTGACGACGACATGCAATGACCCTCCGACGTTGAAGTGCGGTGCCTGGGACAGCATCAATGTTTCCTGGTTCACACCTTGCCCAGTAAAGGCTGCATCGCCGTGGATCTAGAATAGCACTAAAGTTAGTAAGTTCGTAGGAAGTGGCTCTGGTGGCCGAGTTTTAGACCGCTTAAAACCTCCTTCAAGGCTATAGATAGAATCACACTATTATTGTAGATGCGGAAGTTTGTTCTGTGTTCTTGATGAATGCTATTTTACCGAGAAAAAAGGATTAGGTACCTGGACATTAAGGAATTTGTCTCCCATCCTCGAACCTCTATCATCAGAGTAATCACCTTCCTTCATTTGCATCTGCTTCGATCTTGTCTTTCCCATTGACACTGGATTTGCTGCCTGAAACCATCTCACTTCATGATTCATAGTCACTACTAACAGACTCGGATGTTCTTACACTACGGAAAATGTATATAGGCCCAGATAATATAAAACATATACCTACCTAGGCATTTGTGAAGTTAGTCGTTTCGATATTCAGGAAGCGTCAACTGTGCATTGAAACTAATCCCTACATCCATTTGGCGAATTGATCCTCCAACTATGAACACTATTAATGGGATATTTACTATGATTCAATTTGTTAAGCCTCCTCGTAGACTGCAGACTTTCTATCGGCCGATAGTTGAGACGGAACATACTTCAGCTCGTAATGAGTATGGAGAAGTAATGAGTGTGGATGAAGTTCCGTCTCAACTATCGGCCGATAGAAAGTATGCAGTCCGCGAGGGCTCTAACCATGATAGTTTAAAAAGTTATATTCCTCCAACATTCATACGCTTACCTCCAAATGAGATGGATTGTTCAGCAAAGAGAACCTAACCGACTTATTGTTGACTCGAATATCAACAGACGCGCTGAGATGTGTAGAGATATCGCAAGCCGCGTTGGCCTCTTCAGGAAACTCTTGTTTTCCGCTAAATTTGTGGAAGATCTTCACAGGAGGACATTGAAGAAGGCCACTGAGGATGTTCAACTTGCCTCTATGTGCCATAGCTAGGAGAACTTGTTGTACTCCCTCTGTAAAAAACGGGGGTTGCTTAAACGATGGACCAAAAAAATTGTGGGATGGAGAAAAAGGAGTGCCGGCAGAAATGAAAACTTGAACGGTTCTAAACTTGGCAAATAACCCGGTGTCGGTCAGCAGTCACGTGACTCGACGTGACCTTTTCGAGGCGAATCCAAGATTTTTTTCTCATCTCAAAACTGCCAAACGCGCCTAAAGAAGTTTTCACTTCAAAAATTTAGACAGATTTTGTAAGCACTTTTTCATTTGAATCGTTTACCTCAAGGCGAGGGAGACATTTTCTTAAATAACCTTTAACTTTAAAACCATCTAGAAGGCAGCCTAATTAAATTCGGTAGGAATCAGTCAATGAATCATTGATTTGACATCATCATTCAGTATTATTTTCATGAATGAATAACACTTGTCCGATCAATTCGTGTGAAAAGCGACAAATTGCGATTTATATACGAGTACAATCAACGGAGCTGAAACAAAGCGATTGTACCCATTTGACAGAGGACTGGATATTTTCCATTATAACTCAACGTTTTGTCACGTCTCTCGTTTCGCCAATAGCTTACCTAAATTGTAATCTGATAATCAAACGGATTATTCGTTCAAAACCATTATAGATCAACCCAGTTTATACCTTTATTGAGTTAGAGGAGTGTTATCCTTGAGGGATGTATCGACTTTAAGACCCCTCGCAGACTGCAGACTTTCTATCAGCCGATAATTGAGACGGAACATACTTCGGCTCGTACTGAGTATGGAGAAGTAAGCCGAAGTATGTTCCATCTCAACTATCGGCCGATAGAAAGTCTGCAGTCTGCGAGGGGCCTAAATCTGAAGGACGTCAGTTCTGTTTCCTGCAGTGCATAAATTGATTTACAGAAATGTAGAGGCATTTATTAAGTAAAACCTAAGCTCTAAATAGTGAAGGAAAGTACCTTGGGAAAACCCTCAGCATAATTAGGTAGGTTACTTTATCAACGAACTACCTGCAAAGTTAGATTTAACTACTAAAAATAAACTACAGTAATGATACCTACCTAATGAAGACTAACTTAGATAATATTTAGGTATTATTATGTTGCGCCCCTGGAAGAGACTAGCCACCCACAACACAGGGAATCCTAGTGTGGGGGCTAGAACACTCGCAGCTTATTTACTACTTTTAAAATACCTACCTACCTAATGCACACTGTAAAATTACATAATTATTAAATACCTAATTATAAATTTACGAACTTGGATCATTTACTTTAGTAAATAAGTCTATTGTGTAAGTATGTATTTTCCCAAAAATAAATGATTTGATTTGATTTGATTTGATTTGAATCAGCTCCCACAGGTATAGACTATGTTCTTCGGTAGAGAAAGCTGAGAGAATGGCCATTGGTTTACGTATTGGTCGCGAAAGAACAGGAGTAAAATTACTTAGTTTTAAGACTGTTCTATGTGATCCTAGCGCGGCGGTCCTACTGAATAAATGCTTTTTGACTTTGACTTTAGATGCTGGGCAAGTTTATTCAATTTCAATAAATGGTAGGTAGGTACCTACTACCTACTACAGCGTCTCAGGGGTGAATCTTTTAGGTTATAGCAGTTGAGACAGAAATAATTTTAATAGTGTACCTTCCAGTTTGTGACCTCGCAAAAAGTTATTTATCTTCGATACAGGTACTAACGGTATTCACTGAAAGAATTTCACGTAAAATGACATTAAAAAGCGGGTGCCGCATTTTTAGAACCCATTGCTTACAATCGATTGCATGAAACATCCAACTGAATGGATGAAAAACTCATTGGATTTCGCGATTCGTTTGACGCGACACAACCACACGATAAATGTGGTGTGGCGGACATTTTCGGATATTGGACGATCGGACGATATCGTTTGTGTTTCTACGTTGTTTACGTTCAGTTACATGAATCGCAATTCATGTTAGTCATTTGCAAACCCACTGATGCCTGATTCACATCGATCTGATGATTATTGTTTTTATTCACTTTCTGCTTTTTTTAACCTGCTGTCCCAATGATGGTCATAGGTGTCTCCCATTACTTCCGAACGCATGCGATTACCAGCTTCATTCCACCAGAGTCAGATAACTCGAAATAAATATTGCCGCCCCCTTAGTACAGCGATTGTCTAGGTACCGGAGAATAGATTACACTCTAATGTTAGAGTGTAGTTCAAAGTAACTTTTATCCACACTCTACCCGTTTTATCTACACTCTAATGTCATTACTGTCATTTTTATCTATTCTCCGGTACTTAGACAAACGCTGTGCTAAGGGGGCCGGTCCAGCCCCCTGGCTGGACGCTTATCATCGTTCGGCCCCAAAGCAGAGCTTGTACGGTTATTACACGTGCGTTTTCTCAATTACCTGAAGTGGTCAATCCAAACAATGTAGAGAAGAATGTAAGCAGAGACTCCGCTCCTTCTCCACAGTACCTCTTCACGGTTGGATACTTGATGCTGAGGAACTTGTCCCATGCCTGGGAGTGTAGGAGTTCTTTAGCTATCTCCCTCCGACGCGTGTCAGTTACAGAGTCTGTCCCGCTCTCGATCCGCTGAGCAAACCATTCTCTTTCGACTTCCGTCTGGAATAAAGGTTTTTATATTGATTTGTAATGCCTTTTCAGCTGAATAGAGTAGCTACCTATATCTCGCGATCAATGTGCTAAGTAAAGGTAGAGTTGGTACACCATATTGTCATACTGGTGTAGCTAACAGGAATTTAAATCATGCCTTCGTGACATTCGTGATATTCAAAGTGATCCCAGTGGTCCTACTGAATAAATGCTTTTTGACTTTTGATATCATAATAAATATAATATTACGTTGCTAAAGTTATATTTAAAACATTAGTCTACATATTTATTGGAAGAAGATTTCGTTCTTTTATAGATTTCATTATTAGTTTAAAAATACAACTTATACCTAAATGAAACTGTTCATGTACCTCTAGATAGGAGAATTCATAAGATATAGGCCCGCAGTATATCCTCTCCAACTCCTCAATCATGTGCTTTGCTGGCTGTTTTCCACCATAACCGTACAGCAGCGCCAAATCTACTGGATCCTGTGATGATAATCCATACCTTGAAAGCTGGAGCTCTTTTACATTTCTGAAAGAGATATTTTTTGATCTTAGCTTTTGCAAAATGTGGGCATATCAAATATAAAGGACATGTTTCTAACTATCTCCTTCGACATCTTCTATTGATCATTTTTATGTATCTAGACTCGAAACAGAAACTGTCGTGAACATGACCATGTTTGGCGCGATCTTATTGGCAGGGGACCTAGATCAATTTTATTGAGCTATGTATTGATCGTTTGCAACGATCGTTAAATGGTCAAGTTTCAAGTCAAGTTCTAGGGTAAGTTGTAAATTATCATCATCATTCCTCTGTCCATATTCCATACTAAGTGTGGCTTAACAATCATTGCATATTTTTTTATGGCCCAACATGTAATTTATTTTGGTAGACTACCAATTGTTTAGAAAAAAAGTTTATACTGTACTTTCCTTAATATCATGAAATTCTTTATTTTATTTACTTACTTATTTTCATTTCTATAATCCACATTGTCAATGGTAGCTTTCAAATGACCGTGGGTTCTGTATGCGTTGACTAGCTGCTGCGCCCGGCAGTTCTCAATCCTTCTTGAAATTACATCTCTTGGCAGGTCTATAAAATAAATCATAATATCAATGAAGAAGAACAGTATAGTTTCTCTCTATATTATCTCTTATATGTTCCTAGTGGTATTTGATGGTTATTTGGATTTTAAGATTGAAAGCTGAAGTACCTACAGGTACAGTCACGGACAATAAAATGTGTACACGCCGAATTTTCAAAAAAATGTGTACGCGATAAATTTCCAAAAATATGTACGCGACAAATTTTCATACATATGTGTACATTTTTGAAAACGTTGTAAAATCTAAACCGCTGATTTTCAATTGTCATGCCTGTCTTAGTGCATAGGGATGAACTACGATGGTAGTTTTGAAACATTCATCCCGTAAGGGGTGAAAAGTGCTAAAAACATTAGTATGAAAAACGTATAAACGTATTCCTTGTAATTACAAAAATAAAACTTGCCATTATCTAATTTTCAATCAACCACTGCTGCAGTGGTGCACCAAGTTGTGCGCAAAGTTTTCTAAAAATGTACACATATTTATGAAAATTTGTCGCGTACACATTTTTTTGAAAAATTATCGCGTCTACATTTTTCTGAAAATTATGATGTGTATACACCTTATTGTCCGTGACTGTACTAGTACTTAGTTAATAGGTATTCTATTATTGTTATTAGGTAGGTACATAAACGGCAAATGTGTTTGGAACCTGTCATATTCCTTTAGCTGGCTTCAACAAAAGTGATTGAAAGAAATTACCCATAATATGATAACTAGCCTAGTAGGTATTTACCATGGACGACATACCGGTTTCATTCACACTCAGCGGTCGATGCCCGAACACTCCAACTCCAGAGTGATAACTCAATCGATTGTACACACACTGTTTCCATTTCATCACCTGTCCCGCTCCCACATTTCTAAAACCAAACATTTTGGCAGTCTACTGTTCCATATTCAAATAGTCAATTTACAGAGGTCTCGGCATCGGTTCTAAATTTAAAAAGTGCGCAAGAGCGTCCCGATTCGAGTCTTGCATCGTACTGGCATGTGAAAAAAGGACAGAAGATATCTGATAAATTCTATAGTTTATTGTCAGTTGTTTTTGTTATGACGTAATATTTGGTGATATTGATAAGGGCAGATAGTATTGTGTTGTTGCTAAACGAGCAAATTAAATAATGTCATGTAAATGCTGATTACCAACTGATTTTAAGTAGCGCATTCCGTAATATTATTGTTTTTGTTATCTGAAGACTATCATTTCGTTGCTTTATTGTGAACAGTATTTTGCTTTTCTGTCTGATTGCAATGACCTACTAATATAATAATATTTTATCTAATATTTTATCGACGACCTGTGTGGCGCAGTGGGTGAAAGCCCGCTTGGGACGCAGAAGGTTGCGGGTTCGATCCCCGCCGCGGGATAAATGTTTGTATGATCTATATTAACAGAATCCATCCATACTTACTACTATATACTATACTATAATATTATAAATGTGAAAGTAACTCTGTCTGTCTGTCTGTCTGTTTGTTACCTTTTCACGCCCAAACCGCTGAACCGATTAAGCTGAAATTTGGCATGGATAAAGAGTATACCCCAGGGATGGACATAGGCTACTTTTTTTTGTCAATTACCATAAGGGGGCGGGAAAATAAGGGTTGAAAGTTTGTATGGGGAAAAAAGTTAAGCAACCCTGGGCGCGGTCATAAAAAGGATGGGTGACCGCCGAAGCCACTTTTTGCACTCTAGATTTTTTTACTTTTTTTGTATTTTGCTTAATAAATTATTTTAAAATTAATGATAAACATGTAACATGTGTATACCCATCAATATATCCCAACTCCGAACTCCTCTACTTTGTTCCTAATAATGCGCAGACGAAGTTGCGCGGGTCAGCTAGTACCAAATAAATGCCTGCCTAATTCTTATCCTGTCCATCCAAAGGTTACCTGGAAGAGATCGCTTTTAGCGATAAGGTCGCCCATTGCTCCACTTATTATATAAGCTAAATCTATTTTATTTGTTGTTTTTTCTCATGGTGTGCAATAAAACAATATTCTATTATATTCTATTCTAAATGCTTTTTTAATTTGAAAGCTCAGGCTAACCTTTCTCCGAGCCTATAGATTACCAAACATGGTACCTATGTAGGTACCTACTATTACCCTAACAAGTAAAATGCATTATTTTCTAACACGAATCCATTACTGATAATGGGCTTGTTCTGTATTCAGAGTTTATTTGCAAATAAGTCGCATTCCTCGTGTTACATTATAACAAGCTTCCAATTTACGAAAATGATATTTTACTGTCCAATTTTTGGTACCACAAATCAATGACTTCATGATAAAAGAAAAGTCAACTCTACGATAACAACTAAGAGCTGAATTTCGTTTATCAAAGAGAGAAGTTGAGTAAGCTTGAAATGAACATGGAAACGTTTGTAACGAGAGTAAAGGACAAGATCCAATACTTTGAGGATAACAGCAGTTTGAGGAGGTTCGGTCACGTGATATCAACAGCGAAGACGCTTCTCTTCAAACGGTGAGATCATTTGGAACTCATACATCGTTTGTATCATGAATTCAATTATTTATTCAACAGAGATAATGGCCTGTCAAATACTCAGGAACAAACATAGGCGGATCCAGGGGGGGGGGGGGGGTTCACGGAGGCACGTGCCCCCCCCCCCCAGACGATACTTTTGTGTACCTACTAACTACGAAAAATTAATAAATTGTGAAATTTTTGTCAGTTTTTGTTTCTTGTGCCCCCCCCCCCCCAGAAAAAAATCCTGGATCCGCCCATGGGAACAAACAATCAATAGCAGTTCATGAAGTATTTAAGGAATTAAGAATTCTTATAAAAACACATAACAATTAACCCCTCACAGACTACAGACTTTCTATCGGCCATAGTTGAGACGGGCTATACTTCTTCATACTCATTACGAGCTGAAGTATATTCCGTCTCAACTATCGGCCGATAGAAAGTCTGTAGTCTGCGAGGGGTCTTATGCTTCATTATTCTTGCTGTTTCAGGCTTTTCTGGCTGCTGTTTCTGTCAGCATGCTGCGCAGGAGCCGGCGCGGTGCTCAAAGGCGCACTAAGTCTCTACGCTCAAGATGCAGTTTCCTACTCCGTGCAAACTGATTATTTGGAATGGGATACCCCTTTCCCTGCAGTCACGCTTTGTGAGATTTACAGCAATGAAACGGCCTTCAAGAAAACTCTTACAAAGTATGGGTTGCACCATTTGCGAGTACCTAAAGCATTGGCTGCTTCTCAAATTGGCTCCTTCCATGAACCTTAATTCTTAAATAAGAGGACTTGTAGTTCAAGGTATCTAAAAAATATTTGGTTAGTCCTTTTGTCAAATCGTAACAACTCGCTGGATCCCGCTGGACAGGGCCGCCTTTCCTTCTATTGCTCCCAGTCCAAAGTATGGTATAGGTATAAGTAGATCCATTCAGCATTTCTAAAAGCAGTTTAGTGTTTTTCATATTCCCAGAAAAAACATTTCACTGAATCTCGCAAACTTCGCCAAGGCCGTGATGTACTGGAACAGAAGTTGTAAGACCTGCCTCACCTGCAAGCTCAACAAGACCTGTACCAACGAGATCGTCCCTCTGGTGGAATCACTCAGGAAGAAATGTGAGGACATGCTGGCTGAATGCTGGTGGGATGACGAGGAGTTTCCATGCTGTGATAGGTAAAAATCTTAGATTATCGACTGCCGCCTTGTAAAATTATATCGATGATACCTTACTTCTTTTTGTCATGTCACTAATTTTTTCGAAACAGTGTGGGGAAATGATTTTAAGTATGGCACTAGGCAGGCCTGCACTGTAGAACACAACACGAATGAAAAACTGTGTTCCTTCTCTACGGTTTTCTGTAAATCAGATGGACTGCTCACTATGACTGCGAAATCCCAATATGCTCTACCTCTTACAAGATTTACCAAGGTTTAAAGTTGAGCGGGATTAAACGCCATTTACACAATACCAGTTGAGTCCGTTGAGTTTTAGAAAGCAAGAGGCAAGAATGGAATGCCAGAATCGTGTGGTGTAAATGACATTTAACAATTGTTTTAGATTCCTGCCAATAAAGACTCAGTACGGCACCTGCTTCAGCTTCAATTCTCGTCAGTCAGGTACTGAGGATATTGAGGTGGTGAATAGGCTGATAGGTCTACCTGTCTTGACGTTTACTTCTATAGAGTATATAGCGGTGAGTGGACTGAAGAGTCTTCTTCTTTTCATGTTACTTTTTATCAAAAAGTCGTAGGCTGGATCCCAATAATCAGTGCATTTTTAGATTTGAAAAATGTATAACTTTGCTTACTTTAAAACTTGGCTTAATGGTGCTATGTCCTATAATGATTTTGGGGAATTACAAATGCCTTTAAATGTTAGGTCAAGTTACATTCACCAGACGAGATCATCACAATGGCTTCAGAGAACAACTTGGGCACGTGTGGCGCTCTTGCAGTCGTCAGCGATTTTCAAGCTGTGCTGAGCGTAAGTTATCACGTGATCACAATTTGGCCACCTTTATATAACTTACTCGATAGGTACTGTGGTTGCGACGTGACAGAATCACGAACCAAAAAATCAATATAAAAGTTTGGATGGATGGAAGGATATTGGTTGCTCCTTCACGTTGAAACGGTTGAATGGATTTGGATGATATTTACTATGTGGGGGTAACTTTTTAATCCTGATCAGCTTTCACCTCATTCACTTTCTATAGGAATTCTTCTCTTCTTATTTTTACAGGCAGAGCAAGTTACAAGCGACGGTTCCGTTCGAAGTATAGCGCAGGGTAGCCGAGACTGCCTGTTCATGGACGAGCGACCAGCGTCACCTGACCCCTGGCCTTTCCCCCGTTACTCCCTCAGCGCGTGCCTGTGGTACTGCAACGCAAAGACGCAGGTCCAACTCTGCAACTGCACTCATCATTACATGCCGCGAGTTGGTAAGCTGACCTAGAAGAGGTATACACCACATTCTTATCGAGTGCTTACAAGCTAAATGAGCTTTTAGGCGCTCCAAACGCCTCGCCAGAAAACTTAGTATATTTGTTTACCAGTTTTCAATTTTAATGAGCTTCTTATGTCCCTAGGAGATGCGCCTATTTGTGATGTCCAAGGATTAACATGTCTTCACAGGAACATACGTAAGCGTGACATGATATCTATCATTCTACTACTTATCACACCCGAGTGAATTTAAAACTCTTTTTTGAACTGCTTCCAGATTCACTGGAGAGTGGGGAATGTGTCTGTCCTATGGACTGCGAAGAAATGACGTACAAAGTTGTCCATACGTCATGCACGTAAGGCAACATTTCACTTTATAATTTTTCATTAAACAAGTTATAAAAATAGTAAAGCGAGGCTCTGAGACCCTTTTACCAAACTGATTCGAAAGGTTTCGAAACAACGATCTCCAAAGTTTCGAGAAAACTAGTGACACAACTTCTAATATTCTCTCATATTAACCATATTATTATAATATCGTTACTCCGATCCAATCATTTGCGCTACGCATGTCCGCATGTCACCCTTTTCCAAGCGCGAAACGTTTTATCTTACAAGGATTTCATCCAATTTTCTGGAAGACAAATGCGCTCGTCAAATATCTTGGGCTAACGCAGAATCATGGTGATCAAACCAACCATGAAACGGTGGTAATTTTTTTAAATACACTAGAATCAGTGAGGCAAGCTAAGGATCGTTCAAACAATGTATAGATAGCTCTACTAATCCATGTCACTACCAGTCGGAAGCGTGCACAAAACACTGGCGGCGACCACGAAGCCCACAACTTATGTTATGTAATCAATCTTGTAAACTAACTTAGACTTTATAAACGTGATAAGGTTTGTTTCAGTCGCCTCGGGGATTCGGAATCGCAGGAACGCGCTACCCAGGGGCAAGTTCGGCTGGCACATCTACCTTCGTTGAGGGTACGACGTCATGCCATTCGGGACATGCTGGGGCTTGTTGGTAAAGGTTTTACTTTATTTTTTGGCTAACTTCACGAATGCCTAGATCCGTTGGGCGGACTGTACCAGTTTTGCTGTTTGTCAGTTTTGTTAAACGAAGTTACATAACATATTTCTGTTTCAGTGGACTTTGGAGGCGTGATTGGAGTCTTTTTCGGCGCGTCTCTACTCAGCTTCATCGAGATTATTTACATATTTTGCATACGAAAGAGCCTTTGAAATGCATGGAAAATAAACGTGTAATGGGCTCTCTACATATTCGCCGATGATAGATGAATGCCAACGGTCACGAATGTGTAGATGGCCTCATCGCCTGTATTCGCCTGTCATCTTTTATCCAAATAATAGTTCGGCGAATAGTTCGGCGAATGTGTAGAGTTGCCGTAAGGTTCAAGTTATGAAATCTACTTGTCTTGGTCCTCGACACTTATATCCTAAGAAAGGAAACTTCTCAATATTCTTAGTAATTTTTTTTCGTAGTTTTTTTTTGGAGGTGTATTAATGTTATTGGATAAGTGCTCTTTATCTATTGCTTTTGCTATTGTCCAAAGACAAAGTTCTCCTGGATCTCGGGTATTTCCAGTCCAAACATTACTTGTATAAAACTTCTTTGCTTCAGTCACTTTTTTATGTCATTGTGAATTTTTGACTTAAAGGTTTATAATTATATTCTCTTTGCTTTTGACGTACCCTTCAAACTGCAGCAAGCGCTGAGAAAAGGCTGAGGAAGTTTATTTTATTTATCATGATTTTTAAATTGCTTATAACTACGATCCTGTTTGTAGCTCTAGTAAAAGCTCAAAGTCGGCTGTGGGACGACGAATTGGCCAGTGATAAAGGTAGGAAACATTTTACTGACTTTTCTGACTTCTAAAGCGTACTGTACAGTGCCACCTATCTGAACCGGTGTGAGAGGCGCTAAAAACGCATTTGGTGTTGGCAGAAAAATCATTTTTGCAGTAAATGCGTTAGTTCCTCTTTTGGCCACCGATCCTGATAAGTTTTTGGTACTTTACATGCACTTTACGGATTACACTTTCCAAGGGTTGCGTGAACGCGCAGCAGTGGCGTAGCTACCGGAGGGCTAGGCGGTGCCGTGCACCGGGGCCCCCGAGCTCAAGGGGCCCTCGGACTCTTGAGTCAGAGCCCGAGAGCCCGGAAGGTTTTGTTCTTAGGAAACTATAGGTACCAAAGTGCATTTTGAAAGTAAAAACATCAATGCATTTTTTCATATTTGAAAAAACTACACAAACTAACTACAAAAGAAAAGTAGCTGCCCTCAATGTTGTAAAATTTTGACTTATAAAGATTAAACAAAACCTAAACCGTTCAGTTAGTTTGACGACTTCTGTGGCGCAGTGGGCGAAGGCCCGCCTGCGACGCAAAAGGTTGCGGGTTCGATCCCCGCGGCGGGACTGATGTTTGTATGATCTATAAATATTTGTTTTGGGTCTGGGGGTTTCTATGTATAATATGTATGTATTTACAAACAAAAAGTATATAAGTACCTAGTGTATCAGTCATCTTAGTACCCATAACACAAGCTCTGCTTACTTTGGGGCTAGCTGTGTGAAAAGTCCAGCATTATTTATTATTCTTATAGTTAGGCCCCCAGTTTTTTTTGCACTAGGGCCCTAGGCTACCTTGCTACGCCACTGACGCGTAGCCTGGAACGCGTAGTCTGCACAAGGCTTTAGAGATCTTCAAAGAATCTTAATTTCCTAGAGATTTTATATTGCACCCTTAAAGACGCGTTCTTTTGCACGTTTTTCTAGCAGTCCTAGGAAAATATATAGTTTTTCTCACATTGAACAGAATAAGCACAGCAGAATGAAAGGACTACAATGCAATAAAGATAAATATCTTTCGATTGATATTCCCAGCGATCAAGCTAGGTTTAAACGCTTTGCGATTTGCAATAAACTGGGTTTAATAACCGACAACTTGATTCGCAATTTAGTTGCGAGTTTCAATTTAGTATGGAGCACGTGCATGGCTCGTGTTAGACGGTTTAATTAAGGGTTTGAACGTGCTGTTGAACTCTCTATGGCGTAGCTTTTGCCTATTGTGGTTACCGGTGCTTAAACGAAAAATGTGAGCTTATCAAAAATTTTCGATTGGGACGTTTAGGGTTCCGTGGCCTAGGGGTAAGGCACTCCGGCTTTAGAAGGATCGTCTGATCATTGCGTGTTCGAATCCCGTCATAATTCCCGTCAATGTTTATAAGATTTTTGTTTCTTAATGTGGATTCGGTTCCTGGTTCGGTGCGCGGAACGTATTCCCACACCACGGTAGGTTGTACTTACTTTTATAAATAAAAAATCGCGGTATGAGCACAGAATACTTACAGATAGGGTTGAGCTGCCTTGGTAACTAATTTCACCCAGATTTGTTCACCCGTTACGCAAACTATAGGTAATTACTACGTGGTAGGTAATCAATCAATGTTGGTGCTGATCAGTTACCCACACTACGAGTATTTCGTTATATAAAACCGCGCCCTTATGGTAGTCCGTACCTAATCTTTAGCTTCTGAAACTAAGTGGAAGCATTCGGGTTACATAGAGATATCATAAACACAAAGCTAATCCTTGGATATTCAGCTATTTGGATCTGAAGACTATTGAAACCTAGTAACTCATGTAACGTTAATTTGGACTACTCTGATCTGATTTGAAAGATCTGAGAGAATGTCTACCGCGCCGCAATCGTGACCTCGTGACCTCGTTTTTTTACTCATTCGACCGTAAATTAGTTCAATATTATGTTAAAAAACTTTTAGGTACATCTATTTTAGACTAGCTTCTGCGCGCAGCTTCGCCTGCGTGGTACCAACATTTTGAATAGCCTCTAATGCTATTCCAGGTCACTATCTACGCCTATTCCAAGTTGCATCCAAATCGGTTCACTGGTTTAGGCGTGATTGATACACAAACATCAAAACAAACTCACAAACTTTCAGCTTTACTCTTAGAATGGGATTATAATAACTGTTACCTATAAGAAATTATAATTTTCTCTCTAAAATGAATAAAATTCTTTTCGACTAGAATGAATATATTCAAGTTTATCAACTCACTTATTATTATTGTATCAAAACCACTTTGTTTAAATCGAATCGGTATTTTATTCAAGTCGATTTTATTCAAGAAACGTTCTACCAATTTGAAAAGTTTCCCGATTCGAGTAAAAATATCAGTTTTTCTTCTAAATCTAAAGCGAGTTCTGATATGAAAAATGTTTTAGTATTTGTTGGGAGGAGGACGCTCTATTTTCTGATAGATAGAGAGAATCACTATCACTTGTTTGGCTTGTTGGTTGTATAACCATACTTTGTGATGGCTTTATCGTGATAAATACTGGAAACATATCTTCAAGGGAATCTGTATTGCATACAATTAAACCCTTTCGGTACAAAACGGTCTCAAGTTTAATTTGCGTTCACTGTCTTAACCACGAGTTTATAAAGTTAGTCGGTTATGTAACACTAAATCAGTCTAAGCTTGCTGGCACCAATGAGTAAAGTTTTCAGACTTGAGCGTCTCTAGAGAAAGACTTACAAACTTATCTCTCAACAGATTACGAGATACCCATTCGGAAGCGATGCAACACGACGTTCTGCTATGCTCCTTGCGAAGGCGCTGCTCCTCCCCCCATCTGCCCCGAGAACATGCCTGATTGTCCTTCGGGATGTGCCTGTTTCATGGACTGCTCCAAAAACGTCCAGACTTGCTTTATGACTGCTCACTGCACTGAGATCCGGCGCTTCTTCACTAAACGTCGGCATGCTAGATCTTTGAGTCAGAATCAGTCTTTGGTGATACCGGAACTACACCCTGAAACTCTTACAGATTTAAAGACATCTCCTTCCATCATTTCAAACCAGATCATGGCTCACATTGATATTATCGAGCAGAATTTACCGTCATCCATTGATTCTGATGACTCAGAGCATCCATCAACAATTGTGGCCCAGACTATGAGTCAAAGCACAGATGCCCTCGCATCCATTACCCCACAAGATTTAGTTGGACGCGTGGAACGAGATATACCATCGTCTCATGAGAGCCAGAACATAAGTACAAGTATTGTCTCTTCTACTCTCTTAGAAGCTCAGGGTATGAGTGAGAAGGAGAATGATGTCACATCTGCTACGGTTGGGCGTGTAGAAAGAGACCTTAAGAAGCCAAGGGCCAATCATGCAGAACATGATTCTGTTGGATCTGCACTACTTCTAACAGTAGGTACTCGCACCCTATGACGTTATCCCCGAAACTGAGAGTAATGATAACTTAGAAAAACCTCCTTTTCCATTTCAGGTACTCGTGAACGGGCTAGTTTTTTGGCAATTTCTTGCTGCAATGGTATAGCCGCCAATTTGCTGATTATATCTCGCAACACAGTGCCATAATTGCTTCAATATTGGTGTGTAGCCTTTAGCAACTACCAAACTAGACTGTTGGTGAATTTGAGAACAGATAGTGAAGACGAAATTGCAGTTTAAAGCTAATGTAGCCAGAAAGCTAGTTTATGAGGTCATATTTTATCCTCTTTGGTATTTTTTGCAGATTTATTCAATTGTTGTACATGAGTTTAATGCCTCTTGAATTCTTGTTGCTTGTGTAGTAGGTAGGTATCATAGCTGGGCATTAACTCGTTAATCCGTTAATCGTTAATTAACGAAGTTAACATTTTGATTAACAGATTAACTTTTAACTTAACTTTTAAAAATGTTAACGGACACATTAACTTCCGTTAATATGCAGAAGTCCGTTAATCGTTAATCCAATGCCTACTATTTACCGCACGGCACCGCGGCGCGGCTTGAAAAACAGGTTCAGACAAGTATGAAATGAATGACAAGTGCCGGGCGGCGCGCGGCAGCGCGTGAAACAAAAACAAAACTAGATATAATTGGCCGGCGCGTGCGAGTGAGAAAACTGCGAATAATTTTTTTTCGTTTGATCTTTTATTTTATGAATTATACATGTATTTTGTTTTATTCATAACCTGTTAACTTCCAGAACCTAAACCAATAAGTTTTTTAAGTTCACTAACGCAACGATATAAAAATGTAATTTTACACATATTAACGGATTAACGATTAACGTTAACTTGCGTTAATTCTTCCGAAATGTAACGCTTTAGCGTTTAACGAAGCTGACTTTTTTTGTAGCGGATTAACGATTAACGAAGTTAACTATTTGATTAACGGTGCCCAGCTTTGGTAGGTGTGTACTTTATTACAAAGTTTGAA
Organism: Epirrhoe alternata; assembly: GCA_963565295.1. Taxonomy (NCBI): domain Eukaryota; kingdom Metazoa; phylum Arthropoda; class Insecta; order Lepidoptera; family Geometridae; genus Epirrhoe; species Epirrhoe alternata. The sequence continues at coordinate 10,427,791 of OY751386.1, read as the reverse complement.
TAAAAAGAGACACAAAATAAACTCTATTGTGCCTTTAACACCCCGAAATTGAGGAGCTCGTTGGATTTAATCAATGTAATTATGCCAAGAGCCTTCCTAGTGATTTGCATTTTTATTGCGCCATCACAGCGTGGTCTCGCTCACTGAAAATAAATGTATCGCTAGAATAGCGTACACACATTTATTTGTACAAGCACATACTAAAGTATCCATTGATAGTATCAGTAAGTCTGGGGTGTAAAATAACACTAACACTATCAGTAGGCTTGTTGGCTTAGCGGGTAGTATTTCAGATTGTATTGAGGTCATGAGTTCCAATTTTCCTGGCTTACAAATTTATTTGAGCCCCGCGAAGTTTAAATACACTACCGCTCTGTATATCTTGGTGTCTCCTGTGACTTTTGCTTCACTATCGTACTACACATAGTAGGCAGAGACATTCCGTGTATTGTACGGCTACAATAGGCAATACAATTCGTAACGTCTATGACATAGAAATTGTGATATGTGACCGTGTATGTGACCTATTCCTACCTACGCAATCGTCGGATTCCAATCAGGTAAGTGCCTTTTGAGATTGAGCCTTGTTGTATTCCCAATACATTAGATCCTCATGTCGAGATTACATGCTCTCCACAATAATAGGATAGGATCCTCTTAGAGGCTGCTCATTTTCGCCAGTTCCACATATTAATCTATTCCTACTGGTAGAGAAAAACTTTTGTGTCTAAGAAATTGATATTTCTACTAAAAGGGTGATGGAAATAAATGTGGATGGATATGTGAGTAGAGGTAGACCTAAGAAAAGATGGATGGATTGTGGGAAAGAAGATATGGGTAAGAAAGGAGTGGATATGGAGATGACGAGTGATAGAGGAGAGTGGAGAAGAGAACATGTTGTGCCGACCCTGCATAAGCGGGATAAGGGCAGGCCAATGATGAAATTGATATTTCTACTGACGACATCATGATTACACACAATAGTTAGGGAGGCGAGGTAGCTAAATGGCGTAATTCAACGGCGCCGTCGAGACCTATCAAAATCTAAAGATAAAATAATTTCGAAAAAAAAAGCTCTTATAGTAAAAACCATTTTAGCGGTGGGTTTGGCGTGTACGGTTTTTCAAAAATGTTAAAAAAAACAGTTACTTGGGCATTCTCGAGCGCGTCAGATATTCATACTACGTATGCCCCAAGTGCCTCTGATAACAACGGTATACTAATCTGCCGGTTTGCGTGGTGGGGGTAGGCATATAAAGTAGTCAAAAATGCAAAAAAAAAAAGTTTACTCGTGCGCGTCAGATTTTCGGAGGGAGTGTTAAGTAGGCCCCAAGGAAGCTACCTTTAAAAAAACTGACGATTTCGGCGTGACGATAAGTTACGATGAATTTTTGAAAATGCAAAAAAAAAAAGTTTTTTTGAAATACTCGAGCGCGTCAGATTGTCATAGGGGAGGTTTATCTCGGTATACTGAAAGCATATTTTCTTAATCTGACAAAAATGTTGGTGGGTTCTCTTAATCTGACCGAAAAAGGTTTTTTGGTTTCTTTTTTTTCCTTTCTTTCTCCTTGATAAAACGGGGAATTCATATCAATTTTTTTCAACACCCTCAGTTTTCGAGATATACTTAAAAAACCGGGAGTTTGAGTTTTGTATGATGCTTTCTTTGGACAAAAATGTAAAAAGACCTTTTTTGTGTAAAATAAAATTACCGTTTTTGTTTATTCAAACTTTTTTTTTGTAAAATGTATCGTTCGCGACTTATATGCCGCAACGCGTTTTTCGGAAGACGAAATAGCTCCTCCACACTTCCGGTCATGCGGAAACCGGCAGATTTTGTATTTTTAGTAAGTTTTAGATTATATTCTTCAAAATAAAAAAAATAAAAATCGCGCTCGAGAATGCCGGATTAACGTTTTTTTTTTACAAGTTCGCGACCCTATAACTCGGCGGCGTCAAGGACTTATCGTCAGATTAGTTAAATTTAGTCTTAAAACACTAAAATCAACCCCCAATATCTTAATCTGACGCGCTCCAGTATTTCAGACTATCGATTTTTTTTTACTAATCTGATCGTCTATCCTAGGTGCGCGTCACTACATATAGAGCTAAATACTTTACAAGGTTGTTCTATTAGGTCTAAGGTATCTCTCATATCTTAAACTGCCACGCTCGAGTATTACCGAAAATTCCCCTATTCGCCTCCCTAACTACAAGGATTGATTAAGATTTGCATTGGCCTAGTGGGATTTAGCTGCCTTCTGCAGAGGTTGCGACTTCGAATTCCTTTATTCTGGTAATAATCAATTCTTGATGATTCAGTTCTCCAATCTCTATGCAAATGAAACCACTTTGCATATCTTGCATTTATAACAAAAACCTAAATGATTATAAGCTGTAAGTTAAGCGGCCTTCGTTGCTCCAGTATTGAAATCCGAAATGTTCCTAAAACCAACGGCGAAACCAAAGCAGACCTTCTAAACCTTGTTAAGAGGGTAGGCAGCGCCCTTAATGTGGAACTACAATCGGTAGAAGTCCGTGATGTATATCGTATCAACACAAAAAAGGAAACAAACCAGCCCATTGTTGCGGATTTTTCTGGCGTCCTCGTGAAGGAAAAAATCATAGAGTCTGTCAAGACCTATAACAAGGTATACGCAAACAATAAATTCAACACTACCAACTTGAAACTCTCTGGTCCACCTAAACCAGTATTCATTTCTGAAAGTCTTGCTCCGCAGACAAAGAAACTCTTTTTCATGGCAAGAGAGTTTGCCAAAGAAAACGGGTTCAAGTTCTGCTGGGCCTCACGAGGCAGAATATACCTTAGACGGTCAGACGGAGCACCTCTAGTCAAGATTACTAATGAGAGCGATCTAGAGAGCCTTAAGAGTAAATGACTAAGTTTAGGTATTCGCCACTTACTGTCTAAAGCTAGCTTTACTTTAATCCTAGTTATTGTTAATAATAATGTATCTATCTTGCTAAAATATTTAATATTTATTACATATAATACCCAGAGAGTATATAATATTTATATTATTATAACTTTTTTACAGAATATACATAATCTAATTATGAAAATACCGCATAAAATCAACAAATCATTTCATATTATAGTCTATTATAAGTCTCTATCATACAATTTATCTACAAGGTATATCTATGGTTTCTTGTCTCTACCGACACAATACTGGAATATGTATCCCAAAATACAGTACTCGAGTACTTTTATACCAATTCATAATGGATGACAATTCCTATATTGTTTCGGAAGTAGACAACTCGCAGCAAATAGATTGCGTTCTCGTAAGTGACTCGAAAATATGCCCTGAACTTATAATCGCAAATGGTAATAACATGAACACACTCACAATTGTCTCACAAAATATACGCAGTATAAATGCAAACCTCGATATGTTCTTGACCTTTGTTTCCAGCCTGGATGTAGTAGTCGATATATTTGTTTTAAGTGAATGCTGGACTAGTTCTCTCAATCCTCCACCAAGTCTTGATGACTACAACATGTTCTGGACAAGGAATAAGTTGAATCAAAATGATGGTATAGTTATATACGTAAGACACGAGCTGGAGACATCAGTTTATGAACCTATCGTTGCCGACGGCAATTGTCTTGTGACAACTATATTGCCAGATTGTACATTAGTAAGTTCATACCGTCCACCTTGTTTTCAAAATGCTAGCAGTTATTTAGCATCCATAGACTCCATTTTATCAGGCATCCATACTAATACCATAATATTTACAGGAGATATTAACTTGAACACAATGCCTGATAATATAGCAGCATATACTCCAGAGTACCTTAATATTATGGCTATGCATGGATTGAGTCAAGGTATAAACATACCAACCAGAGTGGACTCATGTTTGGATCATTTCATGGTCAAAACAAGTTCTTCTTGGAGAACTATAGTTTTTGAACAACAGCTTACTGATCACTCTCCTATCCTTCTCCACATTTATAATTCTAAAGTTACCAAAAATCATATCACTCGCCACAAAACAGTTATCAATTACGAAGGTATCAAAGAATTATTGCTTAACGAATCATGGAGTGATCTTTATCAAACAGAGGATGCAAATATTGCTGCTAATCAATTCACGTCTAAAATTTTATCCATTATCAATCAAAACACAGAAACTAAGTCTTTTTCTAAGCGAAACCAGCCATTAAAACCATGGATAACTAAAAGTGTAGTAAAGTGTATAAGGAAAAGAGATAGATTACACAAGAAAGTTAAGAAATCACCCAACAACACTATTATCAGCGATAAATATACTAGATACAGAAACATATGCAATAAAATGATTAAAAGTTTAAAAAGAGACTATTATAAAAATAAATTACTTAAAAGTCAAAGAAATATTAAAGAGACATGGAAGATAATAAAAGAAGTTTGTAACTTTAGTCGACCAAAGATCCCATCTAGAGAGTTATTACAACAAAGTAACTGCCCGATTAAATCGTTAAACAAAGTTAACACGTTTTTTACAACTGTTGGTGAAACGCTTGCGAATCATACCTTACTTAATATGAACACAACTCAAAGTGAACTTGCCGAGCTTGCGAAAGCCCCAAATCCTCCAGTCAATTCTATGTCACTGATTCCCACAGATCCAGATGAAGTTAAAGGAATTATTCTTGGAATGAAAACCCATAGTGCACCGGGTTGGGACAAAATTACAGCGCTGCTACTTAAGCAATTTATAATGTTTCTTGTTGCTCCCATAACTTATATCTGTAACTTGAGTCTTGAAACGGGTACTTTTCCAGCATCTTTTAAAAAAGCCATAGTCTGCCCAATCTTTAAGTCAGGAGATAAAAGGGACTCCTCAAACTACCGACCCATCTCTCTACTGTCAGTATTATCCAAAGTTTTGGAAAAACTAGTCAAGAAGAGAGTAATGCGATATCTAGAGTCAAATAAGCTTCTTAGTCCCAACCAGTACGGCTTTAGAGAGGGAAAATCGACTGAGGATGCAGTTTTTAGCCTTAACATCGCTCATTACGTCATATCTTGATGGTGGAGACAAGTGCATAGGTGTCTTTCTGGATCTCCAGAAGGCCTTTGACACTGTCTCCATAGCTATCTTGCTCACTAGAATGGAAAACGTTGGAATCAGGGGTCTAGCTCTTGATTGGTTTAGGGGGTATTTGACTGGAAGGTCGCAGCAAGTTGGAGTCGAGGGGCACTTAAGTGATAACGCAACATGCACCTATGGTGTACCACAAGGCAGTACTCTAGGACCCGTGCTTTTCCTCATTTATATTAATGATCTATGTAGTACTGCTTTACCTGGTCTCGATCTCCTTATGTTTGCGGATGATACTGTGCTACTGCTGCATGAAAAAACTTGGCAAAAAACTGTATCACTTACAGAAAATTGTCTTTCGCTAGTAACTAAATGGCTGGAGAATAGTCTGCTAACATTAAATACCCAAAAAACTAAATACATGTGTTACAGTATAACAGCAGCAGGAGACCCGGGTAACAATGTATCAATTAAAATCCACACCTATCCATGTAATCGCATCGGCACACTAACAACCTGTTGTTGCTCCACTCTGTCCCGGGTTGACTCTATTAAGTACCTCGGGGTAGTGATTGATGATAAATTAGGGTGGCACTTACACATAACATCACTGACCTCGAGGATCAGAAAACTAATTTATGTCTTTAGAGCACTCAGAACGGTTGCTGAACACAAATTAGCCATACAAACATACAAGGCTCTCTGCGAGTGTATTGTGAGGTACTGCATCTGCGCTTGGGGTCGTGCGGCAAAATCTCACATTATAATCGCCGAGCGGGCGCAGCGCGCAGTCCTGAAAGTTCTATTATATCTGCCGTACAGGCACCCCACAACAGATGTTTATGAAAAAGCGAATGTTCTGAGTGTTCGAAAAATTTTCATTTATGAAAGCATACGACGGTACCATAAGAAAGTGGTTCCCTTACTACCAGATCGGAATAGAAGAGTAGACCGTTGTCCTGTCCCGAGAGTTTACACCAGCTTTGCACAGAAACAGTTTAATGTAGTGGTTCCTCATCTCTACAATGTATTCAACAGAATACACAATGTGAAGAAGAAAAGTAACCATGAAATTAAACATACCCTACTTGCTTGGTTACATCAATTTGATTATGATGGTACAGAAAAAATGCTTGCGGACTTTTGCAATTAGTAAAAGAAAAAAAAAAAAAAAATTTTTTTATTTTTTTGTTTATATTTTGTTTTACTTTTTGTTTTACTTTTTCTGATTTGGGTCATAGTAAATTCATAAATTCATTTTTTTCTCTAACAAATTTTTACTATTATGTACCACCTTAAGTATATTTTATGGGTACCTATATTATTATATATAATTACATATGTATTACGTGAGGGTATGTATGTATGTATTTATTTATTTATCAACATATGTAGGTTTATCGAATGTAAAAATAAATATATTACGTACTTATATGTATAGTTTATGAGTATATATTAATTTATTAGTTTTATATTACTTAGTGCTAGTAAGTAAAAAATAAACATATACCTAGAACTAGATATGCGTAATGTATGCGCTAGACATAATTAAATAAAGTGTTAGTACCAATAAGGGGAAGCCACTGGCTCCTGAAACACAGTTTTTAACTAGTTCGGGAGCCTATGGATTCAAAACAATATGTTACAAAAAATTATGTCAATAAATCACTTTTTACTTACTTTACTTACTTACTTTACTTACTGTAAGTACCTATCTATGATATACCTACACTCAGGGACTGATTTAGAAGAACGTATTAAATCATATTAGGTACCTACTTATTTCAATGCATGAATGAATGAATGAAAATTCTTTATTGCACACCAAACAAAAACAAAAGAAAAACTAGATAAAAATGTTCAATGTGTCTTTAAAGCGTTTTTATTATTTGTGAGCTATATGTATACTAATTATAGCACTACTAACTTGATTTAGACTTCTTTTTACGTGTGATTTTGTAGAATAACATTATCTAGAAGGCTTTTATTACAAATCTATTGCAATACATTAAAAAATTTCTAAAATTTTGTTACGTTCCTCTAAATCAGTCCCTGAATGTATCAATTATGGATCCTTAGCTGTGTAAGAAATCGTGTTTTAGGTAATACTTATTCCAGTAACCATAAATATCTACACTACACTACAATCCTCGAGAGAAAGATAAGCTGCATAATCCTATCCTGAAACGCGGAGGTGAACTTAGCCTGAACTAAGTCTAAACTCTGATATGCGAGGTCCAGTGAACCCGTTCGTTCTCGGCGCTATTGAATTATCTTACTGGGATAGAGTTATGCAAGAATAGCGCGTCTTGTCATTGTTGAATTTTAAGGACTTCAATGTTACTAAGGAATCAGTAAAATTCGATAATTTTACTGAATCTTTAAGCTAATTTTGTTTTTGATACGATTATCGAAAACAAAATTAGCTTATCAAAGATTTCAGGGGTCAGGGGTTCCGTGGCCGAGCGGTTGAAGGCACTCCGGCTTTAGGAAGATCGTCCGATCGTCGCGGGTTTGAATCCCGTCGGTATCGATAATTTTGATAAGACTTTTCATTTCTTAAAATACCCGGCTTACCATAGAACGTGACATAAAGTTATTCCGGAGTGTAAACTGTCAAAATGTATGGTTATTCTTGATTTATTCGGTGGAATAACTTTATGCCACGTTCTATGGTAAGCATTAACAATATTAAAATTACAAAAAATTATAGTATTGAATTGAATAGGTATCAACATTTAAGTTTTCTTTGGTTTTAATGACTGCTAGTAGGTTGTTGTATTTTTCAAACCAAGCATTCAACAAGCTCTTTCAATGCGAATTTCTCTAACGCTAAGGCCCTTACTAATAAACTTCACATAAAGTTATGTTATGCATAAACAAAAAAAAATTAAAGTTATTCATAAGTTATGCACGTTAACTTTATGTCAAGTTTATTAGTAAGGACCTTAATGTTTATTAATAACGTAGGTGAGTTATTTCATTGTTAATGGTGTTCGCAAAGTATTGAAAGATCAAATTGATCTGTTTCTTCCAACATTCTCAGAAATTGTTGAATAAATCACTTTGCTTTCAATGTAATCTAACAACACTTTATCATAATGAACGATTTATAGTCATAACAAATAAATTCATGTTTCAGTTAACACATTAATTTGTATGAAATGTTGAAAGCATTTATGTAAAACCATTCAACTCCTTGTGCTGAGTGGCAATGTCAATTAAGATGTCTGGAAAATTACGTTTTAAAACTAAAAAGAGAAACGACTTAACGTAGGATCTATGAAGAAATTTACAAACGAATATGAGGTGAGGTACCTATTTTTCGTGAGAAATTTAACCGTAATGAATTGATAACAGTATAAAATCAAGACTTTGCCTCAACAACAGTTTTTTAAGATACTTACCTCCTTTTTTTATTTCCGATTTTTAGACAAAAACATATTTTTTACAACCGTCATAAAACTCAAAATGGTCTAAACTCAAATGAAATTTTACACTGGTCATGGTAAGTACCTATGGTTCGGACGAGTTCGGCCACCAGGATCCCCTTACTTGATCCTCCAGAGGATCCCAGTGAACTCGTCGGTTCACCAGAATCCCCTTGCAATAAACCTGAGTTTAAAGATATGACATCTTTAAACATTCAACAACAACATCACACTGTTTTAAAAAAATATTTATTTAACAATTTCTAAGAAATTACCGCATTATGTCATCTATACTATAATATTATAAAGAGGAAAGATTTGTTTGTTTGTTTGAATAGGCTCCGAAACTACTGGACCGATATGAAAAATTCTTTTACCATTAGAACAGTATCCCTGATGAACTATACATAGGCTATATTTTTATCCCGGGAAAGTGATGTTTTCCCTAAGGAAGCGCGGGTAACACCGCGACGGAGAGCTAGTTGTTTGATAATTCCGATTGCGTTTCTTGTATAAACTTATCAATTGTTATTTGATCTTCCTTTCGTAGGTTCAGGTTAGGAGATCCTGGTGGCCGAACTCGTTCGGACGATGGTCGGACGACATAACAAACTTGCTCCTGTTCACATTATGTAAGCACTAGCTCTGTCGTGTTGTCATGAATTAATAATGCGAGTTAAACAAGACTACTGACTACCATACCTATTTGAACGTAACACTAGCGAACCACACGGCTTCTCTCGTTAGCCTGGCTTAACTAGCATACGCTCAAGCTATTATTTTTTACTTACTCATTACTAAATACAGGGTGTAAAAAGACGTCTACCGAAGCCGAAAGGGATAGGTACAGCATCCCAACACACAACCAAATCCGAAAGGATTTTCCGAAAAAATCATTATATTCGAAGAAAACCGCCTTTGAAGAGTACTGTTTGCGTATGTTCTGGACGCGTTTTTTGCCGTAGATTACTGGATTTTGAGTTTTAACTGTTTTTTTCTTTTATAAATGAAATTATTAGGTAGGAATGGTATTATTATGCTGTACTAGTAGGTATCTATTAAATAACCGAAAATAACATAAAATGACTTAGCTAGGTCAAAATATTTTTTTGCGTTGTTTTTCGCTTAATATGTTTAGAATCATGGTCTGATTGCAACCCCTCAGTTTTCGGTAGTTGTCTTTTTACACCCTGTATATTATTTCACGAATTTAGAGCTTATGTCCTATCAAAGCTTCTTGGCATAACCCATTGGTATATCCAGATTGGAAATATTTCAAAAATTATGGTCTTCCTTAGGTATATCGTTCCGTCTATGGTCTCTTACAATCAACAAAACATATAAAACAAAATCACCTATTTTTAATACTGAGATCTTAGCTCGCTTCGCTTGCTAGTATTTATAGCAGTATTCATTATGTTTTATGGTGAAAAAGGTTATTTAATAGGTACAGCCAGATGGTCCGAATCGGTTAATAAATAAGTTTTGGAAAGCAACTTCGCCAAGTAAAATAAATAATTTAAGTTCTCCGAGCAACACGAATACTAAATTTAAGGGTTCTTAACATCGCCATCTTGTACGAAAAGCTTTGCATAATCAACCAAAATAATACAAATTTAGACATAACTAGGGCTCTTAGGCGCAATGCACACTGAATTGGCAGCGACGCGACGAGACGTGTGGTGTTACAAGATATTATAACACCACACCTCGTTCGTTCTTGTAACATTGTTCATAAGGTTTATATTGTCTTTTTACGTCTCGTTGCGTCGCTGCCAATTCAGTGTGCATAGATCCTTAGAGTGATTTCAATAGAAGATTTACTAATAATTAAGTAACTTTAGTTTTAAAACAAAACATTCCCAAGGCACGGTAGGCGTTCTCCAAAATATATATGAAATTCAAAATCCTTTGACGATGTCTACGTGGTTAATCAGAGGCTGATACATACGTATTTACACTTGCCCAAAGCAGAAGTTACCATTTCATGCAACATGCTACAAATCTAAAAACTGATATTAGGCAGGTACTGATATTTTTAGGTACTATCTTTTTAGATTTGTATTTTCATTTGTATTTTTTTTCTATATTTCATACTTCTTATGAAATATCTCTTCTTATGAAATGGGTGGGGTGTCTAAGGCGGTGTCATGCGCAATACAAGAACCTCATCAAGTGAAGTTCTCTAGCCTCTGCACTGCAACTCCACTCTCACCTTCCCGCGGTAGACCCTGTTAGGCTGAGCAACTTTGCTGAAGATTGAGGTTAAAATCCCAGTGGGAAGCAAGGTCAGCGAACGGACGAGAGAAAGGGGGGGGGGGCACTAAGGCGCAATATGCGGCTTTTTGGTTTTGGAGCCATCAGGGGAGGATGGTTCCTTAGGATCGGTAGCGGAAGAGTCTTATTCATAAGACCAACGGTAGCGTCCACAGTCCTGGTCAGACGGACTACTCCTCACTCACCAAGACACCCTAGGCAAGTGGGTGAGTTAACAAGCCTAAACCCTTCATAATTATGGATACACAAAAGAAAAGAAGGCCCCGAGTTCTCAGCGGGTTCGCTACCCCAAACAATGGCAGCAATGGGGCTTCGAGCGAAACCACTGAATCACTAAGAATCACTGGGAGAAAGCTAGCTGCCCACTTACAAAGAACACTAAAATATCGACTATGACCTCAAAAGAACAGCTGGAGGCAAATGGATGGAGATTGCACAAGACCGAAGGAAGTGGCAAATTATGAAGGAGGCCTACACCCAAAGGGTCGAAAGTGGCTAAAAAGAAAAAGAAGAAGAAGAGATGAAATATATTTCATACTTCTTATGAAATATCAGTTAGAGATTTAAAGTAAATTTACACGATACGATTTTTTGTATGATTTGCTCCGCCTGGCGCGCCCATTGAACGTGCCGACGAGCGTCTCGCTAAGTATGTCTAATCGCATACGATGAGCGTTTACACGTGTATCGTATGGGTTGATCACATCGTGTAAATGTACCTTAACTCATAATAGCCTCACGCTTAAACCATTGGGCTTTATTTTGTTTCGTATCTACAAATGGTTACAACTAACTTCAACCACCCTTAATAGTTTTTCTTTGAGCCAGCTGTACGCTACGCACTATTTCTTTTAGTTACTTACCTAACTAGGTCACGAAGTTTGACAGCTTTTGGGACAACAGACCCTAGAGACAGATGGTAGTTTAGGTACCTTTTGGTCGTAAAGGATAGTGGTTGTGGAGTAGCTATAGTTGTGAGAGATCAGATTCATTATTTTTCTTCGCATTGAGAGAATAAGCCGAGCTGAAAGTTTGTTTGTTTAGATGTTTGTATGTTTGTGTTACAATCACGCCTAAACCAGTGAACCGATTTGGATGAAACTTGGTATAGGCGTAGATAGTGACCTAGAATAGCATTTAAAGCTATTCAAATGTTGGTACCATGCGGGTGAAGCCGCGCGCGGAAGCTAGTTATCTATTAGTTAGCATTCCATACGTGACAGTTTTTAATCACAAATATATCGGAAGTTGAGAATAAAAACGATAGATTAGAGCTTTTATATTAAAGTTTATTATTTACATAAATATTATAAATTTATATTAGAAACTTATCAAGAAATAGAGGCTAACTAGATTTACAAGGAACCTAAATAAATACAACATTCTTATGCATAAAGCGAATTAATGAAAAACAATTATACATCGTGTTTGCTTATTTAAACAATTATTACTCAAATACAATCTAAATATTTGCATAGTACAAAAAGGTTGGTCTATTGTTTTATTCTTAAAGTATCTGATAAAGTTTTATCAAGCATTTTAGACCTAAAAGGTTTTGTAAAAGTTTCTAACTGTATTCAAATGGAAGCTTTAAATAAACCATTTGTATAATTAACAAAAATATTTTCAGTATCTCATAGCATTATTCGTTTTATTGGAAGGCAGTTAAGCGTTTCGTAGTAGACATGGGCGGATCCAGGATTTTTTTTCTCGTCTGGGGGGGGGGGGACGTGCCCCCGTGCCCCCCCCCCTGGATCCGCCTATGGTAGTAGAGATAAACAAGGAATCTTCAAAATGATAGTTCCACCTTGTCCGTCCCTACAATATCAAAATTAAACTGCGATATTTTTATACACAAAGGGACCAAAGGGTTATGTCACTTAGCGAACACAAAATTTACACGATGCATTTTTTGGCTTGTTTTGCTAAGCCGATGCTATTTAGCGGCTGAGCGAGAGTCGCATTTAAAGACTACAAAAGCTCAATGCACATTGAATTGGCAGCGACGAGATGTAACAAGACATTATAAACCATATGAACAATGTAACAAGATATAGAAACGCTTGATAGAATACGACGCGCGACCGCGCGAGACTGCACGAGCCGGCACGAGATCTCTCATTCTATACCTTGTTACATTGTTCATAAGGTTTATATTGTCTTGTTACGTCTCGTGGCGTCGCGTTTCTGCCAATTAAATGTGCATTGAGCCTAACAGCCGACATAGAATACAGCCGATGACCAAAGACACGTAAAGTAGGTACGATACGATATCTCAAGGTAAATGATATTTCAAGGTGCAATATTTAAGGTGGGTGTACAAAATTTTGTTCTGCGACGCATCAAGTAGGCAGGAGTTCCTTCCCGGGAGGACTGCCGGGGTCTCCGTCCCCGCTGTTACCGCTGTGCATAGCTACGGATGTCAGCGGCACCTGTGGACAAAGTGACAAGGTTGACACATTTATAATTTAAAATTCGTATCGCACGATCAAGCTGCGCCGAACGCACCGTATTTTGATTCTATAGAAAAATGCTACGTCAGTGCGGCGCAGTCAGTGCCTTGCAAAAGCTATGTTACCTACTTGAAAACTTTGAAAACTCGACAGTTCCACTTTATGGTTCTATTCACATTAGAAACAGCGAATTGTCTGAACAAGAATAAATCAATTATCCTTTATTTCAAGTTTAAACAAACTTGTAACTAATTAAATTAAAGCCGCCAATTTGTTTAGGCAAGCCAAACCCCGGGCCGACGACTGTCCCTCATTTGTGTACCGTAACCGACTAGGCCAACTATCAACACATTCAAAGCGTGAATCGCCTACAATTTTGGTCAGAAATTTCGCAATTGAACATCATGGTAGATCTGGATCAAATCGAACTGTAAATAAATGATCACGACTGTACTTATTCTAAAGAAACGGAAGACATTATTTCAGATCAAGTCACTCAAGATCTTGTAAAAAAGTCTAAGAGTACGTCCATATGAATATTAGACACCGCCCTCATTACTACTTGACAGGTTGCCAGGTCACCAATCGTTTCTGATCACAATATCCTTGTGTGTGTGTCCAAATAACTAGCCAGTTATAAGGTTTATTGTTAAAAACAATTCAGGGTCTCCATACCATGTCATTTAGGTTCTTTATTGCCAAACTTAAAAAAAAAAAAACTAAACATAGCGTTTTTACCCACCCCTACAGGAAAAAGGCGTGATCAAGGAGAGAGTTGAGTTTGTCAGCCACATTCGCACGAACATGCGAACCATGTAGGTAGCAACTTTAGGAAGGTTGATCACAGAAAAGAAAGCTAGGGCCAAAAATGTGTTTTTTGACCTAATTCACGGTACCGGTCGCAAAACAACAGGAGTAGGTAGTTATATGGTGATTGGTGTTTGCATAAATTCCATATATTGGAATCCGTAATGTAATGATAATATTTTCTCTTTCAAACATCAATTGAAAAGGTTGGCGCATATCAGAAGCTCCAGTAAAAGTAAATCCTTATTTTATCGTAGAAATACAAGAGCGACCATTAAATGAGACATTTGGTAGCTTAACTTGACGCTGGGAGGCAGCCATCAACATGTCTAATGAGGGTTGAATCGCTTTAAGTGTCGTATTCGTATGCCGTACCCAATCAGAAACACTTCCAAGCAGTTCGAGACTCAATTCAAAGCTTCAATCGATTTTAACCTTTGGTGTATTCAATTTCATGCTTGGTAAAGCAATGTTTCTACATTTCGAAGTACCTACCTACTTACCTTATTATAACACAAATGTCAAATGTGAAGAATTCATCGCGTCAATTATTTTGTTTCCCGTTTTCGTTTTGGAGATTCGGAGAAGAAAACTTTTAAAGAATCGTTCAATCGCCTTGAATCGCAGAATGTTGCGGCGTAGCAAGGCGTAGCAGTTCAAAATATTCCGAACGCGCCTCATCTCAAAGTACCGGGTCCATCAGTGAATCGTAAAACTCCCAATATTGATTATTAAAATATTTCTTCGAGGTGTTCACGATCCAATGAGGTGTATAGGTAAATAAGTTTTTCTTCGATTTCATTTGTTTGTATTCGAACAATGATCTTCTATGGTGATCGTACAGTCCAGCCGAGGCGAACGCGGTGAACTATCAATTCAATAGACAAAATGCTGCTGACGTCAGAAGCGAGCCGCATTTTCTGACGTCATCATTATTTTTTGTATAGAAAAATGACTGCGGCGCGTACGGCGCGGATGAGTGTGCGATCAGGTTTATCGAAACATGTTAATTTCTCTGAGATTCGAAAGTACCACGAAGATAGCTTCTTTTACTAATTATGCATTTCGCTACCTTAGCTCTTCGATAACAATAGCGTAACACGTAGAGGCAGTAGAGGCACGCATAAGTTTTTAATTTTTACGGAAAGTCACCAGGACCAACACGTGCCGTTAGAAGTACAGAAGCACTCAGTTATTATTGCTACTACCGTCGCTATATGGTCTTCTTCTTCTTCCTGCCCTTTTGCCCTTTTTTGGGACTTTTTTGTTTCAAAAATCCTCTTCAGTCTGAGCTTGAAGGTCCAAAGGGAATTTTGACACTAAAATTCCCAAAATCCCCATTAAAGGGAATTTCTAAAGAGGATTTTGACACTAACCCACTTTTACAGAACTTGCCCCGAAAGCTTGCTCAATGTGAGATCAGCCCAATTTGTGTGTGATGTCATATTTATAAGTTCTCACCATAGACACTGCAGTGCAGATCTGCGCGTCTGACTGCCTCGGAGGGGGCGAGAGGGAGGCGTCGTACCGCAGATCCAGCTGCAGCATAAACACGGCTGCAGCTAGAGTCGTCACTGACATCGATAGCTGGGCACCGGCCACTCCTATACACGTTGAACTACCACACCTGAAGAACAAAGAAACAGTTCGTTAGCACCATATCTTGGTGGTGGAATAATAGTTCCTTCGAATCAATATGAAGAAAGGACTTTAGAGCGTCTCAAAGAAGCTTTTATCTTGCACTCGTAGATTTCATGACCATATATACACACATGCCTACTTTTTGGAAGACTTTGGTTAGCTACGTGCCTGCAGTGTCCAAAATGAGCATCATCTTACTTCCAGGGTCGTATTCGCGTTCCATTTTTCGTTCGTTTGATGAATATTAGGATGCATCCAACCATGAGTGACTTTAGTAAGCTTTCTACGAGACTATTTGTGACCAAAATGGACAACGTCTACTTTCCAGGTCCTCAACTTTCGTCATAAACTTACCCAATATTCAGTAGAGATCTAACACAAAAGCACAGCATAGCGACATGGGCTGCTATCGCTGTCGTCCACAGGAGAGTCAAAGGCACCGCTGCACACGGCGAGGGTCCCAACGCTCTCCACGGCACGCCCCAGCTATTTGGCGACCTGGTGCGTGCTGACACCCATCCTCCGAAACCTCTGCTGTAGTATACTGATGTTGCTGTAACAATGTAAAGCTGTTGCTGCGGCAATTCAACACTGCAAATCAAATCGAAATCAATTTATTAAATTAGACAACTTTTAAGTCCATTTAGGGTTAGTATTTAATAGGCTTATGTCTTATGTTAGTATTATATAAACAAATGCATTTAGAATAGGTAACTAGTTGAGAGCCTTGAGTGGGTCTTTCATTCACGCTCCAGTCCATCAGTGTCAAGTGATAGGTACTGCTAGACTAGAACCCGAATGAAAGATTTCCTACTTGGGCAGATCAAATCTATCACCACCGCAACACTGTTTTTCTTGTCAAGCTATAGGTATTGTTCCACTCCTTTGATAAGTTCCACCCACTCCCCACTATCAAAGGAGTTGAGATCGTCTTCACACGTGACTAAACGCAAAAGGTAAGACATTTTTAATAACAGCTTCTGTCCTTCTGCTGGCCAAATCCAAAGCTTCATTTCGCCAGACTGACTTGACTTTATTCAATTGATAAGCAGAAGAAAAAGTTCTTTAGCTACCTCACTTACTTGCAGCTATAACTGTGATGGCACCGGTAGGGACGCCTAGGCCGAGAGCTGGTTTCTGCCTCTCCTCCAGCCAGCCTACTGCACCTACCACCATCCCTCCAATACCACAAACTATCTATAACAAAATAAGATTTAGGAGAACGAAATGTGGAGCTTCTTTTGACAAAAAGCTTACTTAAACGACATTTACACGATACTATTATATAAACTATTCTTGCCTCTTGCTTTCACACACATAACGGAGCAAGCGATAATATTCTGGGGCAGGGTATCGTGTAATGGCATTTTAAAGCCGATTTCAGTTTCAGATTTCACATAATAATTATCTTCTCGTCGTAAATTATTAGAAAAGGCTGTTATTTAACTTAAGTAAGTGAAATTTTATTGCATGTTAGCCGAACTCAATGAAAAATGTTTTGATCTTTGTGTTTCAATCATGCCAATGGACAGATTTGGATGAAACTAGAAATTTTAGAATTTTGTCCAAGGAAATTTTTATAAAATTTTAAGTTTTAACTTTCCATACATGATTACAGATTTTCCTTTTAATTACAAACCCATAGCTGATAAAGAATGTAATGCAATCAGAAGCGCTAATTTAATTGCTTCTGCCGCCTACTGCACCTACCTATACCTACTAACAAATTAATTAGTGGCGTGAGCACGTCCTTCATTAGTATGCTAATGAAGGTTTCGGCTTCGGGAAATCTTACCATAGACATGAATAAGCCATCCATCTTATAAAAGAGATGCTAGATAACAGAGGGGACAGTTGGGACAACGTCTTTGCTCTGGCACAGAGCGGTGTTACCAGGGTGTGCTCGTGGCTAAAATCAAATATCCTGACACTTAATGTGGATAAAACACATTACGTCGCCTTTGCATTGCGCTCTGATTTTCTTCCTCCTGATACGCTCTCTATATTTGCTCATAGCTGCGTAACTGCAGATTTAACTTGTTCATGCCCTTATATCCAGCGAACTGATAGTGCTAAATATCTCGGTGTCTATATAGACCAGACCCTCACGTTTAAGCAACATATCGATGCACTTGTATCTAGGCTCCGTAAGCTGATATATATCTTTAAAGCTCTAAAACACTCAGCAGACCGTGATACTATCAAAATGGTCTATCAAGCTCTTTGCCAACCAGTCTTAGGGTACTGTATCTCCTCTTGGGGTGGTGCAGCCAAGTCACATTTCCTTGATATAGAAAGGGCCCAAAGGGCCATTTTGAAAGTGGGAGCTGGGCTACCTTATCGTTTTCCTACAACTGAACTCTACAATCTCTGGGATGTACTTTCGGTTAGACAATATTTCATTCTACAAATAGTCTTAAGACAACATTCTCAAACTAGATACGACAGCGCATCCATCCAAAGTAAACGTAGGAAAGGAAAAGCCCACTTTTCAGGCACTTTTCGTACTGAGGCGTCCCTTAGATTCTTTGGTTTCCTTGGCACATACTTGTACAACAATGTAAATAGTTCCCATTATATTTATCCCCTTGTCAAAAGTAAGTGCAAGACAGTTGTGTTCAAATGGCTCAGGTCACTGGATTATAATCAGACTGAAGACCTACTCTCCCCTCCGAAGTAAATTCACTCAAGCAAACTCCACAAGCACCCATGCACCCAACACTTCACATTTAAAACAGACACACTTACATGCTCACACACACACACACCACACGCGCACACACACAAACACACACACATACGCACACACACACATATACACTTAAACACACACACACACACACACATCTCTTGTTCTACGTGGCAAACTTTAACCTACTTATTTTTATGTTTATTTCTCTTGAACCAGCTCGAAGTTAAAATGGCCAAATGTATTGAAAAGCATAAACATTAATTCACTTTATGTTATAGATATCCGTGGAGTGGGGCACTGGTGACCTGTATCACAGGTGTAAAACCTATCACAGGCACCAGTCTCTCACAAAACAGGTTCTTGCACATCTTTGTGAAGTATTGTACAAATAGTATAGCCCGTTATTCATAGTGCTGACCTTTGTGAGAGAAAATAAATAAAGTTTGTATTGTATTTGTATTGTAATAAGAGATGCTAATATCTTAAAGATAGTTGGTTTTCACTAAAATCCTTTTCACTTGGCAAAAATGATGGGGATGATTGGGTTGTGCATAATTGTTTTTTATAAAGCCTTGTACGGACTACGCTTTGCAATTAACGCGTAGCCGGTTACGAGTGTGAGTTCGACAGTTCTTCGACACGTCGCTAACTTCGAAAAGACAAAGTTCGACAAGCTTGTTTCGACAGAACATTACTTCGACAACATAATCTTCGAAAGACCACTACTTCGACAGACCCTATTGCGACATGCACTTGTTCGACAGATACGCATACCTACAGGTAATATGTCAAAATGTACACCTGTACATTCTGGTCTAGGCATTCCTGGGTACGTGTAATCGGCTACGCGTTCATTGGAAAGCAAAGGCCGTACGCAGCTTAATTAGTACCAACCTAACACATTCAACACTTTGAAATGGGTATTATAAGGGTCGATTCACATCTGACGGAAGATCCGTCGCGGATTATCGGTCGCGGAACGCCAGAACTGACAAATGTATAGAAAAACACTCGACCGTTCACACTTGACGGACTAACGTATCATCGGTTGAGTGTGAACGGTCGAGTGTTTTTCTATACATTCAGTTCTGGCGTTCCGCGACCGATAATACGCGACCGATATTCCGTTAGATATGAATCGACCCTAAAGGTCAAAAAATACATTTTCACACCCGGACCTCAAAAACCATATATTTTTTCGTCTCACATTCTTAACAGAAAGTAAACCATTACTCCCTCTTAAAAAACAAAATGGCCGGCGGGAGGTAAAGTTGTATGGGATTTAATTTCTCCCTATGAACCTCATGTGAACAGATAAGTAATGAGATTTGAATTTCGAACTTCAATATTTCTATTAAAATTTTTACTATTGAGTCCACACCCAATAGAACTTAAACGAAAAAAAAAAGAAAAAATGTGGCAACTAATCTTTTTCTTCTGAATTTATTTTTGATGTTTCTATGAAAATGTTTACCATAGAGACCTGCACCAAGTAGAATTTATTCAAATTTAAGGAAAAAGTGTGGCTAATGCCTCCAAACTATAGAGCGATCTAATGTTGTTGCATATTAATGCTAAAATACTTTTTGAGAACGAAAGGACGACCTCAATAAAATATTTTTTGAGAATAAACGGACGACCTCGACTCCTTCGATAGCGGTTGGTGGGAGCTATCGAAGGAGAGAGATGGTTGGAAAGAATTGGGGGAGACCTTTGCCCAGCAGTGGGACAGTATAAGTTGAATAAAAAAAAAACGAATTGATTATTATTATTCTACCTATAAAACCTGCCTTGCTTGCTATTTTCTGGGTGTAAGTATTCACTAGTTTTCTCGCAGTACCTATGTGTGAAAAGCAGAGTATTCACCTCGGGGTTAAAGCTGTCTTAGTCTTGGGCGCTCTTGAATCCCTCGCTGTCTCAGGATTCTAGTCATTAACTTTAAAACACCCTCGCTGTCGCTCGGGAGTTAACTAAAGAATCCTTCGATGCGCTTGGGATTCAATATGGCGCCCGTGACATAATACACTGCTTTATCCCCTTGGTGAATAATCTACTATTAATTGATAAAGTAATTTGATTCTCCATAATGTTCTTCAGGGGGTTTCATGGTAATAAAGTCGTGTTGCTATCGTCATCGTTTTTAGCATTTTATTGCCAGTTTCTGGGTAGGTGTGTCGTAAAGTTTGGCCGGTAACTGTTTCAAAAACATGTCTTCTTTTGATCATATCTTAAAACTTTACTGTTCTATTTACGACCGCTTAAAAGCTCTTCCTAAAATCGTTTTCGACAACTGATTGTGAGGGACGAGACTGTCAGTAAAATCATTCTTATCGCCATTGGGGAAGACATTAAAAGTTTTAGCTTTAGTGCAGCTGCAGATTTCATGGTCACTTCACCCTGCACTATTTGAAATTCGTCTGGAGTTCTTAAGTTGCGTTCAAAGGCCTCATTTCCACCTGCAAGAAAACTTCCGTGAGAAATGTCCGACAGATGCAGATGCTGTCACATGATACCTAGCATTTGAAGGAGTTTAGGCCTGCAAAGTGCTGTCGGACAGAGTGTCGGTATTTGTCGCGGAAGTTTTTTTGCATGTGGAAACGTGGCTTTACGAACGAGGAGTGTGTGATCCATGTGCGTGTAAAAAATACATTGTAGTGTCTGTGTAAGTAATTATACCAGGGCGTTAGTCAAGTGGAGTTTTGTCAATTATGCTAGGGTGAGCAGGTTACCTGTAGAACTCTGACCCTTAAGCCTATAGCAAAAGGGTATATTTTGATGCCAGCCCCGAGCTCTTCGTCGCCTCTAGAGACGCCGCTGACTGCGCTGCAGACAGACTCCTTGCGGGACCACATCGCATTCTTCGCGTGAAGAACTGTAGAAGAAAACAACAAGAATAAAACAAGGGTCTTTGTTTCGGTAAATATTCGTTCTCTGTGTTTTGGAATATGTTTGTGGGGAAAAAAATTGAATATTTAAGAAAAACCACACCTCAGTGATGTGAGTTTTTTCTCAGGTTAAATTAAACGTTTAAACGGGCTACTAATGACTCAAATTCGCACATAATTTAGAAATATCCGGGTTTGTTGAATTTGGCAGTGGTATACCCGATGTGTTGGCAAACCGCCAGATCATAATTCTGCCCTGTATTTGTTGTTGTAGTGGTCACACGGTGCTTACAAACTAGGTATAGGTGCATCAAGATCGTTGAGTTTTCAATAATTTTTTTCATGAAACGGGACCACTGTTTTTAGAGACGAAGATCATGAAACTTGGTGTTTTTGACTGCCGCTTGGGCCTTTTCATTTTAGAGCTTTGCCGGGCTTCACTATGGGTTTCGAAACGCCTAGTATGAAACTTGGGACGGAGTGCTATCATTAAATTGTTTTATGTAGGTAATACGTTTTTTTTATGAACACCCTTCAAATAAAATCCATTATTGCGGAAAAACTACCGTAGTACTGTCAAGTTTTCCGTAAAACAGTCAGCCTGCTTAATTTCACACACGAAATAAGTTACCTAGATAATTACATATGTTGAGTGGGCCTGAAATTTCGGCCTGAAACAACTCTACCCAAACTCTACCTACTTTGATGCTTAAAATTTACATAATTTCCTTATCACGCCCTAAACAAATGAACTCCTATTATCTTGTCCTCGGTCAACATTCTTGGTAACGGTCACCGTCATAAAGAGGATGTAATAACATCCTGAATGATGGGGAAAAGATAAAAAATAAACCATCATCGTACCTTAAAAGTTACCCATAAAAGGCCTAAAGGCCTAAGGCCTAAGGCCTAAAAGGCCTAAGAGTGATAATGTCAGATCAGTTTTTTTATGCGAGTTTTGATGTAAAGCATCGGTAAGTAATACTTCACAAAATATGACGTAGGTCTTTATAAATTCTTCGAGTCATGCGGCATACGCCAAGATAAAAAGCAGACCCTCGTCAAAATTAATCTGAGATATTCTGAATGCGTCCTATTTGACAGGGTTAATAGATGATAATCTTGGTAAGCTAAAATAAGAGATGAGATGAGCTAAAATAAAGGGATCAGATCGGTTTTATTAAGCCAAGCATGCCATACCAGCAGCCTTTCCCGACTTGTCCAGTTATGTTATAGCCTAAATCCATTTGAACAATTCATCTTTGAAACCAACAAAGGCTGAAAACCTGATCGCACACTGTCCAAGCCGTAAGCGAAGCAGTCAATTTTCTATACAAAAAATGCTTATGACGTCAGTAAATTCGGCTCGCCGCTGACGTCAGCAGTATTTACTCTATTGAATCGACAGTTCGACGCGTACAGCTCGGCTGCACTGTGCAACCACCCAATTTCAGAACACCATAATCAAATGACGATGCCAAAGAAAAGAAGCTGTTTTTTCCTGAGTCATCTCTACTTGGTCGTAAAGACGAGATTAGACAACGTGTTTGTTGCCTTTTGTACTAAGTGTATTGGTCGCGAAAGAATATGAGTACAATAACCTAGTATTTGAGACTATTCTAAGTGATCCTACTGAATTTTACTTTGTTTTTAGACTATCATCACCATCATCGTCATCATTAGCCTATAGCAGTCCATTGCTGGACATAGGCCTCCTCTAATGAGCGCTGTCCTCTGCTCAACGCTAAATTAGACTATTACTTTCTGGAAATCCTAAGGTCATAAATGTCTAGGTATTGATTTTACATTGATGACTAGGTTGCCTGTTTATGTATTCGGCACGACCAGAACAATCTACGCTACGTTCTATAGATATAGGTAGCTAGCATCGTATGTTCTACGAGTATAATACTGTTACAAGCTACGACATCTATATGTGTTGAAATGTCACAGGTTTGGACTGTGGAATCTGAGGATTCAGCTTAAAGCCTGAATTGACGCAGTAAACGTTGTACCTAGGCACGAGTATTTCAGTTGTTACAGTCACACAGTACAGAGGAAAAACGATGATTAAATAGATTTACAGCTTTTTTAACTGCATTCATGACATGAATTAGTGGGTAGATGATGCAAATGAACGAAAAATGTAGTATCTCTAAAAATAGAAACTAAGAAATTGAAAATAAAATAAAAATTGGAGAATTCAAAAAATTTCGTTATAGATGTGTTGTAAAGAAAGATAGCTCCATTAGTCAAGACCAATCGGAATTAGGTATGCCTGGACCTGATGGCAATACCTAGGTATGAAAGTAAAAATAATAGTAGGATTAGATTTAATTTAGTTTAAGATTTTATTCAGCGTGGCAATGCCGCCAGTGTTTTGGGCACGCTTCCGACTGGCAGTGACCTGGATCAGTTGACCTATCTATAGATCGTTTTTACGACGATCCTTAGATAGCTTGACTGATTCTATTGTATTTTGTAATTTTATGTACATATTGTAGTAGCTTAGTTTCTGTAAATAAATGCAATAAAATTTTGGTAAATACCTAAATTGTTTGTTGAAACAAATACTCCATACACCAGTTTAGTTCTGCATATTGAACTATCAGGCTTAAAATCATAATTTTCCACCACACCTCACTTCCCAAATCAAAATAATTATTTGATGAAACAAAGCGGATTGTTGCAAATGGAATAATACTTCAACGCATGAGGCTTGAGTGCCAAATACATAAAAGGGTCGCGAGTAAATGGATATTTTATGAACGCGAATTTGGAAACATTCTCACGTAGGTATAGGATTTTCACTCATATCCACTTACTAGATGCATGTTATGAGGAGGGAAGAGGGTAACGAGACGAATGTTAGGTTTGAATGTGGAGGGATGTAGCAGAAGAGGCACAAAGAAAAGAGATGGACTGTGTGAACTCGTATGAGGAAAGGAGTGAATGTTGAGATGAGGCTGATAGAGTTGAGTGGAAGAGGAAAACCTGTTGTGCCGACCCCACATAAAAGTGGGATAAAGGCAGGGAAATGAATGAATAATGATCCACTTACTAGATACAGCAAATACTAGGTATTTAGAAAATAATCATTCTTTTCGATTACTTAATAAAAATATAGGATGTTTTCATATTTACGGCCCTCGCAGACTACAGACATTCCATCGGCCGATAGTTGAGACGGACTATACTTCTCAATACTCATTACGAGTTGAAGTATCTTCCGTCTCAACCATCGGCCGATAGAAAGTCTGCAGTCTGCGAGGGGTCTTAGTCACCCGAATGAGGAATGCTATTTAAAAATCACCGCCCAAAAATATCGCGTAGGCACAATAGAAATTGTAGAACAATATTTTGTTTGGAAGTTCAAGCGTTGGACCTTGAATTAAACAAGCTTTGTCCCTGTCGCCGGAACTCTTATTAGGTAGGACTTATCTATCTTGTACACTTTTGTTGAAGTTTGGAGCCCTCGACGAAGTTATTTGTTCCAAGTTTCTGGTGCTTAATAGCTGGATTTATAACAAGCGGTGAGTTTCAATTTTGACCTCCGTGTGCAAAAGCTCGGCTGTGTGACTCAGATGATTGCTGGTTCGATTCCCGCAGCAAGAGAAACTGTAAGTATATTTTTATCGGGTCTATGTGGTGTAAAAGAACGCTGCTTACTTTGGGCCTAATACTCGTAGATGATGGTGTGCGAAATGTATGTACCTACATCAAGGTATTTTATAGGGACAACTATTTAATAAATCCTTAGTTATTTATCATTATTATATGATAAAAAGCGGTATTTTTTAAATATTTTCGCTTCTTTGGCGGGGTGACATTACATAAGAGGGATCTGGAATGTGATTCCAAGAATTATGGGATTACCTACTCCCAAAGAAAGATAACATCAGCTTTATCCTACTTTATTCGACATATTTTTCTGCTCCATCTCTAGCTTCAGTATACATATGTAGTACATATGTATTGTTATGGAATAGGGAACCATTATTTTCTTAAGAAAAAATATTCCAGCCTATTTATGAGTAGGATTTTGAAATAACAGCAGCGAGAACTGCAACCGAATGGAGCCTAGTCGTTTTCTGGGTTATGAAGTGCACAGACAAAAATACTAAAAAATCCTCATTTCTACTTAAAAAAATACTTAGTTACCTACGGTATAGAAAACAAGTACGAGTGGGTACCTACACTCAGCGTCACGGTACGTAATAAAATAAAATAAAATAAAATAAAAAAATAAAAAAATAAAAAAGCCTTTATTCTACATATTATCTATACCATTTACTTAAACTTAAACTATCACTACTATTATTTTCTACACTACTGTTTATATATCTAACTAATTCTACTCTTAATATGAAGTCGCCTCAGCGGCGTAGGCCTCCCCCAATTTCTGCCATGTGTCCCTCTCTCGAGCCTTCCTCATCCAATCTGGACCACACTGTTGGGTAAAGATGTCCCGCCATCTCTTCTTTGGTCTGCCTTGTTTCCTCTTGGCTTCCAATGGGATCCACTCTGTCACCTTTTTTGTCCATCTGCTATTCTCCATCCTGCAAACATGCCCTGCCCAGTTCCATTTAAGCATTCTCATTCTCTCTTTCACATCCACTATTTTTGTTCTGCTTCTAATAATTTCGTTAGTTATTTTGTCTTTTAGTTTTATGCCCAACATGCTCCTTTCAATTTTTCGCTGACAGATAGCCAGTTTTTACGTACGTACGTAACTAAAAATCCCCCTAGTAAGGTGGTCCGAACATGCATGCCTCTTGCAGGGGGCACAAAGTTGATGACGCTCGCTGTACCTCGATACATAATACATACATTATGAGTTGCTATGGTACGGTCAATAGTACGTTCATACACTTGTGTTTACAAACATAAATTTAAATTTACCTATGCTCTTGTGCGTGTTAGAGGCGTAGGTATATTAGCCTAGTGGGATGTTCTCGTCTGTCAAGTATTTTACTTCGTTTTACTTCTTGGTGTTTTCGCCCAAAATTATCCGATAGAGTGACGTGACAGTATTAAACTTGACTGTTATCTGTAAATTAATTAAATACTTCCTAAAGTAAACAGGAAAGGCCGAAAAAAATGCCGGAAGCAGCGAAGTCAAGTGCCTTGTACCCAGATTTTTTTTTTATTAAAATTTTCGTTTGTTATTTAAAAAAATATCAGCCCAAGGGAGAGATGATTATCTCAATAGAGACGGTAGAGGTTCTCTCAAATCTGTCATCTACAAGGGTTTAAGCACAGAATACAGATAGGAATGGTGTAGGTAGGGCCTTTTGATACTCTAAGGGGAAAGGGGATAGTCAGAGGTATTTCCAAATAGTGAAAAACGTAAACGTAAACGACTGTATCCCCAAGGCGCGGTAGACATTCTCTCAGATCTTTTATATTCCAGATCCTTTGAAGATGTCTAAGTGGGTAGTCAGAGGCATGTCCAAATACATATTTGATATTGATAAGGTTGCCCATGAAGCCCATTGCCTACCTATAAGAATAGGTACTAACTGATTTCCTCACGATGTCTACCTTCACCGTTCAGAGCTCGTGTTATATAGCGCATATAAATTTTACGAAACGCAAAATCCATTGATGCATGGCCGGGATTCGATCCCACGACCTTCGGATTGATATTCGAGGTACAAACAACCCCATTCGGCCAACACGGCTTACTGTCAAAATGTATTTATTACATTCCCATTCGCAGAAACATTCCATATTAATTTGTGACAGGTTGAAGTCTCCATCCATCGCTCGCATATAATTCCTAATGATGTTAGTCCTCATCAAGCAGGACAAGGTTTGTATATTATTTCACAGTTAATTAGACAATAACATAACATAAAAGGATATGTAGAGAAACCTAGGTTCACTAACAAGGGCTAGTTACCATAGATGGGTTTGTATGTTAGATTAAGCTATATATTTGGGCCGTAGTTTTAAGTATTTTACATCTTGTACTTGACTAATGTTACCTAAAATTTATTTTGTTATGTTGAGGTGTACCTAGGTATTACCGTTATGATCAATTTAGCGTCTAACATAAAACGTGACATAAAGTTATTTCTTGGAATAAACCAAGAATAACCATATATTTTGACAGTTTACACTCTGGAATAACTTGATACCAGGTTTATTAGTAGGCTTTAAATTGCCAATCGAAGCTTTTTGAAAACGAAGCCTGTTTTATACAAGCTGCTTCCCGCGACTTCATCCGCATTATTGTTGTTATCTCGGTTCCTCATACAAATGTTCATGGCTCACGCACCACGATTACTTTTCAAAAAAGTAGTCATTGATGCAATCTTTATTCATGCCACGTCGAAATCTGTTCAGTGGTTTTTCACGTGATAAACTCACAGACAGCAACTTTTCATTTATAAAGATAAGGTACAGTCACGGACAATAAGATGTATACACTCCATACATTTAAAATTAATATCACACTAAAACTAATAAATAGATGTAGGTTAAAAACAAAAAGCGGAAATTGATTTCACATTGAACTAGTGGCGAAATCAATAAAAATACCAGAACATTGTTGGACATGTTGACCTGTACATGGGTGGAAACATTATGGAGTGTAGGTTATACATCTTCCCCCCCGAAGGATTCCAATCTTGTCGCGATGGGGGGGCTTAGTAACCGTGGGGGAGAGCCACGGTGAAGCTAAAAGGAATCCCAGGCGGGGACGCCCTGGATCGTCCGAGGAGGGTGGGGTCGCGGGAGAAGAGGCGTGTCGGTGTGTCGTTGCCGCTCGCCCTATCTTCCGCGACCAAACGGGGGCGCACCGTTTGATGCGTTGGCGGCGGGGCCGCAGTGGAAGAGGAGTGTCGGTATTTCGTTGCCGATCTCCCTGTCCTCTGCGGCCGTTTTGAGGAATAGCTTCTCCGCGCGTCCCTTTTACTCGCAGAGGGCGCAGTGGATGAGGCTAGGACGAGCTGGTAGGCTCGTAGGCGGCGGAACACCCAAGAGGTGGAAGGCGGTGATACCTCCTCTGGAGAGTGCGTGGTACGCAATATCGCCGCCTTCACTACTCTTGCCCGGCATCAAGGGATGTGGGTGCCTTGGCGACTCGGTCGGATATACACTGACTGACTTGCCTTGGCACCAATCACTTGTATGGTCTGGATGAGGAGGCCGCGGAGTGGGTTCGGAGCGAGGCCGAACCCACTCGGGATGGAAGGCGGGAACGCACCGCCTGCCCCGCGAGGGGGCGAGTGGTATCCCCTGCCCAACAGGGGACTTTTCGGGTCTGCGGGTGGTCAGAGTGAGGGCTCTTGCTGCTCATCATGCAGATCCCGGGAGGGCGGCGACACTGTTAGGCAGGTGTGGTCGTGAGCTCCGCGCACGTGAAAGAAAGAAAAAGAAAGAAAAAGCATTTATTCAACATTTCACGTGGTTTAACAACCGAGTGTGTGGGTGCCGGGCGTGGCTGTGGGTGCCATTACCGGGATTGTGCTCAAGGCAAAATGCGAGAAGGGCACCGCGTGAGTTCCGTAGGAGAGCCCGGAGCCCTTCTTTATGCATAGAGGCCGGCCATCGGGTAGTTTTTAGTGGGTCGTCGAGTGCTCGACAACCCCACACACCCCAATTACGTTCCCTCGACGTAATTGGATGTCTGTGAGCAGATTTTCTATCCGTTAAAAAAAAAAAAAGGTTATACATCTTATTGTTCGTGACTGTACCTACCTACCTACTTCATAGCTATACATTAAAAAGCTCGCCCTTACTTAATTTTTCTTACGTGCCTACTCAAATACCTACAACATTGTAATCTAGTGTTTTTTGTTATCAAGTCCCTATACGGTAGTAGACTGATTTTAGCCGCACCCAGTATAACGCGTACATTTGCTAATTGAATTCTGTATGTAAATGGACCCATAAGTACGGCAATTAAAACCTGTTACCTACGTAGGTAAGTGAATTGCAGGAGTTGCCTATTTCATTTGCATGTTAAGTAAGTCGCAAATTAAGTTCTTTTATTATGCGCACTGCAAAAATTTGGAATCAGCTTCCAGCGTCTGTATTTCCGCTGAGCTACGACCCTGTTGTTTTTCAGAACAGAGGCCGACCCATTCATCATAAAAAAAATTGCAGTTTCAATTGTTTTCTGATGGTGAGTGTGGTGAATATAAATGAATTCCTAAGTACCTGTATTACCTATAGTCAAAGTCAAAGTCAAAAAGTATTTATTCAGTAGGACCGCTGCCACCGCTGGGATCACTTTGAAACATGAATTCATTATTTGCCCCGTGCTTTTTGCTTTTTACAGCACTGGGTTAAATCGGGCTGTGAATGATGATGATGATGAGTTGAGTACTTGATTGGTTAGTGTAGTCTTCAAAATGAATCATTGGTCTTCAACAAAATCTTACTTACCTACTTACTTTTTTTCTTGAACAAGTGAAGAGGCAATCCTATAGATTTTGGTTGTCTCTTGTCCCTTGCACACGTTTAGTAGTTGATTGTTTTATTCGTTTAATAAGGAAGGAGAAAGAACAATGAGAATTAGATTAGTAGGTAGGTACAGCTTACTGGAGAAATGAAAAAGATACCTGTTGAGCAGGCTCCACTTAAGTAGATGTGAGAGCCTAATCAAGTACCTACCTAGGCAATTTTTATATATCTGAAGATGATTGATTAGTAGAGATTAGTAGAGTCTGTAGATACTTAATTATATTTAACATGAAAATACCAATAAAATACAAACCAGGCATCGATAAAATCCGAACCATCCAAAAGCTCACATCACTGAAAATAACTCGTTCAATTCACAATTTTCACATCACAGACTCGGAAAGTTCGCGAGTGATTTCAAAATTGGCACACACGTCCTGCTCCCATGGAGGCTGGATAGCTACTGAATTATCCAGCCTCGCCTCAGTTCAATTACAACTTTGTAGGGATGGATAACATAGATAGTGTGACAGTTGGTATTGAGAAATGTAGAGCATCGGTAGCTATCGAAACGAATAAGAGGAATCTACTTGAGTGTTCGTGGTTCCATCTTTCGCAAAAATATTCACGGCTGTATTTCCTGGCACTGCTAAGATCTACAAAGATGCGCTGCAGATGTCCAGGGGATAGTCAAAGGCAAGTTCAAACACTAAGAAACTATGGTCCATCTCAAATAATAAATCATCATCATTATCATCAGCCTATAGCAGTCCACAGCTGGACATAGGCCTCCCCTAATGAGCGCCATTGCGCCCTGTCCTCAGCTCGACGCATCCAGCTTCTGCTAGCAGCCAGAGCAGTTCGTCACTCCACCTGTCAATAATAGTGTCAATAGTAAATCATTTGCGATTTATGGAGGTAGTTTTCGACTTCTAAAAGGATTTTTGCCATCGTTGTCTGTTAGATCTCCTAAATCCTTGCTTTTGGCGATTTGTATGATATTAAGAATATCAGCTAGTATATAGCACTAGTACTAGCTAGTACCTTTTACCTTGAATTACAAAGGTTGTTCGTCTGTGTGTGTGTTTTCCCAAATATTTTTTTTATCTATCTACTTTTCCGCGAGTAACACCGCAAGGCACAGCTAGTATTTTAATATCAGTATATCTCCCACATGGCGCTTTATCATACGATATCAAGTATTTTTTGAGTGGCTACACGTACTATACCTACTTATAAAGATGATTACGTGTATCTTTGGCAGCTGATAACATCCGAAATTACTTTTGCATTTGCAAATCGAACTTTGATCATCAAAGTTTGGGAATAGGAAAATTTCGCCATTGATGTTTGGCATAAATTATAACATCCTGTTTTGCTGAGTCTGATTTGCAAAAAGGGAGACATTATAGAGCAAGAACTTTAATTTATCATTTGGAACTATTGCTTTCAGAAACTTTATTTTAACATTAAGCTTCTCACTTTGGCTAACATGGCGGGGCAAAAAAAAAAAAAATACGTTTATTTCTGGCACTTAAGACCCTTAACACATCCCTGCCCGTCCTCGAAGAACATGCTCGATGCGCTGCGGTATCTCGGAAACTTCTCAAAATAGCAGGGGGTAGGCCCTGCTATTTTGCTACCGCTCTCGTTGTAATGCAACTGTCACGTTTGGATTGCATCTTCAAAGCATCCCGAGTTGATTTGAGTGAATGTTTACCATGCTTTGGGGATACTGTCGTGTCTGTCGTGAGTGTATTGTTGTTTTATGTCCTACTGTCGTTTTACAGATATGCAATTTATTCTCATCTAGCTGTAGCTCCAATGATAGTTAAACTCGTTAAAAAAACTTGTCCATTATTAGTGCTCTCGCAAACGCCTAATAGCCGGCCGTTTCGCATCCATCGCATCCTTATGTTAAAAAAGATGGAGGGCTTTCCTTAGATCATAAAGAAGGGATGCGCCCTTACCTTGAATTGCCCTCTGCCAAAATGTCCACAATTCCAAATGAAAAGTGTGTCAAAAGACTTTTAATATTATGTACCTATACCTACCAACGTCATTTACGACATTTTGGAAGAGTGTGTATTGTAATTTCTTATGCTTATTTATGTGTGTAAAATGCTTCCGTGTGCTATCACATCCCCCGGAAAAAACCGGCAGAAAATGTTGAAAGAGGAATTCTGTCAATAGCACGTCCATTCTAGTTTGTCTGAGGGGCTTTCATATTGAGAGTGAAAAATTCTATAAAAAGTGCGTTGTTTGGTGCGTTCTATTTTTTAATCATTTTGAAAAGGCCATTATAAAAGTTGTCACACTTTATTCAGTCAGGGATTATGCAACAACCCTTATCATGTACCTAATATAATATCCGACCGCCACCGCTGTTCCGTTTGTTGACACTTTCATTTCTATGATTTTAATTAAAACAATAAATTGGTTCGTGACCTCCATGGTCGAATGTTGACGGGCTCTATTTATTTACCAGCGAATGTTTGAGACTGTGTTTACGTAGATTTCTCTTTTATTTTTTTGATTATTCTTCTCGTATGGACTTCAAAATGGTTTAATAAACTCTCCCTCTGCCTCATTCATTGCATAATGGTGGTGGGAGTGAGCCTTTTACTTCCACTTTGCCTTATTTATGACGTTATCTTGGGAAATGTTGTACTTGGGTCGGGTAAGGCACGGTGCCTTACCCGGTCCAACACAGCAGACGTATAGGTACCAAAGTCAAAGTTAAAAAGCATTTATTCAGTAGGGTCGCGGGATCACTTAGAATAGTCTTAGAACTAATTTTACTCCTGTTTTTTCGCGACCAATACCGTAAAGAATCAGGGCAACAAACACGGTCATTATTTTAGGTGATCCGTCATTAAAACTAAAAGTCAAGCCTACTAAGTAATTTTTACAACCAATTTTTTTAAATATTATTATAAATCTTTATTCAACACCTTAGGGCTACACGTTACAGAAAATATAATTATTATTATACTACGTATAATACTTAATACAATTAAACATAGGTAACAGAATACAATGTGCCTGAACTAGGCGAACCTGTGTCTCAGGCTGGAAAAGGCTAACAATATTCATTAGGCAGGTCAATAAACAGGATAATCTATAAACTTAGTGATAAAATAAACAAAAGGAAAAAACAAAGGAACACAAATAAAAGTACTTATTACCTATAAGTACTTTTATTTTCCTTAAAGAATGATTTTTGTCATTACTTTTGTCATATTTTAAACGGATGATGAACCAGCACGACAAATCCAGATTATTCCAGATCTCCACTTGTCAGACCTAAATAAATAAGATGTTCGAATCCGAGTTTATTGAAATAGCTGAAAATAGCTATCAAAACCTTTTCCGGGTGAATTTTGCCAAGTAAAAATAGATCCTAAGCAAACCTTTTAAAGTCTATTTAGACAAAAGGTCACCCCCTCGGATGAAGGCTGTGGAGAGATAGATCACACGTTCGTAGTAGGCTACTATTCCCGGAAAACTACGAAATATCGACAGGCTTTGTGAGTTATTCGCATTCCTTCTCGACAAGATTGGATTAAGTATGATCACACTTAGATACCCTTTATGTGGGTATCACATCACACCACAAAAGCGTGATCTTACTACTTACGATTATTAAATACTAGCTTCCGCGTAGCTTCGCCCGCGTGGTTCCGACATTTTGAATAGCCTTTATGCTATTCCAGGTTCTCTGGTTTAGGCTATAATAGGCGTGATTGAATCACAAACATACAAACATGTGTGTCAACAAACTTGTGTTTTAGGATCGTCGCGAGATCCGTGGTCTCTGCCTAATACCGCTTTGGGAAAGAGGCGTGATTTTATGTATGTATGTACATACAAACATCTAAACAAACTCACATACTTTCAGCTTTAATATATTAGTGGGATTTGAAAGTTTGAATAACCCGATGGGATGGAAGGTTTTTAATTGCTCCTTCACGTTGGAACAGCTAAACATATTCGGATACAAGTTATGAATTTAGCTTTATTTACTTAAGTAAAGCAAGTGAATAGCCTATTTATGACTCTAATGCTACCTACAGCTAACAAGCATGCCACGATGTCTCCTTATGCTACAGGTTGCTCCTTACCCGATCCTAGGCTACTTTTATTTATTTATAGGAAAACCAACAGCTACAATAACTAATAGGTCACTTAGATAGAAGCAGAAAGCCAATAACAGGTTTTCACGTAGGTATAAGAAACAATTTAGGATACAGTAAAGTTCAGGACGCTAACAAAAACAATACATTTATAAACTAAAAACAGAAAAGTAACTAACACAAACCACTAAACTAAAACATCACCAACGCCAAAAAAGTCTCTGCTCAACTGCTGCCTAGCTGAGTTAACACTCGTACAGAATAGATCAAGATCCAAACGCTTACACTATTCATTACTTTTAAAGACTTATTTCTGAGGGACCAGTTACTTACCTATATCGGTAGCAAAACTAAATTATAAATGAGATTTTTGTCGGTTATATTGAATATTCCAGCATAGGTTCCATTAAACGTTTACATCCCGAATTAGAATCCAAGTCGCGTTCATTATTATCCTGTGGTGTCGAGATATCATTGTCGAAGGCACCAATTGTTCCTTCGCAATTGTTAAGATCGGGCCGATACCGAATATTCGTCGCCCGAGGATTCCATTGATGGAATCTGTCTCTAGAGACATTTCTCTGATGAGATCTGTTTTCCTTCAGGAGTAAGGTTGCGTTTACACTGACGAAGAGGAGATCACAATACTTGATTTCTCGGCTTGTTTGGTCAATTGACACTGGATTCCGCACCGGTTAATTCCGACTTGGAACCTTACCTAGGCTTGGTATCCACAGCATTGTTTTTGAACATAGAACGTAAGAATGATTCAGATGAGATTGGTATTTTCAAGTCACAAAAGTTACCCACTAGATTCCCGTATCCCGTAACATCATTTATTTATCCTATTTATTAACAAAAAAAAAATACATAAGTACATAATATATAAATAAAATAATGTTTTTGTGAAAAACAAAGCCACTTCCGGGTGAACTTCGAATCCAAGGATGGTAGTAATTTAAACTCGCACTCTTTACTCATAGACTCGCACATAATCGCGGCTAAGTGAGCTATCAGGTAATTATGTACTAGGTACCACAGACCTAAAAAAAAATCGTACCCTCGGACTGAACCTCAATCAAGACCATAGTGATTTTAAAGGCCAATAGGCTTTCTCTATGATCCGAAGATGATTGAGATATTATTGATCCATTTGTCAAAATACTGTCACTCAAAATGACCATTCCAATTTTCTTTTGTAAAAATAATTCTGTAGGATATTGTGAACGAAATGGCCCAGAAACCCTTATCTTCTGCATCCCAGAATCCGTATAATTCACCAAAGCTTATGAGAGATCCTTCACTACCCACCACAGCTCCGACAACCTCCAAAGATGCTGATGTGCCAAATAAATCTTGCAAGGAAAAATTTTGTAACTACCTCTACAACAAGGAAGATAAAACTTTCTGTAGAAGAACATGCCTAAACTGGTTCTACATCATCGCATACAGTATCATCTATCTTGTATTTCTGACCACGTATACGCTTATTTTTCTGTTTATCTCGCTGTGGTTAATAAGATTAACAACGGATTTTCAGAGCATGGATAAAGTCAATTTATTAACATACTCCGAGAGCGGAATCGGACTCACCGCCACACCCACATCAGAGTCGAGCTATCCATTAATTTGGTACAGAGAAGGGCAGCCTAAGGATTACGAAAAGTATATAAACGCGCTCGACAGTCTGCTTGTTAGAAAGAGAAGAAAAAGAGATATGACCGCATTAGGGCCTTGCGGTAAATCCCCTTATGGCTACGGAAAAAACCCTTGTGTGGTTGTACGAGTTAACAGACAGTTTCATTGGGCTGGGAAGCCTTTAGTTGCGAATTCAACTGAGATGAAGATTGTCCCTGTGGAAGTGGGGAATTGGATAAAGCAAGATAGCAAACTGTGGCTACATTGCAGCGGTCACCATGCTTATGATAAGGCACATATTGGAAGGTTACGATATTACCCGGACCCTCCTGGGTTCGATCCAGGGTTGTTTCCACTGAGTACGGAAAACTCTCCAGTTGTCGCTATCCAGATATCCAATTTTTCAATAGGTATCTCCGTAGCCATAGAATGTAAACTTTGGTATGTGGGAGGGCCGTCTACAGTTAATTTTATGCTTTACGTAGCGCAGGAAGATAAAGTTTCTAGTAGGACTAATTAGGTTAGTTTGTAAAGTAAAATATTAAAGGTTTTTTATTTTAATGTTAAACAGCGTCTGTATTTCCGCTGAGCTACGACCCTGTTGTTTTTAAGAAGAGAGTTAATAGGCTCCTTCTGGGTAGGCTCGCTCCATCGTAGACCTCATTCTTGCCATTGTAAGTCTCGAGATCAAGAGCCGACCCATTCATCATAAAAAATAATAATAATGCTGGACAATTTCACACAGCATCATTTAGCCCCAAACTAAGCAAAGCTTGTAGGTACTATGGGAACCAGATGACTGATATATATTTGTTTTTAAATACATACATATTAAACATTGAAACACCCAGACTCGAGACAAATATTTGTAGATCATACAAACATTTGTCCCGCGGCGGGGATCGAACCCCCAACCTACTGCGTCGCAAGCGGACCTTCGCCCACTGCGCTACAGAGTACAAAGGGTACAATTATTTCCTTGTGTTTTTGCATGGATTTTTATGTTCTCTGGTATTATCTTTAACATTCAAGCTAGATAAATACGAGGATAAGTCTATAACTGAAGATGGGTCATAGTGACGCCGGATCGTGATGGATGGATGGCATTAGTAAGGTTTCTACCAAGCAGTGTGTAAATTAAGTACGTAAACTCATAGGGATGATCTGTTTTAAATACGAATTGAAAGATAGAACGGCTAGCGTGGACTCAATAAAATTTAATAGGCACTGGATTGAATAGAAATGGGGTGGATATGAATATTTTATCCTTTCCATATGGCACTCGACGTTGAACATCAAATATGAGTTTGTACAATGTAGTACCTACCTACACCTTTGCCAGTAGGTCCCTACTCTCAAACATAACCGCACAATACCGTTAGACCCCTCGCAGACTATACTTCTCCATAATCATTACGAGCCAAAGTACGTATATTTCGACTCAACTATCGGCCGATAGAAAGTCTGTAGTCTGCGAGGGGTCTTAGGTAACGGCAAAAGGGACAAATTTTTTTTAGATTTTTATAGGTAGGTACGTAGGTACCTATAAAAATAAAAATAAATTGTCCCTTTGAGTGCAGGCTTATGTTGAGTTCTTTTATTTATTTTATGCCTACTTGGTTGCGTCCGGACCGAAAGCTATATTAAATCATCTTATACCTAGCTCAGGTTGGTAGATACCTATATCCCTAGGCCTTAGTTTTCATCTATTGCAGAGTTCTTTTGAATTTGATCATGTGTGTCCTAGATCTAGAGGTTTTAAACTCGACTTTTTCGATGTCATCGCATCGACCCAACGCGCTAAAAGATGACCCAGATTTCTTTGGCCTTCCCTTTGCTATCACTCCGTCAAAGTAGCGACAATATTTTTGCAAGGTGCAAAGCAGTTTCAAAGTTGGTATGGACATATTTTTTGATTGATTTAAAACTCTTGCACTTTGTTCATAGAACGAAACAATGCGCAGGCGAAGGTGCGGGCGGGTCAGCTAGGTATTAATTATTAGTTAACCCTTAATCAAACAAAAGTCATATATGTACCACTTAGGTTGATAACAAAAAAAACTATTTTCTATTGTTTGGCAGGACTTGAATTTGAAAGTATTGAAATCTCTGATATTTTTGCTATCTATAAGGCTGGCAACTTTATCCTTGTCACTTTTACCTGTCAGTGAAAAATGATGTCAAATTTTTTTTTGCGCCAAATTTGACATTTAGTTCGTATTTTTGCGTGTCACTTTCAAACTTTTGGAATTTTTGTTCGGCGAAGAATTTGTTAAGTGCTCTTGGAGTTCAAATAGGTAAACTCTATTATATTTAAGAGGTCCTACATGCATAATAATGAGAATATTATCAAGGTTTGCATAGTTTTTGATCACTCAAAGTAGAGACTGTAAGTGGTATCTATTTTACCATTGTCCGTATAGGTAAAGTTCTTAATCGAATTGTATACATAAAAATGTGTGTAAGTATAGTGTGACTTTTGAAAGTAAATTGTTTGTTTTAGTAAATTACCATGTTTAAAAAACCTAAAAGAATCATTTTTCAAGGAAACAACATCTTCCAAACAACAGCAAGGCTCTAAATGGCATCTCAGACCCAAAGTTAACAAGTTTAATATAAAATTAGACTAGATGAGAACAAAAACTAAAATAACAATCATAAATAAATGGGAAATTGTGGAAAAAACCTTTTACGTAGGTAAAATCCTATTTATTTTCATATTCTCAGGCTAATTATTTTTTACAACTGTAGTCACGGGAAATCACTAGTCTAAAGTTATGAACAGACCGTAACAGACAATGGTAATATACGTACCACCAACGAAAAAAATTTCAAGTCCTACATGGACAATGGTAATATACATACCACCAAAAAATCACCCCCTTCCACCCCCTTTTTTTGATTTTTTCCAAAAGAAATGGAATCAGAGACCCCTAATTACCCAGAAACCACATCTTTTTTTAAAATATCATGGCCAGGGGCTCGCGTTTGTTTAAGGGTTAAGATGTTAAGATTGAGAAAATGAAAAGTCCTTTCAAAATTTTCGATTCCGACGGGATTCGAACCCGCGACGATCAGACGATCCTCTTAAAGCCAGAGTGCCGTCGGAATCGAAAATTTTGTTAAGGCTTTTCATTTTCTCAGTGAAATACCTAAGTGTGGACTAGCACTTAATAATTACAAAAATTATAGATATTAAGATTCTCAAACTGTTATAAGACGCTGACTAAATAAGTTTCTGTTATTATATTCTTTAAAAAAATTCAAGGCAGTACCTTCACCCGTCACCCAGCCAACATGCTCATCGCTAGACAGTAGGTATTAAAGTCTGCGGGGCTCCTATCCAATTCTATCCCAATTATGAGCCAAGCAATACAATAAAACAACAATATCATCATCTCCCGCCACGGGGCGCCGGAATATCCATTGCAACTAGATTGTCCCGGCAATTGAACCGCAACGACTCGACTCTCATTATTGATGTCATCGCTACAAGACATTTGCAACATAGGTACAGTCAACGACATTTGATGTTTCTCTATCTGAATATTTTCGAAATCCGTTAAGACCAAAATTTTTAGATATTTGAAGCGACCGTTTCCACTTAGGTACTCCTACTCGGTTCTCCTACTGAATGAATAAAATCACACAAGAAAATCAAAAGTAAACAATATAGAGGTTAACGGGAAAGATTAACATTGTGCATTTATAAAGGTTAGTGCCAAAAAGGCGTCCAGCTCAGCATGTGTTGGATGCTTACACCCAACGCTGATTTTCAGCTGGTACTGGTAGGAGCACGAACTGATGGACAACGAATACTTATTGTCACTTATGAAGCCATGATTATTTCTTGTGTGTTAATGTTTTTTTAGGAAACCGAAAACAAAATGTCTCATACGATTTAAGAAAAATTAACAGGACTTAAATGGGCCCATGCACTTTGCTATGTCAGCTACAGTCAGCGTCGCCAACTGGTAGCCCCTCGTACGAGACTCGCAACACAAGATGTTCGTAACACAGTATTATTACTATCACGGACAACACCGTTTTTCAAGTTATTGTTTAATAATGTTACTGTTTCCTAAATAAAGATTTTGTATTTGTAAAAAAAAAAAAAAAATTACCAGTTGACGTTAGCTGTTCGTACATAGATACATCCCTACATAAAACGCACTTCAGACCCACCATACCCATACCTGGGTCGGACAGGTCGGTAGGGTCGAACAAAACCATACCACTATAGTAGGGTTGGGAACGAATGTTCCTGGTGGTTCCAGTTACACGTAGGTAAGATCGAATAAAATACAGTATTAATTTCGGCAATAATTTATTTTAATACACTATTAATTCAATGATTACCTATTTATAGTTCTATCTTTTAGATTTGTTAGTAAATAGTGAAGACAAAACCTCCCTTCCATCTCATTTGAACATAAATCTAAAATATGAACCACGTTGCTTATACGTAGGAATTAAAATATTTACAGATAAGTTCTAAATACTTTTTTGCTGTTGAAATAGTTTTCAAAAATAATTCTGATTGATTTTTTTTAACAACATTTTTAGGCAACGGAAACAGAATGTAGATTTCCATCATTTCCCATTTTCCGAATTTGAATTAACCGTTTAAAACTTTTGCATCTATGGTTCCCTTTTTTTAATAAAAGACGACACTAGATATTCTTCCAATTTAATGAATTTTTAGGTTCCTAAAGTAACAATAACAAATAAGTAATGCTATATCAACAGCAAAAAAGTAATTTACTGAATACTGTTTGAAATGATAAGAAAAATCAACGTTGGCACTAACTACATCACAAAGGACCTTGCACTGATATTAAAAATAGGTTTTCTTTACATAGATTAGACAAATTTTATTTAAAACATTTTACAAGCATTTTTAACTTATAATATAAGGCTTTTAAGTAATAAATCTAAAATAATTCTTATAAATCTAAGGCTAAGCCTTTGCGATGAAAACTTTTCTATAGAATTAAATCTGAGGTCGGTACGATTATTTGAATACAAACATAGCTTGTATAGCACAACAATTTTCTGCGCTCTTAGGTCTATGGTTTTTACCAACGACAGTGCTATACAAAAAGTTTGTATTCAAAGTGTGATCGAAACGCCCATAAAACTATTTCTAACAAGAAAATATTTATAAGTAGGTACTAGAGTTTGAACTTTTGATAGAAGCTGTTTAGTACATATTAAAAGAACTACAATTGACGATGCAACCAGCTACTGTAGCAGTTATGCCGCGTTTACACTGGGTCAGTGGACAGCCAAGTGCATTCTCCGAGGCGAGTTACTGGCTCCGTGTAAACTTGTATTTTGTATACCTAGACCAATCAGCTATAATAAACACAGAAATATAATAAAAACATAAACCAGCGGAGACATTGACCAAAATCTGCTGTTTTAATGTTGAATTTAATTTCTGTTTGGTTTTAATTTCTGTTTGGTCTAAGTACGGGCATAATATTTGATGTTTTTCAAATCAGCTATACAATTCCAGTTTAGTTTCCAATACTCATTGTAGGCGATATCAAAAATAGAAGGATTAGAGTCAATACATATCACAAAAATATATTCATTGTTACGTCACTCCCTTTGTTTTCAATACCAAAATAATAGCGAACAAATAAACATTATAACGAATATCAATTTGTGATTATTGACCATAAGTCTAGTAGCTGCATCTTTACAATTCACCCGATTCAATTGTCATCTTGCATTGAACAATTTAAAGCCAATTTTGACCTACTCATAGGCCTTGGTGTATTCGTGACTGCACTAATTTTATATCGTTTGATACAGTTCAGTACCAATGATATCATAGGTTTTTTAATAAGAATGACCAGGAAACAACCTGTGGTACAGCTATTAGATTTATGTCAGTATAAATGAGAACGGAAATATGAAAGTGCGGTGGAGATGGCATTGAAAACAAAAGAGAACATGTTAGGCCTCACCGCTCGTTTCTGGACCACTGAAGAAGAGGTATTCAATTTAAATCACTCAGCATACAAACGTGCTCAAAGTTTAGGTCTGCATTTACGTAGAAAAAGTTACAGTATTTAGAATTCCAAGAATATTTTGAATCTTGCCACAATTTTCTAATGTAAGTCATTCTCAGTTGTAATCTATCACAGTGTGTATTTTTCTAATTTGTTCAGAATGCAAGAATCTTAGTATTATTGAAGCCAGTACACTGATAACGAGTCTTCTATGCAAATGCGACCTAAAATTAAATGTACAACCATCGCGATAAAATATAACCGTGCATCAAACAACAATAAAAGTATAAAAATCAATATCAAAAGCGATAGCAAAACAAGCCACTTGGACACCTTACAATATCTTACACCTACAGGATGGTTGGAAAAGAGTCTGCTCAACAGTCAGCTGTTTCTGAATAAAAGTATGATTTTTCTGAATAAGCATTATTCTAATTTGTTCCCAAAATCATCTATTGCGTGTAAAGGTAAACTTTGTTCACGGACAATCGCAAATAAACTTTGACTAGTTTCTTCCTATGATCTTATTACTTAAAAGAATCTTTTCCAACCACCCTTTTACTAGCAGCCACCCAAATCATTTTATTCAGTCGATAAAATCCTAAACTCTTACGATGACATGTTAAATACAGCATGTTCCGTATTATACAGCTACGAACGATCACATAATGTAATAAAATATGTTTCAACATCAACCAGATAGAATTTGTAAACAGCTAAACAACGAAAACAGTACTTTAGAAGCCAATTTGATTTCGAGTATATAATTTGAAGTTACACAGTTTAAATTCAAAATCTTCAAAAACGTTGTAATGACGTTTTTTATAATTACATATAATAATAAATATGCTAAGAGCGAATGACAATGATAATGGTAGTCCACACTGTTATAGGAAACTTTTCTTTGTGAACCTAATACAATTTTATATGGATAATCCAATTTGTACAACTATTTATCACATTTTTTGTTCGAAAGTACTTGAACAATTTTATTGATAAGTTTTCATTTAAATATCCAAATTAAAATCCATTCCATTTTGTTAAATAAATTAACAAACTAAGTGGGTAATAAAGTCACGCCTGTAGATGTCTCCAGTAACTATCCCAGTGTGAACCAACCGCAAAATGGTTAAAAGATTCAATACCATCTACGTCTATACCTAAAAATTAAGACACCTATAAATAATATACTTTTAATGGACGAACACATCATTCTAGTGAATGCAGTCTACGTAGACCTTAAGTCATTGCTTTCGTCGCCTTATCTAAAAAACAATGTAAATGCCTTTCGTTACTCGTTAGGTGCACTTTCAAACTTTATTTCACTCCAAGCCTTACGAGCTAGTAACTCGGTTGGTACTTGTGTGAAGTACTAAGCTCGTGTGAACGAGGCTTAATATTATCATCTTCAATCAAACAGACGTTTTTATCAAAATATTATGATTTTCAAATTCTGATAGAAAATGAATACTTATTAAAATATAAAAAAAATATCTGCGTATTGAGGTATACAATAATTTCGAAAACAAAAAATAATAAAAATACTTACCTATAGAAAATATCTTATTGAAATAAATCTCTACTAAGTAATAAAATCATATGCATAAATAAAATCAGTTGGTAACAAAATATCAAAAATCATTTGGTAATTTGGTAACAAATAAAACTAGTTGGTAACAAACATAATCATTTTGGTAACAAGTAGAACCACGCAAGGCAGTGCACGTAATGAGTTCAAAATTAATCTTTATAATCTACACAAAAAGGTTCAAATTCAAACCGCTGGTTACTGTGGAATCAATGTCAGCACTCAAGATTCAATCTGTTGAGATCACGGCTAAACAAATCACATTTCACTTTATTTCACTTCACACTAATCCGTCATATAAAACTCTGCCCTTACACTACGATTGGCTAAGAGGAAGTAACTCACAGGTACAGAAGGATTTATTTACACTTTATTTAGAAGATAGATTTAATAATGGCGACTTTTCTATAACGTCATTTTAACCAGCAAAAGTTGTGTTTTACGATTCGTTTTTGAAATCGTTCGTTTTAAGTCGATTTTGATTTTGTAACCGCCATTCTTGGAAATGCTAGAACTAATAACAGATCTTTGGTTTTTGTATGTCATAGTACAAACAAACACTGCTTATCCCTCTATCAACAAGAGTTGAAAACGGAATATGGAATTTTAGTGTCATGTGGGATTTCTCGGTTTAAAACCCACTCGAATGCGTTAACATTCTCATTTACATAGTTTTTATTAAATTATCAACTATTACCAATAGATGGCGTTTTTCCATACTATATCGTCGTCAGAATATCAGTTACAAGATGGCGCCACATGTTATGTACTATTTATGATAGACCGTGGCATTTGTTTATTTAAATAAAAGGTTTATTTTGTTTTTTTGTGAAACAAAATAAATAATATAGCAACAATAATAGTAGTAGTTCGGGGTTCGATGTAAATGTAAAATATTTATAATAATTGTGATTTTATGTAATATGTTTTCATGAATAAATTGAATTGAATAACGTTTTCATCCTGTGGCGCCTGGTATTTTCTGTATAGATTGTTTGAAATGTTCACGATATAGCAATCGAATGAGTAGTAGGTACTGTGACTAAACTCCATATATCCTCGCCAATATTCGGTGGTACTCCTCGTAGACTCCAAGTAGCCAGAACAGGCTTCAGAACCAGATCATCATCAGCACAGTTGTACCCATAATTATGTATGTGTTGGGGGATGTTAGGAAACCCTTGCTCCAATCACAGTCGAGGTCTCTCTTTATCACCTGCAAAGGAAATTAATTGAGATCAGACGATCCTCCTAAAGCCGGAGTGCCTTTAGTCGCTCGGCCACGGAATCCACTGACGTCACAATCGAAATCCTTGATAAGCTCATATTTAACGGCTAAGCATGAAAGGATTAAGTACACCTCAGAGAAGATATTTTCTTGCATTACTAGGTAATTAAGAATTCTGACAGTCAAGACTTTCATATTCTTGGTACTTTTTAAAGTCAACGGTAAAACTATTCAGATTTCTTAGTCTTACTTAAAAAAAAAATCAGAAGCTGTTTTTCTTGAAAATATAACAAGGAATTCACTCATAGCATATACTTACATCAGTCAAAGTTCTGTTATCCCAAGTAGGACAGGTCGCGAATCGCGAATCGTCTCTTGTCGATATACATTTGAAGGGGCTAGCGCAGAGGTATTGCCGTCTCTTTCTATCCCACGCTTCTATCCATCTGTGAAAATAAACAATCATTTATCTCACTCATTCATTGTTTTCACACAGCCGCTGGCAATTTTTTCACACATAAATTTTTGATCTCTTAGAAATTCTATCAAAAATGACTATTACAGATTTTTTGCCAAAATAATTTTATCCATAAGTAGGGCAAAGAAAGTTATTTAGATCAATTGCCCTGTTT
Source organism: Epirrhoe alternata (assembly GCA_963565295.1). NCBI lineage: Eukaryota > Metazoa > Arthropoda > Insecta > Lepidoptera > Geometridae > Epirrhoe > Epirrhoe alternata. The sequence continues at coordinate 10,382,887 of OY751386.1, read as the reverse complement.
TCTATTATCCCCAAAAGGGGTAAAATGTCATCTTTAACCCTTGCAAATAGATTTCATCTTGTAATTTAATTATCTGCAACCTATATTTAGCTTATCTAGACCGCGATCACTCTTTCTCCCACTTTCCCTAAAAAGGGGTAAACGCCACTTTAACCCCCTACAAATAGTTTTTTTCTAGTAATATACCATTATATCAGCATACTCATAATGAGGCTTGATTTTATGTACCTTTCTATACAAAACTTATACTGGGAATATACTAGTTCATAAGAAAAGAACATGTACCTATCTGCATCTACCTACCCCTAATGAGGTATAATTTTATGTATCTTACCCTACGTAAAATAAAATCTTACCCTATCCCACAATCACACGCCAAAGGATTCCCGGCAACCAATATATCCTGCAGGAACACATTATTAGGCACTCCAGGCCACTCCTTCTGTCCGGGATTGGGAACTCGCGTTATATAGTTTCCTCGAACGTCGAGTGTTAAGTTTCTTAAGCGACCTGGACGCCAGAACACTTCACTTGCTATCTCTTCAACTGATGTGTTGTAGATTGTGAAACGAAGTTGCTGGGATTGAACACCCTGTAGGAAATGATAAATATACAGTGTGTGGCAGCAAATTTTACGACATTCGAGGGCAAAAATGAAAACAAATATACAAAGTGTGGCAAAATTTAACCACATTGGGGTATATTGGGGTATTCTATTTTCTATATAGAAGGTTTTGTTTATAAGACACTATAGGTTTATTTGAAAGCACCTAGAAAGTTGCATTTTTGGAAAATACAGCTAGGTATTTTCTAAATGCCATTAGTAAAAAATAAGACAAGTTGGTCTCAACTCTCAACGACGCTATTTTCTTTCAGAAACAATTTTTCCAAATTCTCATGCCACATCAAATCGTATTTTTTGTCAAAAAATTTTTCATGCAGGCAGTTGGGGCAAAACCGTAAATAGGGGACAAGATGAAAAAGTACTAAGAGTAAGCGTATGAGTCAGTGGCCGACTCCGGTGGCTGAGTTTGTAGGCCCTAAGGCCTCCGTCATGGCTTAACGACTTAATAGCCCGACCATTAAACGGAACCGCTCAGTTGATAATGCCACTAGCGGTCACCCATCCAACTCGTCAGAACGTTACTTAACTTCGATCTATCAAGAACGATTAAGCAAGCCACACAAATACTTACACTGAGCATATACTCCTTCAGATATCTCAACGCTCTTCCAGTAACAGTTAAGTTACTGAGTTTATGAGGCCAGGCTCCATAAAGCTCCTTGCCAAACTCTATACCAGCGCCATCTGCTTCAACCAACAAACTCTTCAATGCAGAGTTGTAGCTCATCATACGAGCTACGTTGAAGTCTCGAATGTTTGAATATGAAGTCATCTTTAGATTGCGTAGTGCGTACATTTTGCTGAAGACTCCGTACTGCAAACAAAATGTATAGAAACCAGCTTATTCATAATGGATTTTAAGCTGCCAAATCTCTAGCGAATTGACAATGACATAAGTGATAGTAAGTTAAGTTCGTATGAGTCAGTGGCCAACTCCAGTGACGGAGTTTTTAGGCCGCCTATAGGCCTCAACAATTTAACGTGCCCTCCGAAGCACGGAACGAAAGCGCTCAGATGTAAATACCACTGGCGGTCACCCATCCACTTACAACCGTTTCAAACGTTGCTTAACTTCGACAATCTAACAAGAACGACTAAGCAAGCACGACCACGAGCGCTTCAGTGACAGTTAAATTATAGAATGTGTTTTACCCCTTAAAATGAAGAATTCCCTTCATAATTGACCGCATACTGTTATATTGACTCACTCTGTATAATCATCCAGCAATTGAAATACAAAAAATAATATTACAAAAACTAAACTATGTAATCCTTGAACTAAATGTTGTTCAACACTGGAACATTCTATGATGGTATGGAACTCCTCTTGCAAAACCAACATCCATTTCTAACCTTACAAACTAGAAGATAAAGTTCAATTTACCTCGAAGATCCTCAAATGCAGTTTGGTTACATCGAGGTACTCCAATCGCGATGACACTCCCAACAGACTTGTATTCATCAGAGCTGAGATGGGATTGCCAGATAGAGAAAGCCAGCGGAGTTCGGATAACGAGTGTGTAGCCTGGAAAGTTAAGTTCGTATGAGTCAGTGGTCAACTCTGGTGACGGAGTTTTTAGGCCGCCTTGAGGCCTTCCTTTTTTATGATAAATGGGTCGGCACTTGACCTCGAGACATACATAGGCAAGAATGAGGTCTACGATGGAGCGAGAATACCCAGAAGGTGCCTATTAACTCTCTTCTTAAAAACAACAGGGATCGATATCGAATATATTTAACAGATAGAATAATTATCATTTTATGCACGTAAACGCATATCTACTATATAAAAATAAGTCGGGTTTTCCTTCCTGACGCTATAACTCCAGAACGCACGAACCGATTTCCACGGTTTTGCATTCGTTGGAAAGGTCTCGGGCTCCGTGAGGTTTATAGGAAAGAAAATTCAGGAAAAATTTCAACAGAAAAGCGGGAAAGCGGGAAATGTTACATAAAACGAAGCCATCTGGTGGCGAAACGGAGTTCGCCGGGTTTGCTAGTTTTTTATATAGTTAAGTATACTTACCACAGGTATAGTAGTAAGGTCGTTGTATGACAGATCCAGAGAACGAAGTCTAGTGAGATTCGCAGTAGTGTCCGGTGGTATAGACGGTAGGTTGTTGTATGATAGATCCAGACTCTTGAGCTTGGGTAATGACATCGACGGAACCTGAAATGTTGTTTTTTTTCATGAGTAAAATATGATTGTAGGTAGAGACTACGGCACCGGTAGCAATTTTGATTTAGAAATCATAATCGTATACTGTATCCCGATGTGTGTATCCCGATGTGTCAAAAAACAGGAGACGCCTTGGGTATACCCCAGTAGGTAAGGTATACCCCAGTAGGTAAGGTATACCCCAGTAGGTAAGGTATACCCTTAAGGCACGGTAGATTCTCTTCGACCTTTTTTGAGAGAACAATCAGAGTAGTACATAAATTGGTCTTTTTCAACCTTCAATACAGGACGTGGTTGATTGCATTAAACTATAGGAGCTATATGGTTAAAAACATATTTTTATCAATATTTTGCTTGACTTACCGCAGTCAAGCTAACATTCTTTAGCCCCAAATGCGATAGCTTTCTCTCCAGTCCTTTGAATAGGCTGCTGCTTCTATCACCATTGTTGAAAGGCAGATTGTTGCTGAGATCAAGCCATCGTAGCCGGGGTAAAGCGGAGAAGGAACCGCCTTCGATGCGGACTAGATGGTTGTCAGATAGGTCTAGCCAGGCTAGAGACTGAAAGGAAAGGTTCATTAGAATCATCAGCATTCACCAACCTTTATCCCTAAGTGGGGTATTCCAGCCAGTTTAGGGGTAATTATGACCTGGAGGGGTTAACATGAACTTCTATTTCTTAGCAGTTTTTGAACTACATTTCAAGTTAGACATAATAAGCTGCGACATTTCTGGAACCATGCTATGCGAAATTGACATTTAATTAAAAAACTGCCAGGATATAAGAGTTCATGTTAACCCCCCTGGACTTTTTTTAAACGTCACTTACAAATAAATATATATTAGAGGAATTCACGTATAGAGCCTGATCTGGCCCTGAACAGAGCAAACTCATTGGATCTAGACTGATAGAAATATTAATTTTCAGCCAAATCTAATTTATATTACATGACTGTGATCTTATCTATAAATACTATACTAGATATTTACAAAATAAAACAAGACAACAAAAATATATCTCGCTTAGCAACTAGAGGGTTAGACTAACTACAAACATACATACAGCTTTTGTGTTGGTTTAAATGCTTCAAGTCTACATATGAGTGTGTGAGTTTCTACGAAAATGCGAGTCTAAAAATGCTTCCAGGTTTCATAGGGGTCAACCATAAAATACATCACAATTCCATGGTTTTTCCAACAGTTTCGAAATAAGTTTTATTCCCAACTATTGTTTCAAAATCAAGTTCAAAATGTGACATCACAATATCACAAAAATTTTGCCCCTTTTGTCCCTTTGCCCATTTTGCCCCTGTGACGTAATTCAAGGATGACCCTTATGTTCTGTATAACCTACCTTGTAGAGTATATTCTGTGGGTATTGTTTCTTCTGACTGAAGACTCTGGTGTGATCGCGTCGAGCCGTGTGATACATATACTCGTCGCTGTAGTCCGGCTCTTCTGGCCACTCGCCCTGTTCGTTCTGTGCAAACTAGCGTTTAGTTGACATGCTTTTGGATATTCTATATCATTATTGATACTGATCATAGACTTTATTTTTAATGTTAACCCCACAATTAGGGGTCAATAAGATCACCACGAATCAGTGAAGGTGCAGTGCCCGGGATAAGTTTAAAGACACATCATTCTAATATGACATCATCCAAGTGTTTTAGCTCGACAAAAAAAATATACAACAATTTTTTTTTTGTGTTCTAGACACAAGATTGAATGATTTGATTAGTGTAGCCCATTTTTATTTTTCTGCGCAACAACATAGGTACACGTACCCCTAATTTGGGTAAGTACTCTTAAATAAGGGTAACATTTTAAATTTGGGGATATCTATAAACTCAATACTCAGGACAGAAAACTATGATCCAAAAACATGTCATAATTTCACACACCGTGCTGGTTAGTACAAAACAACACATTAAACTGCAAACAGACAATATTTACAATTAATAGCTGTTATTTCAAACTACGAGTATGTTAGTTCTAGCAACTACTCCTTCAACCCACTTAAAGCAGCATCAAAAAGTATTTAGCAAAAAGTTTGCATAAGTTATGATTATGAATCTTATGATAGTTTGCAAAGTGTTTATTGAACTTGTATCCAAGTGATAGATCCCCATTTTTTTTTGAATTGAATGGGTTACCAGAGGCTTCAAAATTCAATAATTCCAATAATTTTTGTACATTATCTACCCATATTTTTACCCAAATATAATACAACTCACACTGCTTTATTCAAACGATGACTATAGATAATCCTGGATTAAACTAAGTGAAGAAATTGCACCAAAAGCAATAAACTCGGTCCATGAGTTTTCGTATAAAAAACAACTTTTTTTAATCTCTTGGTTTCATCTAACTTAAACCAGGACATAAGCCTTCGTTTTTAAGGGTTAATATTCAACTCACTCTAAATCGTTGTACTAGATCGGACATAGAAACAGCCGGTATGGTGTTTCCACTTAGATCCAGTTCGACCAAGTTGGCGGCAGCGGCGGCTGACAGGCAGTTTGTTGGTATACGGGATAACGCGTTGTTTGATAGATCCAGCCTGAAAAAAAAGACAAAGTTGGACGCTGCAGAGAAAATCTAGCCAGGTGGGGCTTCCGGGACCCTGCACTTATCCAGTGCAATTGTGGGGCTCCCGTTCAGTTTATGGAACACCTGGTCTCATGCCCTCTGTGCCCTAAAACCTGCACCCAAGAGGACCTGCTCAACGCAAGAGAGAAAGCAGTTGGGGTGGCCTCATACTGGCAAAAAATGGTTTGAAACATTGATACGAAAGAAGAAGAAGAAGCCTGAAAAACTAAAAGTTTTTGTTTTAAGATTTGCTGAATCTGTCATGCCCCACTGCTAAACAAAGGTCTCTTCGAGTCCATTTTTTTTTAAATACATAGGTAAACCCTAGAATATTTTTTTGAAAGAATATTTTATCGCATATTCTAGAGTTTACCAGTTCGATAAAGTCGCAATTCTTTTTTTTCAATCAAGCTTTCTCACGTTTCCGTGTGCTGATTTAAATGAGCCCAAATGTGACTATCATCATCATTCCCTTGGCCTTCTACCACGCTAAGTGGGGTCGGCACTAATCCATCTTTTACAAGATTGTTTGAAAGGAGATCAAAGTAAAGACATTTCGATAATATTACAAAATATTCACTTACTTCTCCAGCAAAGGCGATGGGAGGAAGTTATCAGGCAGGTTCCGTATTCGATTGTTGGAGAGGTCCACGGTGGTCAATGATTGCATCTCATGGAACAACTCTAGCGGCATCTCTATGAGATGGTTGTTGGAGAGGTTTATTATCTGAAAATATAATCATTTATTTAAAACTGACTGATACACAATGTTTTTGTAGTTAGAATGAGATTCCAAGTTATATAAACTAAAATAGTAACTTCTTCGATGACTACAACGAAAAACAACTGCTTCATTTACTCTTAACATGTCACAAGTTTCTCCAAATCAGAGCAGGATTTGTAGGGTGCCTCAAAAATGTGCTGGCATATTAGTACTCAAACAATTTTTTATTTGACCCCTTTTTACTTTAAAATATTTGTTATTTGACCCCAATATATATTTGCACTACCTATCCAATGACACATTTCGAGGCACGGACTCGACAAAAATCATCCTCACTTTATGCGCAAAAATACCAACGTATACTTTGGCCTCTGAGCTAAGCCACAGATAGACAAAACGAAACTAATTGGGTTTTTGTTTAGTACTTTATGAGCATCAAAACTTATTAAACGAGCCTCAATTTCGTTTGGTTGGCTGGCTCCCCACTGGAGCTTGACTTTTTAGTTTAAGATGGATCACCTAAAAGAGTGATAGGCCCCAAACCGTGTTTGTTGTCCTAATTCTTCACGGTATTGGTCGCGCAAGAACAGGAGTAAAATTTGTTTTAAGACTATTCTAAGTGATCCCAGCGGTCCTGAATAAATACTTTTTTACTTTGACTTACAGAAACGTATAAAAATATTTTGCATGAAATTCCACTCACCTGTAAGTTCTTGACCTTCTTGAAACAGTCATACTCCATATCAAAGATGTGGTTGTACGACAGATCCAAGAGCTGCAGCATATGCATTGAACCGAACACTTCTCTTGTTATATTCCTGATTCGATTATGGGATAAATGGAGTTCCGATAGCGTTAAGTCTGCGTGCCTGTAAAGTTATAAAACTTTATTAAATAAATCATCATCCATAGCCCGATATAGCCCACTGCTGGGTATAGGGCCCTTTGAGCCATCCAACACGATCCAGTGCTAATATTTTTAGGAAATTCAAGGTCATATCGTCTATGGGGTCTAGCGCAAGGAAAGATGGGGACAACCTCGAGAAGCTGATTGTGACCGAAAAATAGAAGGAAAAAGACCTCGTGCGCTGGTCTGACCAAATTCGCACCACTCTTGATTCACACCATGATTCACAATGCTCTTCATAGTGCCGGGGACAGAGGAAGATGGAGAAACATAATAAGGGAGAAAGTGATACAAGGAGGTCACGACCCGCAGCACTGAGGAATACGACTCAAGGAGGAGGAGGATATGGTCTAGTAATGAACGCGTCCACATTATGAAAAAGTTTTTATTCATACGTGAAAGGTACACACTCTTCTATTAGAAATTTGTTTCTGTCAATATGTTTTCCTTCACTATTTATCGATAAAGCCCATGCGAAAAGACGCACAAACGTTCGTAGCAGACTTACCTAAAGTAGTAAGGCGCGATGTAGGTAATATTGTTGTGTGAGAAATCCAATACTCTGATGTTCACGGATACCGTTCCAAGACCTGCAATTATTATGTAGTCAGTTCACCTAAAAAATTTACTCTGTTGCCATCTTTTTCCATTGCTAAGTCTCTCTCATATCTCTCTTCATCATCATCATCATCTCAGCCCGGTATCACTCACTGCTGGATATAGGCCTCCCTTTTTATGGTCAGTTGTTTTAAAGAAGAGAGTTAATAGGCACCTTCTGGGTAGGCTTGCGCCATCGTAGCCTCATTCTTGCCTTTGTAAGAGTCGAGGTCAAGAGCCGACCCATACATCATATTCCTTACGACCTTCTAGGTCGTCGACCAAACGTGCTTTCGGACGACCTCGATTCGTCAAAGATTTACTCCACCGGTCATCACCACGTCTAGCCAGGTGTTCCAACTCCACTTGAGATTAATTGCTCTTACTTTTTTTTTATGGAAGAGGGGTCAAACGAGCAAGTGGCACACCTGATGGTAAGTGATTACCATCGCCCACAGACAACTGCAGCATCAAGAAGCACTGCAGATGCGTTGGCGGCCTTTGAGGTAGGAACAGGCTCGTTTCTTGAAGGCGCTTAAGTCTAACTACAGTCAAATCAATTCTTCAAACCATAAAATTACCTAGAAACCTCAGAGTTAGACTAGAATCTAGTCACTAGATCATACGAACTTCCTTATTTTCTCTGATATTTCATACTGATCATTTCATTTCAAACTTCACTATTTTGATACTAGCATTACTTACTAGAAGAATAAATATTCACCTTGTATAATAGGATGTGCACCTATAACTGATCCAGTACTTTCGTTAGTTGTGTTAGAAACTATCAAAACAAAGTGAAAAACCAAAAATAAGAAATTAGTTATAGTTACGATAACAAGGCCTCCTGTGTTAAGTAAGGTAATTGGTATGGTAAGTTGTTAGGTAAATTATATGGCAAGTTGTTCTAAGGTAAATGTTATGGTAAGTTACCCGAGTGGTTTTACCGTACCCGATCGTAAATGCAGATTTGTATTCGATTTAGTTAGTTAGTACTCTGTTCCGTAAACATTTCGATGAGTTGTCTAGTAAATGGTAAGGTAGGTGGTAAGTAAAATGGTATAGTAAGTTGTTAGGTAAATGGCGTGTTATGTATTGTAAGTAAATGTAATTCCATTATGATATAAGAGGATTTTCTTTTCAACATTTCTCATGAAAATTGTTGATAACTTGTTAGAATAGTTGTTATACATACTAAATTTTAATGTCTTATAGGTACGAGTAATATATGTAATAGATGGTAAGTTAGGTTATGTAAGTAAATGTTAAGTTTGGTTTAGTAATAGTGTAACTGTGTAAGTAATATGATAAGTATTTTCTTGTTTTGTGTACTTACGACTGGTTCCCGGACGATCTGGACTGGGAGGGTAATCGGGATTCGACCGGTAGTTAGGATTGGATTGATAACTGGGATTACCACGGTAATTGGGATTACCAGGGTAATCGGTATTACCACGGTAATCAGAATTGGAACGATAGTCTGGATTGGCTCGGTAATCAGGATTACCACGATAGTCCGTGCTGGGACGGTAATCAGGATTGGCTCGGTAACTCGGATTGGATAAGTCTGGATTGTAATGGTAATCTGGGTTGGCGCGGTAATTTGGGCTTGAGTAATCTGGGTTATAATGATAATCTGGGTTGGCGCGGTAATTTGGTGTAGGGTGGGCCGTGTTATCGTAGTAATAATCTAAAACAAACACACAAAAACACATAAAGCTAATGCAAAATAAAGGTAAATAATAAGAAATATTTCACGGGTATTTATCGTATATTTTACCAACAGTACTACAGTGTCCATTTTAAGACAATAATGAAGTATCTACTAAGTTTAATAACATAGAAATTCTGTGTAAGTTTACGCAAGTATTGAAAATATTATGCTGATCTTCACACATGGGTAAAAAGGATGTAGCGACCTCTATCCGATATCGCCACAAACTATAAAGAGTACCTACTTCAGAGCTTGTACCACTAGATGGCGCTGGGATCATAGCAAGGTAAAATCCCATACAACCGACGCGATTTGAATCCTGGATCGCGAAAGTGATTCTCGGCAATTAGCCTTTATAGAACTATCCAACATAAACTGTCGGTCGAAAGACCCCAAGTTAAGTGGACCAGATGGGTCGACCTTGGATGGGGCGAGATCGCCCTCTTTGCAGTATATTGGGGGAATAACCCCTACCCTCAAAAGGTCGTCACTCTAAAATGACTGCTCATAGTTACACTTATTTCTTTCACAAATTATACGATAAACATCCGTATTAAATGCAATGAGTTGTGTAATCGCAAGTTAAAGAAAGAGAAAGACAAAAAATAATAGAGAGTAGATAGGTAGAATAGGATAAAAGATTAGAAAAGTTTATCTAGCAAAACCAAACGTATCAAACAAAAATCACCTTGCACTGATCCGGGGCGTACATTCACATTTTGAAGTGTAGGTGAATTAAAAACTATAATAAAACGATGAATTAAAATAAAATGACAATAATTAAAAAATAAAAAGCCATGCTCTTTGATACAGTATTATTTTTTTATGAATGATACTAAAATAAGTACGTTTTTATATGTTTTATATGAGGTTCGTATATTCAAAGAATATTAATTGAAATTAAGAAACAAAAACAGCGTTCTAGGCATGCTTTCAGCTGACAGTAACTTTAATTGCAAAATCATGAATCTAAGACGATTCTAATATTCAAGTAAGAATCGTTACCAGTAAAATCGCAATTTTAATCGTAGAATCGTAACTTGAATTACTTACTCTGAGCCTTGGCTGGTGGGTAGAAGTTAGATGAGAAGAAACTTGGCGCGTTTGAATCAGTCAATGTAATGATTCTATTGTAAGATGCGTTTACTTTCAACGCCGTAGCCGAGCCCACTTGGTCGAATATCGAGAACTTGAACGTTTCCAATTGGTTAAAGGATATGTCCAGCCTGAAATTAAATTACAAAGTTAGGATATTGCTGAAATAATATTAAAATTGTAAAGGTAAGGTAATGAGTATAGATTTTGTAAAAAAAAAATGAATAAAGTAAATCCCCTAATTTCTAAACTAAATACCCGCCTAATGAAGTAAGTTAAATAAAATCCTACTTTTTATTTTTACAATTTTCAAGTCGATTGATAAGAAACTTTTCCAATATTTTGAAGAAATTCTAATCAATCTTACTATCCTACTAATATAATCAATCTGAAAGTTTTTGAGTATGTATGGATGTTTGTGTTTCAATCACGCCTATACCAGTAAACAGATTTGAATGAAACTTGTAATAGATGTTGAATAATGTAGATGGTGTCCTAGAATAGCATATAGGTTATTCAAAATGTTGGTACCACGCGAGCGAAGCCGCGCACAGAAGCTAGTCTACACCAATATTATAAAGAGGAAAGATTTGTTTGTTTGAAATGAATAGGCTCCAAAACTACTGTACCGATTTAAAAAAATCTTTCACCATTAGAATCCTGCATTATCCCTGATGAACATGGGCTATATTTTATCCCGGGAAAGTGAAGTTTTCCCGTGAGAACGCGGGTAGACCGCGACGGACAGCTAGTATTGAATAAACTCACTCTTTCAACGCCGGTATATTCTGAAACGCCTCCTCACTGATCTCATTAATCCTGTTCCCCTTCAATCGGATCACATTCAAGTTGTCTAAGCTAGTGAACGCACGTCGATGTATGATCTCAATGAGATTGTCTTCTATAAGCACTTCTTGGAGTTCCTTCAAGTCCACGAATGTATGTTGCACGATTTGGTGCATTTGGTTCTGAGAGAGGCATATGCTTTGTAGCTGCACGTGGATGTCACCCTGGAAAAACAATTCTTTATTAAAAAGTATTCTTCAAAACATTTTTTAAGTGACAACTTCTTTAGGCGCGTTTGGCAGTTTTGAGATGAGAAAAAAATCTTGTATTCGCCTCGAAAGGCGCTCACCGACTTCGGGTTATTTATCAAGTTTAGAACCGTTCAAGTTTTCACTTGAAACTTGAGGAGCCAACTTAACTTAACTTAACTTATATATCACTAGCTGCGCCCCGCGGTTTCACCCGCGTAAGTCCCGTTCCCGCGGGAATATCGGGATAAAAAGTAGCCTATGTGTTAATCCAGGGTATCACCTATCTACATACCAAATTTCAACCAAATCGGTCCAGCCGTTTTTGCGTGAAAGAGTAACAAACATCCATACATCCATACATCCATACTTACAAACTTTCGCCTTTATAATATTTATAGGATTATACCTACAACAGGTCTAATGATCGATTTGTAAATTTTCCGCTTGAGTTTAAGGGGCATCTTCTGATTACATATAACACCAGAGACCTTCAATAGTGACATTTAGCGAAAATGTAACTTACCTGTAAAGTTCCTTTGGAGAAATGGTCGATATAATTATCCTGCAGATTCAAAGTCTTCAGCTTATACAAAAAGTGGAAGGACGTGTCTGGTACATTCTTCAATCTGTTGTTACTCAGATCTAAGTATTGTAGTTCTATAAGAGCTTTGAGCGGCTCGAAAGGTACAATCTTCACAGAGTCAGCGAGACCATTCGCCATTTTAAGTGTGGTTAGACTGTGAAGCTGAAAAAGAGAATTTGAGGAAATTAAATCGATGCTAACTTCTGCAAGATGTGGGCATGTATCAAATATGTATTTGTACATGCCTCTGACTAGCCTATGCCTCTGACCCTTAGACATTTTCAAAAGGATCTGAAGTATAAAAAGATCTGAGAGAATGTCTACCGCGCCTTGGGGATACAGTCGTGACCCTGTTTGTTTTTTTTTTTGTTAAATCGATGCTCTGAACAAGAAACGACCTCGCGGCAGACCACGCCGTAGGTGGAGGGACGAATTGGATGCCCACTTAAAGGACTGGTCCACGATAGCCCAAAATAGAGACGAATGGAGAGAGGGAAGGGAGGCCTTTGCCCTGCAGTGGGACACTACAGGCTCCTAATAATAATAATAAATCGATGCTGTAAAAACATCAAACAATGTCCCAGGCACTACAGCGTCATGTTGAGTAAAGGCATAGATTATTTCCTGACGTATAAATATTCATAGATTTAGAGGCCTAAGTTTTTTTACATGTTTAGGAACTAAATTTATGCAGTATCCTTGGGCTGCTGTAGTGTGGAAATTGATTGAAATTGCCCTAATTTTGTAGTCAAAGCTTTTATATTAATCTTGAACAGCAGCCTTATTGTCTAACTTGAAATCCATCCCCAGTTGTCATCCCAATAAAGCTCAACCAAATACGAAAATGACAATTGAAGTCCAGGATAGGTTTCAAATGTCAAAATGAAGCCGATGTGTATTGCCAGTTGAGTTACACAATAGGGCCCCAGTAGCCTTATTGTCCTTCTTGAAATCCATTCCCAGTTATCATCCCGATTGAGCTCAACCAATCACACAATACGAAAATGACGTGTTCTGTCATTTTCGTGTTATGTGATTGGTCGAGCTCAATTGGGATGATAACTGGGAAGTTAGAAAATAAGGCCCCAAGATTATAATGCTTGATGGCGAGCACGCAATGTATAATATAGTCATTGATAATATATTTTTTAGTTGTATTTTATTCTGCACAGGACCGAGAAGAGTGGCGATATAGAGAGGAGGCCTATACTCAGCAGTGGCTGCAACCGGGCTGAATAGATAGATAGATAGATTTATTTGAATTGTTTGTTCACATCGCATCTCAGACTAAGAGCTATAAATTAGCAAATTTTGGCTCCTTTTAGCTAAGCCTAGCTATTTAGAGGCCGAGCGAGTGAAATAATTTTAGCAGGAGATAACCATTGAAACTCTTTCGTGGTAACGCTCTTTGAGTCTTACAAAAGTTATGAAAGTGATATTTACCTCGGCAAACGCGAAGGGGTCAATGAACTCTATATCATTCTCCGACAGATCTAAAGTCTTGATAGTCCGTACATGTTGAAACGCGCTCGTTTCTATCCTGTTAATAGTGGAGCCGAATATCTTGAGGTCTTCCAACTCCACTCCAAACTCTAGGAAATCCTCCGCTCTGACACTTTGACGGATCAGTTTGCTGATTGACAGTGAGCGGAGGGATCTCATTCTGTGGAAACATAATAAAATAAATAAATAAATAATGCTGGACATTTCACACAGCATCATCTAGCCCCTAAGCAAAGATTGTACTATGGGAACCAGATAACTGATATACTAATTATATAATTTTTGTTTGTAAATACATACTTATTATACATAGAAACACCCAGAACCGAGATAAATATTTGCAGATCATACAAAAATGTATCCCTCGGCGGGAATCGAACCCGCAACTTTCTGCGTCACAAGCGGGCTTTCACCCACTGCGCCACAGAGGTCGTCGAGAATAATAGTTTCAATTACCTACATAAAGCTGGACATTTCACACAAAATCATCTAGCCCCAAAGTAAGCAGAGCTGTGTTATGGGTAATTCTTTTTGTAAATACATAGAAAACACACAGAGCCGAGACAGATATTTGCAGATCATGCAAACATTTTTCCCAAGGTGGGGATCGAACCCGCGACCTATTGCGTCGGCGAGGTCGGCTCTTGACCTCTAAACTTACATAGGCAAGAATGAGGTCTACGATGGAGCGAGCCTACCCAGATAATGTCATTTATATCCGGAGAAAACAGCGTTTGAAGATTGCTGTTTGCGTATGTTCTGGGCGCGTTGTTTTACGTAGATTGCTGGATTTTGAGTTTTAACTGTTTCTTTCTTTTACAAATGAAATTATTAGGTAGGTATGATCTTATTATGCTGTAATAGTAGTAAATAACCGAAAATAAAATAAAATGACTAAGCCAAGTAAAAAAAAACGCGTTTTTTTTTCGCTAAATATGTTTAGAATCATGGTCTGATTGCAACCCCTCAGTTTTCGGTAGTTGTCTTTTTACACCCTGTATAGTAGGTAGTAACTTTCATAACATCCAACTCACTAGTGTATTTTTTTGTTGAAGTTAGTAAAATTTAGATTACCTTCTAAAATCTTGTAAACTCATCTCGATAGAGTTTGCGCCGCTGACGTCGAGAAAGAAAAGCTTATATTGAAAGCTGTTGAAAGAAGCTGTGATGTACTCCGATGGCATGTTATCCGTTAGTAGATTTATATCCACCTAAAACAAAAAAATATATTAAACTTCGTAAAACAAAAATTGAGAATACACTTGCGGCTCTACTAATAAATGCGGTAAACATAAAGTTATGACAGGTATAATCTAAGAATAACTAAACCATACTTATCTTTAATCTAAATACCTGACATAATCAGTGTTACATTTCATAAGCCCCACGTTGGGCGCCAATGCAACACCTCAAGATACGATCTACTCAATACAGCGATTAATCTTTAGTGACATGAGTCATCTTATTACTACGATTAATCTCTAATGAGTCAAGACGTCTAGTGCCCATAATTATTATGAGCAGAGACTATACTACATTTTTTGAGATGAATTTTATAAGATGAGAATAAATTCTTGGATTTATCTAGAAAAGGTCACGTGCGAGTCACGGACACCTATCAGTAGCGCCATCTAGGTCTGTACTACCGAATTTACCGAAACTTTTACGGCAATATTTTTACATTTCTAAAAGCTCATTTTATAACTAAATGGATGAAGTCATTATCTTTCGATATTTTTCAATTTCCTGACGATTAAAAAAATACACTAGGCACCTAATTGTTTAAGTTTTCACGGGTTTTTTATTCGTGTAACATTTTGTACGCCCCACGTTGGGCGCCAATGAAACACCTCAAGATACTACTCAGTAAAGCGATTTCTTGTAATTTAGTAACTTTAATAGTATAAATAAACTAGTTTACCTTATTCTCTCGAAGATTCAAAAACCGTAGTGAGTCCAGCTTATTCAGCATGAACTTGGATATCATAGTTAGATTGTTCTCAGATAGATCGAGGCTCTGCAAACTGTTCTCCAATCCAGCGAAAGAGGCCGGAGATAGTTCGGTGATCTCACAGTCACGGAGAGAAAGTGTCTTTATCTTGGCGTTTCTGAATGCATCCTCCTGAAATATAAATAAGAATTTAATATTAATTTGAAAATTGCTTTGCCCATCCGTGACAATGCCCTAAATGAGTTAATGGACAATCGACGCAAAACTTTTCGCTGTGTGACATTTTTGAAATAAATATTTTTAACCATAAGATCGCTTTATACCATATGTTATTAATTTTCATAGAAATCTCTCTCATAAATGATAATTTCTGTACTAAACTATAAACATACATATTTATTTGCGTTGAAATCAAAAGTGAAATTATTGATTGTTTTGTCGATCTATTAATTATTAAAATAATAAAGTATGTGCGAGTGAGAAGGCAATATGCTCTATTCTCCTCACACATGATTGCAGCGAGAAATAATAATTGTGTTTATTACTTACTCTCAATGCGTAAATAGGATTGCCATCCAAAGATGTAGAGTTCAGAATATTAAAGTACTTGAATGCTCCGGGATATAAAACTGTGATGACATTGTTGTCTAGCCTGAAAAGAAAATATAATAAAATTACTTTTATATTACTAAATTCATTATAATAACAACGATTTATCGCTTAAATTAAAGCAAAAAAAGGTGGCTTTAAATTAACAGCTAATGCTAGACATAGCTAACATCTAGCCCAATAGTAAGAGGAATTGTTATGGGTTTAAATCATAACTTTCTGCGGAAAGAAGATTTGAGAGAAAGATGAGAAAAATTCAAGTATTTAACTAATAGTCAGCCCATTCTTCGAGATTCAAAAGCAAGCAGTGCGAGTGAGCACGCAATATGCTCTGCTCAGCTTACACTGGCTGAAGCGAGAAATTGTGTTTCTAGCGATAACTTACTATAATGGTTAAATTATTGCATTTCAGAAGCAAGACGATAATGACCGAGGTGCAATTTTTTGTGGTCCTTTAAAAACTTACTTCAAAGAGTCCAAAGACAGTTTGATTCCATTCAGTTCGTGATTCGGCGGGACCTGCTTGATCAGATTGTTTGAGAGGTCCAGGAACCGAAGCTGTCGAAGTGGTGACAACTCTTCGTACGGTATGTAGGCGAGCTGGTTATCTCCAAGCAGCAACTGTATAGGAGAGAATTTGAAAGAACATTGATTTAAAATGAGCCATTTTGACCGAATGAATGAACGAATGTTGTGCCAATTTCTATTCGAATGAAAGGGTTCGAGGCATGGTGGATTTTTTGTTTCGAAAATGTCAATGGGCATTTAATACTTCTAAGCGATGAAGGAAATGTTATAGGCGGTAATGGAAATATAGGCACGTGTAAAATATGTAGGTATTTGGAGGTGTTCCTACTCCTATATACATCATCAAAAAATCTCTCTTATATCTGAAAGATCAGAAAATGTCTACCATGCCCCAGATTATACAGTCGTGTTACTAAACACTGTTTCTTTTAATCGTTCCAATTTATTAAAAATTACAAATTAAAAGAGTTTTTGGTAAGTTTTACAAGTCGAAAATGACCTATTTAGTTCACGAATGAATGTTGTTTTAAAACTTACCCTGTTCAATCTGTTCATCCCATCCCGAAAGACACCAGGATCGATGACAGACAAGTGGTTTCCATGCAGATCCAAGGTCTCCAGCATCGGAAGACCAGTGAAGGCGTCAAGAGGTAGGCTGCCGATGGAGTTGTCAGCCAGGATCAGGGTCTGGAGTGTGTTCTCTAACCCTCGCCAGTTGTCTCCTGAGATCTCTGTTATTTCGTTACCTAGAAAGAAAGCACGGTTATACCACTTCTGTAGCGCAGTGGCCGAAGACCAACGACAGAAGTTTCAGAAGTTGTTGCGAGTTCTTTTCCCGCATAAAACTAGTAAGAAAACCGAATTCAATGTTCGAATCTGGTCAAAAATTACAAGAGAAGAGGATTTATGAGGAAAAATATAAATCCCCCAGGAGTAAAATTTGAAAAAGGTGTACGAGTATACACAAAAAATATAATTTTCCAAATCGGTCCAGGCGTCTTCGTGTTCGTTTTCATACGCACCGCCAAATTGTGGAACTCATTGCCGGGCTCTATATTTCCCGAAAAGTACAATATAGGGGTCTTCAAATCAAGAGTAAATAGGTTCCATCTAGGTAAGCATGCTCCATCTTAGACCTCACTACTGCTTAACATCAGGCAGAGTGAGGTCAAATGCTGACCTATTTAATTTAAAAAAAAAACACAAAAAAAGTTTCTGACGATTTGCAAATCTCCAAATTTTTTGAAGTCTGTAAATTAAAACATAAACAATTTGTATGCGTCCACTGACAATAAAGTCATCGACTCACAGAGTACTAGCGTTCAATAGAACTAGATTTTATCCGTTGTGAACTAAATGAAATAGAATACGCAGGCAGCCAGCCTTATAATGAACGGAAACCAATCCATTGAAAGTTGATTATACATTGTATCCCGTGTGCTCATTACGGAGAGAGCGAAACGTAGTGAAATTCATATAAGCTTGAAAAATAGAGCAGAGTTGACTCGTCGAAATCAGAGCGAGATGGTAAAAGTAAGTTCGTATGAGTCAGTGGCCAACTCTGGTGACGGAGTTTTTAGGCCGCCTAAAGGCCTCATTCATGGCTTAACGACTTAAATAGCCGGGACCGACAATTTAACGTGCCCTCCGAAGAACGGAAGGCTCCGATGAAAATGCCACTGGCGGTCACCCATCCACTTACAGACCGTTGCGAACGTTGCTTAACTTCTATCAAGAACGACTAAGCAAGCACGACCACGACCGAGATAGTGAATAAATATTACTTTTATGACCAGAATTATATATTTTAAGGATCTGAGAATTGACTGTCCTGGGGGGTCCCATTTGAAATTGTTTTTTTTTCAAATTAACTTGAAAACACTTTTTCTACTTGAATTCAGAAGCATTTACGAAGTACCTACAGCGTCTTCAAAGGGTCTTTTACTTATTTTTTACACGAAGTTAAAATATCTTTAAACATTAGGTACACAAGACAAGTGAGCACAATTTACTTAAAGCTCAAATAAAGCCGGCACACAAGAACAAATCACCCGTCGAAACTTAAAGCTTCCTTGAAATATCTCAAACAGCACCGAGGAGCAACTTTTCAAACTGCCCCAATTGTTGTTGTCTTCTAAACTCGTTAGAGAACACACCTTAGGCTTGATGTTTACACAAGTGTTTGAATAGTTAACAAGTGCATCGGAATAGTTTACAGAATTTGACCTATTTTGCTTCTTTTGTGTAGAGAAAAAAACAAGAGGAAAATATTCTATACTTTACTAAAACGCCAGTTACTTTTCTTTTAATAAAATTAAGTCGATTTCACAACAAAGAATAACAAGTTGCTTGTTCAATCTGGGCACGGCTTTGTACAGCAATTCTAGAGATCCATAATCTAGACGGCAAGTTGGTAAAGGATTTTAAGACTTATACCGTTAGGATTAAGCTTCAGATTTAAGTCATAGTTTCTGCAGATCACACGAGCGACTGGGCAAGGATATAAAGCGTGTTATAGTGATGATTCACAACCTGGACCGTGCAATGTCACAGGATTCTGTAACTTATGGTATCATAAATACGCTTTAAGCTCACCTGTCAGATCCAACAGCCTCAGTTTCTGCATGTCGTGAGACTAAATTGCTACAGGATTATATACCTTATTATATAGTAAATAAGCTAACTCACCTGTCAGATCCAACAGCCTCAGTTTCTGCAGGTATCGCAACGAGCGACTGGGCACGGATATAAGCTTGTCGTGACGTAGCTCGAGTTCCCAGAGAGTATTGTCGAGGCCATAGAAAGCCTCCTCGTGAATACTCTCCAGAGGATTCTGGTTTATAGCCAAACGGTACATCCCTGAAATTAATTGGCGCATGTTAGAACATCGTTGTGTGAAATGTTAATGTTGCTGAGGGAGCGCAAAGGTTATAGATAAACGGTCGTTTTTAGTAAGATTAAGATTGCGCGAGATTAATCTATTTAATCTGAAGTATAATGTATAAAACATATTTTGTTATGTAGTTAAATATTGCTGAAAATGTATGTTGGTATTTTGAACACGGTATTTTTGATCTATGCCCTGCGACCCTAGGGCCTATCCTATCTCTTGCTAGATTTATTTCGAACGATGAGGAATGGAGTCATAACAGGAGACTCTTAAAGCTCATCATCTTCCTGCCTTTTTCCCACATTAAGTGGGGTCGGCACAACATGTGTTCTTCTTCCATTCTTCTCTATCAGCCCTCATCTCAAGATTCACTCCTTTCTTACTCATGTCATCCTTCTCACAATCCATCCATCTTTCCTTTGGCTTACC
The DNA here is from genome assembly GCA_963565295.1 of Epirrhoe alternata. Lineage (NCBI taxonomy): Eukaryota > Metazoa > Arthropoda > Insecta > Lepidoptera > Geometridae > Epirrhoe > Epirrhoe alternata. Next base: position 10,362,924 of record OY751386.1, on the reverse strand, counting down.
TCTACTCGTAAATCTATCAACATCACCAGGAGACTCTTAAATCTAATCTATGTAATTCCAGCGGTCCTACCATAAATGCCTTTGACTACTGAACTAAATGATTTTTGACTTTAACTTCGTCTGAAATATCTCAATATGGGCTGCATACGAGCTCAGATTCGGAACCCAATTTGATTTAAGCTCGACGCCCCACATAGCACGCCTCGTGTTACACAGAGGGCTAACGAAGCTCCAAATTACTGTACTGGCATAAAATTTAATGAGGCCTTCGATGGTCTCTCTATTGAATTTGTGCCACAAATTTCTTCTGAACTTCAGGCTATAGGGTAGAACATTTGCTGACCACCAAACAATGCTTCGGGAATTTTCATTAAAATCATCATTTTGTATCGAAATAAGTACTTTATGACTTCACTGCAGTAAGAATCGAAGATCTGGCTGATAGGCTTACATGCGGTCTAAATATCCGTCACTAGAGGAAACCAAGTACTCGAATTATGAACTCATATGAACTGAACTTAGAAACAATAGAAGGTTTGAATCACATACCAGTAGCCTGGAAGAACTGCGGCTCCAGATCCACAATCTTGTTAGCGTTCAGCTCGAGGCTGAAAACTTTGGAACTGTTGATGGGCGCAGGCACCCTCAGGATTGGCACGTGTTTGCACGTCACTATGCCCAGGTCGCCAGCTGGCTTTGAGCACGTGCATAGCGCTTGGAACAGGCATGGCGGATGGCCTGTGTCCAAGTGGAGCTGAGAGAAAAATGTGAATAAAATGTTTTACTATAGGCAAAGTTTACATAATAAAATAAAGTAAAAAGTTTACATATCCTATAGTATCTTGTTGTATCACACTGTATGGCAAAGTTCTCTTCCATTTCTATTCATAAAATAACATAGAGTACTTATTAAAATCGTCATGTATGATTGTTTAATGGGATATCAATGAAAAAAGATTGCAGGAAAAATATCAAAACTTCGATGGGTACAGTGAGCGTCACCCATTAGTAGCCCTCCTAATATGGCGGTTTGTTTTGCGTGACTCATGCAGGGATGCACTAGCCAGAGACGATGTATGATATGTCAATTGTGTCAGGGTAAGAAAGAAACGAAAAAAAAACCAGCAGCCATATAGTCTAATTTGAAATCCATTCCCAGTTGCCATCCCAATAAAGCTCAACCAATAACACAATACGAAAATGACAATTCAAGTCCAGGCTAGGTTTCAAATGTCAAAATGAAGCCGATGTCCATTGTCAGTTGAGTTACACAATAGCCCTCTGGTTTAGATGGCAAATAAGTATCCAATGAAATAAATATTATCGCGAAAACTACTTAGCTAGGCAATACACAGCAAAATCTGATAAAAGAAAACAGCAATGACGAAAGCTATTTCCCCTCTATACAGTTGCCAAATGTCACCAGTACTTTTCGATAAATAGGTCGGCGGCCTTTATTGGGCATGGTCAGTCGTGCTATGTTTCTGTTTCAGTAGATTAGTGACCTAATCAGATGAATTAGTTATTTAATTAAATTAGGTGATCTGAAAAGGCTCTTTTTTTAGATGAACTGTGGAAGCATTTTTGCAGACACGTGGGATGAAAGCAAGGAGATGAACCTTTGAAGAACCATTTCAGATTAAGTAATTTATTGATAATTTTACAGTTTTTTATAAATCGGAATTATCCAAGAAGCCTTTGTCCTTACTTTTGATCTTTTCCTATGTGTTTATATGTACAATAAAGAATTGAGAAAATCCCTGATACAAATTATAGTATTTTTCACGTAGGAACGTATCCCTGACACATATAACTTTTACGTTTTACGCTGTACAACAATGAAAAATTTTGAAATTAATGAAATCTAGTGATAATACTAAAAGATAATACAACTTCAATAAAAAAGGAAAAGATTTTATCTATTTCCTTTTTAATTATTTCAGATATTAACATAAAAGCGCTTTATCACGGAACCGTTCCTACGTGAAAAGAACTATAGTAAAGGTGTTGATGAGAGAGACCTGTTGAAAATAAAAACTATGTTTTTTCTATTCTACCTATCTCTAATAATAATAAATAATGCTGGACATTTTTCACACAGCATCATCTAGCCCTACAAGCATAGCTTGTACTATGGGAACCAGATAACCGATATACTACTTTATAAACTTTTTGTTTGTAAATACATACATATTATACATAGAAACACCTGGACCCGAGATAAATATTTGCAGATCATACAATCATTTATCCCGCGGCGGGGATCGAACCCGCAACATTCTGCGTCTCAAGCGGGCTTTCACACACTGCGCCACAGTGGGCGTTTACGCTCAAGAACAAGAATTATTTCACGACCAACACTTTCCTACGAAGTAATGGAACACCGAAAAATCTATTTACGAAAATTAAGTAAGGATTAGGACGTAATGAAAAGAAAATATTTATACTCGTAATACTTACTTCTAAAGCTCCTGATAGAGACGCCCATATCATCAGCAGTAGGGTCACCACCACGAGGGCGTAACCGAACTTTATAATCCCCATCAAACTCTGAAACAAGACAAAGTTACGATTAGGGAAGTTCAAAATGATCGTACCTGCTTACAGAAATTGCTTTCTGATGAGATGCAAAACCTTGAGGGACCTTAGCTTAGATAAATAAATAACAAAAAAGGTTAATTAATGATGCTGAACATTTCTCAATTCTTAGGCCTTTACATGTATATTAGATGATTTATACAGCGTCAGGAGGCAACCTATGCCTAACCTGCACGGGACGCTGTAGTGTCTGGAACATTGTTTAGGATGGAATAGGCTTGCCCAGCATCTAATCCATCCTCTCAGCTTAAAGCTCGTGTTAAAGTGCATATAAATTTTACGAAACGAAAAATCCATTGATGCATGGCCGGGATTCGAACCCACGATATTCGGATTGAAAGTTGAGGCACAACCCCAATTAGGTTTATCTAGCCCAAGTCATCTTCTTCTTTTCGAGTCAATCTCTACAAAACATTTAAATTTTATCCGCCAAAAACTTAGCCACGGCTATAGCATTGTACGTGGCTGCATTTAGGTCTTCCCTTGTGCAGTTGTTCGGGCACAGAGGGCAAACTAGGAGATGACTTATGGTCTGGCTGGATTCTGCAGTCGCATGCTGTAAGGGTAACCTATAGTATGGCCAATAGTATGCAGAGTTATAACTTTGCTAAAGCATATTAAGTAGGATATCTCTTACTTTTTCGAAGAATAATCGAGCTTACAGTTATATACCGCTATTTTATGACTACCAAAAAAAATTTAAGGATAGTTACAGCAGATGCAGAAAATGATAATGGCATGGTCAGAACTTTTTTTTATCACAAAGTTATCGAGGATTGTAGTCAATCAAAACCGAACAAAATTTATTGAAAACTGTACAAATAAGTACTATAGACAACAATCGCGTACAGACTCTCATTCGAACTATGTTCTCGTATCATCCCCAGTCAGTAAAACCGCAGTAGCTATCATAAATCCATGTCTGACCCGTCTCGTCTCCTTTTGAGGTTATAATTTTTTTTTCTCTTTTTTTTGAGTTTTAACTACATAAATGTGATCAGTAACAGACACTGAGACCATGTTTAAAATTCTTTTGGTAATTAAAAAATAGGGGTGTATATAAGAAAACCTATGCCCTAAAAAACATCATCATAATTACTAGATACACGTTTGATGACGGTGATGTGTGACGCAATTTATAGTCCAGTTGCACAGCTAAAGCATCATAAGTAGGGCAGGTCAGGTGCTCATTGAAAGTCATTTGAGAACACCTCATATAAAGCTCCATTGTCCTCACTTCCTGCGTGGGACCGGAACCGCTGACGCATCCTGTCAGCTATTCATGCTAACTTTTTGAGAAAATAACTCGTTTACGAAATTATAAGGGTAACACATCCCGTGTTTGTTTTTATTCGAGAAATCCCGAACCAGAAAAGGTTTTACATTTGCTTCAATTGCGCTTGTGAACGCGAAAATAAATAAAAGAGCATGCTTAAAACGACTACACTGATAGCCCTACTCCCAAGAGTCGGAATACTCTGATCTATGATTTTTTTATAGAATATTGAATTTACAGAAGTTTTTGCTAAGTAAAAAGTAGTTTATTCAGGATTATTTGGTCTACAAAATGATTACCTTTACTTTTATCAATAATCTACCAGTTTATTTTTGGAATCAACGGTCCAAAAGTCACGCTCATTCTCTAGAAGGTCAATGAAGGTCAATGTACCAATTTCATTCGATACATAGCATCCCTAGAATTATTGGCACAAAATAGGGTAGGTGGGGTAACATGCGGATAGCGAACTTAATGAATAGGTACCCCAATTTCAATTTGGTTCGTATTATTGAATAATAGAACCTGGGCGAATGAGCTTGGCTCTACCAGCTCTACATAATTTTTTTTTGGAAAATTTAGCTTTTACCTAACCATATTACCTACAAACGAGGGAGGGGTGAACAGAGGGAGGCCTACACCCAACAGTGGGATATTATCAGCGCGGATGATGATGATGATTACACTTAAAGAGTTAATCCCAGTTAAAACTTATCTTAGTTTGATGCAAAGCCATTCAACGATACTTAGGTTGTTTACAAAAGTACGGGGTTCTGGTGGGTAATATAACCTGTATGAAATAATTGTGGGTAGGTTAGCTACTTAAATTTTTATTTTCAAAACCAGAATTTAGAATTTGCTGTTTATAAAAACATTGGCACTCCCGGAGTGCCGACAGAAGTGAAAACTTGGAACAATAACTTGTTTAATGTGTATTTTTTTAATTGTCAGAAAAAACTTTTTGAATCGCCACCGCGCGGGGGGAAACGCCGCAATAAAGGTTCAATACCGTGTTTAGTTACCGAGTTCAAAACTAGATGGCGCTGACGGTGGTGTCGGTAACACTGTCAGTCTGAATTCATTAGATTTTTTCCCATTTCAAAAATGCTCAAGAAGTTTTAAGAACAAGTTTTAACTTCAAAATTGTTCTTATTAAATGTAATAAGAACAATTTTGAAGTTAAAACTTAGCAATACAATGGTATTGCTTGATAAAAGGCAGTGTAACAGCGCTCAACAATTAAAAAGCTTTTCTGAATACTAATGCATTACGAGGTACTTCAATAGGACAAAATGAATAATGCCATTCAGATCTTGTTGTTATTGAAAGATCCATATACTCCGTAATAAGTCGCAGGTGCGCAATTCAATAAAGTGTCCCATTCCTCAAATACCCCCATATTCATTTGTTATCAGATGCGAACCAAATGAAAGAAGGATATGAGCCGTGGAATTGAGAGCGTTTGAATATGGAAGAAAGTTATTGTTTTACTTAGTTAGTGCTACTTCACTTGCGTTTTATACTCGTAAAGCTACATGATCTGGGCACGTATTCGCGTTCCTTTATTCGTTCGTTTGATGAATATTCGGATGCTTCCCACGATTCTGACTTCAAAGGCCAATTTTTCAATCGTTAAACCACGGTCCTAACCTAGGATCAAATATTCCAGACCGAAAAATTGGCCCTGGAAGTCAAAAATTATGGTGGGAACTATCCGAATATTCATCAAACGAACAAAAAAAGGATGATCATGTAGCTTTATAAAACACAAGTGAAGTAGCACTAGCTAAGTAAAACAATAACTTTCGTCCATATTCAATATGCGTCCAATATGCGTTTAATAACGGACTCTATTAAAATAATTATTCACTAGGCTAAAGCTATAACAATTTTTCTTAGACATAACTTTAAACTGAAAAGGATACATGCTAGTTTAGAATACTGTTAGACGAAACAAGAATCGAAGAAAGTTAAATAGCAATAGAACGATATGATTTTCCCAATAGTAACTCGAATCAATGATAATGATTATCCTAGCGTCAATCGAGTTTAGTAATAGGTTGGTTTGACAAAATTACAAGGTATGTTATCCGAGTGTGAATAAAATTGTGCAAGTCTTTTCAAGTTAAGCATTCATTGTCGCGTTCTGAGGGCCCGGCATACATCTAATGACATGGGTCGACATACGAAGGGTTTCATTCTGTATGAAAGGCTGTACGTTGTGTTTGGTCTGGATAACGCAACCCTTTGTGATTTAGCAAGGCTTGGACCTATTTATCGTTTTTCATTTTGCAACACTATTTTCCGTTACTGACTCTTAGCTGAATTTAGTATCTAAGGTTATTTAGAGGAAAAAGCAGTTTTAGGTTTTACTAGATTCTGAGCGCGGCTTCACTCATGTGGTGCCACCATTTTGAATAGTCTAGATGCTATTCTAGGTCACTATCTACACCTAATCCAAGTTTCATCAAAATCGGTTGACTTTTACGCGTGATTGAAATTCAAATATACATTTCTTAGCTACTAACTTTCAGCTTCAATTGTATTAGTAGGATTATTTACACGCTTTATCTACTTCTCAGAAACCCTCTTACATATTAACACAATAAAGCTGCAAAATTCCACCGAATTCATATCGTAGCATCCAATTTCGATTACGTTAAGCAGGATAAAGATATTTTTTACTCACACGTGAGCGAAATATATTTTAAGCAACAGATTATTGAAATCATTATTCCACGAAACCTTTGTCGAGGCATTTATTCTTTGACTAGCTGCGCTCCCGCGGTGTAACCCGCGGTCCCTCGGGATTTTTCTGTGATAAAAAGTAGCTTATGTCCTTTCCTGGGATACAACCTTTATCTATGGCAATTTTCAGCCTTCTCTGTTCAGTGGTTAGGGAATGAAAAGGTAACAAACAGACAGTTCACATTTATAATTTTAGTATGGATACTATTCATGTCGCGGGCTCTGTGGGTCAGATTAGCGCAGGATCATGGTGGATGCCACAAGCTTAGGGAGGCCTATACTATACTCAAGGGATGAAGTCGGGTTGTGGATGAAGATGATGATCTAAACACCAGCATCTAAACTTACTCTGACAAGTCTCACTTTGATTACCTTCTTCCCCATAGCATATTTGTTTTTAGAAGATGGATCACCTGAAAAAAGCTATGTCTCAAACCATGTTCGTTGCTCTGGTTCTTCACGGTATTGGTCGCGTAAGCAGGAGTAGAATCACAGAAGACTATTCTGAGTGATTTCAGCGATCCTACTGAATGTTTTTTGACTTTAAAAAGCTCTCTTCCGGCAATTGCGGTAGAGCCAAGAGTGCCAAATGTATTTCTTTCCACCGTTAAGCCGCAAAAGGGGCGACACTATTCCTTCGAACTTTTTCAAAGCTGTTTTTCAACACAATACTTAGTGCCGCTGGTTTTTTACTCGAGAATAAATGTATTTCGTATTCTTTTGGCGGAACTGTTTAGTTTTTCTATGTGAAAGTTCTAAGAAATAGGCTAGTTTACACAAGTTTAGTTACAAAGTAATTTTTAGCACATTTTAAAAGTATTCATACATATAACTGCACAAGATTTGTTTCATGACTAGGCAACATGAATGAATATGTGGTAGAAACTTTTTAATTAGCCTCTCTTATGCTCATTTCCAGGCTAGAATACCTATACCTCTGTTCCAATATACTCCACTGGTTATCTCTTTTACAAATATTAGTTATGTGACCAGCACCACGCACGAGTCAACCGATGCCAAAATTTAATTAGATTTTTAAGCAATTTGGAAATTGCTGAGTTGGAATAGAATTCTCTCTAAAGCCATTGTACTCCTGAATCTTCTGCAAACGTCCCAGTACATAGTAAGGGGACTGACATACACTGAACAAACGCATTGTGTTTTGTATTTGCCTCCTAAACTCGTTATCTCGTTCTTTGAAACCCAAATTTCGCCTTAAAATACTTGAATTTTTTGGGAGATTCCAAGGGAGATTCCATTGTTCCATTTGCCACCAAGACTTACAACTTAGGAAACCCGTCACTTTTGGATGATATTCATTAGTATTTCTACATAGTATAAATATCTACATCGAATAAAACAAAGTCGCTTTCGTCTGTCTGTTTAGCCGCTAACTCCTAAACCACGCAACGGATTATAATGCTTTCATCATAAATTAGAGAATTTTTCATGGAATGTTTTTTACTAGTAATTGGTACCGTGAGAAAGGCTGAGGGAGGGCCGCTAGTTAAGTAATTTATGAGAGATGGCATAGTAAACTATATTTGGTATTATCAAATGAAAAATTAAATAAATCAAATCAAAGTTGGTATCTTAATTCACATGTATTTGTAAACTGCAAGTACATTGCACCGATTGTTTACGCGTTCGCAAATTCACATGCACCTAGCTATTTCCATCAGCACCCATTCCAAACTCATTATACACACCATTACACAGCAGCTAAATTGAGCTTTATTAAAACGCCGTAAAGTACAATTTAATGTGAAGTCAACAGTTCGGTGCCCATTTTGTGCGGAAGCGTTGCGGTGTATTTTTCTTTTTTCTTTCTAGAAACATTTATTTTGTATGTTGAGTGCTCCTAAGAGTCGGCATGGGCATGCAACGAGACTTATAGCTGTAATGGGTAATGGAGGAGGTTTTGTTTATGTAAGATGTTCAACTGAGAAATAAGGAACCAAGAAAAATACTCACCTAATGTACAAAATCGCTGGGGCATCCGTGGAAAATGTGCGTGGAAATATTTCTTACCGCCGAAAGATAATACTTCTATGATACTCTATGTATTTTTAAGATAAGTACTTCTTTTCATATTTCAAGAAATCTCATATTTCTCTCTCAGAGTCTCACTTTCAAATCTACACTGATTTTTAAATCGAAGTCATCGTAGTAATCTGACAAACTTTGAGTCACAGTTTTATCCGTGAGAGATCCGTATAGGTTACATTATGTAGCAAGAGAAGTACTTGGATCTTATGTCCAGATCTAACAAATTATACATAGAAAACTTAGACCCAAGACAATTATGTATTTGCAGAGATTAATTAATATTTATTTTGTCCTGCGACGGAAAGCGAACCTGCAAATTTCTACACCGGAACTTTTGCCCACTGAGCTACAGAGGTCGTCTAACAAAGCAATATAACATTAGGATTCACTCCGCTTGCTTTATAAACCCCGTTCTCTCAATATAAACAATGTGGCTCCACTTTTCCCCAAAGAACCGGGTCCGAGCCAATATCCAATCGCATTTGTTTGCTCCACACAATAAACTTCTGTGTAGCAAATTGGCAAATAAATGAAGGAAATAGGAGATTATACTAGCGTGGAATTGACTTATTTACAACCTATTATCAAGACTTGAGTTTTTAGTCAATTTTTACGTAATCTACACTAATATTATAAAGAGGAAATATTTGTTTGTTTGTTTAAAATTAATAGGCTCCGAAACTACTGGAACGATTTGAAAAATTATTTCACCATTAGAATCCTGCATTATCCCTGATGAACATAGGCTATATTTTATCCCGGGAAAGTGAAGTTTTCCAGAGGGAGCGCGGGTAACACCGCGACGGACAGCTAGTCTATACTAATCATAGTATAAAGAGGAAAGATTTGTTTGTTTGTTTGTATGTTTGAAATGAATAGGCTCCAAAACTACTGGACCGATTTGAAAAATTCTTTCACCAATAGAATCCTACATTATCCCCGATGAGGGATCAAGGGTAACACCGCGGCGGTCAGCTAGTAAATAATAAAACGAAGATTTACATACATACATAAATTCACGCCTCTTTCCCAAAGGGGTAGGCAGAGACCACGGATCTCCAGTCGCTACGATCCTGACACACAACTTTCGCCTCATTCACTCTCATTACATTCTTCATACATGCTCGTCGGTTTAGGGTACTTTTGACCTGGCCCTTCTCTAAAATGTCGCCAATTTGATCCAAGAAGGTTCGCCTAGGCCTTCCCCTTCCAGCTGTCCCGAAGATTTAGATCCTGAAAAAAGGAGAGGCTTGTCCAGTAGTACTTTGACGAGCCTCAATTTCTTTTGACTTGCTCCCCACTGGACCTTGACTTTTTAGTTTTAAGATGAATCACCTAAAAGAATGATAGGCCCAAACCGTGTTTGTTGCCCTGATTCTTCACGGTATTGGTCGCGAAAGAATAGGAGTAAAATTAGTTCTAAGACTATTCTAAGTGATCCCAGCCAGCGGTCCGACTGAATTAATGCTTTTTGACTTTGGGTTTAGTGGGTGAAACTTTATTGTGCCTGACCTTGAAACTAAACAAAAGAAATTGATGACGTGATCTAGCATGGATGAGATCATGGGTCTAACTATAGCTAAAGACCATCTCAATAAATATTTTGTTGGCCGACAAAAACCAATTTCCATTTTACTACGATACTTTTCCAATCCAATTACAGTAGATCTTTGATAAACCTACATATCAAGAACAGATTGGTTTCACATACATAGAGAGGAGTGGAGCCTCAAAGCTAACATTGACGTAAAGACGAACTGACCAAAGCGAGAGCCAAACTCAAACCATTCGACCAAACGCTAAGTTTCCAGCTAGCCACAGTTCGGAAATGAGAAGCTTCTAACCACTGACTATATAAGGTTCATATTTTGTTTCAGGTATGTGTGTATCAAATCAAATCAAATAGTTTATTTTACAAAAGTAGGATACAGGTTACTATTTAAGATTCAGTGGACCCTGCACTAGGGCTAGCCTGTATTGCGGGCGTTCGAGTGAACATTAGATACATTTTATTTATTGGAGAACTTGAGAGACAAAATTTTGAAAATTTACAATTAAGTACTAAGTATATAGGACGACCTCTGTGGCGCAGTGGGTGAAAGCCTGCTTAAGACGCAGAAGGTTGCGGGTTCGATCCCCGCCGCGGGATAAATGTTTGTATAATCTGCAAATATTTATTCGGGTCTGGGTGTTTACATGTATAATATGTATGTATTTACAAACAAAAAGTATATAAGTAGTATATCAGTTATCTGGTTCCCATAGTACAAGCTATGCTTAGTTTGGGGCTAGATGATGCTGTGTGAAAATGTCCAGCATTATTTATTATTTATTTATTTTATATTCTGCTGAAGCTTAACATTAAGATATGTTCTATATTTTTGAAGTTTATAATACGAGTAAATCAAATAAGAGTAAGTACCATTCATGATAACATAATAACAAAACAAGGAGAAACAAAATAAAGAGTTATGACAAAAACATTGTAAGTGTGTGAACCTAGTCATGATAACCTAAGTATGAGAAAGAATGTGTGTTTGTGAAGCGTTCTATGTGAGTGTCAGAGATGTGGTGACCATGGCGACCAGCATGGCTTCCGTTTCATCATAGTTTAGGTGAGAAGCCAATCCCTAATCTTGTATGAAATGAAATGAAATGAAAATATTTATTCAAAAAAGGTCTTATATGGTAAAAGTGTTAACAATGTTTTAGCTTCCTGTAATGTATAGCTTTGTCTCAAGCGCTTACGTCACGTGGTCACTGTCAACATGGCTGTTGGACAGAACGGGTGTGTGACTGTATGAGTGATGAAGTGTTGATGAGCCGATTGTTGTTATCAATAAATGATCTCCGAATGTACTAAATATCTCGACATTACATGTGGCGACGAGGACAAACGTGAGTACTTGACTAAGTACATATTGGAGATTTGTATGGTTGCAGAAAAAAAAACAGGGGGAAGGGAATGACGATGTTTCTCCCTATAAACATGCAATTACTTAGTACTTACCTGCCTGTTTTGAATGCGTGAAACTATTATAAGACCAACCAGATATTTATTTTGTAGATATTTATGATACCTACAATATCTACATAATTGCATTCCTGCGTGAAGGAAATAATTTACTGATAAATCATTTTGCAAACCTCACAGAGATTTGACCAGGTTGCACGATTTGTATTTTATTATAAATTGGGGTATTGTGGGCTTATACCACAATAGTGTTTGTATTCCTAGCCTAATTGATTGTTTAGGTACTGAAATACTTAGCTCGTTTTATTTGCTCATACCAGAGATTTTATTGATGTCATATTGCGCAAAAATGGCTAAAGAAACATGTTGTGCCGACCCCACTTAGTAGGATAAGGCCAGGAAGAAGAAGAAGAGATTGCGAAAAAATGGCGGCAAAAGGAAAATACAATTTATTTTCTTGTAAAAAAAAAAAAAAATATTCCAGACCCATAGATATACGACGAAACGTCTATTTCATTCGTTCTATTTCACTCAATACAGATAAAATAAGCATCCGACCAAAGAGTTCGTAACCTACTTCACAAACCTCAAGAAACGAAGGAGTATTCATTTACACTTTTATCCTACCGTGATTCTACCATTCTACCGGTACTATATTTGCTCTGAGATTCTACCCGACGTGACTGATTGTGTTTTATAATGTAAAAAAAAAAAAAAAAAACAGATTTCTGGATAATGTAATAGAGGCTCTCTTTACGAATGCTCAAGTATGTACAGTCATCCACAAAGGTCGATGAACTAAAACTGTTTCTCATTTATCTAATAATTAAATACCTACTCACCTGAGTAGCGAAATATAACTTTTACTTACTTTTTAGAAATTAAGGATACCTATTGCACATGCAAACTACTTATATCATTACCTATGTGTGAAAGCAGGACTTGTCCTGACCATTAAATTGGTATTCATTGTTGGTAAACTGTTAGCTATGTTGTAGCTGATATGAACAGTGGAAGCAGAAAATATCTGACCATTCAATTGGATTACTAAGCAAGTACCTACCTACCTACATTAAGCAGTGGCTATGTATGCCAACTGGTTATGAAATAAATAACTAGCAGATAATTGAATCTGAACATTAAATTGTTAAAAAATGTGGAAGGAAAGGAAATACTACAGCAGATTTATTAAATCTGAATCATTAAATTGATCGATAGCAGATTATTAAATCTGAATCATTAAATTGATTGTTAGCAGATTATTAAATCTGAATCAATAAATTGATTGTAAACAGATTATTAAAATCTGAATCATTAAATTGATTATTAGCAGATTATTAAATCTGAATCATTAAGTTGATTTTAAGCAGATTATTACAATCTGAATCATTAAATTGATTATTAGCAGATTATTAAATCTGAATCATTAAGTTGATTTTAAGCAGATTATTACAATCTGAATCATTAAATTGATTATTAGCAGATTATTAAATCTGAATCATTAAATTGATTTCAAGCAGATTATTAAATCTGAATTATTAAATTGATTGTAAGCAGATTATTAAAATCTGAATCATTAAATTGATTATTAGCAGATTATTAAATCTGAATCATTAAATTGATTTTAAGCAGATTATTAAATCTGAATCATTAAATTGATTGTTAGCAGATTATTAAATCTGAATCATTAAATTGATTGTAAGCAGATTATTAAAATCTGAATCATTAAATTGATTATGAGCAGATTATTAAATCTGAATCATTAAATTGATTTTAAGCAGATTATTAAATCTGAATCATTTAATTGATTTTAAGCAGATTATTAAATCTGAATCATTTAATTGATGTTAAGCAGATTATTAAATCTGAATCATTAAATTGATTGTTAGCAGATTATTAAATCTGGATCATTAAATTGGTACGAAATACCTACAGCAGATGTATTACATCTGAATCATTAAATTGATATGAAATAAAGCAGATTATTAAATCTGAATCATTAAATTAATTTGAAATACCTAAAGCAGATTTATTTAATCTGAATCATTAAATTGATCGTTTCTGGTCGCCCTAAGAAATATTTGACTAGCAGTATCACTGGACAAGTTTTACTGTGAAGGTGATCCTACTTTAGTAGGAGTAAGGTGGGAGCGATGATGATGGGCCTAAAGGCATCTAATATTGAAAAAATGAAAAGAAAAGAGCAAGCTAATATAATTAGTGTAATAACACCGAAGAGTAATAACACTTCGGTGGCATGGAACTACAAGACGTGTTCTATAACATAAATGGAGCAAACGCTACGGTATCAAATGGCAATATCCAAGCTCAACGCATACTGTTCCCCAAAACAAAGTAAAGTATACGAACGTCATACATATTTTCAAGCTTCTCAAACAAAAACCTAACGAGAAGTTTGAAATGTTTATTCAGCAAGCTGATAAATGCCTGTTTAAAGACTGCGATGCAAATATTATTGACCAAGTGACAGAAATGAGATAATGAGATGATATAACATTTGATGGAGTTAATACGTTCGAAGCAGTTTATAAACGACTAGGTGAGTTTGGAAACACCGCACATAAAAATGACGTTCAGGACGTCAATAAGATTGAAGGGAAAACGAAAAAGGTGTTAAATGGAAAAACAAATGACTAAGGATGTAGTAGATGTGTTAATCTGGAGCATGCCTCCCACAGTATGGAATGTCCAGCTAGAAACAAAGATTGTTTGAAATGTGAGTTAATGGGACATTTCAGACAGTATTGTCGTACGAGACAAGGAAAAGAAGTTATGCCACTAAATCGAAGGTAAATCAAGTGAGTGATTTTGAAAGTTGTAAAGGGGAGAGAGAAACAGAATACGTTTTCCATATCGATGATGACGTAGAGTTTGACTGCACTATTGGAAAAAAAAATGTTGGTTGACTCAGAAAATCCGGATGTAAAATTCACGGCATACGGAAGTGACACCTTTGAAAATTATAGGCCCATTCGAGGCGAACATACAAATTGGGAACAAAACAAAGAAATCCACATTCTATGTCATTATTGGTTTTGTCATTATTACAAGAAACCTACTGGGAAATGCTACAGCGATGACACTTGGGATACTCAGGATTGGCTTAAACCTGGAGGAAGTACATCAAGTCGAAATGGGGAACCTTCCCTAAGCTCAAACGAGTACTGAACAAATGTATAAAACAACAAATTGATTATTAGCCTATTGATGAGTCTGTACCACCCGTGTCGAAACCCTAACAGGTAATACGTAAATAAGAACTGTTATTAATAAATGTTTAACTTAATTATTATTCAGCCGTTTTCGTTATTAGAAGATAGCATAATCTATCGTTTCCTTACAATATTATAATATTTAATTTATTGGTATATATTTTTGGCACACCATTGAATTATTGAACCATCAGAAGATGACGTAAAACTTGACTTGATGACTTGTATTTCAACGATACAAGGTTCTAGATCACCAAATACCATCAGGGAACTACAGGACTTCCTGAGGCTCGTAAACTATGTGAACACATGGATCACCAACTACGCAACGGAACCTTTGAAAAGCTACTTCGTAACAAAACCTTAACAGATTGTGAACGCCGTTACTGTCAGACAGAGAAAGATGCATTGACTTTGGTGTGGGCTGTAGAACACTTCCATAATATATTTTTATATGGTAAAGAGTTCCAACTTGTCACAGACAGCTTACAAGCATTATATTTGGCATTAAATGGAAACCGTGTGTTTGGATAGAAAGATCTGCAGTCGTACAAATACCTATATATACCTAAAAAAGCAAGCAACATTGCAGATTCCATAACGAGAGTATGAGACGGTAGGTATAAGGACTTTGACTACTGAATTAACAGACAGTCATATTTGTCAAATTGTCGAACTTGCTAGACCAGTGGCGTTGTCGCTCAAAGAAAAATAGATTGTTCAAGGGAAGATAAGGAAATAATTTAAGTCAAAGAAAGCGTATTTCAATAACAAATGAGTTGACGGTGTAAAAATGTACAAGATCTTTCAAAGTGAACTGACGTGTTACTACGAAGGTTAGTGTTACTAAGAGAAACTAAAATTGGTATTCCGTTCCGACCCAACTACGAGAATGTGTTTTAAAAGAATAGAAATGTATTTTGTGCAAAAAAAAAAAAAAAAAGTTTACAATATTTACGAACTAACTTAACTAAGCACAAAATAGGTCACCACTCAGCATGTGCTGCAGCAACTTATAGCTGCTGCAGCGCTGATTTTCAGTGGCTAAAAAAAAAGCTGCTTATGAAGGACATTCCGGCATAGTAGCAATGAAACTAAGACTAGGAACGAAAGTTGTAACAAAGATGTGGCGGTGTGTGCCCAAAATATGACAAAGATGCTGAAAATTAAGTCAAGTCGTGCAAAGAGTGCACCTTAGTATCTAGGTACTCCAAATCTACCAACCCCTAAGAACCAAAAGAATTATGGGTTGACATTGCTATTGATCTGATGGGGCCATTACCAAGCGGAGATTACCTATTTGTGGTCGTTTACCGGTTGATAACTACAGTAGTTATAAAGAAATTAAGATAATGCCGAAGAATTACTGATGATTAATGATAAGAGATATCTCCCAAGGACCAGTGACACATATAGAGGTGAAAGACAGAGATCAAAAAATGAAACAAAAAGGGAAAAGAATATGCTGACAGAAAGAGGAAAGCTGAAGACTGTGACTTAATGCCAGGAGATAAAATGTTAACAATATGAAAAAGGAAAATAAACTAAGCCTAAACTATGATACAATAACACACAGTAGAGCAAAATACTGTTGGAGGTGTACAAGTACGAAACGACGCGACGAGACTGGCCAAACACATAGAAGGAAAAATGTGGTAGATAGTTAGATAGGAAAATACTTTATTGTATACCACATGGACATTTCAAAATCTGCGGTACCTACTTAGATCTAAAAGAAGATTCAAGGCGAATGGAAAGTGTGAACAGCTAATGAAGAAACAACAAAAAGTTGGCTAAAATAAATTTGTATGTACCTACCTACTTATCTACCTAAGTACCTACATCAGAACAACATGTTGGTATGTTTGGTAAGTAAGTCTTTTTCTTTTATCGAGTCGATGTATCACGATATTCAGAGCCAGCTACCAGTAGGAGGCCACATCCACAGCGTTGCTCGAGCAAGCCATGAGATCTCCCTAAGTGCATGTGTAAGTGCAGGTAAGTAAGATGACTAGAATAAACAACTGATTGAAAATTAAAGTTTACTTAAACTACAAAGTTTTATTACTAAGTATAAAACCAAATAGGTAACCAGTGTTATGGGTCTATTACGTACCTATTTAATTAAAATTATAATTAAAACAAAAAAGGGATGTAATGTATAGCTTTGTCTCAAGCGCTTACGTCACGTGGTCACTGTCAACATGGCTGTTGGACAGAACGGGTGTGTGACTGTATGAGTGATGAAGTGTTGATGAGCCGATTGTTGTTATCAATAAATGATCTCCGAATGTACTAAATATCTCGACATTACACTTCCTATTTATAAGTTTGGGTAGAGTGTAATACAAATAGGCACTGAAAGTAGCCTCAACCTACCGCAATCTATATACTTATCATGTGTTCTTAGGATCAGAAACTATGTATACCTAAGTACAATGGTTTGGAACCATCGACACGATGAAGAAGAGTTATCAAGTAATCAATGGTTCCACTTTTTTAGAGATTTCTTTTTAAAGAAAAATTTAATAGGTTAGATTATTCGAGAGTTTATAGTTAGCAACACGCCAACATTCCAAAAAATAATAACGTTTTAAAAACTAAAAAGAAAACCGACTTCAATTTTTGACAGGGCGCGGCGCGGAGTTTTACGGGAATACATATCAACCTATCAATCTCTTAAAAATAAAATTTAGATGGAACCACCTCGAGATAAGGTACCTACTTACACCTTTTCAAAAAATTATAATTTTGGAATTCGGTCCTTAATTTGCGGAGATGTCGGTGAATATACATAATACAAAACATACATACAGCCGAACATAGAACCTCCTCTTTTTATTAAAGTCGGTTAAAAACCAGACCTTTTTAATGAATACACATTTTAAACTTTCGCGACTTGAAGACATTTTAATGAATTAATGAATTGTACACCTTAAACAATGAAATAATGTTAGTTAATGTTAATGTTTAATGTTAGTTTAGTAGAGAGTGTCAGATTATTAGAGGAAGATAATAAGATAATAATATTATTATCTTCCTCTTCTGCATTATTTTTTTTTTATTTTCGTATCACTCGTCATTTTAGAATTCTTAATGGTTGGTACACCTAATCTCTTTTATTGACTACACTAACACAAGAAAATACTCTTCCACGAACACTTGGATAAAATAACTTTTGAAATAATTGGTTCGCAGAGTGGTTCACAGCTCAAGCAAGCCACGTACGTAAAGAACTCGTAAAGCGAGGACATAACCTTCTAAGCACTAGTAATAAAAGCATAACACAGTTTATATAATAAACAACTGCATTCAAAACTTTTACGTGCACTGCATCACAATAGCTTTTCAAAGCCAAAGGAAATACAACTGCACAATAACAACATAAATACCTCAACAACCTTAGCGCTTACTCAAAAGCGAGCGTGTGTCAAAAATATCTATACACACGTTCGGTGATTGAGGCATTGAGAGTGAGTTTCATTAGTATTTTTTTATTTGTAAGATTGTGTAATTTATGTAAAAAATAAATATGATTCGTGGTTTTGAGACACTTTGATAATGTTGGTGTCTTTAACGGGTCCATAATTTGATTCCTTAAATACTTTATTCCTGCCAGTATAAGCATACAGCAAGTACAGCAACGCGACTTTTCATGTTAAAACTACAGATAACACAAAAATCTACAGACAGCTGTTACAGTATGTAACACATTCGTCAGCATTATGCAATTTGTGCTAATTTCTTGAGCGAAACTGACAAAATTACCTTACCAAATTAAAGTGATTACCACCAATATAATTTTCAGGAGTTTTCTTAGGTACTATCTATTTAAACATTGTTATATTTGCGTAATTCAACAAAGCATGCTTTTTTTTAATAAAATAGGTCAGCATTTGAACTTACTCTGCCTGATGTTAAGCAGTAGTGAGGTCTAAGATGGAGCATGCTTACCTAGCTAACCATGCTTGTTCACTGCAAAGCACGTACCCACGCCAGGGAATCTCCTAGATCGTATAAATTTAAAACAACGAAACGAAATGGAATCACGACAGTATTCCCAAGAAAATTCTCTCAAATCTTTAGGCATTCAAGATCCTTTAAGAATGTCTGAGTAGGTCAGAGCCCCACATTTTAAGATGCTAGAATTCTCAAGTTGACAGCAAGCCATCCACTAGAACACCGGTTTCGTCACGTTGTTTTCTTACACCGTTTAGTCTAGACAACCACTTAGTACAAATATATTGTAATCAGTGTAGATCTAAAAGAATTTAATTAGATTGTCCGAGTCAAAGTTTGAGGTCGCAGAGAGAAGACACTTCTTATCTTTGAAACGCCAATATTTAGATTGGTCCTCGTTTAGAATGCTAATTTTGAAGGGTTGAGTTGTACTTGAAGCTCACGAATCACTGGTTCCGAGGTTCTTATTTATCTTCTATCTTTTTTTCCATAAATGTTACAATGCATATTTTATGTAACCTAAATATTACAATCTTACGGTAAGCCTAAGTCGGGAGTTTGAGCAACGCTTCAGCAAATTAATTTCCAAATGCCCCATGATGATAAAATGGTATCGGCTATTTGGCAGACTACCAGACTGTTGTTTCTGCGATATCCACAGGATTATAGATCAGGATAAACATATTAACGAACAGGACCAGCAGTACCAAAGGGATAATTCATTTGATATAGTAATTGAAGAATGATTCAGAGATTTAGTATCAAGTGGCGCCCACCTCAAGAATAAATCATTCGTCTGAGTCGTTAACACATCGTTATATCTCACCATGATTGCTCGCGTAAGTACGAACTCCCATAAAGTGTCCGCATTTGGGTCAGCTCGATGGAACTGAGTGGTTCACTTATAGTTCACTTCACGTCACAACACTTATCTGGAAAGAGAGAGAAATTGGTAAGAAAAACAGTCACTTCAAATTGTCAGAGCCGTGAACGTCATATTTTAGACACATGTGCTTTGGGAAATTGCTAAATTCTCATCAACCTACAATCAACCAGCTTGTGACAGAGATAGAGGTGAGTAGGTACAATATTTTGTTTGAAGATCATCATTCCCTTGCCCTTATCCCACGCTAAGTTGAGTCGGCCCAGCATATATTCTTCCTAAATTCACTCATCAACTGTTCATCCACTCCTTTAACTTTCATATCCTCTCTCACACAATCCAACCATACCTTCTCCAGCCAAAACCTCAAAACATTTTAACTCGTCGACGGAAACGTATCTACAGTACCTTCTTATTAATTTCATTTAAATGAGAAGAACACTTTGTTTAATAGGGGTGATAATTTCCGAAAGGCGTTATTTTACCCCCAGCCCTTAGATAATTACGTATTCTAATGGGTAAGCGTGTTTGTTTGTTTTGCTCTTCGTATTTGTATTTAGATAAGGTTTCTGTGTTTGCGTTAAGCTTCACGCCTCAACAATAATGCATATTGGATAATTTGTCTTCAGTACTAAAATAAGTGTTAACTTTAAAGTTTTTATATGTAAATTAGGATGCATTTAAAATAGTAGATTATTCACCAAGGGGATAAAGCAGTGTATTATGTCACGGGCGCCATATTGAATCCCAAGCGCATCGAAGGATTCTTTAGTTAACTCCCGAGCGACAGCGAGGGTCCCGAGTGCAACGAGGGAGTTAATGACTAGAATCCTGAGACAGCGAGAGAGTCAAGAGCGCCCAAGACTAAGACAGCTTTATCCCCGAGGTGAATACTCTACTTTTCACACATAGGTACTGCGAGAAAAATAGTGAATACTTACACCCAGAAAATAGCAAGCAAGTCTAATGAACAGATTTTATAGGTAGAATAATAATAATCATCTATTCGTTTTTTTTATTCAACCTACACTGTCCCACTCCTGGGCAAAGGTCTCCCCCAATTTATTCCAACCATCTCTCTTCTTTGATAGCTTCCACCACCCACTATCAAATGAGTCGAGGTCGTCATTCTCAAAAAATATTTTATTGAGGTCATCCGTTTATTCTCAAAAAATATTTTAGCATTAATATGCAACAACATTAGATCGCTCAATAGTTTGAGAGGCATTAACCACACTTTGTCCTTATATTTGAATAAATTCTACTCGGTGCAGGTCTCTATGGTAAACATTTTCATAGAAACATCAAAAATCAATTCGGAAGAAAAAAAATTCGTTGCCTAATTTTTTATTTTTTTTTCGTTTATGGTCTATTGGGTGTGGACTCAATAGTAAAAATTTTAATAGAAATGTTGAAGTTCGAAATTCACATCTCATTACTTATCTGTTCACATGAGGCTCAGAGGGAGAAATGAAATCTCATACAACTTTACCTCCCGCCGGCCATTTTGTTTTTTAGGAGGGAGTAATGGTTTACTTTCTGTTAAGAATGTGAGACGAAAAAATGTATGGTTTTCTACGACCGGGTGTGAAAAATATAAAATATCTTTCAGAGGAAGGTTAAAACCAACCAAATATACACCTTCCTTTATACTTAAGTATCTATTTCATTGCATAAAGAAAAAAGTGTAGTTATAACATAAAAAGTACCAAGTTTTCTAATAAGTATCATGATGGAAGCCGTATTTCGTAACCGAAGAGGCTTTTGATGTACAGTACAATAAAGAGCGTATTCCCTTTTTAATCTCTTTAAAGAACAATACGTTCATATACAGGAATATTTCAGAGCGTTCAAAGCACGCTCATATTTCCAACGCCAGACAATGAACGGACGTCTTATTAATGAACTTTCCTACTGAAAAACATAAAACAAAGCTCCATTATTCTGCTCTATAAAGTAAGAAAAATGTTTAATTACAAAAAGTTAAAGAATATAAAGAGAATTTTAATGTTTTCCAATTATGTTACCGTCTTTTGTGCGGAACAAAGTATTTCTACCGCTTTCAGAATAAGCTGAACAATTTTGCTGACCATTTGTAGCTTGACATTGTAAATGCATGTTTAGGTTTTTACAGTTGATCCGACAGCCGTTTTCTTGTCCAAATTAATAATTTTATGCAAAAGCTGAAATAGGAAATATCCCTGAGAATACTCATTTCATTCAATCATATTCTCTATTTTAAGCCATTTACTACTTGAATTATAAAACCACCATCATCCTGAGTGCTTAAATCGATATAGAGCGTGGTGTGCCCTAAAAAGGATGTCTAGACCGAATGAAACTAGGTATTGGGGACAAACAAGAATACCTAAATACATTACCTACCTAAAATTTACAACGCGAAAAGGACAACGAGGCGTCAAGGTACTTTTATAGGTACTTACAAACTTTAATCTACTTTTTGGAGGATGCAAACATCATTTGTATTCCTTCGAGATGGTGATAACGATAAAACTGATCTAAGTTTCTCGATTATATCAGAATTTCTCGGAAACTTCTTTTATCTATGATTTCTTTGCTTTGAAAGTACTTATGATGAAAATTTCAGTTTTAAAATTGTACAATTGAACAATGAATTGTTCAGTTACTTTTGTCGTTAGTTTCAGTAGTATGTGTTTTGGGTCTCAATGATATTAATATCAATATTACTAGGTATAATAAGAGCAAGTTAATTTTTACGATTTGCCATTATGATATTTCTGAAATTTACGAATTTTATGGTTACTCCTAAGCTACACCCGGCGTAACTTTACACCACTTTTATTAATAACGTGCTAACGAAAGTTCCCGCAGTTGCTTATTAGGTAGATACTTACATAAAAAACATTGGAATTATAATGAAAATCTGTTATACAATATTTCCAGCAACTCCAATATCATGCCGAACTCTTCTCTCTCACACTAAGCATATCTTGCGTCGCGTTTGTCTTAGGTACAACTTACTCCTCGCTCAAATCAAGTGGAAACTAAACTTTAAAGTGCCACTATCAGGTTCGAACGAGTAAATTAGTCCCGCTCTAGTCGATACCAATTAATTAATTCAGGTCAGCTCCCAAAGACATTTAATTAAATTAGATCGTACATGTAGGGGCTTCCTAATCCGGATTAGGACGTGGCGTTGGGAAATTAGCTAGCTGCTGTAATTGCGGAAGGTTGTTGAAAATAAGAAAATCTGCTGGGGAATTTAATTATAAAAAAAAAATTTCTGAAACAATTTTCGATGATATACAGGGTCTTTCATTTTAAACTACACAAACTGCCAGGGCTTCATTTTTGGGTTGTAAATAGACGTTTGACCGTATCAATTTAATTCCTAAGCCAATATAAGTTTTCACTTCATTTATCTTTTATTGATTTTATAGGGCATGTTGCATAATGATTTTCAAGGACAACAGACATTCCACGAATCACAGCTCGGCTACATCCGAGCGCTCAACATGCACGCTCGAATGGACTAAGTTATACAGGATGCAACAATGAATTGAAGGAATAGAAAATCGATTTTTGAACCCAATTCCTGAATCAAGTTAGATTATAATGAAAGACCCTATATTATTAAATACTTTATTGATGGGAGGAGTGAAAGATGGCTGATGACATACCTACTATAATTATGTTTGTGAGGACATCCTCGCAAACCTCCTACCTACATAGGTAGGATGTATGGATGTTAAATAATAATTTATACAAAAACTTAAGAATAGATTTGAATGTTTGACACCGAGATAAAATAAAGTCTAGAATAGCGAAGGTAAATAAGCTGTAAAGAAAGGAATTTTATTATGTTTCTTTGTCAGGAGGTCTAGTGGAGTGTAGATACGATACGTGTTTATTCAATGATGGTTGAATGTGAAGTCTCTTACACTGATTCTGATAAACTATGGTATACAAGAATGTGCTGAGCCTGCGCGCTCACACTACAAAGCATTTAATTCCAGAAAAATGAAGTACCGCTTCCCTCGGGATCGCGAGTAACATCCCAGAGCGCTGCTAGTCTATGATAATGAATACTCGGTATTTCATGAATGTAGAAGATTTTTCAACAACTCTTTCTTTACGAGTGAAAAGAAGGCATGGTAGCGTGGTATGGGCATGTAATGAAGAAGGGAAGAAAGTCATGTAACTAGGAGAGTGCTTGGTATAATTAATGTTGATGGATTCACGAGTAGAAGCAGGCCAAAGAAAAGATGGACGGATTGTGTGAAGGATGACATGAGTAAGAAAGGAGTGAGTGTTGAGATGACGGCTGATAGAGGAGAATGGAAGAAGAACACATGTTGTGCCGACCCCACATAATGTGGGAAAAGGGCAGGGAGATGATGATGATGAGTCCTTGCGCATCATAATGAAAAGAGCAATCTTTATAAATGAGGTCAATAAACTCTGTATCGATTCTGTAAGTATCATCAAGGGTGCGTTTCAAGATCATTAAATACCCCGTGAGCATAAAAAGGGATTCTTTTTACTCCCTCTACGGGAATGAAACAAAATGAGTTTGGAATGTAAATTGAGTATCTAAGGTAATAAATTGGTAGGAAGTGCTTTGTCACCAACCCCAGGCTAAAGAACTCATTGTTTTAAGGTGTACTAATAAAAACACGATAGATTCGCTCAGATTCTCAGTTGTAAACCAAAAGTGCTTAGTCAATAAAAGCTTAAGTTCTTTCAGTGATTTTTGCTTTGTCGAACCCATAAAAGAAAATAAATCAATTACAGTACAAAAAAGCTATAAATCAATGTCTAAGAACCCTATAGTAACAAAAATGAACGCTATTAAGGGGATAAATAGTGTGGGAAGCGAGACTTGCTTAATATCACTCTATATTCAGGCTTCACCGTGACCTCGTCTCAAGGTGACGAAAAGTGTGTAAGGGGCAAGTTTCCATTTACACAGCGCGATAAGCTTTCCTTTTTATTTTTCAACATTGCGAACATAACCTTATTTTTAGTCGTTTATATGTATTGTTTTTGTTTAGGGTTTATCTTTTTTGTGCCTAGTCATTTTATAGCCTAGTATTAGTGTGGTGAATTCTAAGAACGTTTCAAAGAGGCTTGATGTCTACGAGTTCAATAGAACAATGCGTTTAGGGTGCTGTTGGGGCTGCCGCTTTTGTAGCGCATCTGGTATGTTTGCCGAAGGGAGGGACGGTTTTCATGCTATCATCAGAAAAAGACGCGCTTCTATACGCAACAGAGTGAAAGCCAGCCCTAACAGTATCCTCAACGTATTGTTTAACAGACTAGATTGTCCAATAAACCACCATTGGATGCTCCTTCATGTATGAGTTGGATAGTCTAGGTTTAAGTTTATATTTATGTTATATTTTTATCTTTATGTACTAACTCACTTGTTTGATTTGTAATGTTACTAAAAATTTAATAAATGAAATCGAAATTGAATTATTATTAAATCTAAAAATCATAATGTTAATAAGTTCATAATAAAAAGGCTTAACGAATTTTGATGAAACTTCTTGTGGAGGTAGCTCACAACCTGGATATTGAAGTAAATGCTTTTTATCCCAGAGTAGTAGGTAAAAGTAAAGTATCATCGCGAAAAGCAGCTAGTAAAATAAGACACTAATAATAAAACATGGGCTGAATACAAATATGGGTAAAAATGTCAAGGATCATGGCTTCCTTTGTAGAGACATCAATCAAATTGTTCTTCCCGAGTCTCACGGGAGCTTTCAGAAAAGCTTTCGAGCTTTTCATAAATTATAATACCACTTTGTAGCTTGTAGTCATTACTCATATTTGTATAGGTATGTACCACTAAACGCTTATACTAGAGATATGAAATCGTTAGTAATGTCTAAAGAATCACATAGGCAAAAAACAAATTGATTGAACATCAGGACCTGTGATAAGCATGGGGCCGAAGCCTACAGATGCCCTTTTGTCAATTTTGATCATAATATGTGATAGAGATACGCCGGCTACTATTCTTGTAGTATTAAAACAAATCTTATGACTTACTAAAAAACTACTAGAAATTTTAAAAGTAAACAGGGTCACGACTGTATCACCAAGGCTCGGTACTTACTAATTTAACATTTCTACGTAATTAATTAAAACCATACTCATTATTTGTACCTTGTTTAAGACAAGTTGATAAAGCAGCAACTTCTGACGTCAAATGCGAGGAAACCAAATTAAGCGGCTTCCTAGAATTTATTCCCGACTGGGAGAATATGAAAACTTTAGCGGGAACCTTCGAATTGATGGACGATTGCAAAAACATTATGAGTTATGGCGCTTTGCACGATACCTAGAGTTCGTTAAATCGATGGGTTATTTTTGATCACTTCCGTACTTACCTACTTAATATTAAAAATGTGAAAGTAACTCTGTCTGTCTGTTTGTTATCTTTTCACGCTCAAACCACTGAACAGATTAGGCTGAAAATTGGCATGGATATAGGTTGTATCCCAGGGAAGGACATAGGCCACTTTTTTGTGCAAGAACCGCGGATCACCGCGGGAGCGCAGCTAGGTATTATACAGGGTGAAAAAAGACATCTACCGAAGCCGAAAGGGGTAGGTACAGCATCCCAACACACAACCAAATCCAAAAGGATTTTCCGAAAAAAATTATATCCGGAGAAAACAGCCTTTGAAGAGTACAGTTTGCATATGTTCTAGGCGCTTTTTTTACGTAGATTGCTGGATTTTAAGTTCTAACTGTTTTTTTTTTAAATGAAATTATTAGGTAAGTATGGTATTGTTATGTTGGACTAGTAGTAAATAACCGAAAATAACATAAAATCACTATTTAAGTCAAAATATATTTTTTTTTGCTTTTTTTTTTGTTTAATATGTTTAGAATCATGGTCTGATTGCAACCCCTCAGTTTTCGGTAGTTGTCTTTTTACATCCATTTGTTCTTCATTCAAGAATATTACGATCGACTGTAGAGTCCCAGTCAAAAAACGTGAGAGGAATGTGTATAAGGATTGCAGGAGGCTTTGTCTTAGCAACACAAAGGAGTAGCAACAATAATTGATAACTAGCCTCTACTCTCAAATTATCCAGCCAGGCATACCACCTCGAAGTCTTTACTTATCTTCTAGAAACATCTTTAGAAAGCATCATCACTAGTAAGAAGGTATAAAGCACAGAGCTAATATCCTAAAATGATTGCACAGTTCAGTTCAGTTCCTTCATCACATCGATATTCTTGAGATATTTTCTTTGTCTTGAGGCGAGGCTTAGAATAACATTAACCCTGAGTTTAGTTCATATTTGCCGACAATGTGCTCAGCTTGTCTTATCGTGCCTTTTTGGAAGAGAAATGAAAGACTGAAAATCTTCATCAATGTGCTGATGTTCTTATTTATAATAAACGGTCAAATGCAAATAATATCACGATTCACATGGACATAGCACATGTGGTAGCTAATTCTAAGCACGACTTGCAATGGAACTCAAAAAAACCAAAACTATTAAAGAAGTAAGTATCTTCACTTGACACGAAGAGCGCTAAGGCTGAGAAACATAAAACTCGGGTTGAATAACAAAAAAATAATGACTTATTTCACGGGAAATCCCACGACTGTTAACAAGGCACTATCAAATTACATAGCCAGGATTCTTGTCCCAAGCTCTGGAGGATTCGGGGAAATCCCTATTTATCCCGGACTAAACAGGTATCGCAACGGATTTCTTGTAGATTTTCGGATTTGTTCTTACAATATTTTGCTGTAATAGGTATGTTAGTAATTTTTCCGCAACCAATGACCCAGTTTTTTGGGCCTACTTATAAAGTCGTAAAGAATATAAGCACATTGTGGGTGTAACTATGTAGTGAGTTTTATAAAGCTTTTGCGAGTTTATGGTTGGATTGCGTTTACATAAAATTCTGTTATGTTCGGATCAGTATCTACGAAGCAACTTTGTTTTTAAGACCTACTCAGCAAGATCCACTAATTAAGTACATATAATCAATTTTGATTATTTGGAGATGGGCGGGGCACTTGGCCAGACGGGACGACAACCGATGGACCAAGGCGGTTACCGAATGGTGGCCAAGAGATATGCGGCGGCCTCGTGGCAGACCACCTGCCCGATGGTCAGACGACATTGTGGGGGCGGTGGGAGAACAGTGGATCCGACTGGCACAAAACCGCCAGGAGTGAAAGAGTAGAGACCTATACCCAGCAGTGGGTGTTACTGGCTGTATAGATAGATAGATAGAATCAATTTTGCTGTATACATTCGCTAGCAAAAAAGGCGAGTGAAATAAATATAAACATATATATGAACCAAGCAAACATTCGCGATGATCAAATAACTATAGGTACTCTACTTACTAAAAGAAATAAGTTCAATTTTGAACTGCGCCTGACATTCTTCATTCATTGACACATTTAGTGAAAACAATGCTAAGTTTGTTCGATGTAGTAAGTACCAAAATTCCCTTAAAATATTGCTTAGATACATGCGTATAACGTGAACTGACTATATCAAACTTTGATGATATGGGTAAACTATAGGTTTTCCAAAGCGCCACCTACTGCCAATTCATATTTGCAAAAAACCATTATTTACGATGCCCTCGACACAAACAATACCTTTGCAAATATCGGGGAGTTTTATTGTCTTTCCATTTTATCATCTTTATTATCCTTACAGTGAAATGTTAGGCAAAGTAGGTCAAGTATGTGTACAGTGGAATCAAGTTATTTTGACGATTATAGACTTTTCCGTCCCTGTGTTTGAACGTGGGCCTATTCGAAATAGGAACGCAAGTGAATTTCAGCCTTTACAATAATTATAAAGACTGATTATTAAAAAAAATTGTCTTATTATTCTGGACAGAGTTTTTATCAGCATAGTTTTTTTTTGCTTTTGTTTCTATTCCATTGCAAGACGAACTATAGGAGTGGAAAGCCTTGCTCTCTACCTATCTCTACGGGAAAATATGGTAGGTAGGTAATTTATATTTCTGTATACACGCACCAAAAAATTAATAGTACTGTTATTACTCCAACTGTAATGCCTGTATTAACATTTTCAGTGAAAAGCTTTTTTATGGTTCAGTAGAATCTGGTAATAGAAAAACGCAAAAGATATTTTACGAGGCAAACGAATTCGATTTCGATTCGATACGAATTCCTCATAGCAGACGTAGGGTTCGTTTCCCAAGAATGTCTGTGTAGGTGTGACAGGTAAACGGTTGTGGTTCACATCCCTTCTACGCAAAGTACCAACTTGTATACATCTACAAGTTCCTTTTGCGCCTAATATAATTATATTCTACACTTATGACGAGCCCCAAAGGCTAATAAGCGCAGCAAAAACCGGAGCTCAACTCCCTAGCTGTGTCTACTACCTTAGTAGAGCCAAACCACTATGTGGCTCTACCAAGGTTCCAGTAGACACAAATCTTTACAACTTTTATTACAGTAAAATTAGCTTGTAGTTTCTTGGCAACCAATTTTACATCAAATGTTTTAGATTTAGGTGACGAGAGAGAATGATTTATATTACTTACAATTAGGTAAAGGAAGATCCCATAGTAGTTCTGCATTAAGTAAATCTGTACTTACTGTAAAGAAAGGATCAAGAACGGATTTTATTGGCACGTAAACTCTAATCGAAATGTTAAGCAACCCTCAAACTTTGATTTCAAGATTAAAGTCGCTTAAATTAAGGTCCCTCGAGTAATTTCAGTGTAATTTTCATTGAAGTTGAATGACAAATTAAACTAAGTTCTTAGAACAGAGAGGGTGCATGTTTTAGTTAAAGTAAGCTTTTTAACAGACTTCATAAAAGGAAGTGGTTTTATAGGGCGTTTTCTCGTGGTTCCATTATTTTGTCCCATTAATGGGACCACGAGGGAGAACTGATTCTCTTAGTCCCATTTTCCTAACTTGGTGGAAAAAATGATTGTACTGGATAAAAGGAAGTGGTTTTATAGAGCGTTTTCTTGTGGTTTCATTATTATGTCCCATTAATGGGACCACGAGGGAGAACTGATTCTCTTCGTCCCGTTTTCCTAACTTGGTGGAAAGAATTATTGTATCAATCATTCTTACATTCAAGAATGATTATTCATTTTTTAGTTTCTCCGGTAGTTTTTACTATCCTAACATAACCTAACCAACTGACTTTGATCAAGATTATTATCTTCTTCCACAACCGCACATACTAATGGGACTACGAGAAACTGTTCTTCGTGGTCCCATAGTCCCATTAATGGGACAAAATAATGGGACCACGAGAAAACGGCTGCTTTATCGTGTATTTTTTTCGATATCTAAATAGAATAGAATACTGACAGTGAATAATAA
This sequence comes from Epirrhoe alternata, assembly GCA_963565295.1. Lineage (NCBI taxonomy): Eukaryota > Metazoa > Arthropoda > Insecta > Lepidoptera > Geometridae > Epirrhoe > Epirrhoe alternata. Next base: position 10,332,849 of record OY751386.1, on the reverse strand, counting down.
TGCGTCTAAATGATCACGATTTTAAATACTAATCTAGGTATGAATTAAATGGAAAATTATTTGTGATCAACCGAAGTAAACGAGTTATCCGGATAAAACGGGGTTCATTAAGAAACTCCTGTGATTGCTTAATAAAAGTACTACTATAACATTAACGAGGGTAATTTAAATTGATTCATTACAGTCGGATCTTTCTTTAGAAGCTGGAACATGGATTTTATAATGTATAAATAACACTTTAAAACGTATATACGAAATTGAGAAATAAAAAAAAGCGGTAGGGCACTCTGGCTTTAGTAGGATCGTCTGGTCGTTGCGGGTTTGAATCCCGTCGGAATTGAACATTTTAATAAGATTTCTCAATGTTTTAACACTAAAATTTAAAAATTATAAAAAAATATTTACGAATGATACATAAAATCATTCGTAAAGTATCTGAACCTAAGTATCTGATTCATAGTTTATTTATTTTATTATTTATAGGGTTATTTTTAGGTCTATAATAAATAATTAATACATTTGTAAATCTGGCTACAAACTAAGAAAATTTACTTTACGTTTCCACAACGTTACGGTATCATAACTTTATCGGCTTATTTTTAGTTATAGTTGGGTGGCGCTGTTGTCAAGAACCATTTTTTTTTTATTCTTTTACCAAAATTTATGCTGGACCACGTACGTATGCCAGGTCCACTTCTTGTGTAAAAGTTTTTAAGAAGCAGTCTGGTGAAAGGGTTTCAGTGTGCCTTAAAGTTCATTTTGGTGTGACACACCATTTCATGTTTTGAGTTGGGTAGGAATTCGATAGCAACCAATTTTTATGAAGTTAGTCAGACGGTTTTTACTTTTTGTCGGACCACTCGAACTTTTACTTTTTGATAAGGACTTTTTGAATTAATTGGAAAAGTTTATCTTCGTACAATTGAATTAAATTATAATAAAATCAGCGTGAAGCTCTTTTAAAACGACATAGTATGTGGCCAGACAGATAAAAAAACATTATAATATAGCTTAGAAATAAAAACGCTTTCTAGCGAGATAGACCGTGGAGGTAGATCAATGGAAGAGTTTAGAGGGAGACCCTTGCTCAGCAGTGGGATAAGATAGATTGATAAATACTTAAAACCGGCCAAGTGCGAGTTGGACTCAAGCACGAAGGGTTCCTAAGCGACTATCTATAAAAACGGCAAAAAATCACGTTTGTTGTATGGGAGCCCCTTTTTGTTTATGTTTATTTTATTCTGTTTTTTATTTATATCTGTATTTGTTTATACATATAGCGGCAACAGAAATACATCATCTGTGAAAATTTCAACTGTCTTACTACCACGGTTCATGAGATACAGCCTGGTGATAGACGGACAGATAGACAGCGGAGTCTTAGTAATAGGGTTCCCGGTTTACCCTTTGGGTACGGAACCCTAAAAATAAATAGATTCGAGAGAACACTCGAGGAGATGATAAAAGAGAGCAGTGGATGATAAAAGAAACGTAAGGCTGTTGCACATGCTACATTAAAACGATAGCTGTCTTGCTCATCGTACAATACATTCACGTCATTTCTGACTGGCCACTTAGCCAAGTGACGTGGAAACCTGTATCATATCAAGTCACATACCGTGACTCAGATATATGTGACTCAATAAATTCTGTGGTATTGCTACGACTTTTCCATGAATTAACAGTTGGTCTTCCTTATGATTTGATTGAAAACATTCGTGTTGTTTTGTTCGTACTTTCTGTATACTTCCATCTTACGCAAGTTTCTTATCTGGTAACGGACTTTTTAAAAATACTTAGCAAGTTTATCTAGACACTATGTCCGTCGCGGTGTTACACGCGGTCCCTCGGGAAAACTTCACTTTCCCGGGATAAAATATAGCCTATGTTCATCAGGGATAATGTAGGATTCTAATGGTGAAAGAATTTTTCCAATCGGTCCGGTAGTTTCGGAGCCTATTCAATTCAAACAAACAAACAAATCTTTCCTCTTTATAATATTAAGTACCTAAGTACATACATACATAAAGTCACGCCTCTTTCCCAAAGGGGTAGGCAGAGACCACGGATCTCCAGTCGCTACGATCCTGACACACAACTTTCGCCTCATTCACTCTCATTACATTCTTCATACATGCTCGTCGGTTTAGGGTACTTTTGACCTGGCCCTTCTCCAAAATGTCGCCAATATGATCCAAGAAGGTTCACCTAGGCCTTCTCCTTCCAGCTGTCCCATGCACACTCGTCTCATACACTTGCTTTGTCAAACGACTATCATCCATCCTCTCTACATGCCCAAACCATCTTAACATACCTTTCTCGATCCTCAACACTACATCTTCTTTCACTCCACAAGTACCTAAGTATAGATAGATAATAGGCACTTACTTCAGATATTTGAAACTGCTGTTCCTCTCAGACCAGAAACACGTCTGTATAGGTACCCAAGGTAGGCACGTAAGGTATATGGTATAATCAAGATCCTTTAGATTGTGGCTGTTTTCTGTTTTATTACAATTTTGCTTGTTGGATCAAGGCTAGATGACGCTGTGTGCTTAACACACCCAACAGTAATAGGTAAGTATATATTTTCCCACACGTAAATAACGTGGTGCGCAGTGAATGTGTTAATAATAGGGAAGGAAGTTCCCCAGATTTTGTCCCTATTAAAAGCTTAGCGGTCATAAAATGGTTATAAATTATGACCAACTTAACAGTTTTACACGAGGTACAGTCCGCGTCATCAAGTGGTAACCCCCCGTACAAGCTTGCAGGAACAAACTGCCTATTAGGTTACCACTTCATGACGCTGACTGTACCTTCACTAATTACATACTTGCGAATAATTCATTTTTATCGCTTTCGTTCGGTCATTAGACAAAACTTTTGGGGAATTTCTTAGCCAAATATCATTTGAGCTCTATTTGTCTTGCAATAAAGGGCATTTTAGGATACTCAAGGGAATAAATTGCGGACTCCCGTAAAATGTTAATGAGGTTTTGTTACGAGACAGATTGTTGGTTACTTTTCTTTAATAGTTGTTAATCTTTAAATTATTTTACACAAACAAAATTCTTACATAACAAAAAAGCAAGCATATCAAATGTACTTGCCTACTTATTTGTTTAAAAGTCAGAAATAGCTAGTTTCATACTATGGTTACGGATATTTTCAAATATAAGGAGGCTCTGTTGTATATTACATTGATAATGATAATGATAGCCTTTATTTTAACAATCTTACAATAAGTTTACTTAAAACTATAAAATATTATTTAAATTGACACCGGTGCGTGTAGATCGTCTTGCTTTCCAGCATAGGCCTCCCCCAGAGTTTGCCACTGTGCGCGGTTCACCGCTTGTCTTCCCCAAGCAATGTCCGCTATATTTCTTATGGCATCCTCCCACCTCCGACACGGTCTTCCTTTCTTTCTTTTGTAGCTTCTTGGACACCATACTGTTACGTCCCTAGACATCTGACATAATAACATTATGTACAAAATGTCTCCGAAGCAAGATAATTGGTAGCAAGGAAGCTACCAATTATCTATTGAGAAACAAAGAACTGGCTCACCACTGTATCCCTCCCTAGATAGACACAGAATTCCATAGAAGTAAAATTTTACAATCATAAAATTCAAAGCATCTTCCAGAAATATTAAAGCTAAAGTAGCTTTAATATTTCCTGTAGCATCACACAACTCGACGTTATTGCCCTTTGCACGTTTGCCTACGACGTGATCCGATTATTGGCCCAAGGGCAGGTCAGTATTACGCTTCGTTTGCTTTACAGGCAGCTCAAGGGGCTTTGAATTAGCAAGTTGGAATACAGCTTTTTATGGATAGAATTTTCTTAAATATTGATCTGCACAAGATTATTATACAGATGGTCAAAGACTTGGATAAACAGAAGCAGAAATCATTAGAATTTTCTTAAGAAGACATAGGTAACGTAAATCTCGTAAGGCTGCTGGTAGAGGCTGGATGCGTCGAGCTGAGGACAGGGCGCAATGGCGCTCATTAGGGGTGGCCTATGTTCAGTAGTGGACTGCTGTAGGCTGATGATGATGATGATTACAGCGTCAAAAAGCAACTTCTGCCTCTAAAAGAACTGTCTGGGAGATTGTTTAGAAGAAAAAATATAATTTTAACTAAGCTTTGGTTGGGGATGAATTTTGTAACTGGTACCAACATAATTGAGTAGAAATAATTTTAATAAATTAAGTCATTCCTTCTGTTTTGCAGGACATGATGAGTAGAGCAATGGGTCATTATTCAATCATTGAGAAACTGCGTGCATCAGCTGCTATGGAGGAATTACGTTAATTAATTATGTCGTCAGAGTAACCACACACTCCACCTGCTAATATTAACCTGATTATTACAACCGGATACATTTTTAAAAGTAATATTCATTGTCATTTATTTATACAATCTGCTTCGAGTATGTTGACATACTCGAAGCGAAAGATTGTGTGAAAGATCATCAAAATTACGACTGTTTATCGATTAGGTATTAATTTTTGCAGGTCACGCGTGACGTATACTCATAGGCTGTCATTAAACGTGTTGTAGAATGCCAGGTCTAAACTCCAAAAATTGTATGGTTACTCCTAAGTTATACCCGGTGTAACTTCACACCACACTTATTAATGACGGCCATAGAACACACAGTTGTAGAGTACAAGTCAAACTCTGGACTTGTGCCAATTTTCATGTTTTAACATTTTTCTAGCTTGAGTATACCTAGTCATACCTACGAGTATTACGTTTTTATTATTTATTTATTTATTTATTTTAGAGGTCATCAGCACTTTTTCCTTAATCAGTTCCAAGCAGTAAAACCACTTCTTCGAATTCACCAATTTTTCCTCAAACTTCCTAATTTTTTTAATTAAATGCCGAATACTGACTGGCAATTCTGAAGAGATAGAAAAAATACGAAAATCCTGGTAACTGAAACTTTACTCAAATATTCACCAAAAGGATTCAAACGCATTTAGAGTTCAGATATTTTTGATTTTAACAAAATAGTAATGGTACAAGGCAAAGCGTCTAGGTACTACAAGGAAACATTTTAGCTTCCTATGATCACCAAAGACTTAAAGATGCAAGAACATCAAAATTTCGTGAACTTTTGTTGCTGATCGCACCTATGTAATGTACGATCATAGATCAATATGACTCTCTTCAATCGGAATCAATCTTCAGCCGCGCCGTGTCAAGGTCCCAATTGATCAGATTGTCCCCGAGGCTGGTAATTGAGTGATACGAAGGTCGGTGCAGCTTGCATGTTAGCTAGGTACTCGTAGACTGGCGTCATTTTCTGCAGTATTTTTGACGAAAAGCTGAATTTGGTAGCAAATTTTTTCACAAAATGAAGACATTTTCCGAAAATAGAAACCTATCACTGCACGCTGTTTGGCTCGCATACTTTTTGCTCTCTCCGCTATAGACTTGAGCAAAGAATGAATTTCATAAACCAATGAAACTCTCACAAAACCAACACGTCTCTTCATCTCTAGCTATTTTTATGATGCGCATATAACACAATTGATTTCAAACGTGAAAGGGGATGAGTACAATAATACCTCATACCTCGCATCCGAGTCTCGGTAAATTCCAGATAGAAGAAGAGATTGGAATATAAAATTCATGAAAAGAAAGCGGGGCCTCATAAGCGAGGCAATAAATAAGCCGAAAAGAGCTCCGAGATTTTAAACCGAGCGTCTTAAGGTTTTATATTTTACTTAGCGACATTGTTGGGTTTTGAATAAGAATCGAAACCACCTTGGTCAGATATCTGACTAATAAAAACATGGAAGTAGGGAAAATTCGCGTTGAATTTTCTGGGTTTTTAACGTGTCTGGTCCGACATTCCTATTAATACAGTCTTGTACTAGTGGTATCATTGTTGGAGTACATCCAAGATGGTTGCCAGAAATCTTCATTATCGTCCAATTCGGCTAAGACCACTGGCACAGACAACAAACTTGCACACTTTCCGAAAATGCAGACTAGGCTGAAAACACCATTTAGGTTCTGGGTTCTCTAAGGTTGCGCTATAGACAATAGTGAGTTCCTATGAATTGGTGAAGTTTCATGCTTCTTGAAAGCCAAAGTCTTGTCTTTGCTTATACACGTTACTGCATAGGATTTCAAAGGAGCGTAGCGAAAGAAATCTCATGTCTATGCGGGAATGACAATTTAACGTGATCGGTCTGAAGCACGGAAGGTTCAATTGTTTGCCTGATGACCATTAGCTAATATGAAAGGCTTCATTCATATTCGCGCAGAACATCATGATGATTAAACATGCTATGTAATGACGAATATGAGGATATTATTTGGATATTTGTGGTCAAATAACGTCACAACAGATTGAAATGAAATAAGTAGTTTATTTCCGTATTGCTAGAGACTCATCTGCTTCTAATGCCAGCAACGCGCGGTTTTTGGTATAAGTATTATGGTATTACTCACATTTTACGTCAATACAGATTATATTTTTATAGTGCCGCACACTTAGGGATCACAAATAAAAACCTACAACCTTTCGCAGAACGAATCGCTTAAGGTCGTTGGTTCAAGTCCTGCATAATCATTCCCTTGCCCTTATCCCACGCTAAGTGGGGTCGGCACAGCATGTCTTCCTCCTCCATTCACTCCTATCACTCAACTGTTCATCCACTCCTTTAACTTTCATAAATCCTCTCTCACACAATCCAACTATACCTTATTCGGCCTTTCTCTACTTGCATACGTCCCAGCCACACTCATATTCACGTCCTGCATGGGTGTGAATTTTGGGATGCATTAAAAAAAAATACGTCAAATATCGCACTAAGACGAGACGATCTATACGCAACCGTAGCTGGTTTAGTTATACAAGTTGGTGTGTCTAGCCTAATAGGTTTATTTTTAGTGTACAGTCAGCGTCACCAATTGGTAACCCCCTAATTAGGCAGTTTGTACGGCAAAGGGGGCTACCAGTTGGTACCGGTGACCTAACCTACAGAGCAAGGTGCAACATTTCAAGGAAGATTATAATTGAGTCAAGTGACTTTGACTTTCAAAATCAAGCAAGCCTTCCAAACAAAGGCAAGTCTTTTGTTAACCTAGCTTCATTCAGGAAATTGTGACACAGGTTCAAATTACACGTGGCACAAAAACAGGTAGTACAACAAATGTGCCTTGCCTATTATAAACATAGGTACCTACTACTGCAATTTGCTGCAAATTGCATAATTATTTTGCACTCATAGCATTTTGTAAATTACAGAATATACCTCTGAGTATAGAGCCAAAGGTATTCAAGTCAAGGTTATACATTTATTACAAACGATTAGTCACTAAGCTATAGATCGTACATCTTTTGTGCATTTGCAATTACATATTAACGTACAGTGAGATTTTAAAGTATACATTGAAAAGCCTTTTTAAAACAATATACTCAGCCAGTAACATCCATTTATAAGTCTCTCTCTATCAATTTAAATTCAAACAGTATTGGCATATCAAAATAGAGATTAAAAAAAAATAGAGATGAATGGAGAGAGGGAAGGGAGGCCTTTGCCCTGCAGTGGGACACTACAGGCTCCTAATAATAATAATATTGTCATATAATCATCATGTAGTACCCATAACACAAGCTCTGCTTACTTTGGGGCTAGATGATGCTGTGTGAAAAGACCAGCATTATTTATTTATCATCTCCCTGCCCTTTTCCCACATTATGTGGGGTCGGCACAACATGTGTTCTTCTATTCTCCTCTATCAGCCGTCATCTCAACACTCACTGCATATTAATCTGTCTCAAAAATCTACGATCTATCAAACAAAAAAATATACTCGAATCCGCTGAAAAGGTAAGCTAACTAATTAAACATAAAACCCAAAGAGGGTTGTTTGAATGAAAAAGTAATGACAGAAAGCATACGTTGCTTTGCGAATCGTGCACTCACCAAAACACCTTAGATAGTAAAGTTACCTCTATAAAATTAGCAAGGGTTAAGCAGTAAACAGCCTGCCCTTAGGTATAAACATAAATCCACAAAAGAAATTCCATTTGTTTAGCTTAGCTACAGTATTTACGATTTTATTGAGAAGCACATAATTTTAAGACTTTTTCTCTTTGCTGCCTTGGTTTATTCATGTATCCGTATTTTAAGATTTTAATGAGGAAAAAGGTTGCTACTTGAAAAAATGAAAAGGGTAAATGTTGTTACATTTTCTGAATGAAAATAACACATTTTATAGAGCTGTGCTGTGACACATCGGCAATTAGACCGGAACGCAAACACATTACTTAAAATTACCCATCAGCTTATAGAACAAATGCACAATGACGATTTCAAAATGCACAATTTTTGAATGAAGTTTTGCTGTAGTTACCCACGTTTAAAATAGCTTATTATTAGAAATTCTTACATTTGAACATTTCTAGCGACGCAACAGGATACTAAAGCCAAATAAAATATGCACAAACCCAGGAGCACTTAGGATCGAAACTTCCATCTAGGTCAGAGGTCTACCTGGGAGTAAAACGTTGCAAACATCAAATATTTTATTGAATACCTATTTTTCTAGGTTGCTGAGAATTTATGGTTCGCCGCAGAGGCCATTGGAAAATACATTTTTCCGCATAATATTCCAGTTACAAGTTTGTTAGATATGGACAACTAGCTGCGCTCCCGCGGTCCTTCGGGACTTTTTCGGGATAAAAATTAGCCTATGTCCTTCCCTGGGATACAACCTTTATCTATGCCAATTTTCAGCATAATCTGTTCAGCGTAAAAAGGTAACAAACAGACAGAGTTACTTTCACATTTAGAATATTATTATAGTAATAGTATAAACTTTATATACTTATATATATTATTTATTAATTATTAATTTATTTATTAATAGCCTGTGGTGTCCCACTGCAGGGCAAAGGCCTCCCTTCGTTTCTTCCACTCCTCTCTACCACAGAGTGTATCCCACAGAACAGGAAACGACCACGCGGCAGACCGCGGCGGCGGTGGAGAGACGAACTTGACTCCCACTCTCCTGATTGGACCACATTAGCTCACGATTATATATATATAATGATATGATTCTTGGTCCGAGGGCTAAGTGCTCGGACGCTAAGTGAGTGTAGCTTAATTATTTGTCTGAGGTTATTTAGCTGTATTTTAGTTTGTAACTTTATTGTCAGTGTCCACCGCGTGATGTCACCCTGTTAGGCCCAGTCTGAAAATCAGCGCTGTCTCCCTTGGGAGCAGCAATAAAGCTGAGACTGGACCTATTTGGCACCACAGCATAGGTACATAGTTTGTTATAATAATTTTTTTATCTCTTCTTTTTTTATTGTTTTTTATTTAGTTATTAATTTTTTTGTTCCCCGTCTCGTTCTTTGTTATCTTTGCCTGTATGTGTGTTGTCTTTATTGCCTGTAACCGTGTTGTGTGTGTCAAATAAATATATTCTTATTCTTATATTTATATAAATATATATATATATATATAAACTTTGTACCTACATACTAATTTTGTTACTGTAAACGAGAACGTAGTGTTTAGACAAACCTAATATAGGCTTAGAAACACTACTAACTAAATGGATGGATAGTATGGATAAAACGTAGGTGACAATAGAATAGGTATTCTCAAGCATTTGGTTGTTAAACAGTCGTAAATCTCTCTCGTGTCATAGGTTTTATTGATGACCCTAAAAGGATCTCAGCCAGTCATGCTAGGCATACCTAATATGAAGGGAAGGAATTGATAAAGTACTTCTTGTTGATAAGATCGTCTATTGTTTCGGTAATGCTAGGGACTCGCTTGCATTTGATATTTACATAAAATGTATGTGCGCATTGATGGAATTAGATTAGAAGCAGGGGCCGTATTAGCGTTCCTTTTTTCGTTCATCATCATTGGCCTGCCCTTATCCCGCTCATGCAGGGTCGGCACAACATGTTCTCCTCTTCCACTCTCCCCTATCACTCGTCATCTCTGAATCAACTCCTTTCTTTTCCATATCTTCTTTCACACAATCCATCCATCTTTTCTTAGGTCTACCTCTACTCACATATCCATTCACATTCATTTCCATCACCCTTTTAGTTAGGTACATGACTTTCATCTACGCTAACCTTCCTTTTTTCGTTCGTTTGATGAATATTCGGATGACGATTTCAAGAGCCAATTTTTAAGTTTGTAATATTTGGTCCTAGGCAAGGAACGTGTTTTAATGTTTGAAAAATTGGCCCTTGAAGTCAGAAATCGTGGTGGGAAGCATCTGCATATTCATCAAACGATCGAAAAATGGAACGTGAATATGGCCACTTCTAATGCCATCAATATAAGCTTCTGTGGTATATTCTGTTAACATCTTCAATGAGAGAAACAGTGTGGTGAAAGGTTTCCGTGAACTTCTTATGGACATCATGCAGGTGAAAGCGAAACTTTTCCAATGAAATAAAGCTATGTATGATTTACATAATGCCGCAATACTTACCAATAAGGCGATGTAGAGTTGTTTGGTTGGAAAACCTGTTTAAGTTTCTAACTCATCCATAAAAACGGAATTATTGTAAGCTGTATGTATAATATTGTATACCTTTCCTACCTACCTACTTCTTATATTTTTAAGATTGATTTAAGATTTTATAGTGTTTCACGATTAAATTCATTGAATTTAAGATCAACATATATTTCGGTTTTTACCTACTGTATTATAGTACTTACTTATTATTATTTTAATTATACCGTCCGATTTAAGTAAAATTCAATGTCGATGAGTGTCGCTGTATCACATGTACCTAGGTAGGTCGCGGGTTCGAATCCCGTCAGAATCGAAAATTTTGATAAGACTTTTCTGTTTAATGAAATACCAAGTGTGGATTAACACTTTAAATTACAAAAAAATTACCTAGGTAATGTTGAAATGATACCATGTATAATGTAGATGTAACAATACAAAAAGCACAACAAAATTCCCACAATATTTCAATACAGGTACGCATAACTACAACTTATGGTGCATGGCTCGCTTGAAGCGCAACTTGGAACGTGGAATTACGTAAGTGCGAAGCCAAGGTCGGCAGGTTGCTGATGCCAGTCTCCTATCAGTCTTATACCGACGTCATAAAGTCCAGTTTGCTCCAGCTGAGTCACCTCATTGTATTTTTACGGTGCAATGTTTACGTGAGCATTTGTAGGTTACTCAGACTGTTTTTGTGTCATTCTTATTAGTCTGGTATCATTTTTACCTTGCTTTTAAATCACTTCATCTATAACCTAACTATTGAACTTGCGTTCGTTAGAAAATCGTTTTTTAACTGGTTATGTAGATACATTTTCAAAAGATAATTTAATCAACGAATCAAATTCTGAGAATCAATTTGATTAGCATTAAATATCTGTTGACCAGTCGATGAGTTAAAGTGGCCATGACTCAGAGACTAAAGGTCACAAACAGTTCATAACTAGAAAATGAGAAACAAAACGAACGCATAAAACGGTTGAATTTTGAAGGTTATGCTTTTCTCTACTTTTGAATGTATGGAACAATCAAGTCTGCCCAGAGCCAGACAATCACTTCATAAGCGTTCCAGATTCAGAAACTAATAAAACTTATCCCATTAAGATTGCAGTTGTAAGTTACATTTCTGGAGCAGTGACACCGTTATTGGCTCAGTCCAGATAAATGTGGAGCTCAAGTTGGGTGACTTACTTCAGTGAACTAGTTCGACCACGTTGGCTGGCACGACTATCGATTACTGCTATCAACTTCAATTGTTTTAGTTTTAAGCTTTGACTTTTCTGCAAAGCACTAAGTCGCTTAGCCTGGTTCACGATCATCAATTATTAGGCCCTCTAATGAAATATTTTTTTTCCGAAATAAGAACCAAGTCTTTGATAACATTTATTAAATGTAGCACAAGACGAAAATGTTTTCTTAGGACCGCAAGCGCCACAACGCAAACACCATCACACAACTTATCCCGAGGGAACACTATAAGAGATTACACTCAAAACAAGTACACGATGAAAGTCCAATTAGACAGGGAAAGCGCGTGGGTTTCAATTGAAGCATGCATGAGCAACACGTTCCGTGATAATTGTACCAGCAGTCTTAATGAAACGTGGGCAGGTGTCGGGAATTAGGGACTGGGATGGATGATGCATGTTTCACTTGTACATAAAGTATGAACTTTGATCTAACTAACGATTGCACGATATGAAAAACAATTGTGTATCAACATAGAAGTTCTCACGTTTAAAACAATGGCGTCAATTCGGTTGTTTCCTGACTAAACTAGGTAATACTTATTTCGAGATATACGTACACTTTCTTTTGGAGGAAGTACAAGACTTTATGCATGTTTCACTGAACGACGGGAATTGTTATTTTAAGAACTAAAAATTGCAGGATATTTATGAATAAATACATCAGAGTGAAACTATTGTGCATCAAGATTAGAGTTTCCACGTATGGTTGTTCTCTGACTAAACTAATTATGTTTTATGATTGATGACTAAACTAAATACTCTACTTTTTTATGCAGTAAGTACAAGACATGTAATTATTTGGACATTAATTATTATTTTACATACGACAATGTTGCTATCATAATCTTATTATTAGAAAAATCACGAACTTCTTCGCGAATTCAACTTTTGCTTGTAAAACGTAAATAGGTTTTTTACGGAATTTTAAGCGAACCATGGTCTTTCAACTCATATTGCCGGAACCAGCAACTTAACGTGCCCTCCGAAGCATAGAAGCCTTAATTATTTCTAGCAGTTATGTACCCATATTTTTGCATCAGATCCAAAGAAACTATCCACAATCAGTTGTACCTCTTAATGATTTTTTGTAGGTTATCTAAGGATATTTTTAGAAAGCCTCTATGTAAAGTTTAATATCTTCAATCGACAAATTCAGTTGCTTTAGAGTTTATTCGAATAATCTTTCGGTTCCGGGCTTCATTGATGTGGAACAAACTGTCAAAAGTTGTACTATTGGCTTTTATCCTAACTCAAGCGAGTGGCGTGGGCAGATAGCATGGATCGGGATAGACAAAGACATGTCATAGTATTCCTTTGTATCGACTTATACAGGGTGTCCCAGGAACGACTGTTGAGCGGAAGTCCAGTGATGCAGCACCCCAAGGGCTACCCGAATCACCCCCCATGTATGTTCAGCGATTTTTTGTAATTTAGAAGTTATTCACGTTTTTGTAACATTTTATTTATTAAGCAGTTGCAAGACCATTTTGTTTATTTTGAGGTGAATAATTAAGATAAGCTCATAATTTTTTCTCTGGTAATTAGCTTAAAGTTAGATCTCTTCAATCCAATGACTATTTACTTCAAAACCCACTAGTAGGTTTGTACTGCTTGTAATTGTAAGACGGTACACTTTGTGTTCAAATTTAAGTAGGATGCCATAAAGATATCTTGACGAAATTCAGAGGGTAAATAGCTGTTGAAATGGCAATGTTTTTAAAATACATTTGGATTAACAAAAGTTCTATGACTTTTCCTCAGAAAATGCCCTTGAAAGTATTGGTATTGTTTTCAGTTTTTCATTTTACGCTAGATCATTTTATTTTATGGCGCAGTCGAGTGGGTTTTGAAGTAAATAGTCATTGGATTGAAGAGATCTAACTTTAAGCTAATTACCAGACAAAATAAACAAAATGGTCCTGCAACTGCTTAATAAATAAAATGTCACAAAAACGTGAATAACTTCTAAACTACAAAAAATCGCTGAACATACATGGGGGTGATTCGGGTAGCCCTTGGGGTGCTGCATCACTGGACTTCCGCTCAACAGTCGTTCCTGGGACACCCTGTATAAGCGTTTGCCTTTACAAAACCACATTAACTAGTTACTAATGTTCTATGAATAAGTGATAATATTCATGCCGTAGTAAAACGTAACTTGCTGTTTTTTTTTAATCAAAGACTTGAAGCTATTTGTGAGTCAGGCTTAAACTAGAAGTAACAAGAATCATAAATTTGGTTAAGCGTAGTAGATTATAATTAGACACAACATAGAATTTAGCTACAATAAAGCACAAAATATATTTACCAACACCGTAGGCAACGGGTATATTTATAATTTTGGTTAAAATCACTCCACAAATTTACACTTTCATCATACTAACGAACCTGCTTTAATTAGCTACCTCATTAACTGATACAAAACCTGGTATGCCGTTGTTGACATAATATTCTGCTATTATTTCTAACAAAATTGGATAGTAAATTAGTACCATATCTGAAAATGTAATTGAAATCTTACTAAATATAGGTACTATCTATACAGGGTGTAAAAGACTTGTACCGAAGCCGAAAGGGGTAGGTACAGCATCCTAACACACAACCAAATCCAAAAGGATTTTCCAAAAAAATATTATATCCGGAGAAAACAGCGTTTGAAGATTACTATGTGCGTATGTTCTGGGCACGTTGTTTTACGTAGATTGCTGGATTCTGGTTTAAGATCATTTATTTCTCTTAAGAATAGTAATTCACTTACAGAGAAATCTTAGTTCTAGTTTTATTATAATGTTGTTGGGCTATGGATTTTGAGTTTTAACTGTTTTTTTTATTTTATAAATGAAATTATTGGGTATGTTATGGTCTTATTATGTTGTAATAGTAGTAAATAACCGAAAATAACATAAAATGACTAAACCAGGTCAAAACAATTTTTACCTAAGTATTTTTTTCACTAAATATGTTTAGAATCATGGTCTGATTGCAACCCCTCAGTTTTCGGTAGTTGTCTTTTTACACCCTATAGATGCGAAAGTTTGGATGTTTGTTGTGTTGTGCCTAATACCCTGGATTGCGCACATGCTTTTATCTTGTATATTACCTATCCCACTAATATACAATAACGGTGAAATAAAGCAGATATTAGGTGTAATTAAATCGGGATTATTACAAATTGTCTAAGAAAATACCAAAGGCCTTCAGATCGTACAATTAAGTTTATTATGTCGAAGAGCTCATTATTGCTAGTTACCGGTAATGAATTAATTACAAAATTGACATATTAGAGTCGAACATTACCTACATAGGGTCGATTCACATCTGACGGAAGATCCGTCGCGGATTATCGGTCGCGGAACGCCAGAACTGACAAATGTATAGAAAACCACTCGACGGATGATACGTTAGTCCGTCGAATGTGAACGGTCGAGTGTTTTTCTATACATTTGTCAGTTCTGGCGTTCCGCGACCGATAATCCGCGACGGATCTTCCGTCAGATGTGAATCGACCCTTACAGTGCCACAAACTTAGCTGGGCCGGTGGCCATAAGAGGAACTAACGAATCTAATATTAAAATTTATTTTCTGCCAACACCAAAAGCGATAGCAGCGCCTCTCTCACCGGTTCAGAGTTCAGAGAAGTTTGTGGCACTGTACTAGTCGTAGATTCCACTGAGACTTTGCCTCGTATGACAACACAATCACAACACAATTTTGGTTAGGTAATATTCATTCTCACCTATAAATATAAAGCTTTATATAGATGTTTTTGTCACACTCCCATCAAATGAAAATAGATTTGATATTTAGAGCCTCTTGAATAATTCTATTAATATCTAGCATATATAAATCGTATATGCATTGATCGTTCGTCAATAGAAGTACAGAGTTGCACAATTATTTATATTGTTCATGTTTTGACATGGTATAAAACACTGGGAACGACATCGGAACTTTATATGAAGTTTAAGTAGAGCAACCAGAAATCGCAATACTGTTCACACGGAAATACAATTAATGTGGGGTATTTTCCTATAAGGCTCTCAAGAACGAAGTAAATATTATTGCTTGGCTCAGTTTTTCCTAGAACTTGTATAATTATTTCATGACATCTCAACAATTTTAATAACGAGATCGTGACAATGAATTTGCAAATCAACTAGATTCTCATATAAACAAGTTATAATCAGTTGGCTTGTCAGTATTGTAATAATATACGTTAAGAGAGCCTACTCGTATCACGGGTTTTTTATATGACTCATAACCAAATTCGATAAAAGTATCTACTGGAAGCTTTAATCAAATATTTCTTATTATGACAAATCATGCTAGGTGATGCGACCAGAAGAGTAGGAGCCGGAGGTACTGGTATGAATATGGATGGATATACCTACAAGTAGAGGTATGCCGAAGAAGAGATGGATGGATTGTGTGAAAGATGATATGAGTGAGAAAGGAGTGAGTGCTGAGATGACGGCTGATAGAGGGAAATGGTAGAGGAATACATGTTGTGCCGACATAGAGTGGGACAAGGGCAGGAAGATGATGATAATGATATTACAAATCATGCTATAATTCTGGCTTTATACTGCCTCTACATTATATCATTGGACAAGTGTTTAGAGTGCCACAAACTTATCTGAACCGGTAAGAGAGGCGCTGTTATCGCATTTGGTGTTGGAAGAAAAATAAATAGAGTAAAATTCGTTAGTTCCTTTTTTGGCCACCGGTCCGGATAAAATGGCACTGTATTCTCTTCTTCTTCTTTTATTTAATGGCTTTCTACACAATTAAGTATAATTCTGCCAATGTCAAGTTTTTTATATAGATTTATAGTCATGTCAGTCAGTCAAGTCATGTCGATGGTTTGAACAAAACATGGCGGCTTGTTTTCTTCAAAACTAACGGAAATTTTTCGTCAAATGAGAAATCTGCTTCAATACTCCCCCATTCCATTTTCCAGATCTCCTGTTTCAAATCCAAGGCTTCATTAGTAAAATGCCACCGAAATTACATACTAAAACTTAGTAAAACACAAGAAAAAGAAAATAAAATAGCAGAGCAGTGCTTCTTCCTAAAATGGCGAAAAAAAACCCACTGTATTCTCTTTGTGACAGAACAGAATGTTGCTTTATGTGGCTCGATACTGTCAATCAGCCTCGACGATCAGTCAAAAAGACAAAGCAAGCCACAAGCGCTTATCCATCTAAACAAGGCTCCATAAAAAGCTGTAATCGATTAAAAAAGCTACTGTCTTCGATAAAAGTTGTTTACTATCACTTTGGAAAGTTATTTGTCAAGTTGCCACACGTTTCGTAGCAAAAACCCTATGTGTGAACAAATAAGTTTGGTGTGAAGACCCTGACGACGCCGACGGCCATATTGTTTGTTTATTACTTGACAATGTTCAAAACTTGTTTCATCAAATTAAATGATATGAACTTGGATCAAGAATTTATTAATATGAACATAATGGAACTTCGGACAATGAGCATGAGTTCACTAGTGAAACGTGTAGATGGCGCTAACCAGTGCTTTACCGATATATATATAAGTATCAAGATATTCGAAGTCTGACGTCAGGGTTCCGTGGCCGAGCGGTTGAAGGCACTCCGGCGTTAGGAGGATCGTCTGATCGTCGCGGATTCGAATCCCGTCGGAATCGAAAATTTTGATAAGACTTTTCTTTTTTTAAAGGATATATGAACCAAAATCTTTCCAGCTACCATGTGTAGGTACTTACAAAAAGTTGTTTTTTTATTGCAAAAAAAACCTCACAAGTATTCTTACCATTTAACTGTCAATGACGTTTACGGTACCTTTTTGGCTAACAGTACAAAGTTTATTATAACTCTGCCAGACAAATGATCATTAGTATTCTGGTCAGAGGATGATACCGTATTTTAGGTCACCTGTGCACTACTATTAGTTCTCACTGTCTTCACTTTCACTTTCTATGGTAAAGCTATGGTAAGTTCGAGAAGTATTCTCAAAGTTATGGCAAGAATACTAGGCAGATGTCATTGGAACCAAACTGTATGAATTATAATAACAAAAGTGAATTGTATATTGAATGCAGTACACCTGCACTTTGGGAGATCTCATGGCTTGCTCCAGCAACGCTGTGGATGTGGCCTCCTACTGGTCCAAATGGCTCTGAATAACGTAATCGACTCGAAAGAAGAAGAAGAAGTATATTTTTTTCAAGTAAGGTGTGGTTGGATTGTGTGAGAGAGGATATAAGATAGGAGTGGATGAACAGTTGACGAGTGATAAGAGAGAATGGAGGAAGAATACATGCTAAGCCGACCCCACTTAGCGTGGGATAAGGGCAAGGGAATGATGATGAAAAGTGGATTATTGTTTTTTATTATTTAGCCCGTGTTGTCCCACTGCAGGGCAAATGCCCTTCCCTTCTTCCACTCTTCGCGATTTAACGCAGCAACAGGCCAAGTTCTCAGGTGAGAGTCCAGCTCGTCCCACCATCTCATCCTAGGTCTTCCACGTCTGCGCGTCATATTTTGTGGGGTCCACTGTGTGGCTCGTTTTGCCCACAAATCGTTTGACATGCTGCAGACGTGTCCGGCCCAGTTCCAAAAGTGGATAATAAAGTGGATAATACCTATTTATTTTATTATAACTACTTAAAGCAATTGGTCGTATGTAGAATATGTTTTATAAACGAATAAAACATTGTCTTTGGTAGGCATCGCTTCGCTTTATATCTTGGCAATACCCAACAAAAGTTAGAACTGTTTATTGCAAATTCTCTAGAGCTCCAAGGCAATTTGTCTTAGTTCAGCTTAAGCACTACAAGTCTAGAAAATACACTTTGTGTATAGAGAGATAAATATATAAATAACGCTGGACTTTTCGCACAGTATCATCTAGCCCCAAAGTAAGCAGAGCTTGTGTTATGGGTACCTCCTACATGACTCATATACTACTTATATATTTTTTGTTTTGTAAATACATACACACATACATACTATACATAGAAACACCCAGACCCGAGACAAATATCTGTAGATCATACAAACATTTGTCCCGCGGCGGGGATCGAACCCGCAACTTACTGCGTCGCAAGCGGGCCTTCCTTCGCCCACTGCGCTACAGAGGTCGTCAATCTAAATACCTAACTAAAGATTAACTCGGAGAAACTGATTGACAACCGAAAAATTACTACAAAATAAAAACGTTCATAACTCAAAATAAAAAGCATAATAATTAATAATATCAAGTTTAGTAGGTACACTTCGTCAAAAAAAAAAAACTAAAAACGGATAACTTTAAACACGCGGTATGCGAGAAATTTCAACATAACTAGCTCGAGCTGACCCACTGGAGTAAAAAGTCCTACGTATTTTCACCACGAGTATAAAACCACAGATTAAATAACAGTTATTATTGAGTCACAACCGGCGTCCGATCGAGTACCAATAGTACGAAGCCACTCCCCACTATACCAAGGCATCACCACAACAATGTCAACATCCATTCATTACGCAATGAGGCCTCGCCAAGAAAAATCGCTACGTTTCTAAAACCTCCATTGAACCGCGACGACTCTATTCTCACCCATCAAGGTTCAATATCGAACAACTATAAGTTTGCGGTGTTAATGAGAGTATTACGACATTCGTAAGTTACGTGCAGACCGGTTATATGCGTAGATTTCTTGGATATTTTTTGGGTCATAGAATTTGTCGAATGTAAAGTTGTCTTTTATTAAAAAAGTTTTATTAAAACGTTATAATTTGTGGAGTGACAGGTGCTGTCAGATCTGTCAAACAAAAGCTCGACTGAGCTTTGATAAAATGGCTTTGATGATCTCGTAAAACCCGCAAACTTTACAAAATTTCCGGCAGCTTTGCTTTATTATTAAAATAAAGGGTTAAGATGTCCAACAAGTTTGTATAATTATATTAAAACGTAATATAAACAACTTAGAACACATAATAAATCTTGTAATAGGTACTAGGGTAAGCAAAATGCGAAAACTATGAGCGAAAACTATTTCATAAAGGAAAATAAACGAGTTTTCATAGACAAAGGTCTCCCTATTGCACATAAATTAGAAAGCTTCTGATAGGAGTTGAGAGGAAGCCTATAACTTACATTATCCCTGGGAATTCGGCCCAGCTGTCCTCTCTCTGTACCCAATTTGTCAGCTTATCTCGTGATTCCAGGAACCCTAATAATTACAAAATTATCCCGGCGTGGAGCCGTACTACTGAATTTTCAATGGTTAATGAATAATTCTACATAGATGCCTCAGAATTTCGTAAATCAGCCGGAATAAAAAACTTTCACTTAAGTAGCTCGTATATCGCAGGATTTAAACTGGTATAGCACGAATGTGTCTTTAAATAAATCAATAATAATGATAGCCAAATGACCTTAATTATTGGAACAACAATTAAAAAAAATTATACTACTTAATGTAAACTTTGTATTTATCCAATAAAATATGATTGATTAGAGACTTTCTAATATTTTTATAGTAACATTTTATAAAAATCCTTACCTCCCAATCCAAGTCTTTGTTTGAGAACAAAATCACAACACCCCAAAACTATTCATTATCGAGCGAATGCATCAACCCTGAACTTGGGGGGTGCTATTGCAAAGCGAATTTGAAAAACAGAACACACTGCACAAAAAAAAATAACAAAAGCACTGCGAAAAACAAAACTCGTTTACACCTGTCAAATATCCAGCTGTCAAAAAAATCGTCGAACGTTTATTTTTTTTATTCGTATTTGGAACGCGGCGGACGTGTTCGGCCGAAGGCGCGGGGCGCACTACGTAAATGTCAGAGCGCTCGGCACATGTGCGGGGCGCGGTAAGGCGGTGACTAGATTGGTTGGCATTTTCCGGCGACTCCAGCCAAAGTAGCAATACGTATTGGAAAGCTAATTAGGTTATACCGAGGACAAAGATAATCTTCGGTAAGTTAAGAAAATTGGGGAACTTAAAGAATACAGAGCATTTGATATCTTCGTAATTCGATAAATCAATTTAATATGCTCTGACATTGTTATCTCCAAATCAAAAAATCAAATCAGCCTGGGAAGACTATTTTCTTGTTTTACAAATCGTACATAGACTCGTTCCTATCCTAAGTCAGGAACTCTACCATAATCGAAATAAAAAGCGATTTAGTATGAGTAGTTTAATGAAATAACTTAGGTGCAACAGGCTCTATTTAACCAGAAAAGTAGCTTGCAATAAAAAATATCGATAGAGATGGTAAAGTTGCACCGTAAGGTCTCGCAACGATGCCGTGAACCCGAATAAGAAATGGTTCTTTAAATCTCAATAATTGCTTGCACAATCACTATCAGCTTCTTTTGAACCAGAGAAGTACATACAAAATTCACCCGCAAAACTTCTTCATGGAAAAGTCGCATACGTTTACAAAAGTCGCCGGGAAAATCTCTCCAGCCAACCACCGCCTATCGTTCGAGCGAGAGAGCCTGCATCCGCTCTCGTTACATAAGCTCCGGGCCCGGAGCTGGCGACAACCCCGCAGCCTCACCCCCCTTACCCCCGCTCTGACGTCGGAGCCTGTCGAGCCTCGCCGGAACCGGGAACGAATCGAAATTGGAAATTACGCGGGATTTACACGAACAGTTTTATGAAGGTTAAGAAATCTCTCTTTTACTTTTGACTTGACTTTTTTTCGGGATGGTATTAACAACGATAGCTTTGTTTTTGTAATGCCTACAAGCTTAGAGAAGCTGAAACAAGCTAGGGAAATAGCGAATATGTGGATAAAACTTTATTGCGTGTTGTAGCTTTCGCGCATATCCAAGGACAATGCAGTGTGCAGTCACAGTTCTAGAATAAATATTGAAAGTGACTATCCTATATCCTACTAATACTTACTGGACCCTCATAATGTATTTACTTTAAATATTATAATTGTATTATTAGACTAAGCAGGAAAGATGTCGCCGTAGCCGAAAAATCGGCCAGGATGATCATCAATATGAACAAAGTATGTGAGTAGGTGTTTGTGTTTTAATATCACCTTCACCAGAGAACCGATTTGGATGAAACTTGGAATAAGCATGCGAGCGAACCTGCGGCAAAAGCTTGTCACATGAAAAATTGAAGGTGTGAACTATCCTAAACAAGACGATTGACACACAACAAGTTCTACCATCGTACCTATCGCATTTGGAAAACGTCTCGCTTTCCCGACCTTAGCTCCACAATGCCACACGAATTTGAACCTAAATCCTAACAAATAAAAGTCATTAAAACGCCAATTTGCTTATCAATACAACTTCGAGGAAACAGCGCCTTCTGTGTTGTGACGTGTATTTTATGTCGATTCATATCTAATTATTCCAGTTATGTCCCACGTCTGAATTTATCGAATGATTTGTCGGAGAAAATAGATTGTTATTAATAAACGGTGTTTATAATAGCCGGGTATAATAACCGAGTCTTGGCTTTGGTTATAAAGCTACTCTTTGCTAGTTGTATAAGGAGAATAGGTGATACGATACGAAAATCATACAATACAGCCTAATTGGAGCCTTAAGGGCGCGTACTACCTCAAAACTGTTTCGACTCTGGATCATATTATCTATAAAAGTATTGACCCAATATTATTGAAAAAAATATATATTATAGTTAAGGATATAAACTGAGTCCCCGTTGTAATGAAAACACGATTACTAAATATTTTCTCGATAGAAAATAATCACAAACTTCCCTCTGAATTTAACTTAAAAACAAAAGTACGCAATAAATACTTTAGCTAGACTAGTAAAACTTTGTATCTAAACTCAGCTTAGTACACTACGTGGTCCCGTTGTTCCGAATTTTGATCTTTTTGGTTTTTGTACTTTCAATTAGCTAAAAAGTGTTTTAGCGCCGTAAATAACGTTGCGCATCCATAGCTCTGTACTCCTCACACGCCGAACAAATCACACTCGCTGTCCCGCTTCCCGCTGTCCCGCTGTCCCGCGGCGTATTATAGGCTCTTAATCTATTAATTTAATTCTTGTTGCAACAGTCGTGCGGAAAAGTGATACACTACGAACTCTACCAATATTTTATGTTAGGATTGGAATGGAATTTCCATTCCAATCCTAACATAAAATATTAGTAGAGCTTTTTATAATAACCAAATTGTATCTAGGTACAGGAAAACTTAATGTTTTTCCTGTACCTTTGTACAGTTTTTTTTTTTTATTAAATTATAGCCATAATTTAATTACCTGCATAAACTTACCTTCAAAACATAAAGTATAAAATTATATTCATCATTTGCTAAAATTACCTGCGTATATCTACTCGTAAGTTTTGTTCTATCGTTTGAATATGGATCTTATTGACCTTGGTAAAAATTAACAGAATTGTAAACTTCCATCAACTGCTTACCTAATCTTGCGAGACCGATCCATTGTTTCTTCACAAGTCAAGCCGTTCATTCCTATGTAAATAGAGTAAATTCTCGTAAACTTTGTGGATGGATTTGAATAATGTTTGGGCTGAAAGCTGAATAGCTCCAATCGTGTATCTGGTGTTTGTCTTGTTATAATGAAATGCATATCTCATTGTCTTTTTGGAAATTTCATACGAAATCTTTTACAAAACACTGGTAACCTCTCAACAACTTTAATTTGTTCTATGAGTTTTAAAAATTCATCATTAAGTATTTTATTTCATCAGATTTTCATACAAAAATTCAAAATATTTATATTGAACGCTCTGAATGTTACAAAGTCTATGCGAAGCAATAGAATAGTACAAAGCGAGTGGAGCGGGTTTAGGCCAACGGGGGCCGAAATGTGTTCGATAGGACAATGTTTTAGATAGGAAAACGAAATCTAAAATGTTTATTTTTGATAAGTATTGTGTTTTGTAAAAAGTCATAGAACAAAAGTTGTTGTTTATGATGATAGTAATACAGTCCTGAGAGGTTACCGGTGTTTTACAAATAACCCTGTATAGGAGAGGACTATGGAAAAAAAATCCCTGGAACACCCAGCTATCTTAAGGTGGACCATAGAAAAAAATCCCCTTGGAGAGCTAGGTACTCCTTAGGTTGAGGGTATTTCAGCATCTGTCCACAGATGAACCATTCTTGTAAAATTCTAGGATGTCGTGCCATTGAACGTCTTGTGACATTAACTTCGTGTCTCGTCAGGGTCTAATTCGAGAATCTTATCTCCCTAACGGGGAACATAAAAGTTCAAGGAATGGAAGCGCTCGACATTCATGCCACTAGATTTTACCCATTTTATAACATTGTTACTGCACCATTGATAACGACTTTCCCGAGGCCCAAAATTAGGCAGATTCAGTGATTTTAAAAAGGAGTCGAAAACTGTATCATCCATCTCAACTCCAGCGCCTAACGATCTCTTAGCTAGTCAAGAAAAATAAATGTATAGGCGCTCAACGACAAAGTTATACATAAATAAACAAACCTAGGCGAGCCAAAGTTTTAATTAAACGAGATTTACCTTTTCGTGTGCAGGTACAGAGGCAAGACAGAGGGGAAATATTACACAGCGAGCGCTGGGTTTGGGCATGTAGAGAGGTTGGATGACAATCGTTTGACAAAGCAAGTGTATGAGGCGAGTGCGTATGGGACAGCTGGAAGGGGAAGGCCTAGGCGATTATTCTTGGATCAAATTGGCGACATTTTGGAGAACGGCCAGGTCAAAGTACCCTAAACCGACGAGCATGTATGAAGAATGTAATGAGAGTGAATGAGGCGAAAGTTGTGTGTCAGGATCGAAGCGAGTGGTTCTCCCTTTTGGGAAAGAGGCGTGATTTTATGTATGTATGTGCGCTGGGTAAACTAATTCTACTTCACAAAACTAAATATGAATTAATGAAATTATTTTATTTATCGCCATCAATAATTGATATTTGGATATTTACCGGCATTTCTCATTTACGAGTAGTAGATAATGCACTATTATTGAATAGCACATTTATTCATACCAAAAATATCCCGGGAAATATGGAAGCAACAATGTCAATTTACGGATCGTAACCCACAATTTTGACGATGTCGTCAAGTGGGTTAAATTAGCGCGAGATTAGGGACGACATGTATTGACCGGTTTGACGTTTGAAAATGACGATGATAAATCCTAATCTACGAACCAAACTGCAAATAATAAAAAACTGAACGAGAGAAATTATAAAAACATACTTTTAGTAGCCAGGAGGGTAGCTGATTAGAAGCCATTGAGGGAAAGACATAGAACCGATTAGAGAGGCATTTGAGGGAGGGCGGCTTATGTTCAACACTGGGCTGTTATTTGTGCTGATAATGAACTACTCTTACTTCCAACAGCTAAGTGGATGCATGATATAGGAGCCATAGAAGTTAATACTTATCCAAGTCTTACCTCCTATGACTCCTGCAACACAGGGCTGATTAGAGATTTCGCGCAAAGAATTATGATTCGACAAGATGAGTTCATACACGAAGGCTTTCTTAATATTTCGTTTCTGTTTCTCGTCAGCAAACAATTTCGCGAGTTTTACAGCACAATGCAGTGCAGTAAAGTTCAACAATGTCCCCTACTGTTGCTGCGAATGATTTCAAAGCTTTTTACATTACTCTACAATGTTGCGATAAATGGAAAAGTTTGTAGTCAAAGCTTGTTTAAATTATGTGGAAAACATATTTCATCTGGCTTATCTGCCACTATCATCTAATTGTTAAATCATTTGCCAGGCAGAAAAGTTTATATGCTAGATATCATTATTAGGAACTAATGCAACTTACAAGTCTGATATGTTGTTGATAGACTATCATCAAGTTATGAAACTGGTCCTTAGATTTCATTTTATATGGCAAACACCGAAGACGTTTACCCGTCTTCGGTGTTTGCCATATAAAATGCTCGAAGTAATTGAAGCGTAAGAATCGATAATAAGAAGTCGGGCCACATATCAAACCCGTCGGAGGCAGGCGCAATACCAGCACCTAGAAATTCTATATTCGACTGAAACTGACATAGTGGCCTGAGCGTTGAGCGCTTGACCGAGCACTTGGTGATGTGTCTACGTTTACCGAGCACAGTCGAGATCACTGTCTCGTCCATCTTCTACCATAAACAACTTCCTATGTCTAATGTTCATTATGAATAACCTCATTATAGTTTTTGTTCAGTTTCAAATTAAGAATGTCTGATTTATCAGAGGAGTATTTATTTACTAGTTTCTTCGGTTTTCGATGGTGACATCCTTAGATGATGCAGGGAACTATTATTACTAAATTAACTTGATTAGATACCTGAGAAATGAAAGAAGAGTAAATGATCTTTTTTCAATGAAGAACTCATATTTAATGTTTTTTCTATACCTACATTCTGATCCGTGTCGACCTGTTATTGTCTATTGAAAGGTTCCAATTTTTGACAGTAACTGTCGCGAATTTAATCAACGCATACATTTTTCCAGCAATAAATTAAAAGTACAACCCCACACGATACAACATTCAACCCTTTATTGTCGCGCTGGTAAACATGCGTACGATCAGAGGGTTACCCGCTTTAGATAACGCAGAACCACCGTACTGCAACGAGATACAGTTGCTTTTTGAATGTCTTTTTCGTACTTTAGGTTGTATGGGGAGAGATAAAATTGAATTAGCTTTGGTAACTGTATCTGGTTTGACTGTAATAAAAGAACGTCCATTCGATCCGAGTTCATCTAATGAATAGACAGGTAAAGTATGTCGGTACGTATTTACCTACTGTAGTATATTATCTACGTAAAAAAAACAGGGCCATGACTGTATTCCCAGCGGTAGACATCAGATCCTTTATGTATTCTAGATCCTTCGAAGAAGTTTATAGAGAGTATAAAAAAAATATATAAATTACTTTTTATTTCTTCGAGTATCAAATAATAGCAATATACCTATTGCAACCATCACGAATATGATTTACAACAGATGAAAAGATAAATTATAATTGTTTTAAAAGAAATAATCTATCACGCAATAGGTTCAGTTGCCATTTTAATCGTTATAAAGGTCGTTTATGTATTTAAATATTCCGATTATCCTAAAACTCTACCTAAACAGCTAAAAATAAACAAAATATTCACGGCTGTATCACTGATCCATTCAGTAGCCGAGATAAAATATGAGAAAGGAATAAATATTTAAAATGTTTACCCGGCGCGCGGGCCTGAATTTAATTTTATCGTCACAATGGCGTAAAATCTAAGCGCTTAAAAGATTTCAGTTTCATATAAAATTATACATTTTTATTACTTAAATTATTACCTTGGTAGAGATCGTCTGGCTGAGTCGCAAAATGTGTGAGTTTGATTTTCGCGGCGCGAAGATGTGGCAAATGTTTGGTGATCTGCAAAAGTTTTATTCAATTCAATTCAATTCAACAATGTATGTTTGTATGTGTGTGTATTAAAATTTTATGTTTGTTTTATCAAAATCTCACAATAATTGCACAATTTGCCATTGCTGCCTTTATAGGACAACCAAACCTACCTTTGGTACTACTTTAGTTCCTGTGATTGCTATTTCTGCGATCAGCAATCGCATATTTATCACAAGTTTTACATTTTCAGATGGTGGGTAGAACCGGGGAGTTAGTAGGGAAGGCGCTTGGGACGCAGAAGGTTGCGGGTTCGATCCCCGCCGCGGGATAAATGTTTGTATGATCTACAAATATTTATCACGGATCTGGGTGTTTCTATTTATCATATGTATGTATTTACAAACAAAAAAGTATATAAGTAGTATATCAGTTATCTGGTTCCCATAGTACAAGCTTTGCTTAGTTTGGGGCTAGATGATGCTGTGTGAAATGTCCAGCATTATTTATTTATTATCTACCAGTATACTCACGTATATGCACTTGCCAAACCATGGTAGGTAGTTACACATGCATAACAAACGTACAAAGGCAAACAAAGCTGTAACCTCAGCCGGATTCCCTACAAAGAACACCGCAGTCAATACACCCGTCTATTTTCCACATTGGTATCCCACACATAGTAATGTAAAGCAGTGTTTCATCGAAGCGTTCAAAACTCACCTACCAATGTATAAGTCTCTTCAAGCTTCTTCAACACAATTATAAAGAAAGTATCGAGCGAGAGAAGCAAGCTATGGTAGCATGGGCGATTTTGCTTTGTATGTTTGTGGACATCTATGTTATATCCAATCTGCATAGAACTTGGTTAGGTTGTGTTATGATTATAACTACTGACGATTTGCTGGGAAGCTTATGGACTTAATCTGTGAACCTATTTACACAACTTTCTTAAGTACTACAGGCATTTATTAATATGTTTTTGTACATTTTGTCTGTAGGTCAATCTCAATCCCTATAATATCCCACTAATATAATAAAGCCGAGAGTTTGTTTAGATGTTTGTGTTTTAATTCAACCACGCCTAAACCAGTGAACCGATTTGGATGAAACTTGGAATAGGCATAGATAGTGACCTAGAATAGTATATAGGCAATTCAAGATGTAGGTACCGGCCGCGTGCAATAAATGTACTTTTAAATTATTGAATTGGCTTGATCATATTTCACTTTATTTAATTCCGTATTGTGTTTGTATACAATAAAATATTATTTACCTACCTTTAGACTCAACATTACAACGTAATGTTCACGATGACTCACATCTCCCATTAAATTGCGCTACTTATGTTTGTATACAATAAAATATTATTTACCTACCTTTAGACTCAACATTACAACGTAATGTTCACGATGACTCACATCTCCCATTAAATTGCGCTACTTATTATCGTTGTACGATGTACAAAGTCTGTGCTCTAACTTTACATAAGCCAGTGGATACACGTAATGACCAGACACTGAACTGAAACCATAACAGTTTTATGTTCGCAGGAAACAGGTTGCAAATCGAGTTAGTCGGAAGCCACACTATGTATGGGCCTACCTACATACAACTATGGTGTTAGAACGAAAAAAACGATAATTTGGGCCTGTAATTTATTTTAAACCGTTCAAAGGGTATTTTCTTTCGCACTTCCAAAGATTCTAGGAATCTCATAAACTTTATAAACATAGGATGCCTAGTACCCTACAGGACAAACGGACTAATATGATGACGTAATATAGTACATTGTACACAAGAGAGCAAAATTCGTTTTTGTTGCGAGTGCTGAGTTTGAATCTCGAACAAACGAAGGATTCTATGTTAGAATCCTGAGTGTAGTGAGAGATTCAAAAGCATAAGCAACAAAATATTTTTCACCTTACTAACTCAAAAAGGGCGCTTTTGCCGCGTAAAAACAGTGAGCAAAACTCTACTTGGCTCACACTATGAGGAAAAGTGATTTGAATTTAGAATGCTGCAAGCAACCAATGAGAATCGAATATTACAGGCCGCAGCGTGCGCCCGGCCAGGCGGCGGCGGCCGAGGTGCTCTGATAGCAGGTCTTTAGCCTGCCACTTGAGGGGCAAAAAAATAATAATGGCGGGAATCGGTTTTCCTTACATCTTGTATTTTTTCGCTAGTAAGGTGAAAAGTTGTATGTATCACACGAGAGCAAAATATTTTGTTGCTTGTGCTTTTGAATCCCTCACTACACTCAGGATTCTAACTTATTCAAATATAGAATCCCTCGTTTGTTCGGGATTCAAACTCTGCACTCGCAACTAAAACGAATTTTGCTCTCTTGTGGTACAATGTACTATTGCTCTCGTGTGATACATACAACTTTTTACCTTACTAGCGCAAAAATACAAATTTTTTTGTAATTTAATAGTGCTAATCCACACTTGGTATTTCATTTAGAAATGAAGTGTTATCAAAATTTTCGATTCATTCGAACACTTGGCCAGTGCGCACGCTGCGGCCTGTAATATTCGATTCTCATTGGTTGCTTGCAGCATTCTAAATTCAAATCACTTTTCCTCATAGTGTGAGCAAAGTAGAGTTTTGCTCACTGTTTTTACGCGGCAAAAGCGCCCTTTTTGAGCTAGTAAGGTGAAAATATAATTTGCCAAAAAAACACTTGCCATCCTTACAAAATCTTTGAAAAAAAAAATACACTGAAATAAATAAAACAAAAACACACGTCCAAAACGTATTCTACTTTCGTTTTGTCGTGGATAAAATCAATGACCCGTAAAGATTGCCTCATGCAGTGGACGGCCACCTATTGACCCCAGCTAATTGTTCCAAGTGGATAATGTAATAGGATTGGAAGGAAGACAGACTTAGCGGTAATAGACGCTGTGGGAGTACGAGTTAGTATGCACCTGCTACTTTCCTTGTTACATATTGCAAAGTTTTACTGGTAGTGGAAAGAAAGAATTTGAAATAATTGTCTCAGGATAGTGGTGAATGACAGAAGCGAAGAGATCTATACACAGCAAAAAAAGGCTGATGATGAAGATAGCATAAACGATGAGGGATCACAGCTGAACTATTCCGGAAATAATAGAAGTATTATTTTTTATTGCAACTCTAT
Organism: Epirrhoe alternata; assembly: GCA_963565295.1. Lineage (NCBI taxonomy): Eukaryota > Metazoa > Arthropoda > Insecta > Lepidoptera > Geometridae > Epirrhoe > Epirrhoe alternata. The sequence goes on along the minus strand of OY751386.1, from coordinate 10,302,596 downwards.
ATGGTTCAATTTAATTATGAGGCTATCTACCAATATCTGGCTCATTAGCGCGTTTCTTACCCCTCAAACACTCCGACCTCCATTTAAATTAATAAATAATGCTGGACTTTTCACACAGCATCATCTAGCCCCAAAGTAAGTAGACCTTGTGTTAAGGGTACTACATGACTGATAGGTACTACTTATATACTTTCTTGTTTATAAATATACATATTATATATAGAAACACCCAGATCCGAGACAAATACCTGTAGATCAAAAATTTTTTTTTTCTTTCAAAAGCGTCCTGGGCGCTGATGGTGTTAAAGATTTTTAGCTAGATCAGGGTATGATTGTTGGTTTCAAACTTATACCTGATGGGTCTACGATAATTCTAACTTTTAGGTCAGTCAGTCACAAGTCGAAAAGGTTTTGTGTTGCGTAGATAATTGCCTTGTTGATTATGTATTGTAAGCGATGCCTGATGTGGGTCTAATTTCGATCCCGGTCTATACTTTAGCGAGTTAGCAAAAGCTAGGAATTTTGTAATAGAAAAAATATTTTTTGACTTTGATTTGACTGGCTCCCCACTGGAGCTGGACTATTTAATTTTAAGATGAATCACCTAAAAGAAAGCTAGGGCCCAAACCGTGTTTGTTGCCCTGATTCTTCACGGTATTGGTCGTGAAGTTATTCTAAGTGATCCCAGCGGTCCTACTACTTGAGCTAGGCCTACCGTTTGAATTATGCCAGTAAAAATATATGGTTTTTCGAGTCAAGTTTAGTTCAAGCTTCTAAAGATAAAAATAAAGTACCTAATAATGAGGCAGTGTTGTATAATAACAGCCCAAATGTCTACAATACCGGTGATAGAGATAGCAATTGTTTTGATTTATTGTTATTGCTCTTTACTCCAAGAATTTACCAGAACCTTGGAAAGTTGAAAAGACAGACGTCGTTTTTAGACTTTTTAGAGACTCCAATATGCATGGTGTAAATATTGAACTGTATCATGCAAAACCCTGCTGCTTGAGAGAGAATTCTCGAATCTCGATCCGAAGGTCGCGCGTTCGGACCCACTGCATTTATTCATTTATTTATTTAAAAAAAAGGACACCCAACACGGGTATACCTCACATTCCAAAACAAAAACAAAGTGTCTTAACCCTAGTGTTCCTATAATTACAAGGAATCACAACATGCGTAAAACAACAACTTAACATAAGTAAGCTTGATGCCTAGTCAGCGAACAGTTTTAGGTACATGCATTCATGGATTATTCGTTTCTAAAACTACACGCACAGAGCCGAAGCATAAAGTATTCTGACAAGCGGCAATGGAAGTTTGCTAACCAACATCCCAAGCTAAAAAGTAAGAAAGTTTATGCGGCACTAGCTAACCACACCCAAAAAGTTATAGCTCGCTTCGCTCGCTGGATGAAAAAGTAAGAAGCGACCCACGGAAAACCACTTTTTCATTCGAAATCAACCGATTGCGGTCGTAGGAAATCCCCGGTAAACCTCAATGAGCTGACCAAGTCACGTGTGATGAAAATATTTACCTGCTATTCTGTAGGTAGGTAAATAATAATGGTATCTCGGAGGATACTTCCAGCTTTACTAGCGCTAATGGCTTGCTTAATTGTTTCCGATGAACCTTCTTGTCATGTAACTAGTCCTTTGGAATCAGTGAGGTGAAAGGATTATAAATACGCTTCTATGAGGCTCCTTTCGTGCACTTGACACCTTGAATAAATAAATAATGATGGACTTTTATCACAGCATCATTTAGCCCCAAAGTAAGCAGAGCTTCTGGGTACTAAATGACTGATATATTATATACTTTTTTGTTTGTAAATACATACATGTTTTACTTATAAAACACCCAGACCCGAGACAAATATTTGTAGATTATAAAAACATTTGTCCGGCGTGGCTCGAACCCGCAACCTTTTTTTGCGTCGCAAACTGCTTCTACCACTACGCTACAGAGGTCATAGTAATTTCAGATTCAACAACATGCCGATGCCGGTTTCCTCACGATGTTTTCCTTTACCGTGGTGATAGAAGAAACATTTAACCGCAATTGTCCTAGCTAAATAGATCTACTTGCCCTTATCCCACTATCATGTAGGGCCGATTTTTCTCTTACAATGCTCTATCAGCCGTCATCTCAACATTCGCTACTTTTTTACCCATATCGTTTTTTACACAGTCCATCTTTACTTTTCCGCCATTGCTTTAGTAAGATTACCTAAATCTGAAGCGCTCGTGGTCGTGCTTGCTTAGTCGTTCTTGATAGATCGTCGAAGTTAAGCAACGTTCGAAACGGTCTGTAAGTGGATGGGTGACCGCCAGTGGCATTTTCATCTGAGCGCTTCCGTGCTTCGGAGGGCACGTTAAATTGTCGGTCCCGGCTATTTTAAGTCGTTAAGCCATGACGGAGGCCATAATGCGGCCTAAAAACTCCGTCACCAGAGTTGGCCACTGACTCATACGAACTTACTTTACCTAAATCTTCAAGACACATAGAATCTATAAATAAACATCACCTATTCGTGATCTATTTTCTCACAACATTAATCGATTGGACCATAAATCAGGATGCCGTGAGGTATTGTGTTCGAATGCGAAACATTTCTCGTAGATTAGACTGTATTTACATTTGTGTTTAACATACACGGTCTATAGAAAAGTAACATATTAAAACGAAATTAGATTTTATCAATAAGATGTGATAAGTAAGTAAAGAGTAGAAACACAGTGGACGAGTGATAGGAATGAGTGAAGGAAGAAGACAATGTTGTGGCGACTCTACTCAGGGTCGGATAAGGATAGGCAAATGATTATTTTGCTCTTTTCATTCTACTGTAGAGATAGGATATCATGGTAAGCAGGCAATTCGCTAGCCCACTAGATACAGTGCCACAAACTTATCTGAACCGATGAGAAAGGCGCTGCATCGCATTTGGCAGAAAAATATTTTTTTCAGTCAAATTGTTTCGTTACTCTTTTGGCCACCGGTTCAGATAAGTTTCTGGCACTGTAAGCAAGAATGACAGAAGACAGTCTACGGAAGCCGTAAATTGTCCGAGTGACCTGTCGACCTGAGCTGAATGACCGATGACTCATCCTTCCTCCGCTAGGAATGACAAGTTGCACAAACAATATTGGGTTTTCCTTATCGAGTTCTAGTCATGTGCCTTGTTACCTGTTGTTAACTTGTAAGTAGGTACTAGAGTAAAAAACATAAGTACCTAGTTACCTAAGTACATGAAAATAATCAGGTATGAAATTCAACCTTATGACGTGTGCACGAAGTGGCATTGTATGCGGTGTGACCCCTGTCACTCAATATTTTTCATTTTATCGGGATAAAAAGTAGCCTATGCCCCTGGGATACAACCTTTATCCTTACCAATTTTCAGCCTAGTTCAATGGTTTGGGCGTGAAAAGGTAACAAACAGACAGAGTTACTTTCACATTTATAATATTAGTATGGATAGATTGTCTTACAGAGTGCCCAAAAGGCTTATTTGGTGTTCTGTTCTGATTTTACCGCCATGGAGTTTTTAGGCCGCCTTAAGGCCTCCATCATGGCTTAACGACTTAAATAGCCGGGACCGACAATTGAACGTGCCCTCCGAAGCACGGAAGCGCTCAGATAAAAATGCCACTGGCGGTCACCCATCCACTTACAGACCGTTTCGAACGTTGCTTAACTTCGACGATCTATCAAGAACGACTAAGCAAGCACGACCACGAGCGCTTCGCCGGTATGTTTGTGTGTAGGGATGTTTAACTTGCACACTTCTTTATAGTCAGGTTAGGTATATTTAGGAGTTTAAAAGTAAATTACTGGAGATATGAATAGAAACCAATGATAACAGTTTTTGCATTGAGCGGCAAAATCAATATGTATTCGCGTCGGACGTTTCTACTTTGATAAGAGCATTGCAAAGCTAGAGCCGCGTCCACAGAACTCACTTCAAAGAGGTATTTATTAGTTGAATAACTGCTAAAGAATTAGTACTACAAACACAGTACACAGTACCCATAAGACTGTAACAGTTCACCTGCTGCTTTCTTTATCAGTGTAGACAAAATCATCTTTGCTTTGATATTGAAATGATTATACCCTGTATAACACCAAGGCTACTCACACCGGTATTCATAAACATTATACAAATAAATAAATAAATAATGCTGGACATTTCACACAGCATCATCTAGCCCCAAACTAAGCAAAGCTTGTACTATGGGAACCAGATAACTGATATACTACTTATATACTTTTTGTTTGTAAATACATACATATTATACATAGAAAAACCCAGACCCGAGATAAATTTTTGCAGATCATACAAACATTTATCCCGCGGCGGGATCGAACCCGCGAACCTTCTGCGTCCCAAGCGGGCTTTCACCCACTGCGCCACAAAGGTCGTCAATATGTCGGGTATATGACGTTTCACAGTGCGCGCGGATGAACAGGGTCCCAAAATGAGTAGGTTTTTGCGACCCTGTCCGTCCGTCGGGACCTCATAGTACCTAATGCTTGTGAATACCGGTGTTATTCATCAAAAAAAAAAAAATGTTTATTTAGATAAATTACAACAGATTGTTGGGTTGGGATTCCTCTTTTAAGTTTTACAACCTGTGTTAGAAGAAGCCCCTCTATTCTGTGGTCTTATAGCTACACTTGTAACATAAACAATTTACTTAGGTAGGTACTTAAAAATAAACAATATAATAAACAAATGTACGTAAGTGACAGCAAGAAAAACAAATTATGTGGTATTCATATACGAAAAAGTGTTTTTTTTATTGGTTCACTAAACTGGACACAAAACAAAAATAAAAAAAATCAGTAGTTAAATAATAATAAGTACGGTGTACCTACGCCCTTCTAGAGTGTTATGTCAGATGGCGTAACTTGACGGTAACCTATCTGTCTTCCGAAAAACGTAATACAGAATTTTGAAATCCAGATAACGTTTGATAGATATTCAAAATCCAGATAGTACGTTTTACATCGTTTTATTATTCCGACATTACACAAAGCAGATGTTTCATTTGACAGATACACTAAAGAAAGATTATCATTTAGTTTTTTTTTCATTTGACAGAACTAACTATAAGTCGAAGTCTTCAAATCCAGCCAGAACCGACTTGCTCCTATTGTACCTTAGCTTTATTACATAGGTAGCTGTGGTACAAAATTTCGTGCAAATCAAACCCAGGCTGACAGTCCTGTAGCATAGGTTGCGAGGAGCGAAGCGACGAGCAGTTAGTTGCATAGTGATAAACCACGCACGAGCCGAGCGAAGCGTGCCGCGGTAGCGGCCGGCGAGTGCCAGAACCGACTTGCTCCTATTGTACCTCATGTGGTATAATGAATTATCTGGATTTTAAAACATCTGTCAAACGTTTGAGTGTATTTTAATACATCTGTTATGTGAAAAAAATACCAAATGAAAATCTGGATTTTGAAATATCTGGATTTCGTTTATCTGTATTACGAAAAGAAGGTTAATCAAAAATCTGTCAAACGTTATCTGGATTTCAAAATTCTGGATTACATTTTTCGGCAGATAGTAAGGTAACCAACTTGACATTGGAATAACAGGCATAGATTTACCATAGTACCTTTTAGGTGCGGTTCCACAAGCATTTGGTGTTGGCAGAAAAATACATTTTACAGTAAAATTCGTTGGTTCCTCTTTTGGCCACCGGTCCAGATAAGTTTGTAATAACTCGTCAATATAATGAAATCGGTAATAGCAATTTAAACATACCCTGAGTTCACCATATAGTGAGCAAAATCGCAAAATGAAACCGACTAGTCTATTAAAGGCTGCATTTCATATCAAACGAATCAAAAAACGGGTCAGAGGAACAAATAAACCGAGCTTTGGCTCAACCGCATCCCTGCTCACATAAAAGAGAGTTTTGTATGTTTATTTTTGGGTGTTTCTATGCATAATATGTATGTATTTGCAAACAAAAAAGTATTATAAGTAAAATCAGTTGTCTAGTTCCCATAGCTTTGTTTAGTTTAGACCTAAATGACGCTGTGTGAAATGTAGCATTACACGAGTGAAGATTTTAGATTGGAATCTATCTAGTTAGAATGAAAATGTACTTAAATACATGGATACATTTTCAAAACTAGGGAATCGTTGTCATTGCCACAGAAAACTAGCACTGTAACAGCTCTATGTTGCTGTACTCGTAACTGTGTTGTAACATAAAATAAACATTATTCTATTCTGTTTTATTCAACATTGTTTTTTGTAAGATCAGCCAATCTAAATTGAGCGTCGAAATAATCATTTTAGTGACAGATAAACCCATCAAGCTCACAGTACTACGAGTACAATAGCTAAACATTTTCATGAAATACTAGCTGTCCGTCTCGGTGTTACACCGAAAACATCACTTTCCCGGGATAAATATAGCCTGTGTTCATCAGGGATAATGTGGGATTCTAATGGTGAAAGAATTTTTCAAATCGGTCCAGTAGTTTCGGAGCCTATTCAATTCGAACAAAAAAAGAACTCTTTCCTCTTTATAATATTAGTGTAGAAGAAAACAAGAAAACCCGCTGCAGACACTTGGCAGCGAATTCGTGTCAAATCGGTTTTGCCCTCCTTCCGTCAGAGCGTTCGTAAGGCTTCCGAGTATACGCAGGTTCCAAGTATTGCAGTACTTATAATGGAACAAGGGAGGAATTAACTAATTCTACATACGCGTTCGGTCGACGTAAAAACCGGCCAAGGGCGTGTTGCACACGGAGGGTTTCGTACTATACCGTCGGCCCCGGTCGTATGATATTTAACACTGTAAAGTAATCCGCTGAGGGGTTAACTTATTTTCCAGACACTATTGTCTTTTTAGGTAAGTACTTTCTTCACTTTATTCCCTCCTATTCTAGGTACTCTATGTTTTGATAGAAGTTATTTTAAGAATCCATATTCAGTAGGCTCATTCTGTAAAATTTCGAATTCGAACTCGAATTCACTCAAGTGACCGAGCTCACTTCGTAAGCCGACCCACTTCACCTTGAAATGGTATTCTGTATATGTTTCGCAGCACAAGTGAAGTGAAGTGAGTAACGAAATGAGCTAGGGATTGAGCCTATGCGTCACAGCTATAATCGACAAATCGATGAAACTTTTTTGGAGTTTTTTTTACAATAAAACGAACATAAATAAACTATTTTCGTAATATTATGTTAGTAAAATGGCTAAGTCTACTGTTTAGTTCAAAAATAAGCTCCTACGCTAATTCGTCTAGCAATCACTGCGAGCTAACGCCTATTTTAATTTTAAGGCTCACTTATAATAAAATGTCACTCAGCCATAACCTGTCGTTCTGATTTCATATCCCCTTTTGAGATTTCATTTATAATACCTGAAATTAATCCTATTCATTGGTCCTTCGAGCCGGATTGTTTTACAACAAGTTATACCAGCGGATACAACTTGGATTTGGAGTGAGAACACCAGAAACTGGAAATTTGTTGAATTTGAGACATTGGAGGAGTCCACGTGGAAATTCAAAAACCTTTGGATTTGGCGATTATTTTGAGATTGAAGCTCCAATTCATCAACAATCAGTTTAGGAAGTGTTTTTTATTAATTTCTTACCCAACACTCTATTCAGGTATTAATTATTTGTTAAAATTGTGATACTCAAAAGGTTAGTAAAACTACAGTGTTAATTAGGTTTATATGTTTACAGTTTATTTTATATATTTAGTTAGGGCAACAATAAAAAGTTCTATTGTTCATAAAGTAATCAGTTAAATTAGCATAATATTTACAGTAGAATTATTAGCTATTCATATTTAATGTTTGTAGGTTTGGTTATCATCTAAGTGCATATTTCTAATTAATTGTTTCAAGTAGAACATAATATTTGTAATACTTATACTTAAAGTTCAAAGTTAAAATTAAAGAATTATAAAATAAAGTTAAAAATAGTAAGAAAATTGCACAAAAGTTAAGAAAGTTTTAAACTGTTCACCAGATAGAAGTGTGAATAACTTGTCTTTGTATAAATTCCAGGTTGACTACAACAGCTTCCAAAATGCCAGATGAAAAGTTTGAAAAACTGATCAGAAAACGAGCCAGTTATAAAGGGCAGTTAACTACATTTTCTACGTACACAAGTTCTCTAGATACTTCGTCATTGGAAACTTCTGAAGTCAATGAATTACAGCTGCGTATAAGTCGCATGGAAACCATGTATGATAAGTATGACGAGGTACAGTTATCTTTAGAGTGTAACGCAGAGGATATGTCTTCTCAAATGTCTGAACGCAACGACTTTGAGAGCCTATATTATAAAACACTTTCTCAGGCAAAAAAGACATTGGATGACTGTAAGAAAAGACAGACAGAGTCTGAGGTAGGTTCTCGTCGATCCAGTAGTCACAATCCTATCAAATTACCCACTATAAAATTACCTAAGTTCGATGGGTCGTATGGTAACTGGATGGAATTCCACGACACATTTTCAAGTTTGATTCACCAAAATGACGATATAGACGATATCAATAAATTTCATTACCTGAGGTCTTCGCTGGAAGACGCTGCTGCGGTTGTTATTCAGTCACTTGAATTCTCCTCAACAAACTATGCCGTTGCCTGGCAGCTATTATGCGATAGGTACGACAACAAACGGCTTTTGATTCAAAATCACGTAGCTGCACTATTCAACATTGATGTCGTCACAAAAGAATCGTCTATTAATTTAAAACGTCTCATAGACCAAACCAACAAAAACTTGCGTTCATTAGAATCATTAGGCGAACCTACTACACACTGGGATACACTTCTCATTTATATTATAGGTAACAAACTAGATTCAAAGTCATATCGTGAGTGGGAAGAGTATAAAGGTTCATTGACTAAGGAGCAAAAGCCCTCATTCGACATTTTTGTCACCTTTTTGAGAAATCGAGCAGACTTACTCGAGACCATTGAAATGTCTCAAACCAAGAAGCCCGCCAGTCATTCGGCTAAATCTAGCTCAAACATAAAGGCAATGGTCTCAGTCTCGACTAACAATAAAGGCAATCCTGCTCCTAAAGTATGCCCAAAGTGTAGTAGTGATCACTCACTTAATAATTGCCCTCAGTTCTTAGCACTCACTAACGAATCGCGGCTCAAATTATTACCTGAGTTCAAAGTATGCTACAATTGTTTCACTAGCGGTCATTACGCGAACTATTGCAAAAAGCAGGGATGTAAAATTTGTCGCCGCAAACATCACTCACTGGTACATGTATCAGATTATAGCAAACCGGTTTCTACTACCACTGCACTTCATACCGATAATCATGCCTGTAATTCAAATGCGCATACGCAGCAGATTTCAGATTCGCAGGCTGTACAACCGCCCGCCACGATTCCTAGCCTTTCACTGTCGGCGAGCGTTGCAGCTGCATCCCAAGCTGATAACGGCGATGTGTTATTGTCCACGGCATTAATTAAAATTATTGGTAATAATAATCGTCAGCACATCGTGCGCGCTCTGTTGGACAGCGGTAGCACTTCGTGTTTAATGAGCGAGTGTTTGTTTCAAAAGTTAGGAATGCCTTATAAAACTGTAAACAATTCAGTGTTAGGTATAAATACCGTTACATCGAACATTGATAAACTATGTCACTTAGAAATGAAGTCGTTGGATGAGAGTTTTTCGACAAAAATAAATTGTTTTGTTCTACCTGTGATTACTAATCACGTGCCTAGCACACAGGTAGACATATCTAACTTAAAGCTCCCATCTAACATTTGCCTTGCAGATCCACACTTTCACGCGCCGGCCCCAGTGGATTTATTAATCGGTGCAGACGTCTTTTGGGACATTATAGGATCGCAACGGATTAAATTAGGAGACGGACAACCGATACTCTGTGATACGAAGCTAGGTTGGCTCGTATCAGGCCCCATTAAAGGCGGTCAGGTATCATCGTCTCAAATAAAATGCAATTTTACGAATGTTTCCGCTAATCAGGCTTTTCATGATGATGATGATTTACAAAATCAATTAAGTCGATTTTGGCAACTTGAAGAGGTGAGTTTAGGTTCTCAGTATTCTTCAGAAGAAAAGGCCTGTGAGGAACATTTTGTACGGAACACCACACGTTTAGACGACGGCCGCTTCTGTGTGCGTGTACCTTTAAAGCATACACCTGATTTATTAGGTGATTCTTTGCCTCGAGCAAAGCAGTGCTTTTCATCCTTAGAGCGGCGCCTTAACAATAAACCTATATTTGGTAAAATGTATAAAGAGTTTATGGGTGAGTATGAATCTTTGGGCCATATGACTAAAGTTCAACCTGGTGAGATAAATTCAAGTGCGCATTATATACCGCATCACGGTGTTTTGCGTGAAAGCAGTACGACTACTAAATTGAGAGTGGTATTTAACGCTAGTAGTCCCACCACTACCAGTGTCAGTTTCAACCAATTACAGATGGTTGGACCAGTAGTGCAGGACGACTTACTCTCAATATTACTCCGTTTCAGACAACATAAATATGTTCTGACTGCAGATGTCGAGAAAATGTATCGACAGATCAGTGTCCACCCTGATGACCGACATCTGCAACAAATCATCTGGCGGAGTGAGTCTTCAGATCCACTGCTTATTTATCAGTTGTGTACCGTTACATACGGAACTGCAAGCGCACCATTTCTAGCGACGAGATGCCTACATCAGCTGGGCTTAGAAAGCACGGACAAGCAGGTAGCCGACGCAATCATCCACGACTTTTATGTTGATGATTGGCTGTCCGGTGGAGATAATATCGAGGAGGTAATTAATTTACGAGAACAAGTGACTTCCACGCTAGCCTCAGCGCAGATGCACTTACGTAAGTGGAAGTCGAACGAACCTCAAGTACTCCCTAAACCTGAGTCTACTCAAACGTCACTTGATTTAAATATCAGCGCTACGGAATCAAGTAAAACATTGGGTCTGGGCTGGTTGCCACAGTCTGATCAGCTTTGTTTTCCCTTTAGTGACATAAAAACTAAAGGTAACACAAAGCACGATATACTTTCAACGATCGCACAGATTTTCGACCCACTTGGATTGCTTGCGCCTTGCGTTGTTGTTATGAAGATACTCCTTCAAAGATTGTGGGTGCACAAAATCTCCTGGGACGATACATTGCCGCCAGAGATTCATCAGATATGGGTTGAAATATTGGCTAACTTGCCATTATTAAATAAAATTCACATCCCGCGTCATGTTTTATGTGACTCACCTCAATACATAGAACTCCACATATTTACGGACGCCTCAGAGCGTGCCTATGGTGCGTGTGTCTACGTACGTAGTGTTAATAATAAAGGGGACGTTCTCGTGCGCTTGTTGGTAGCTAAAGGTCGAGTCGCCACAATCAAGCCCTTGACCATCCCAAGGCTTGAATTATGTGGCGCTTTGACGGGATCTCGTCTTTATCAGAAAGCTATTGCGTCATTAAGATTACCGATAGCTCGAAGTGTTTTCTGGACAGATTCCACAATTGTTCTGGGATGGTTGAGAACCATGCCCAGTAAGCTACAGCCTTTTGTACGTAACAGGGTCGTAGATATTCTAGAAAACACTGGAAACTCGCAATGGAAACATGTTCCTACGAATGATAACCCCGCGGACTACGTATCCCGCGGTGTAGATATCGCCTTCCTCCCCTCTCTGGAGAAATGGTGGTCAGGTCCAGCCTTTTTAGGTCAAGACATGTCATGTTGGCCAGCCAACTTCAGTCCTTCAAACATTGACACACTACCTGAACTAAAACCTAATGTAGTTTTGCACGGTCAAGTTACGGAACTTGTTCAGCTAAGTAAGGATAACTTTATCCAATTCGAAAGATTCTCTAATTTTATGAGATTAAAACGCGCTGTAGCATTTATGTTGAGATTTTTAAATCTATGTAGAAATCAAAATATTTCTGGTCACCTCCGTAGCGAGGAGCTACAAACTGCTTTAAATGTAATCATAAGAACATCTCAAACTGAATCTTTCCCGGAGTATAAATTATTAATTCTAAACAAAGACTTACCAAAAAAGAGCCCATTGCTCAAGTTCAACGTTTTTTTGGACGATCAAAAAATAATGCGTGTTGGTGGTCGTTTAAAAAATTCAGATTTTCCTTATGAGAAAAAGCATCCTATAATTATACAGTCCACTCATAGATTCACTAAATTGCTATTTGCTTATGAGCATAGGAGATTGATGCACGCAGGGCCTCAGTTGCTACTAGCAACCATCAGAGAAACCTATTGGCCTATAGGAGGCCGTAGTTTAGCTAGACATTGTTATAGACAGTGTGTAGTATGTTGTCGAATGAAGGGACAAACGGTAACTCCTCTAATGGGTAATTTACCCTCTCAGCGTCTTGTAGCTGGATTTCCGTTTGAAAATGTTGGTTTGGACTATGCTGGTCCTATTCTGTCAGCCTCGCGTCAAGGACGTGGAAGTAAATTGGTTAAAGTCTATATCGCCATTTTCGTATGTTTCACGACTAAATCAATTCATTTAGAGCTCGTGGGTGATTTGACGAGTAAAACCTTTATAATGGCTCTGCGTAGGTTTGTGTCGAGAAGAGGTAAACCTTTAAATATTTACGCAGACAACGGTACCTCGTTTATTGGTGCATACAATGAACTGTCAAGGTTCCTTAAATCGAGCTGTGGTTCATTGTCTGAAGAGGCTGCCAATGACGGAATTAACTTTCATTTTATTCCTGCCTATTCCCCTCACTTTGCTGGCCTTGCGGAAGCTGGAGTTAAGTCAACAAAACATCATTTAGTCAGAGTGTTGGGAAATTGTCACTTAACGTATGAAGAGCTCAATACGTCGCTTGTCCAAATTGAAGCCATCTTAAATTCCCGACCACTGATGCCACTTTCTTCCGATCCCGAGGATTTGATGCCGCTAACTCCAGGTCATTTTATAATCGGACGCCCTCTGACCTCTCTGCCGTCACCGGATTATCAAGACCACTCCACTCTGTCTTTGACCCGGTTCCAACGAATTGAACAACTTCGCCAACACTTTTGGGCTCGTTGGAGCAAAGAATATATTTCAGAGCTTCAACTCAGAACCAAATGGCGCTCATGCAAGAGCCCAGGTCTTAAGTTGAATCAACTTGTACTTCTAAAGGAAGAAAACTTGCCGCCATTGAAGTGGAGATTGGGTCGTATCGTCGCTGTACATCCTGGATCAGACGGCATCGTTCGAGTCGCAGATGTCAAGACATCTAGCAGCGTACTTCGAAGGTCTTTCAGCAAGATTTGTCCGCTCCCGGATTCAGATGACGTTTTGGGTTGAAAGATATTCTTTCAACGCGCGGCGGAATGTTTAGTTCAAAAATAAGCTCCTACGCTAATTCGTCTAGCAATCACTGCGAGCTAACGCCTATTTTAATTTTAAGGCTCACTTATAATAAAATGTCACTCAGCCATAACCTGTCGTTCTGATTTCATATCCCCTTTTGAGATTTCATTTAAAATACCTGAAATTAGTCCTATTCATCTACATTGTAATTACGTAAAATGAATAAAATTATTAAAAAAACTTAACATTTGTTTGGTGGAATAGACAATGAGCCTTGGTTTGTTTTATTGTCTATGCACAAGTTGTCTACAAGGGGTATACTTCGCACGCTTGACGGACGCTTGTAAACAAAGAGAATCTAGCACTACGTTTACGTAAAAAGAGTTGGAAGAATTTTTATAAGTTGAAGTGGACTTGGTTTTGTTGTTTTGTGTACAATTTGTTTGTGCCTAGTTTTTGTGTGCCTAGTATTCTTTGGTAACTTCCGCTAGCCAAAAACGATAGTGTGCACAGCAACTGAAACATTAAATAAAATACACGGTCAAAAACCTACTTTATGTTAGATGCTTGCTGTGGTGGTTCCGGCTTACGAAGCCGGCCCTTAGGACTTTCAGTCTTACAGGAGGCTCATGTCCAACAGTGGACGATTACGTGATAAAGTGAGGTAGGTACTAGGTACTTATCCATTCACATAAATTATTATTTGTACTTACTTACATGAGTAAAACAGAGTAGGTAATTAAATGTACTAATGTGTAAACATTATCTAAGTTTTTTTTCATAGGTACCTTTACTTTTGTCGAAAAGCGTCTACGTGGTCTGCGAGAACTTGGAAGTAAAGTCTGTATTTCTATTATCAAATTTTCAATCAACTCCTGTGATAATCGATATAATGCCACATAGTCTTCATTTCTGTTAAATATTTTTACACGTCTGAAATTTTCAGCTTGGCGTCTGCTAGTATTAATGTCTAACTCGTGAGCTTCTCTCAGTAAACTAAGAAATATGAATAACCGAGACATATCACGTTAACAACAAAGATTTTTTTTAAAGTCTTTGGTTCACAAACACACAAATTAAACTCAAACAACCAAATTCGATCACTCCTTTGTAGCTTTTTATTTGACAAGTGAATTCGAGTTACGAGTGTCGAGATGATTTGGGAATTCCCTTACAGAATACCAATTGTACGTCATTCACTAGAGTAAATGTCAGAATCTCACTCAACTTAGTTCATTTCACTACCACGCTCGTCACTGAGGCGCTACAAGCATTATAGAGTTCTACAGAATACGAAACTCGTAAATCACTGCGGATTCAGCTTAGCGAGGTTCGAAATGAGTTTACAGAATGAGCCTACTGTAGGCAAATGGTGTGGCCACTTGGCCAGACGGGATGACAATTGGATCGAGGCGATTGTCTTGGCCAAGAGATCAAACTTTCAGATATTATAAACTTCCGCCTGCGGCTTCGCCCGCGTGGTACCAACATTTTGACCATATGATTTTCCAGGTCACTATCTACGCCTATTCCAAGTTTCATCCAAATCGGTTCACTGGTTTAGGCGTGATTGAAACAAACATACGAACATCTAAATATCCAAATATCTAAACAAACTCACAAACTTTCAGCTTTATTAGAGTGGGATCTGAAACTCTGTGAGTTTGTTTGTGTGTGGACCGACTTGAATGAAACTTGAAATAGGTGTTGAAATAGTGATCTCGAATAGCATATACTTAGGTTATTTTAAAAGTTGGTAGGTAGGAACTATGCGAACGTATTTCTTAAAAAAAGGTAAATTGACGCGTAATTTTTTGTGCATAAAACAATTCATTACAACTCCCTCGGAGGGTTTCTACCGAAGTTTGGCGCTTAAAAAAGTTAGCGTACCGAAAATGCTCCAAATTGGTCCCCGTAAAATACGGTTCAAATTTTTGTAAGGATTTAAACAGTTGCTTGCTACCGTTTATTTCGTTCATCGCGGCAAAGACGAGCTAAATGTTTGAAATTATAACAAGGAGCTTTCAAGATTTCCGTATTTTGTTATTCATTGCATTACAGAATGTTTTAGATTTCGCAGTTGAAAGCTGCTGCTTTCAACATTTATCCAGATTTCTTGAAGTTTTTTAAACGATGAGTTTAAATAGACTCCAATGATATTAATAGATTATTTTTCACGAAAACAGGATCAATAACTCACGGTTACCAATGCACGGTCTCAGATCTTATGAGGAATTCGAGTTTTTTTTTCCAGATAATTGACGGTATTGCGTCGCGAGGAACAGAAGTAGAACCTTTGTCCAAAATGGCATACTTATTTTAAAGGCACATCTTGACTTGTGTCCACATTTTACAAGAATGGTGCGATCCCATCGAAGCAACATTTATAAGTAAAATGTAAAACGATGGGCTGATTATAATTGATGAGCTTTTAAGATGTCCAACTTTAAAAGGGTTTTGATTTAAGTCAAACGTTGTTTGACAGATAGAATTGAATTATTTATTACAGCTACATAAGAAATGAAATGAAATTGAAATGTTTTATTTGCAAGAAATATGGTTAACAAGTTTATAAGGTTTACATTTTAGGATCACATATTTTACCAAGAACTGGTAGTAACTTACCCTATACCCAGCAGTGGGTGAAGTCAGTCTGTAGCCGCTGTGAGTGATGATGATGGTAAGAAACCTATAATTTTTTGTAATTTTTATAGTGTCCATCCACACTTGGTATTTCATTAAGAAATGAAATTAAGTCTTATCAAAATTTTGGATTCCGACGGGATTCGAACCCGTAACGATGTTATGTTTGTGCCATCCACCATGATCCTGTGCTAATCTGATTCATTGCCAGTCCTTGACGTGAACAATATCGTTAGGTACCACATAATGTGGAAAGTCCGAGTCAAAAATAATTATTCAGTAGGACCGCTGGGATCACTTAGAATAGTGATAAAACAAATTTTACTCCTGTTCTTTCGCGACCAACACCGTGAAGAATCAGGGCAACAAACACGGTTGGTCATTCTTTTAGGTGATCCATCTTAACCCTAAAAGTCAAGCTCCAGTGAGAAGCCAGTCAAAGAAAAGGCTCGTCAAATTATTAAGTTTAGATGCTCATAAAATACAAAAAACTAAATTCTTTATAAATACTCGAAAATCAGGTAGGTAAGGTACTACCTACATAAAGATACTACAAGTTTCGACAAGTTTCGTGATCAAAGGTATGAAGTCTGCTGAAGACTAGTTAACCTACCCGTTTCAGTCTGTTTACTAGGTCGCTGTGAAACTTCAGAACTTCATTCGAGTTCGAGCAAAGATTTACTTTAAGGTTTCCCCACACGTCCGGTACCCGGTACGCGCGATATTATTACGTTATGCCAAGTAAAATGTTGATCTGTTACTTTATTGATAGTCCGAAACACATTTGATAAAACGATTTATGCCTTATACAGGGTGTAAAAAGACTGCTACCGAAAACTGAGGGGTTGTAATCATGACCGTGATTCTAAACATATTTAGCGAAAAAAAAAACGCAAAAAAAAATTTTGACTTAGCTTCGTCATGCTATGTTATTTTCGGATATTTACTATACTATTACAACATAATAAGACCATACCTACCTAATAATTTCATTTATAAAAGAAAAAAACATTTAAAACTCAAAATCCAGCAATCTACGTAAAAAAACGTGCCCAAAACATACGCAAACAGTACTCTTCAAACGCTGTTTTCTCCGGATTTAGTGCATATTTCGGAAAATCCTTTTGGATTTGGTTGTCTATTGGGATGCTGTACCTACCCCTTTCGGCTTCGGTAGACGTCTTTTTACACCCTGTATAACCATAAAATCAAAGTAAAGACGCATTTATTCAGTAGCGCCGCTAGGATCACTTAGAGTAGACTTAAATTAGGGTGCTCGTAAACGGGCTAGTTTTTTGCCAATTTATTGCTGCAATGGTATAGTCGTCAAGCTGCTGATTATATCTCGCAACACAGTCCAATAATTGCTGCAATATTACTGTGTAGCCCGGCGATATTGTCAAAATATTTCTTTTCAAATTTTTGAAATTAAGTAGATTGCAAATGATTTATCCCGAGTTGCAAATACTGAGCTATCTATCTATCTAATCAGCCTACATCTACCCACTGCTGAGTATAGGCCTCCTCACTGAGCTACATTGGTCAATAAAAATTCCCAGCAAGATGCAATTTTTGTAGCCCGTTTACAGGCCTCTTTAGGACTAAAACTACCTAGTACAGGTTTTATTCCTGTTCCGTCGCGACCAGTAACGCGAAGAAGCTATGTTTCGCATAATGCATGCAATATCGACGTTGATAGCGCTCTTGTGGTGAAGCCTTAATCCTCACCCTCAGAATAGTTTTAGTAAGGTGTCAAGAGATTTAACTTCCTAATGAGGCTCTGTTTAAGAAACTATACAAGTTCGACATAGCCATGTGAAACAAAAGTGTAGCTATCTACCAATAATAGCACATAGCGGCAAATAACTTTTTGAATTACGAGTATCTTAGGAATTTTAGATGATCAGATGCCCCTTAGGACTTTTAGACTCTCGCAGTGTATTTTAATAAGCTGAATACTTGTGCCAGCCAAACCCAATGCTTTCTCGCCAATCATGTTAAGTAGGTATCAAAAAACGTTGCTGAATAATCTGGGGTAAGTAATAGTGGCTTAGAGGAACTCTACAAACTAAAAAGAAGACAATTTGAAAGCTCCCCAAAAGCTCTGAAGCTCCTAAAAAGCGACAAGCTAAGCCAAAGCAAAACTACGAGCGTCCTGATGAATATTCATTAACCTCCATTTTACATACAGAAACAAGACAGCAAGAGCCACTTCGTTATATCCAATAATGTCTGCAAAAATGTTCACAGCAGAAACCCATTTTACTCTGCTCAGAAATGTACGGAAACGAGAAGATTTACTTGTGAAAATGCAAACTTGCATGCTGAGGACCGTGGAGTATCACACATAGACGCTACCTAGTATTCTGCAATTTTCTAGTTTATAAATAAAACAAAAATAGCAAACTATGAAGATAAAATGTCTATTGATGCTAATTGAATACTGCTGATCGCACACTTAGCCGCGCCGTACGCGCCGTAGTCATTTTTCTTTACAAAAAATGCTGATGACGTCAGAAAATGCGGCTCGCCTCTGACGTCAGCAGTATTTTTTCTATTGAATTGACAGTTCGGCGCGTACACACCTGTGTAGGGCTGCAGTCAAGTCAAGGCCAGAACAAGCAAGCCCTATACCTATAGGGCTTGCTTGTTCTGGCCTTGAAACTACATATAAAAATAGCCTTTACGTATTTACTGGCTGAATAACTTATACAGAGTACTACAGATACTAGACTGAACAAGACACTGTTGTGCCTGGAACACGAAAACAATGCTATTGTTATCGATAGCAGGAGCTCAAGCCAAACGAAAACTTCATCAAAGATCTATCAAAACTTTATCAGAAACTCCGTGGTCCCATAACTCCAGAAGTTGAACCATCTACGTAAACACAATCTGCCGACCGGACCACGAATGAGGCCAACGTATTCAACTGCCTTTAATTAGAGTACGCATTCTTACAGCATCCCGGTATTAATAAGTCCATGAAAGGTTACAAAGTTTTTGAATTTTTTAGACTACCTGCATACCTAGCAGGGACTCGACTTTCATTAAAAGCATTTCTGACACGGAGTAAAATGCTCTACATAATTTACTCTGTAGGATACGAACTAGGAGTCTTTCGGAGAATTTCTGTTTAATAACTTAATAGTTTTTCCGGGAACGTTTATAAAGGATGTCATTCATTTTGGGGCCAAAAGTCAAAAAGACCGGCCAACGAAAATAACGGGGTCACCACTATTGGGGACGTCAATCGGAGTATTTTTTAATATGGCACCAAATCTCTAGGCCAAATATTTCAAATGATTTTTCTTAAGTAAAAAATGAAATGGTTGTCTGTAAAGTCGGTTTACTGACGATAGTTGAACGTGTTAACGTTTGTGCTTTTTTTACCTTGACCTTGACTTTGACTTTGACTTTTGATCGGTTTACTGACGATAGTACAACGTTTGTGCTTCTTTGTCGCTCGTTCCGCGCTCTCGCTTGCACTTCAAGCCTTACATGGAA
The DNA here is from genome assembly GCA_963565295.1 of Epirrhoe alternata. NCBI lineage: Eukaryota > Metazoa > Arthropoda > Insecta > Lepidoptera > Geometridae > Epirrhoe > Epirrhoe alternata. The sequence continues at coordinate 10,283,109 of OY751386.1, read as the reverse complement.
CGCCTCAGAGCGAGGTAACGACGCATGTCGAGGTAACGACGCATGACGTCATGTTTTTTCGTGCGTGCAGCCGGCTCCATCGAATTATAAGACGTTAACACGTCAAAAATCGAATTGTATCATAATCCAGATTTTTTCGAAGCCGCGACTAATTAGATACGGCATGAAGTACCTATTTCATTTGCTCAAAGCAGCGATACTATAAAACTGATTCTTATAGTCTTCGAAGGTAAATTGAGTATGAAAGTATTATCACCCGATTCTTTATTGACCTGAACAAAACACGACTAATCGTATTAGTGCCTAGTACAAATTGTAGCTACCATCAGATATTCCCTTGAAATACGGTAGCAAATCGGCTAAGAAGACTTACAAGTTAACTAAATGAAGATTATGGAGGTAAATAGCTTATCAACAATGTTTTAATTCGATTATGTTGGCTTTTAGATAAATCAAGGTTTCATATTTTATCAACTGACTAGCGGGCCGCCCGCAACATTGTTCATATGAACTAACATTTCACGCCATGGTCATGTACCAATGGATAGATAGATAGATAACAACTTTATTTGGCACACATACAGACAGATACATACAGACACACTCAAAAAAATGGATTTATATCTTCTGAAACTGTATGCTCATTTTAACACGATCTCTAAACGGTGAAGGAATTCATCATATTTTCTGAAAATATAAATGCACGATCTTTAAACGGTGAAGGAAAACATTATAAAGGAAACAAGTTAGTATTCTTACAAGCGGCAATATAATATACATAGGTACAGTAATATTTTGAAGACATTGTCAAACGATATTGAGCTACGTAGATCCAAGAGAATATCTACTTCTTTTGGATTATATACACATATTAGAGCTAATTCTCTACAAGAAATATATATATATACCTAGTGTGTAGTGTGTGACGACTAAGGTACACCCCTATTTTTTAATTACCAAAAAAATTTTAACCATGGCCTCGGTGTCTGTTACTGATCATATTTCTGTAGTTGAAACTCAAAAAAAGAGAAAAAAAATTATAACCTCAAAAGGAGACGAGACGAGTCAGACATGGATTTATGATAGTTACTGCGGTTTTACTGACTGGGGATGATACGAGAACATAGTTCGAATGAGAGTCTGTACGCGATTGTTGTCTATAGTACTTATTCGTACAGTTTTCATAAAATTTTGTTCGGTTTTGGTTGACTACAATCCTCGATAACTTTGTGATAGTTCAATATAAAAAAGTTCTGACCATGCCATTATCATTTTCTGCATCTGCTGCAACTGTCCTTAAATTTTTTTTGGTAGTCATAAAATAGCGGTGTATACATATACCTTAGTCGTCACAATCGAAAACTTTGATAAGCTCATAATCATCACTTAATTAAAGATAGACAGATAATCGAGATAAGTAGGTACAGCTGTGTACAAAACGTATGATTTAAAGTTTTACCTGTATTATGTGGTTTTACTACGAACATTGTGAAACCAAAAGTAAGCGATAATAATTAGAGATTCACCGGGTTATTGGCACACCAGACGACCCGATACCCATTGTCCAAACATACGGGAATAGACGCATTATGATTGAGTAATAAGGGGATAATTTCGCACGTGGCCTGTGAGGTAAACATAACGTGTAAACATACCTTTTTACTGTTGTGTGGTAAAGTTCTTTCGATAATTATTAACTTTTTTACTTATTTAAAGTCATGATTTCACAAGTCACAAGTCATTTGTTTAGGTTTTTACCTATCATTATAAATCAATTGAGTAGGGCACTGGTGACTTGTAGCACATGTTTTTTCTATGCTTATTTCAGGCACTAGTCTCTAAAAAAACAGGTTTTTATATCTACTTACAACCTTTTTGGATTTTTTATGTATTTATTTTTCAGATTCTTTATTGTGTGTTAATTTTTAAATTTTGTTTGTGTGAGAAAATTCCTAGACGACGTGAAATTGTAAGAGAGAATAGTACATTGTTCCACAAGAGAGCAAAATTCGTTTTTGTTGCGAGTGCTGAGTTTGAATCTCGAACAAACGAAGGATTCTATATTTGAATCACGAGCGTAGCGAGTGATTCTATGTTAGAATCCTGAGTGTAGTGAGAGATTCAAAAGCATAATTTCAATTTCAATTTCAATTTCATTTATTAATTCAGACAAAAAAATCCATAAATTGATAGTTACATTACAAACAAAATAAAATAAAATAAGTGAGTTAGTACATACCTACAGATAAAAATATAACATAATATAAACTTAGCCTAATCTATCCAACTCCTACATGAAGGAGCATCCAGTGGTGGTTTATTGGACAATCTAGTCTGTTGGACAATACGTTGAGGATACTGTTAGGGCTGGCTTGCACTCTGTTGCGTATAGAAGCGCATCTTTTTCTAATGATAGCATGAAAGCCGTCCACCCTCTCTTCGGCAAACATACCAGATGCGCTACAAAAACGTGGCCGCCCCAACAGCACCCTAAACGCATTGTTATATTGAACTCGCAGGGCACTATATGTTCTCTGCGTATATCTAGTCCAAAGGTTGCATGTATAAAAGGACTGGCAATATGCTTTGAAAAGCGTCAACTTAACCTCTTTAGTGCACATTGCAAACCTTCGAGCCAGCATATTGACGCGAACACACAGTGCCCTACGCTCTCTTTCCAGATCTAGATCGTCACTCATGTTTTCCGTGACCCAATGACCCAGGTAAGGATTCGAACCCGCGATGATATTAACCGATAAATATGAGCTTATCAAGAATTGCTAAATCGACGCATGTGGTTCTGTGGCCGACCGGTCGAAGGCACTCCGGCTTTAGGAGGATCGTCTAATCATCGCGGGTTCGAATCCCGTCGGAATCGAAAATTTTGATACATAAGACTTCTCATTTCTAAAATACAAGATGTAAGGAAAACCAATTCCCTCAAGTGGCAGACTAAAGACCTGCAATCAGACCACCTCGGCCGCCGCCGCCTGGCCGCGCGCACGCTGCGGCCTGTAATATTCGATCCTCATTGGTTGCTCGCAGCATTCTAAATTCAAATCACTTTTCCTCATAGTGTGAGCAAAGTAGAGTATTGCTCACTGTTTTTACGCGGCAAAAGCGCCCTTTTTGAGCTAGTAAGGTGAAAATAATATTATTATAATGTGTAGTGTAGTACTCAACTAGAAAATAATTATTATGATACTATTTGATAAATTTTCTCGAATATCGAATCCGACTCATTCAAATACAATTAATTACTCTTCATAATCTTGGGACTACCTAGGTCGAGGTACTGGTTTGTTAAATAAATAATGCTGGACATTTCACACAGCATCATCTAGCCCCAATACAAATATTTAACCCGCGGCGGGGATCGAACCCGCAACCTTCTGCGTCCCAAGCGGGCTTTCACCCACTGCAAAAAAATAAAATACTTAAGTACCTACCTAGGTACTTACTAACATTTTTTTGCCATCCTGGATAAGATCTACATCCATTCAAGTTTCATCCAAATCTGTCGACTGGTTACGTGGTTATAACAAAAACATACAAGCTTTTAATAAGGACGGCAATATCAATCCTTCTAAAGCTTTTGTAGAGAACAGTACCTTACATACTAAAACTAAATATACCGGTACGCGAATCAATCATTTCCCAAGGTATTGGGAGTAAGAGGGCAACATGAATATATTTTAGTAATTTTAACGATTTGTTTGAACAATGAATGCGTAACTTTTTGATTACGCAGAAATTGTATTAGCTCTGCGTCCGATCAACTTTTTTAAGACAGCCAACATTATAATAATAGTAAGGGTAAAGAGAGTGAGTGAGCTTAGGCATATTAACTAGACGAAAAGAAAAATAGACAAAAGCGATTACGTAATGGTGACTGAGAGATTCGACCCCTCGCAGACTACAGAATTTCTATCAGCCGATAGTTGAGACGGGCTATACTTCTCCATACTCATTACGAGCCGAATTATATTCCGTCTCAACTATAGGCCGGTAGAAAGTCTGTAGTCTGCGAGGGGTCCTATACTTCTCCATACTCATTACGAGCCGAAGTATATTCCGTCTCAACTATCGGCCGATAGAAAGTCTGTAGTCTGCAAGGGGTCTTACAACAACAAATATCTGGTCTGAACTAAGTTACTAACTGAGGTTTTTTAGGTAAGTTTCCTACACATTTGGTGAATGCGCTTTATGAAATAACTTTAATTATTACAAGTAGGTAGGTCATGTAAAATAGTTGATACTCTAAAATTTGGGGTTTATTCATTGAAAACGTTTTAATCGTGATAAATAAACTAACAGAAAAATATTATGCAGTATGGCATTTTAACAAGCTTCTTTTGACAGCAACATCCTCAGGAACTAACGGTTAACTAATTCAAATTCGTTTATTTGTTACCATGGTCTTAATTTAATAAAAGTTTTAAACATGAGCCCGGGTGGGGCACTACAAAATAACTAACAAGCGCGGAGCTTAATGTTTTGTAGATGTCTAATTACTACTTAACTACTAAATAACTAGCTGACCCGCGCGACTTCGTCTGCGCATTTTTTTCCCGCTTTTCTGTTGAAATTTTTCCTGAATTTTCTTTGCTATCAACCTCACGGAGCCCGAGACTTTTCCAACGAATGCAAAACCGTGGAAATCGGTTCGTGCGTTCTGGAGTTATAGCGTCAGGAAGGAAAACCCGACTTATTTTTATATAGTAGATAAATAAATAATGCTGGACTTTTCACACAGCTTCATCTAACCCCAAAGTAAGCAGAGCTTGTGTTATGGGTACTAAGATGACTGATATACTACTTATACTTTTTCTTTGTAAATACATACATATTATACATAGAAACACCCAGACCCAAGACAAATATTTGTAGATCATACAAACATCGGTCCCGCCGCGGGGATCGAACCCGCAATCTTTTGAATCGCAGGTGGGCCTTCGCCCACTGCGCTACAGAGGTCGTCAAAACTAAGTTCTAATGTACCTTAACTTTTATGTAGGTACCTTGAAGACAATTATTTTGTTAAATAATCTTGTCTTATCTTATAATAAACAAAGCAGCATTAAGTATCTCAGTAAGGCTGTTTTTCCTATCGCGTACCGTCTACGCTGAAGGCATGATCTTTATTACTATGATGAAGTAAGGATATCAATTGCTCAGCAGTGGCATCGCTGATTTCTCATCGCTGCTAATCTATCTTACTGCATTGTAATAAAACTCACTTTCCTCTGGCGTGCGTTACAGGAAAAACCACTTCCTTTTTTAGTGAGGAAACCTGTCAAAACGAACTTCGCAAAGCGAAACTATTTGTTAATCCCAACGCGATCCTACCTATCAGCGGATCGTAAATAAATCAAGAGATCAAGCGAAATAAAATCGGACGATTACACAAATAAATGTTGGTACGTATAAATGCTGCCTTTGATGTTCGAGGTTAATACACTGTCTATTGACTTGATGTGCAGTGTTTGGAACTGGTAAATTGATTAAAAACGCCAACTAGCTTAGTCTAGACTATCCCGATAGACATCTTCTTTGGAGATTCAAAAGGATTACGTAAGACACGTGAAAAAGACTATAGTAACAATAGTTACTAAAGTCTTTTTCACGCCCTAACGTATGCCTGACACATTGAACTTGTTTCGTTTCACGTTGCATAGGCGGATCCAGGGGGGGGGGGGGGGGCACGGGGGCACGTAGTCTCGATTAAACTGTAGCCGCCTTATTAATTAGAAAACCCTAATTCTAGCTAAATCCGAGACTGCTCTCAGAACTGTTACTTCTTGGAGTAACATGATGAGTTTAAGGTTATTAATAAATCGGTAGTTATCTCGAATCAGTAATACATTTCTTGCATCGGGACTAGCGTGTGCGTTATGGCAACCCATAAAATTTAAAATAAAAACGAGTGAATGAACGAATATTATTATCATTCAAAATATTGTCTGTCTCTGTCACTAATTATATGAATGACAGAGATAGACAATAATTTGTATTTGATAATCTGTTTTATTCAAAGAGGTTAGAGGTTTTATTCTTCTCAAAATTTTTGGTCAAGTGAATATTGACCAAAAAGTTTTTAGTCATAAAAAAAGTATTTACTGTGCTTAGTCATTTTTAACTGTTTTTTTGTTTCTTGCTAATGCTAAATGATTTTTTACCTCAAAATCTATACTTACTTGGATTTTAAATTCAGTTTCTTCGAGATCATAAAATGAAATTTTACGAATATTGTAAATTTTCACTCGCCCCATTTATCGTAATTGGTATCCATCCAACCTCATTAAATTTTTCCTCAAACCATCAACATATCCATCCTATTTGCACAACCTTTTTTTGGATATGACATGAATATTATGAAGTAAAATGTCAAAATTCATGATAGAGTATGCTTACTCCATCTCTATACTAGGTTGCACCTAGGCGTAACTCTTGCTCCGAGAGCAGCGTCGGATTAGCTTATTTCCTCCTTGGTCTTTCTTTATTAATACAGATTTGACCTACTACTGCCTTATGCTTTGGATTAGCTCTAATCCCAACCAAGTTCGTGTTTATTAATAACAGGGTAGGACATTACTGTTTGATGGACTTTGACATCATCTCGAAGTGTCACGCATACGTTCCGGTGTGAAAAAGGCATCAAGTAAGAGAAGTAAAACAAAAAATAGATTAAGAATCTTTTATTCCAAGGCATTCTACATTACAATATTATCTTACACATAAATATTACAAAACACAGAACTGACAAAATACAGCACCAGTCTTAGTATAAATGTAACATACTCTGCCTACCCGAATATAATGTTCATTACGCAGTTGATTGATTAAATACATAAAATCACGCCTCTTTCCCAAAGGGGTAGGCAGAGACCACGGATCTCCACTCGCTACGATCCTTTCACACAACTTTCGCCTCATTCACTCTCATTACATTCTTCATACATGCTCGTCGGTTTAGGGTACTTTTGACCTGGCCCTTCTGCAAAATGTCGCCAATCAAATTCGCTGATTTATTGGTACTCCAAAATATAAAACATATTTAATAGGGAGACCTTACCAATCATTAGCCTTTGATCGAATCGATCACGCTATACTTATAGACAAGTTACAACTCTCTGGAATTCGTGGTGACTTGCTACGTTGGTTCAGTTCCTACATTACCAATCGCTCACAGGCTGTCGTGGTCAGCAACTACATGTCAAGCTGGGTTCAGGTTCCCAGTGGAGTACCCCAAGGTTCCCTTTTGGGTCCTTTACTATTTATTATCTTTTTATCTGACATACACAAATGCTTTCTGAACTCAAATCTTTTAATTTTTGCAGATGACATGAAAATTTTTAGGAATGTTAATACCAATGAGGACGCTCTATTACTTCAGGATGATCTTCATCGCCTTGATGATTATTGTGTGCGCAACAAACTTGACTTAAATCCACTTAAATGCTCTTGTATTACTTTTACTCGCAAAACTCAAACTCTCAATTTTAAATATAAACTTAAGGGGCATACTCTCGCTAGGGAGTCTTCCGTACGTGATTTAGGCGTTATTCATGATAGCAAGCTACTGTTCGATAAACATATTAATTCTATAGTCTCAAAAGCGTACAGAGCCCTAGGTTTTATCTTTAGGACTTCAAAGGATTTCACTAACATCAAAACACTGAAAATATTATTCTGTACATTTGTTAGAAGCAATTTGGAATATGCATGCCAGATTTGGAACCCCCGTTATGCTATTTATGAACATCAAATTGAACGAATACAAATGAAATTTATTCGTTTTCTCAACTATCGCGCGAGGAATGATCTACATGGCTATGAGACATCATGTAGGAAATATCATCTCCTACCCTTAGTAATTCGTCGCGAGATTGCCGATTTTACTTACCTAAGCAAAATAGTGTCTGGTCAGGTTGATTGTCCTGAGTTGCTCAGTAGGCTTCGGTTCTATGTTCCTAACAGATCCCGCAGGAGTATTCCTACTTTCAGTCTTGAAATAGCATCTACTAATTACCGTTGCAATTCTTATCTTTGGCGTGTGTGCGATAGCTACAATAATGATTATGCTAGCAGATTTGACATATTCAACTGTAGCATTACGGGATTGAGGCGCTTGATGAGTTCCCAGTTTTTTAATTAAGTAGGTTACTTAAGTTGCTAATTAAGTTAAGTTATCGTCCTAGTTCTTTACCCTTGTTAAAAGGAATGTGTGTTAAATACCTCTGTAAAACAATTAAATCAATGTAGTGTAAACCTCTGTCGTTAGCTTGCACCAATTTTTCTTTGTGCTCAATATTTGTTAACACTAGTTCTAACTGTGAAAACTTATTATTAGCCTTCTGTTACTAACAACTCTTGCTTATTATGTTTTTATGTGCTGTTAGTTTTCCACAAATAAATAAATAAATAAATAAAAATTAAAACAAATAATCATGGAATGGATAAACCATCTTAGAATGTAAAGACGAGCAGAGATACAGAATATGAAATGTCACAGTGTGATACTGACAAAAATACAGAATATGAAATGTCACAGTGTGATACTGACAAAAATTAGGTCTGTGAGATAAACATATGCAAAAATATCATAAAAAAAATGTTGGCAAAAGATTTGGGATTTTAATAAATGTTCTATCATAGAAGGCTATCAATACACTTCACAAATAGCTAGTGTCTGAAACATTCATAATGTCAATTTGTTTGATTGTTTGTTGCTCAGGAATGTGTACTTTGTCACGTGGTATTTTAGTTCTTCGCCTAGAGTCGTAATCTCTGCCACTTCTTCTGTTGTTGGTTCTAAAACAATAAAAAGATTTCTACAATCATTATTCAAACTATTATAAATCAGTATAGCCGTGCGATTGAACTGAGAACTTCGCTAAAACATCACCCTCTCTCGCTCTCACATTGCTTTGTGCAACAGTAAAGACAGAGATAGCAATAGGTCATCTCGTGCGTTTAGCACCGAAAGAGATACCGATAATGTTATAGCAAAGTGCAGTTAAGTCGGGGCGGGTTATAATCACAAGCTCAAAGTTATATAGATAAAACATAATATGGTTATTATAAATAAAATAATTTACCTGTAAAATGAAACATGCAGCCACGATTACAAAGCGTTTATCTAATAAGTTTGTAATTTGTTTTAATATCATGTCATGTATTATAGGCAAAATAATTGTCAAAGTGCACGAAAAGCTTTCTATTGCACGAAAGAAGCTTTTTGATACACGAAATAAAAGGAGAATTCATTGAAGCGCACACAAAATGCTTTTACCATTATTGAGGTACATGTTACATGCCAAGAAGAAAATGGTAATTGGTAACGGTAGTTTTTAAATCTTCAGTTAGTGCACATAAATAAAATAATAATAAATAATGCTGGTCAATTTCACACAGCATCACCTAGCCCCAAACTAAGCATAGCTTGTACTATGGGAACCAGATAACTGATATACTACTTATATACTTTTTGTTTGTAAATACATACATATTATACATAGAAACACCCAGACCCCAGATAAATATTTGCAGATCATACAAACATTTATCCCGCGGCGGGGATCGAACCCGCAACCTTGTGCGTCTCAAGCGGGCTTTCACCCACTGCGCCACAGAGACATGCACAAATATTGCAAGCTCTAGTTTGTATAATATTTTCCCAAAGCGAATGAATGGTTTTCTGAGGACCAATCGCACTATTGCCCACAATATGGCTTAGATAAAGTAATTACTTTTATCTATCTTTCAAAACATTTATTTACATGTTCATATACATGTTACAGGCCCACAAAGTTATCTGGACCGGTGGCCAAAAGATAGATAGATAAAAAATTTATTTGGGAAAACACACACACAGACGAACATAACTAGGTACACTGACACAGCAAAAAAAAAAAACAAAATGTATTAGATCTAGGTAGGTACTACAATAAAAAAACTTATTCTATTCTATACTACACACAATACAAAAAAAAAATAATAATAATAAAATATATTAAACAAACAAAAAAAAAAAAAATACCACTACAAAAAAAGAAAATAATGAGGCAGGTGAAGGACGTCTGTGTTGGTGCAGTCCAAAAAGGAACAGTCTCAGCTTTGTGCTGCTCTGCACCGGGGAGGTACAAAAAAAGAGGATAATAAAATTGATTTTTCTGCCAACACCCAATGCGCTAACAGGGCCTCGCTCACCGGTCCCGATAAGTTTGTGACACTCGACTTATTTTGAATGCTACCTGACACTTTCTCAGCAAGTGGCGAAATTGGCCCTTTTTCATTTTGGTCCTTGATCATACAACATTTACCTATTTTCCTATAAGCTATGCTCTCATGTCAAATATGTCACTTTTTAACGCGTTATGACGCAGATGGCATAAAGCCAGGCGCGGTCCGAGGGGGGTGGTCACGGGGGACATGACCCCCCCCCCCCCCCCCAAATAGTACACGTCCAATATTAAAGTCCTGTTTATTGTGCAATAAAGTCTATTATTAGTATAGTGAAATTTCAGGCTGCGACCGCGCCTGAGAGCATTACACAACACACATGTAGCATTACACAACACACACCTTATATTGCACGGAAGGAGTCTTTTTGAGGGGTACTTAAAATCATTTAACCACATTAGTTCGAACTAGTTAAACGATAAGAAGACATATTAAAAGCACTTACCCAAATGTTGCCACACTGATGGCGGGAAAACGGGCTGTTGGGAGAAAACGTAGACCATCCTCGTCTCGTGTTTAGCGCCTTTACTCTGAGCACCTTCTTTCCTAGTCATTTCTAGACGGTACCAGAATGCTGGCTTTCTAAAAACAGAAAAAAATGCTTTATTAAGTTTCACAGTTTTCCAAAACAAACGGTATCACAACTGAATCTCCAAGGCAAAGCAGACATTCTCTCAGACCTATAGGGTGTTCATGATCCTTTGAAAATATCTAAGGGGGTAGTCAGGGCACATCCAAATACGTGGTATATGACAACATTTTATAGAAGTCTGTATTTCCACTGAGCTACGACCCAGTTGTTTTTAAGAAATTCTGGGTAGGCTCGCTCCATCTTAGACCTCATTCTTGGTGATTCGAGGTTAAGAGTGTGTTAAAAAAAGAGTGTTCCACTTGAGCGATAGCAAGCCCATGCCAAGCCAAGCTTTCACGTAAAATTACTGAATGGATTTGACATGGAGATAGAATTGTAGCCTGGAATATAACATAGGCTACTTGTTATCCTGGAAAAGTGAATGATTCCCGGACCTCGGGTAAAACCTCAGAGCGCAGCTAGTCCTCTATCGATCGGAGAATGCTTACCGGACCTCACACAGATGTAATCCTTTTTGTTTTATAATTGAGAAAGGAACTTACTTTAGATGATCCTGTACAATATTATTAGCGACCGGCATAATGACTTTTTGCACGGGGTCGCTTAGCAGTTGGCCGACGGTTCTAATGGGCGATTTCTCAGATACATAGTATTCCAGCAGTCTTGTTGAGATGGGCTTCAGATTTGCTGTAAAGGAAGAAATAGTACTTATAAGATTTATACTACGCATGCCAAAACATTGAACCAATACATCTACAACTTCGCAGATCCTTGTCAATGCTCTACCAACTGAGCTAAATAGGCAATCGGTGCTATGGTTGCAATATTGGTCGAATAGACTTTACATCTTTCCGACGCGTTCAACTTTTGAGGTGCATTATGGGGTACACTTAGGAAAAGTGTGACTCGGAATCGGTCATAAAAGGTCAGAAACAATATTTAGCTCTTAGGATGTCCAATGACTTCATCTGTTTCATAAAAAGTTAAGAGTCGAAATAATTTCTTCACACCGTTTGTCTTTAAAAAAAACTTCATTCATATCGGTAATACATACCAAAATCAATTCTCAAATATGTCTCAGCGCGGTACAAATGTTCCAAGCAAACGTGAATTTGTGCGAACTTCATCAATAGATTCTTCCATGGACTGATGTCGATTTCATCTGCTATTAGAGGCACCTAGAATAAATACGATTAAGATTTTACTTTAACCTGACATTAAAATATTAAAATTCGCGTTCGATTGCCGATTACTGAGTTAGAACAACTGTACCATATTTCTATAATTTTATTATTATTTAGCCATTCTCGTCCCACTGCAGGGCAAAGGCCTCCCTTCCCTTCTTCCACTCTTCCCGATCCAACGCTGTAACAGGCCATGTTCTTAGGTGAGAGTCCAGCTCATCTCGCCATCTCATTCTGGGTCTTCCACGTCTTAGCGTCACATTTTGTGGGGTCCACTGCGTGTCTCGTTTTGCCCACAAATCGTTCGACATGCGGCAGACGTGTCCGGCCCAGTTCCATTTTAGGCTGGCGGCTTTTTCACGTACGTCAACGATTCGGGTTTTGGAGCGCAGTAAACTGTTCCGCACGCGGTCTGACAGTTTTACTCCTAAGATACGCTCCATAGCCCGTTGGCAGACCCCGAGAGCGGACCTTATTTCTAGCAAATAAATATTTAATCATTCATTCATTACAAATCTTACCTCATTAGCGTCTTTCTTCTCACTAACAATCCCATGTTTCTTCAGCGAAGCAAAGTCATCCACAGTCAGTTCATTGGGATCGTCTTCGTAGAACGATTCACAGTCGAGACGTATCGAATGTTCGCCGCTTGAGAGACTTTCGAAAGGATTTAGAGTGAAGTCGCCTCCGCTCATTGTCATGTCTTGGATGGTCTGGTTTATCTGTTCTACTGATTCGTGGGACCTGGAAGTAAATATTTTTGATATATTGGATTTTAGAGGATATTTAAGTGGACCTTCGCCCACTGCGCTACAGAGGCCGTCTTGAGAATTGCTGACGTTATGACCTATTTATAAGTAGTACATCAGTTATCTGGTTCCCATAGTACAAGCTTTGCTTAGTTTACAGCTAGATGATGCTTTGTGAAATGTCCAGCATTATTTATGTATTATTATTTATTTATTCACAGATAGCCATCTCACCTGGCATCAGTACTCCAAATCCCAGCTATAAAGAATGAATGTTCTAGAAGCGACATAACTCGAGTATACTCCCACATAGTCTTTTCAACCCCGACTTGAGCGGCCAATGAGATTGCTTGAGGGGGACTTGAGCGCAGATTCTTGAGAACTTTGGCCGATTGAGAGTGACCACGGGATAGTTTGAGCACCAGCTTGGATAGATATGTCTTGTTGTTTGCGTCTATCTAGAAAATAAGAACATGTAGATCAAATATCAACATTGGTTGATTGATCAATTGGTAACATCTTAAGGGGCTAGTACACGATGGCATATGCTGGCCCACTTCAGGCGAACGCCATTGTGTACTGGGTAATGGTATTAACTCATCGTCACGGGTAAAGTTGAGAGAAAGCGGCCAAGAGGTAGAAGCCCGATGCGTTGGTCAGACCAGATCTGCAGCACGCTCGATCTCAGCATGCCGGAAGCTGTGCATGTGGCTGGGAACCGCAACAGATGGCGGAACATCGTCCGAGAGAAGATACTTCCGTGATGGGTCACGACCCCCAGCATTGGGGAAAGGACGCAAGGAGGAGGAATGGTATTTAGTGGCGGAGAATCAATAGTGGCGCGCAATCGGGATGTTGTCGGTTTTCTAGGCACACTTCAAAGGTATCGTGGCGGAGCGTGGCCTGGTGTTCACACAATCGCCCATCACCGACCGCCGGAATGTTTCGTTTCACGTTTGACTGAACAATTTTTAATTAAAAAAATCAAATAAAAATATGAATCGATAAAACATACAAAAATATACATATATTTCCTTTTTAATAATTTTACAAAAACTGGCCTTAAAATATAAACATTTTCTTCAAAAAAACCGTCAGATAAGTACCTACAGAGTAAAATGGAACGACCATGGCCAGGCAGCAATGAGCCATGCACCATTGTGTAAACACCAAGTGATCGTGGCCTGCAGTTGTGCATTGCAAACATGGCCCATCACATACCATTGTGTACTGGCCACCTAAGTAGGTGGATCAATCAACTATTTTACCCACACTAATCTGTCCCCGAACATTTTTATTAGAACGTTCTTGGTGGACTGGCAACTTGCGACACAACCAGACACCACCACTGCGTCATGCGAGCGAAAGTAAACATAAAAGAAGCTAATTGCGATAAAAAGTGCCATCTAAATGTTTCTAATTGCATTTATGAGCGTAACTCAGCATACAAATTCTAGTATGTCCTATCAAAATTCGTATGCTGAGTTACCCTCTTAAATATCGACTGGAAACACTTAAATGGCACCTTTTACCATAATTAGCTTCTTTTGTCTTTGCTTTCGCTCGGATGGCACGGTGGTATCCATTGGTTGTCTTCAAGTTGCCAGCCCGCGAAGAACGATCTAATAAAAGCACTCGATGACAGAATTGTGTGGGTAAAATAGTTGATTGACCCAGGTTCGTATTAGTAGCCATCTAGCGGGTTTTTGACTACCTCTAGTGGACTTGATACGACTTGAACGACTTGATATCCGGGACCGGTTAACAGTTGATAATGCCTAGTGGTCACCCATCTACGTTTGAGACTCAGATCTAAACAAGATACTCCACGAGTGCTACGTGATTGTAAGATTAGTTAAATGTAAACTGCTTACAAATGGACGAATTTTCCCTGAAGATATGAACTTCAATGCCTGTATCAGCAATGTTATCAATCCCTCTGCCGTTTCACAATCTGCAAACATATAAAGTGGTTACCAACGTACAGACACTACACACACAGTTTCATTTTAATACATCGAATACTTATTTAATAAGGTTATTGAATTACGTGTTTACTTATTTAATTACTAACTTTAGCCCGCAGCTTCACTTGCGTTGTATAATAAGACGACCTCTGTGGCGCAGTGGGTGAAAGCCCGCTTGAGACGCAGAAGGTTGCGGGTACGATCCCCGCCGCGGGATAAATGTTTGTGTGATCTACAAATATTTATCTCGGGTCTGGGTGTTTCTATGGTATAAGCTATGTATACAAACAAAAAGTATATAAGTAGTATATCAGTTATCTGGTTCCCACAGTACAAGCTTTGCTTAGTTTGGGGCTAGATGATGCTGAGTGAAATGTCCAGCACACTATTTATTTGACACTAGCTGTCCGCCGCGGTGTTACCCGCGATCCCTCGGGAAAACTTCACTTTTCGGGATAAAATATAGTCTATGTTCATCGGGGATAATGTGTGATTCTATTGGTGAAAGAATTTTTCAAATCAGTGCAGTAGTTTCGGAGCCTATTAATTTCAAACAAACAAACAAACAAACAAATCTTTCCTTTTTATAATATTATTATTAGTATAGAAATACGCTTATTCAAGCAATATACCTCGTAAAACATCCCACAGTTTATAAGTGAAGTCATTACTAGACCCCATTGCGTTCATATCCTTTAAACACTGGTTAAGAGTACTTGTATCTTCATTGATACATATAAACCCGCCGGCGGGACACTCGGCCGTGTACGCATATGTCTCTGTTTCATTCAACAGGTTTGTAAGACGTTTGGCGTTGTTGGGGAGTTTCATACCGGGGACTGTGTTTCTGAAAATAAATGAAATAAATAATGCTGGACATTTCACACAGCATCATCTAACTATATGACACACTAGCTGTCCGTCGCTGTTCTAATGGTGAAAGAATTTTTCAAATCAGTCCAGGAGTTTCGGAGCCTATTCAATTCAAACAAACAAACAAACTAATCTTTCCTGTTTATAATATTAGTGTAGATAATATGTCTACATTTTGCAATGGTTGGCATACATACCTAACGATAAATATAATACCAATTGGTTTCCTCCCGATGTTTTCCTTCACCATTTAAGTGTACTGGCATAATGCACCTAAACTTTTCGGAAGAATAAATAAATAAATAATGCTGGACATTTCACACAGCATCATCTAGCCCCAAACTAAGCATAGCTTGTACTATGGGAACCAGATAACTAATATACTACTTATATACTTTTTGTTTGTAAATACATACATATTATACATAGAAACACCCAGACCCGAGATAAATATTTGCAGATCACACAAACATTTATCCCGCGGCGGGGATCGAACCCGCAACCGTCTGCGTCTCAAGCGGGCTTTTACCCACTGCGCCACAGAGGTCGTCATGAAAGTCATCAAGAAAAACTCATAGGTGCACGACTGGATTCTAATCCACGACCTCGTGATCGGAAGGCGTGGCCGCTTTTACAAGACCACCGATGCTCTGTGTTGTAACTTGTAATATTTTACCTGATAGCAGCAGTTTCCAGATTGACAGAAGCGACGCCTGCCGCAGTCATATCAACGAGCAGTTGATTCATATTGTTGAGCGCGGTCACAGATTTCCATAACGCATTGCATGGGCTTGGTAGGTGACCCACTATCACTTCTTGTTCCTAAAACATAAATAAATCATGATCTTATTCACTGATACAATGTAGCAGGAAACACCCTAAAATTCAACAAGAATATCGGATTCGCATAAGGGTAGACGCCCGGCCTGATTATATAGAATTAGCGATAATTTGTGATTGCGAGTCCTGATCGCTGATTGGTTGTTAATTAGCGGAACTAGCGCCATTGCGCTAAAGTCACGACATCACAGGAGCTAAAATAGTAATTTGTAGCAAGGTAATTTCAATCCTACTGCGTAAGTAATAAGTTTGATTATTCTGTAGAGACAGATGAAACATGTTAGGTTTTTGTTATCGCGGTTACATAACAACCATCACACTACAAGCGAAGCGCTCGTGGTCGTGCTTGGTTAGTCGTTCTTGATAGATCGTCGAAGTTAAGCAACGTTCGAAACGGTCTGTAAGTAGATGAGTGACCTCCAGTGACATTTTCATCTAAGCGCTTTTGTGCTTCGGAGGGCACGTTAAATTGTCGGTCCCGGCTATTTAAGTCGTTAAGCCATGACGGAGGCCTTAAGGCGGCCTAAAAACTCCGTCACCAGAGTTGGCCACTGACTCGTACGAACTTACTTTTACCACACTTTACAAGACTTTCACGCTGATAACAGACAGAGCAACTTGCAAGTACTTGATCCTGTAGGTATCATTTCCCTTCTTCCACTCTTCGCGATTTAATGCTATTACAAGCCAGATGGAAATATAATATTAAAGTGTACTTACAAAGTTGACTTTGCAGCTTATAAAAGGAGTTTGTAACATCTTCCCCGCCCACTCACAATGCAGCTCAGTAACGCCACCATGCGGCGCGTTCAACAACTCTGCGGTATTGTGCGAGCCGTAGGATATACCTGATACAAGGTACTTGCAGTCTATCAGTGTGTTGATCTGAAAGAGTTTTTATACACATCTGTGTGATGGCAAGTCACTGTAGCACGCTAATTACCGATACAGAGTGTTTCTCTAGACTCTAGAGAAAGACTGTCATCTTGCTCTTGCTTCTAAGTCTAGAGGGAAAGAGCAGGATGGCAGATGGGAATAATATTACAAAATACTAGAACTGTAGCCAATTTCTGCAATCAAATATCATTTTATGTAGAATTGCGATGATGAAAAGTTTGTATGACTCTGGATAATGGAGTTTTTAAGCCATATGAAGATGAATACAGTAGTCATTTTCATTAACTTTTTTAATTCATTCTATTTCGCCCACTGATGGGCAAGGCCTCCCCCATAATCCATAATCCTTTTTTCTAATTGTGTCACAATTATTTCGACTACCAAACTCCAAACCAGGAAGTATGGTAATAAGATTTTAAGATTGATGGCAACAAATGCATTCATAACTAAAACTCACTTTGTCAAAGTCAAAGAGCATTTATTCAGTAGGACCGCTGGGATCACTTAAATAGTCTTAAAACTAATTTTACCCCTGTTTTTTCGCGACCATCGTCTAGGGCCTATCATTCGTTTAGGTGATCCATCTTAAAACTAAAAAGTCAAGCTCCAGTGGGGAGTCAGTCAATCAAAACTGAGGCTCATAAACAAAGTTTAGATTCTCATAAAGTACTAAGAACTAACGCCTTACCATATCAAAATCAACACCATCAATCTTGGCATACTCTTCAATCAACATCATAACATCTACATCATCTAACACCAATGCCCCTTCATACGTCACAATGCCTCTAGCAAAGTGCTGTACATCGGATTGTGACATGAGCAAGACTGGCCGACCAGCGGCTGATGGATTTGTGAGGGTCCATAGAGGAACAGCTTCTTCTATCTTGTCCCGATTCTTATTGTAGAGGTTTGTAATCTCTCTGAAATATGAGGCATTGAATTAAATCTTGCAATTAGGCGAGTAAAAGTTTTGTTTTGTTCAATGAATGAATTAAATAGATTTTGGGGTTTAATCATTTTATTTAGATTATTTTATTTAAATGCTGGAGCCTTCAAAGCCAGGTAAGTATTTTTTATTGTATCTTTCAACACTTGAGAACAAGTGGCATTCATAAACAATCTGAACATGAATCAAAATGGTCTCAATGCAAAAACACTCCAGTGGCCCTTATTATGTTGTAAGCTGTATAATTGGTTTTGTACCATGTAGCAAATAAATAAATAAATGTAGACATAATACCATGGAAGAAATCGCGATCTAGCGATAAGACCGCCAATTGCAACCAATGGTTCTAGGTAATTACTCTATTATAAGTTACCTTCCTACTTTTTGTTACATTGTGTTGCAATAAAGATTTTTTCATTTCATTTCATTTCATTTCTTTTTTACAAAGGTTTGAAGTTGAAAATCTCACTAAAAGGCAGACTGCCTTTACCCTGCAACTTAGTGTGAACAGGGAAGTAAGATTCATTCATCATGTCAATGTGCTCATATTATGTTCTCTAGATTAAAGCTTGCTCCAAAATGAAGCCACCGCTATGGCTATCTGAAGCTTCAACAAGGTCTTCCTGGGTGCATTTGGTTGGGCACAAAGGGCAGGAAAGGAGATGCAACATATTTTGTAATGGGGCTCCGCACTCATACTGGATTTGGGAAGGATCCCCTATACCCCATTTAGCTAAGTTAATTTTGCATCGACTAACCTGTGTGCGGAGTCTATTGAGCGACTTACCTAGCAGTATCAATACAGATGGGAGCATGACCTCCTTCATCTTTCCTCCACAGCTGTGGTTCATCTGATATCATAGTGTCATCAAGTATTGTGTGTAAACTCAAGTCTAGCTTGAGTGGTGATCCTGTAAGCTCTAATTCCTCTGAAATACAAGTTTAGTTTGAAAGTTGTGTGCACATTTTTCTACAGCTCAATGCACATTGAATTGGCAGCGACGCGACCATAATGTGAAAAATGTTACTTACCAATTTCACTTGTTTTAGTTTCAGCAGAACCGAAACAAACATTAGTCGTTGATTGTCTGATCTGTGAACAAAATTATGTATTAGTTTTCGGAGAAATCAATTAAATAAATAGAAGAACGTAATGAATAAGGAATCTCTTACCTTTGCGTTCACCATGATCACTTCTCGATTATTTTTCGTATACATTTCCACATAGCTTGGACTTGTTTGTTTCTCGATGATAAACTTTGGAAAATTCTCTATCACTGGCTGCAAAGCATCCATTTCTGTGTTTTATTCCGAAAGCAAAAATTTAAATGAAACCTAAAATCACAGCAATTAAATTAAAGCCGTTACAACATGAAAATATTGAAATGAAAATGATAATGTGGTTAATTCAACATCATTTGTGGACAGAGTGGTTATTCTACCAGTTTGTACAGCTACTGTACAGCCACTGTTACATTAAAAGATTAATGTCAATGTCAGAAGATAACTCACGGCTAACGGCTTCAGACAGTGGATAGGATAAACTTAATTGTCCTAGGCGAGAGGGCGCGAGGAGGTTGTTTTTCGCCTTTTTAGGAAGAAGCACTCTGCTCTGCTCTTTTATTTTATTGTTCTTGCGTTTTACTAAGTCTTATTATGTAATTTCGGTGGCATTTTACTAATGAAGCCTTGGATTCAGTACAGGAGAAAATGGAATGGGGGGGTATTGAAAAATATTTCTCTTAAATTATAAGACGAATTTCCGTTGAAGTTTTGAAGAAAACAAGCCGCCGTGTTTTGTTCAAACCAGTGACTCGACTGACTGACTGACATGATGTAGAAAACTTGACATTGGCAGAATAATACCTAGTTTTTTAGTTGCCAATAAATAAAAGAAAAAGAAAAGAAGGCGCGAGTGAGACTTGCGCGAGATGTTTTTTGTAAGTTTTTGACGTGACAACGTCTTATAATTCGATGGAGCCGGCTGCACGCACGAAAAAATGCGGCGTTACCTCGCTCTGAGGCGTTCCATTTAAGGCTTGAAGTGCAAGCGAGAGCGCGGAACGAGCAACAAAGAAGCACAAACGTTGTCACGTTCAACCTAGGACCAATTATCGTTCAACTATCGTCAGTAAACCGACTTTACAGACAACCAATTTTTTTTTAGA
Organism: Epirrhoe alternata; assembly: GCA_963565295.1. Classification (NCBI taxonomy): domain Eukaryota; kingdom Metazoa; phylum Arthropoda; class Insecta; order Lepidoptera; family Geometridae; genus Epirrhoe; species Epirrhoe alternata. The sequence goes on along the minus strand of OY751386.1, from coordinate 10,262,645 downwards.
CAATTCAGTGACCCAGGACCACAGCCCAGGACCCAGAGAAGGGATCTGTAATCTGATTACGGCTATTATACAGCCGATACAGCTATTAATATAAAAAAAAAGAATTTCTACGAATGTGGGAACATTGAGCTGTTTACATTGAGTTCAAATGTGTCTCAAAGGAAAGAACAACCACTTTGAAATTCAGAAAATTGAGTTGAGCTTATTTAGTTGAACAACAAGATGGCGGTAGTAACAAAAATGTTTGCTGTGATGTTTGAAAAAACACTTAATTTCAATTGGTAAGTATTATACCTCGGCTTCATTCAATTTTTTGACAAATAATTACCTACTTACTTACGGGAAAGGCTCAAGACCTGCTCAAGACACATTGAATTGGCAAGCGACGCGTCAATTAGTTTTATAGCAAGTCATTATAAACCTTATGATCAATAGTACAAGTTATAGAAACGCTTGTAGAATTAACGAGGTCTGGCAAAGCCATCTAGCGGGCCGCGCTGGCTCGAGCACTTTCGCGCGGTTCATTCTATAAGCGTTTCTATATCTTGTAACATTTTTCTTAGGCTTTTATTGGCTTGCTATAAAACTAATTGACGCGTCGCTTGCCTACATTTCTGATGTCTGTGTCATATTATGGTAAAAGGTCCCCGGTCAGGCGACAATGCCGGTCACCTCAATAGCGGCCAAGTTACATGGTATATGCGCATACACATATAAATTGTAGGTGCAACAAGTAGCCCCCCCGCCCCAACACACCGGCCCCCACTCGGTTCCAAGCATGCGTTAGGAAGAACCGTACGTTTGTTTGTTTTGCGAAACTCTTGTAACTTTTTGGTTGGGGAATATAAGAGTAAGTATCTTGATTTTCGTATTACATTCATTGTCATTGATGATTATTATCGTATACCTAGTTATTTAGCTACCCATTTGATCACAAAGTTCTCGCACTTTACAACAGGTTTTCGACAAATGTAATAATTACCTGAAAAACATATAGATGGCTAATGGCGGTCATGCTGACCGGCATTACCCGCAAGTTATTTATTTATTATTTATTTATTTACATACAGATAAAATATAACATTACAGTTACCACCAATTCGTTATATCCAATTCGTTATAAGTGTAAAGTAATTGTATGATATTTTCACATGTTTTATTTTGTGTTTCTTTTTTAACTCCTCGTGCTCCATAACTTTCCACAGACAATATCCAAACAGGACTAGAATGTGTGGATATCTCCCAGAGTCCTGCAATCGATATCATACAATGCCATTTCCTCAATTTCAGGCAAAGATCTTTCACCAGGAGAAAAAATGCATGCTAAGTGAGTCCCCCAAAGGCTATGTGTGTTACTTGTGCCGTTAAAATTCTTGACCGGTATTGCCCACCTACTGACCGGCATTATCCGACATGTCGGCCAATGCCGGTCAAAGCCTTTTTTTAACACAGTTATTTTTTACATTGTAATTATTATATATCTGATCGCAATGGTGGTGATTATTTTAGAAGAACACTTGCAGTTTTATTTTATAAAAGTTGTCTAATGAGCTATTTCTGCTTAGGTGACCGCCAATACCCTGCCTTACCCTACCTACCTACCTCTTATAGGTACCTATGTACCTACCTTATAGGTAGCCAATGAAGCCAGAAGGTTCGATTATCAGATTTTATCGATGCATGATACCTACCACCACAACGAGTTGGTACCTACCTACTTAGGTAATTAAGGACTATCTAGGTTACGTCGTAGTAAGTAGGTATAGGTACCTACGTCATAGTTAAAAAACCCTGTGCAGGAGTGGCAGCAGCAGCTACGACCACATTTTGTGCAAATAAAGTCCCCAGGATACTACCTACCTGTTACATTGCAGGGCCTGCAACTCGTTATTAGGTAGGAATATTAGTGGAGAATAGCCCTCTTTTGTCCAACTGACCAAGCGTCAATATGATTTTATTTAGAATGAAAAATCTAGGCGTCACGATGCCGATGGCTCCAACCATAGAACACTATGCTCCAACAGCATTTGTAAATTCGCAACCTTCTGTGTCAAAACCGGGCCTTTGCCCTCACCACACACAAAGGTCGTCACGTCAAAATTATTAGCTCTGCAATAAGTAACAAAAATACCAACCTTTTATTGTGCTCATTAATGGCAACCCTATCCACGGTGCCTTACCACAAGTGCGGGTGACCAAACTAATCAGACAAGAGGGGACTTTGAGCTTTGAAACACTATCGGTGACTATCTGATACGCTTCAGGATTGGATGTAGGTAGGTAGGTACTTAGATAATGATAGAGAGAGGATGGATATTATGATTATGAGTTTACGTAAGTACCTACCGTACGTTTTAAGTGAGCGCGATGAATAACAAGAGGGTAGATAAGTAGATATTTTTTACGTCGGTTTTGAAGTGAAAACTTCTTTAGGCGCGTTGGGCAGTTTTGAGATGAGAATAAATTCTTAGATTCGCCTCGAAAAGGTCACGTGCGAGTCTCGGGACAACCGTTGAAAACAACCGTCGCCATTTCTTGTGTATTGTGTAGAATCTATCGGCCTTTCGAAATAATTAAAGATAAGTAGGTAGGTACTTACCTACCCCATCCGAATTCGAAGCATTACTCGATAAACATAAGGGTTTTCCCAATTAACAAGATACCTACAACAATCAAACTTAAACAAACAAGGTGCTTACAAGTTACAACAATCGAATAAAGTATACTTTGGAATTGTAAACCAAAACTGCCCTGATTCCACTTTCAATCTAAACAATTATACCTCCTTGAAATCTTACAATGCTATGAAGCTACGAATTCTCGAGCTTTTTAAGTTCAAGAGCTTTTTGGTTTCAGTAAAATTTTCCATTTGATGGACATCGTGGGAAGACTAGGTAGGCTACCTACTCTGTGCTGAAATGAATAAAATAGAATAGATTAGGTACTCATTGCTTTATTGCACACCATGAAAAAAAAAAAAACAAATAAAACAGACTTAGTTTAAATAATATGTGTAGCAATGGGCAACCATATCACTAAAAGCGATCTCTTCCAGGTAACCTTTGGATGGACAGGATAAAAATTAACTAGTAAATGTGTTGTGATTTGTACTTTATATTGTATAAAGTCTGGTATTTTCAGTGGAACAAAGCAAGGCGGCCTAAAAACTCCGTCACCAGAGTTGGCCACTCACAATAAATACTTTCTATTTCTATTTCTATTTCACTCATACGAACTTGTGAAACAATGTCAAAATAAGTTATGAAAATGAAAGCGAAAAAAGTCGATTACCAGATTTTGTACTTACGAAAGTTACTTTAAAAGCTGCTTATACTGTGAGGTACCTAAACAAAATAATTAAGTATGTGTACATTAAATACCTCTCAAGATAGATAAAATAAAGTCGCCTTGGAAAGGTAATATTCACTTTCGTTTGGCAATTCAATTGGCAATTTCGCCACTTTTCTTTAAAAGCTCATAGAATCAGTGCATCCGAATGAAGTGTAAATCTATGCTAGATTTATGTAAGAAAGTCGAAGAAATTGTGTCTTTATGTTTTCGTACTTTTGGAAGCAAGGCTTTATAGATAGTTCTACACAGCGTTATCAGCTTTTACCTTCACACAACGGAACGCCTGGGACAAGTGGGACATTGTTTGAGATGGAAAAGGCTCTTCCAGCATTTCGACTTTACCATAATGATAGACATTGTCAATACGGTGTGGAGTAACGAGTTTCTTCCCGATGTTTTCCTTAACTAAACTACAGTTTCAATACTCTGATCAATACTAGAAAAGGGATTTTATTAGATTCTGTGTAACAACTAAGGTGGCCATTACACCCTTCATAAAGCCAAGATCAGTTTTCCCAATCAAGGTAAAAGGATGTTAGAATTCACTCGCTTTAATGTAACTAGCAATTGTTTCGATCGTGATAATGAGCTTTTCTATGCAAATTTAATAAGTATCGGATATTTTCAGTAATACTCGTGTTGTAAATAAAACACCTATAGGCAATTTTGTTTTTGATTAAAGCGGCTGTTACACTAGAAGAGTTTCCCGCGAGCGGCGAAAAATCGTATGCGATTATACCTCGGCAAAACTCGCCATTCGAGTCTCGCCTGCGGTTGTTTACATTTTGACTGAAACTTTCAATTTTGATCGTTTGTGATTGAGACACAATTTTTAGAGATTAGAGAATCCACACGATGATTACATCGTTTTAATTTTTTGTAATGTTTTAGTGTTAATCCACATTTGTGGCGGAGCGGTTGATTGAAGGCACTCCGGCTTTAGGAGGATCGTCTGATCGTCGCGGGTCGAATCCCGTCGGAATCGAAAATTTTGATAAGACTTTTCATTTCTTGATGTAATGTTTGCCGATCACCGTTCACGTAAAAATTACTATGCGATAACGTTATGTATCGGTTGCAATTTTTCCGTATAGGTAAATGCTATAAAGCACGTGTGATGCAAAACATGCTATATATAACCTATGCTATGACGAAAAATCAGCCAACCAATTATAAACGGATTATAGGAAGCTGTCAAGCTTTCGTTTCCTCTAGATACCAACCTGACGTCATACAGGTACAGCCTAGTTGCGCTTGTGGGTTTGTGATTGTACGCACTACAAGTATTTAACGATATAGAATTAGATGAATCTTGCATAAAACATAAAATTATACGGAACAAATTAGGTAAAACAAGAAGTTTTAGTGAAACAACGTGTACGCCTACTACACTTTTTGTCACAATAAACTTTAATATATTTAAAAAGAATACATTTTAATGTGCTGTTGTTTAAAAGAAGATAGTATAGAATATTAAATACTTTATTCAATCGGCGGTCTTATCGCTAAATAGCGATCTCTACCTACCTACCACGAAGATTACCTACTTATTTACGTCGTAATTATGCATTTTGTAACGTACCTATGCAGCTACGATCTTCGCATCTATACATGCTACGGCGCTACGAAGCTCTACGGGAGCGTTTCGACCGATGTTGATTATAACCCAGATCAAAAATATTATTTTTTATATGCGAAATAAATAAATAAATAATGCTGGACATTTCACACAGCATCATCTAGCCCCAAACTAAGCATAGCTTGTATTATGGGAACCAGACAACTGATAAACTACTTATATACTTTTTGTTTGTAAATACATACATATTATACATAGAAACACCCAGACCCGAAATAAATATTTGCAGATCATACAAACATTTATCCCGCGGCGGGGATCGAACCCGCAACCTTCTGCGTCCCAAGCGGGCTTTCACCCACTGCGCCACAGAGGTCGTCATGCTGCTTGTCATGCTGCTTGTTTTTTTAATTTTCTAAGAAAGAGGATCCTTGAAGTGAAAAATTCCTCTCACCATACTGTGCACTGGTTCAAAAGGACAACAATAAATATTTTATAGATAGATAGATCGATAGATAATTTATTTAGAAAAACACACTTATTATTACACACACAAAACGAGCCTACATTATTACAATGAAAAAAAAACACACTTAAAATAGGTACCTAGGTATTACGGGTATTACCTACGTACGAATAATACAAAGCAAAGACAGAAAAAAAAATATGGTGAACTTATGATATATTAAGCACCTTATTTATTTGTATTTTTTCAGTATTTCTACATCTAGTATGAACAGAGATGATGCCTACGCGTGCGTAGCTCCGCCCACCGCCCGCCCAGCACCAGCTCCGACTATAAATGCCTCTGGTGATGTTCCAAGTCTACTCTTTGATCGTGCACTCCCGCGCTGACCAGTTCGAAAGCATACTTCGAGGTCTCGCAGCCAAAAAAGGTAGGTGATTTTTTTTACTCCAAAATAAAATTAATTAAATTTTTTCTATTCAACAATTTTCTTTCGAGAATATTTTAAATAAATGTAAAGCAAACCAAAATCAGACAGGGTTTGTGAAATATATAGTACCTACTCTCTAGTAGGTACTATACAGGGTGTCCCAGGAACGACTGTTGAGCGGAAGTCCAGTGATGCAGCACCCCAAGGGCTACCCGAATCACCCCCATGTATGTTCAGCGATTTTTTGTGGTTTAGAAGTTATTCACGTTTTTGTGACATTTTATTTATTACGCAGTTGCAAGACCATTTTGTTTATTTTGAGGTGAATAATTAAGATAAGCTCATCATTTTTTTTCTGGTAATTAGCTTAAAGTTAGGTCTCTTCAATCCAATGACTATTTACTTCAAAACCCACTCGACTGCGCCATAAAATAAAATGATCTAGCGTAAAATGAAAAACTGAAAACAATACCAATACTTTCAAGGGCATTTTCTGAGGAAAAGTCATAGAACTTTTGTTAATCCGAATGTATTTTAAAAACATCGCCATTTCAACAGCTATTTACCCTGTGAATTTTGTCAAGATATCTTTATGGCATCCTACTTAAATTTGAACACAAAGTGTACCAAGTCTTGAAACCAACTTTTTTTGGATAGTTAAAATGTCGCATTTCTTTAAAGAAAATAGCGGTATTGAACCAGATTAAGCTTCCCTTGCTTAAAACATGATGCGGTGAACCCGATTTGCATGGTTTTTGAGAGAAAAGACAACGCCAAGACCTATCTTTGCGCTCTCAGTACGATACTCGTAGATCGTCGTTTAACGAGTCAAAAGCTCAGTTAGCCGCTAAAAAGCTTGGCATCTTTGTTAAGGTGAGGCGTTATTTCACTCCTGTACAGCTGCTCACTCTTGAAAACCCAGGTATGAGCCTTTTTGAGGTACTGTTTTTACCTAAAACAGGGCTCTGCCAAGCAGGTACTATTTCTAGGCCCTAGGTTCAATTAAGAGGCGCACCCAGAAGCTGGTAGTCACGGCTAAACAGCTTAGAGCTTTACCGTAGAGTGCCTTGTTTGAGGTTTTTTACCAGATTCATTTTGGAAAGTGTGCTCAGTACTTTAATTAGTTCATGCCTTTTTTTCATCTGGCCACTAGGTTAAGAACCCCAAAAGGTGCCAGTAAGACATGGTTAGTGTTCCTAGTGTTTGTGATAAGTGTTTTAAGTTTACCTCGCAATCGACTCCAGATCCTGGAATTGATACTTGGCGGAGCCCTCGCTTAAGCGAGATCAGTACCTCAAACAGGCTCAAACCTGGGTTTTCAAGAGTGAGCAGCTGTACAGGAGTGAAATAACGCCTCACCTTAACAAAGATGCTAAGCTTTTTAGCGGCTAACTGAGCTTTTGACTCGTTAAACGACGATCTACGAGTATCGTACTGAGAGCGCAAAGATAGGTCTTGGCGTTGTCTTTTCACTCAAAAACCATGCAAATCGGGTTCACCGCATCATAATTTAAGCAAGGGAAGCTTAATCTGGTTCAATACCGCTATTTTCTTTAAAGAAATGCGACATTTTAACTATCCAAAAAAAGTTGGTTTCAAGACTTGGTACACTTTGTGTTCAAATTTAAGTAGGATGCCATAAAGATATCTTGACAAAATTCACAGGGTAAATAGCTGTTGAAATGGCGATGTTTTTAAAATACATTCGGATTAACAAAAGTTCTATGACTTTTCCTCAGAAAATGCCCTTGAAAGTATTGGTATTGTTTTCAGTTTTTCATTTTACGCTGGATCATTTTATTTTATGGCGCAGTCGAGTGGGTTTTGAAGTAAATATTCATTGGATTGAAGAGACCTAACTTTAAGCTAATTACCAGAAAAAATATGATGAGCTTATCTTAATTATTCACCTCAAAATAAACAAAATGGTCTTGCAACTGCTTAATAAATAAAATGTCACAAAAACACGAATAACTTCTAAACTACAAAAAATTGCTGAACATACATGGGGGTGATTCGGGTAGCCCTTGGGGTGCTGCATCACTGGACTTCCGCTCAACAGTCGTTCCTGGGACACCCTGTATATTTCACATATAGCCCTTAATATCCCACTGCTGGGCAAAGGCCTCTGCCTTTGCCCAGCAGTGGGATATTGAGGGCTTTTAGTAATAATAATTATAGAACTATATTAAATCTAACTTGATAAATATTACTAGCTTGTGTAATTGGCATTAGAATTCTTCGATAAAAAAATACTTAAAATTAAAAACATTTTAATAAAAAATTAGTTAAGTATTAAGTTTAACTTTGGTAGGTATTTAAAACGTTCTCATTTTATATTTAAATTATTTAAAAAATTTAACCCAGAAAATTCTGAAATTTTCGAGTTTCGTAACTTTAGAGGATATTTTAACTTTTTAAACTATTATGGTTATCAACACTATTACTGCGCCAAAATATCTAGAAACTCTAAAAACAATGAATCATGGTAAATATCCCGATAATAGTATAATTGAGATCAACCAAGTTGGTTTTAACTCTTATTTTCCAATAACAGACGCGGATAGCTAAATAAAATACTTTTACTTAAAATCACAGAAAAAAGTAAAATTAAGTTAATAAATTCAATAGGTTGGTACTACTAGTTAAGATTGGTTTAATTTAAATCTATATTTATTTAGGAAAAACTAATTTCAATATCAGTCATAGCTTCTGGCTAGTCTAAGAAAAAATATATTTATATTTATTTGTAATTTTTCTATTTTCATTGCTTCTTGTTTAACAAAACACGATTCATAGTAATTTACACTGGGTGTAAAACAAATACACCTGGAAACTCGATATAAGCTACTTACAAAAATATCTTGACCCATAAAAAAAGGCTAAAAACTAAAAAGTGGTAGTTACTTAAGGTGAACCTTTAATCATTATACTTACTCATTGAATTTTCCTAAGTTTTTCAACACGATATTTTGGTTTCTCTTTAATCGTTGGATCAAAACGTTTTTCTTAGATAATAAAGAAAACTAAAAATTTGATATAATACAAAATTAGATTTTTGAAATCGCGATAACTATTCGGCAATTGGGTTGCAACTTATACTAATATTATAAAGAGGAAAGATTTGTTTATTTGTTTGTTTGAAATGAATAGGCTCCAATTTAAAATAATTTTTTTCACCATTAGAATCCTGCATTATCCCTGATGAACATAGGCTACATTTTATCCCGAGAAAGTGATGTTTTCCCGAGGGATCGCGGGTCACACCGCGGCGGACAGCTAGTCAATTATAAAAATATTAACATCTGCAAAATCACACCACATGAAGCGTTCGTGGTCGTGCTTGCTTAGTCGTTCTTGATAGATCGTCGAAGTTAAGCAACATTCGATACGGTCTGTAAGGGGATCGGTGATCGCCAGTTGCATTTTCATCTGAGCGCTTTCATGCTTCGGAGGGCACGTTAAATTGTCGGTCCCGGCTATTTAAGTCGTTAAGCCATGAAAGGCGGCCTAAAAACTCCGTCACCAGAGTTGGTCACTGACTCAAACGAACTTAGGTACTTAAAACACCTGAATAATCTCCAAAGATTCTTGATTGAATAACTTAATCAGAGAAAATGTCCGCGCTTTGATCGTTTTTAGATCTTCGTAAAAAACGTAAACAGGGTCACGAATGTATCCCCGAGGCATTCTCTCAGATCTTTTATATTCCAGATCCTTTGAAGATGTCTGAGGGGGTAGTCAGAGGCATGTACAAATACAATTTGATACATGCACACATCTTGCGGAAGTTAGTATTCCATACGTGACAGGTTGCAAGCCCTTCGCCGCCTATAAGAATACTAACTGGTTTCCTCACGATGTTTTCCTTCACCGTTCAGAGCTCGTGTTAAAGCGCATATAAATTTTACGAAACGCAAAATCCATTGATGCACGGCCGGGATTCGATCCCACGACCTTGATTTTCGTGTCTGTATTATATTTTACTCGTATTATAGATCTTAAAAAGTTTTGGTATTTATCCATTATCCACCTTAAAATCCCGCTTGAGCTAAGGCGAAGAGTAATCAATTTACAAACTTTTCGTACAAAATTCAATCCCACGACTTACTGTAATGTGAATTTCACAAGATTCGGGTAAATTGACGTCCGTTCCCTTAAAAACTTTCAATAAGTAGGATTTTTATACTTAGATTATTCTCGTAGGGGCTTAGAAATTGTCTTCTCTTTAAGTATATTTTGTAAGCTAACTTAGTCTGAAACTTATTACCTACTACCAGCGCTCCCGCGGTGTGACCCGCGGTACCTCGGGATTTTTTAATTTTTTCAGGATAAAAAGTAGCCTATGTCCTTTTCTGGGATACAACCTTTATCCATGCCATTTTTGGCCTAATCTGTTCAGTTGGTTTGGATGTGAAAAGATAGCAAACAGACAGACAGAGAATAAGTAATACTCGTAATAGGTTTAAAAGTATGGATGTGTAACTAGATAATTATGGTTTCAAACGATCTTTAACTCCGTAGATCTAAGACAAAGTCTACCTTGCTTTGCTACCTACAGTGGTGATTATGATCACTAAAGGAGTACACACATGTCATTTAGTCATTTATTATTTAAGGAATATAACCCAAAACCCTCGCGATATCGTCCTGTTATTAGAGCGACAATGAGTTTAAAAGTTGTGTGAGATAAAAAATAAAGTGTACACACACGTACTATTATTCTTACCGCGCTATTTATTTGCTGACTCATCACAATGTCATCTATTTTTGAATAACGGAAATAAACTTGTTCAAAGTTACACTACATAATGTTATACCGATGTCCACAAATAACTCAACGTATTTACCCAATGTCCACATTATTGACCAAATAAAGTTAAACACTTCAACGACTATCGAAAAGCCCGGGAGACAAGTGCTCTTTGCGCTAATTATACAGCAAATATTGTTAGGCTGTAGAAACGAGCATGTTAATTGCTTATTTGAACTGAAAATACAGCTATTTGTGTGACAATTAAATATAAATAGAGCACCAACACCACAAATAATGTCGTGAGTGGGAATCAGAAACTACAAGTAAAACAACACGGTCACGACTATGTCCCCAAGATATTATCTCTATCTTAGATCTTTTATATATTCCAGATCCACTGAAGATGTCTAAGGGGGTAGTCAGAGGCATGTCCAAATACATATTTGATACATGCCCACATCTTTCAGAAGTTAGTATTCCATACGTGTTGCAAGGTTGCAAGCCCATTGCCGCCTTTAAGAATACTAACTGGTTTCATCACGATGTTTTCTAGTTTAGAGACGTGATAAAGAGCCTATAGGTAAATTTTACGAAACACAAAATCCATGCACGGCCGAGATTCGAACCCACGACCTTCGGATTGAAAGTCGAGGTACAACCCCATTCGGCCAACACGGGACTCAAACAACAAGTTGGTATCACTTGCCGATATCGTTCTTACATCGTGTCCAAAAATATTTTCTAGTGAATTTTCTAGGACCTACGTTTTAAAGAATGAGAATTAAATGTTAATATTTCTGCAAACTAACTTGGATGTCCACTTTTCTATAACTTATTTTGGGCAACACTCATTTCTCGAATCTTTCTGTCTCATTTTGAATCGTCATAGCTTTGGGCATGCTGTTAGGAATCTGAAATTTTCAAGATTCAGCAGATTCCAAAAAGTCAGCTCTAGGTTGCCAAGTTAATGTGCTCTGTAATGGTTTGATGAACAGAATGAAAGAGAAGATCTATAATTCGTCCTTTCCATCAAAGCAAGGAAGCACTCTACCGTTGAAAACACTAAGCTACCAACCATTTTTGTGAAAGCGCTTACGTTAAAGTCGGATAGACGGAGTGCTGTCTCCTTTAAACTTAGGAAAAATCTAAACTTCTATAACAAAAATATATCACACGTAACACAATAAAATTCCTGCATAAAAAATAATGAATTAAACTCTATGTAGAAAATAATTGAGTAAACTTCACATTGTAATGTCTAAAAGGCTGACGGCATTACCTCGTTCATTTACTAAGGGTAATCTTCTATCCAAGGTAGCAACAGCTTCTTAATCATTGCCCTCGTCATTCAATTTTGGGCCCTCTACTTAATCGCCGGTGATAGACGAATGCCAACTGTCACGAATGTGTAGATGGCCTCATCGCCTGTATTCGCCTGTCATTTTCGATCCAAATAATAGTTCCGCGAATAGTTTGGCAAATAATTCGGCGATTGTGTAGAGTGGCCGTTGGATTTTATTTTTAACCGACTTCAAAAAAAGGAGGAGGTTCTCAATTCGCCTGTATGTTTTTTTTTTTTATTTTTTTTTTTTTTATTTTTTTGTATCTTGTTACGCGATTACTCCGCCAATTGTGGACCGATTTTCAAAATTATTTTTTTGTTTGAAAGGGTATACTCCAGAGGTGGTCCCATATAAATTTTATTCCTGAGGGTTTGATAGTTTGCCCGTAAAACTCTAAAAACCTTCCCTCCTAGCCATTGTAAATCGAATCGACAGATATGTCTAAGACTCTATATGCAATATGTCAAATTGACAATTTACTAATGCCAGGAACTCACGTGTCGCCAGACTTGACATAAAATGTATGCAGTTTTGGTAATTAATGCCTTTAGACGCCGGTGGAGCCTAAGCATTATCTGTTTAGCATTCTTTCTTTCAAGCTGATCTGATGATGGAGTCAAGAGCTGTTCCAGGGAACTCCTCAGAAAATAGGCTGATTGAGTTGAAACTCGGTTCGTAGATTAAGTATCATCTAAAATTTTCAAAAATGGTGACAACGAGCTGATCTGATGATGGAGGGAACTCCTCAGACAATCGACCGATTTAGTTGAAACTCGGTTTGTAGATCAAGTATCATCTAAATTTTAAAATATAGTGACAGCGAGCTGATCGGATGATGGAGAACGGAACTCCTCAGTTAATAGGCCGATAGAGTTGAAACTTGGTTTGTAGATCAAGTATCATCTAAAATTTAAAAATATAGTGACAGCGAGCTGACCTGATGATGGAGAATGGAACTCCTCAGTTAATAGGTTGATTGAGTTGAAACTCACTACATCGGTCAAGGTTCATCTACTAATTTGAAATATGATGACTGCGAGCTGATCCAATGATGGCGAACGGAACTCCTCAGAAAATAGGATGATTGAAATGAAATTTTGTACTTACATCGGTGAGTTCAATCAGGTCACGGTAATCCATTAAAAGCTTGTACTTGTTGATATTTAAAAAAAAAACTTATTTTTATTTAGATTTTTATGGATGGCTAATTGATTCCCTGAGTCACGCCGTGTGTAGAGTCGAACATTGAAGTCGGTTTTTCTTTTAGTTTTAAAACGTAATTATATGTCACGTATTATACCTATCGTATTATATTATTTGAAAGATTGAGTAAATAGCCAAATCTTTCACCGAGCATCTATACCTACCATACAACATTCTCAATTGTGCAACTTTTTGAAGAATCTTGTCTATTTATAAGCTTTCACAATTTATTAATTAATTTGTGAGTACCTGGAACTCTATTTGAAAAAGTCTTCCGTGTGCGTTCATTAATTTAGATTAGACGAAAATAGCGGTCACTTCTGTGGGTAGATGAAAAAACCTTGCCCGGTTTTATTAGTTAGGTATATTCTGGGAAATTCATGAAATAATAAAACTAACTTCCATTTCAACTAACATGGGCGCTGACAGATAGGCTTTTTTAAGTTTCTAGCGTAAATATTATAGCAAAAATCGATTGATAAAAGTATCCAACTGAGTTTTACTTGTAAATAATCGATTTTGGAAAAGGGGAGTGAAACGAAGCAGTGAAACTGTCAACGCTCATGCTATTTGAAATAGACTATAATTAATCCGTCCTGTTGCATTATCATAGTCCACTGTATAAGGAGGCCTGTAAGCTACAAAAATTGCATCTTGTTGGCAATTATTTTTTTACCAGTAGATTCCGCGCCACGACTGAAGTCCTTTCGGTGTGTCGTTAGTATCTTCGTGTAAAGTTAAATCGCAATAGTTTTTTCATAAGTTCCGCTATTTTCCGCAGGACTTCAGTCGCGTCGCAGACTCTTATAACTCGGGATGAATCATTTGCAATGTAGCCGGCTAGACATTTAATATTTGCAAAGAAATATCTTGACAATATCGCCAGGCTACACAGCAATATTGCAACTATTGCACTGTGTTGCGAGATATAAATCGCCAACTTGGCGGCTACACCATTGCAGTAAGAAATTGTCAAAAAACTAGTCCGTTTACGAGCACCTCATGAGTCCTCCATTTTACGCCATGCAAACATACGCCATTCATAATCATCCACCAACACCTTCTGTACATGTATTTCAAGCAATAAAAGATACTTTGACTTTGACTTTTACAAATATCTGTGCATCGAAAGCTTTCTAAAAAAAATACATTGTTAAATCCAGGGACCTATAATATGGCTTTAAAAATACTGCCAATTTTTCTAAAAATAAAGCAAATAAGTAAATAATTTTCAATGCAAAAGTTGTCAGTGTAAATACCTAATATTTTTTACTCTATTTACTGCCGATAAAAATAAGTAATGAGCTTAAAAACTTCGCCAAACAGGTGTTCATGTTTTGCTTTGAGCATTTGCTCATAGAAGGCCAATATATTTGTGCTTATGGTTCATTTGTTTCTTTCAAGATATTTTGGGAATCATGATAAGAAATTGCGAACGAAATTCAACGTTAAGTTTCTCCGGGAATATAAATGTAAAAAGACTAGCTGCGTCCCTTGTTTTTACTCCCGCCAGTCGGGAATACCTACTTCACTAATAAAAAGCCCATAGCTGATACCATCATTACACTGAGTTTGTAAAATCCCTTGTTATATATCCTATCTAAATATACCCGTAACTGATTGACTTTACAAAAGCCAGTTTTCTCCCGGGTTTTGCGAGCAAGGTTTGAGGTTCCTTAACACTTTTACAGCCTAGGACACACATATTGTCGTATAGTCCAGGTGAAAGAGGTAACCAACTATAGAGAAACATAAAAGTAAACACACCTAACTAGTAAAATTAAGTTCACTTCTTGAACATTTTAATAGATGCCGTTTACATGATGACATACATTCTTGCCTCTTGTTTTCTCAAACTCAACGCAGCAAGAGCAAATATTCTGTGGCAAGAAGCAAGAATTGGAATCGTGTAAACGTCGTCTAACTTAATAATAGTGTCCAATAAAATCAATGTAATTTATAGGATAAACTGAACCGTTTCCTTTAGATTTATGAAACCACATTGATCTGATTCGTGAATTGATACAGCGATTCTGTTTTTGTGGCAGCTATGGATAAATTCAATAGGCATTGTCAATAAAACGGAACTTAAGCGGTAAGATCTTAGTCTCTTATTCAATTTGCATGATCAAGTTTCTTTGTGTACATAAGTACTCCAGCGTTTTCGTCTTACGCCTATTTCAAGTTTCATCCAAATCGGTTCACTGGTTTAGGCGTGATTGAAACACAAACATCTAAACATTCAAACATTACTATGACAGTAAAGTAAAAGTGGGTAGGTACCGAAGAAAAAATATTTTAACATCAAAAAATATTATACAGTGATGTAAAGATGCTTATTATCTTAATTGATTTGTATACTCCAAAACTAGCCCACGCTAGGTTGACAAAAAGTATGTAGAACCTCAGATTTCCACCAAATTTTCATTGAAACTTTTATATAATATAAAAACGAACTTTCCTGTCAACAAAAGTTTCAATAAGCTTGTCTACCAGCATTGCCATTGTACCCATAAGCCGAACTCAAGCGATCGAATCCTTAACTTAAACATTGTAGACGATAGTAGGCGTAATTTTTTTAAGCTTTTTACTGGTCGCAAATGGCTTTAAAATGAAAACGCTCAAGATGTGTGAGAATCTTCCATGCTTTAGAAATTCGGTTGGTGCATAATCGGATTCGAAACCACGGCCTAAGAATCGGAAACACCTTCTAGTAGACCTTCCAGAATTCCGATTCATAAAGTTTCTGGAACTATTTTTTAATTGTAATATTAATTCAAATGCTTAGGAACAAAAAGCGTACGAATGAACTATGAAGCTCGTATTAAGTGTCTATATTGAAATATTTCAATGTCCGTCGCGGTTTTACCCGCGGTCCCTCGCGGTCTAAAGACTAGTCACTCATTAGTTACGGTTTCTTTTAAAATACAGCCTATGAATAAAAATAATTCCACCATTAGAATCCTAAATTATCCCTGATGAAATAATTTAGGATTCTAATGGTGGAATTTTTTTAAATCCTTCCAGTAGTTTCGGAGCCTATTCAATTAAAACAAATAAATCTTTCTTCATTATAATATTAGTGTAGATGAAGGTTTCGAAATAATATTCCATTCTTCAATTCAGATGTTCAAAGGCATTATAATCAAAGTGAATTTTTACTTTAGTTTTATAAAAGTTGAATTTGTGTTTAAAATATGTTTAAAAATACAAAACAATTCGACCGTTTATGCATGCACCTGTTGAAAATGTAGCAAAACGTCGAAGCTAAAATTTTGTTTCAACACAACGCATCACAAGTCACAGTTGACCTGATTCATTCTTCTTCTTCTTTTATTAAATGGCAACTACACAATTTCAGTATAATTCTGCCAGTCCTGTCAATTTGGTTTAGAAGAAAACATGGCGGCTTGTTACTTCAAAACTTCATCGAAAATATTTCGTCAAATGACAAATCTTCTTCAATACTCGACCATTCCATTTGCCATTTCTCTTGTTATCTTCAAGGCTTCATTAGTAAAATGCCACCGAAATTACATAATAAAAACTAGTAAAACACAAGAAAACAAAATAAAATATCAGAGCCAACTAGCTCCTCCAAAAATGGCGAAAGAAGACCCCTGATTCGTTCTTTTACACTCATTACAAAATGAAAGTCAGAAGACCATCTCGTTTTTACTCGTATTTCAAGTTTTTTTATACAAAAAACAAGGTTGTGCTGTCGCGTTGATTGCAATAAATTAAATTTTCGCAAACGACAAGAATTTAAAAAGATAAGAGATTTTATACCAGTATACCGAAATAATAAAACGTCTTATCTTGTTTTTTCCTTTGGGACATCTACTTTCAAGAAATCACGTTACTGATCCAACTGCAGTAAAGCCAGTCAGAGATGAAAAATTCATGCCACACAAAGTAATAATTGTAACGTCAAAACAGGATATCACGACTCCCCGGGGGCAGACGGGAATGATTCGTACGTCCAGATGCTGCGTTACGATGCCCTATAAGATGACATTTTAATAAAAAACCTTTTGTTTTAGTTTTCTTTTGTTTCTACTTTAACTAGATTCTAGTTTTGAATACGGCCACGGCTTTTCAGAAGTTAATTGGTTTGCTACATTCATGAATTCATAGTATTTTTATTTTTTTAATAAAAAGAATAATTAAAAAAAAAATCATGAGTTTCCAAATTAGGTTAAAATCTTTTCAATTTTGTGGCGGTTAGTAGCAGTGATGTGCGTACAAGTACAAGCGGTTGCATACTAAAACTGGAAAAGCGGCCCGCCACGCGGCTACCCGACCCGCGGTTCAACCGCTTGTGCGTATGAGCGCTTATTGTTTTTATTGACCTTAAAAAACCTTAACAACATACTTATAATTTTTTATCTAGTAATATTTTTATATAAAAAGAAATCGTTTTAAAATAGAGAAAATTATAAGAAGCTTTTAAGCTTGTAGTGACAGAGAGGTGGAGATGAGTTCAAGACAGTTTAATTTGCTTTGAAACGGTTCACCTATAAAGTCTTCTCCCCGGGGACCGCTGTGGGTTAATGTTTTTGCAATCGTTTACAGAGTTCTTTGTAGCTCCTAGATAAAGTCTTGTGCTTTGCAAATTACCTTGAGCTTTGTGATAATAAGTGGAAACTATGGAGTTTAAAAGTTGAAATACCTTTTTCATGCAATCTAAAAGCTAAACTAAATCTAAAAGTCAAAGTGTTGATGATGATTACACAACACAAAACGAGGAACTTCAATTCTTACTGGTGAAATAACTGGTTTTCATTCAGAAATTCAGTAAATTGCATTCTCACATAAAAACAAAATTCACATTCTCATTATGATATGAGTATTGGAGTTAGTACTGATAGATTGAAAATAAAAAGAACCTACTACATAATTACATAAGCATCACTGTATCTAAGCATCATTAAAATGTATCTACAGATAGCTCGCTCCAGGTCAATCGATCAGCTCAAAACTCTCCTGAAAGTTACATTCACCAGTCGCAAGTTGCATAAGTTTTCAAGGAAACCTAATTCAATTAACATGTCCTCAGAACCCACCATGATCAGCAAGAACGTCGCTATCGCCTTCGCTGTGGTCCTCGCCCTGGTCTGCTTGGCCGAAGCTCGAGATGACGGACCCCATGACATGGCAGACGCCTTACGCATGCTTCAAGAACTGGACCGGTACTACACCCAGGCTGCTAGACCAAGGTAACTATACCTCTTTGTGGTGAATTAATTTCAGAAGTGATGAAGATCCAGCGCTTACGAGTTTCATTGATTCTTTTTTGAATGAAACCCCTAGATTTGGAAATGGACCAAATCTAGGGGTTGTGGTATCATAGAACTTATTTTTGATATCCACAATACAGGAAACCTTAGACCGATCTATGTCTTGTGATTGAAATGCGAGCTGTGGTCTTGAACTGCGTGGGACTCTAGCCATCACTGATGTCCATTTAAGTATCTGCAGGTCAGGAAAACAATATGCACTATTTTTACTTCTTTTCTTAGGTTAATGTATGAAAAGTTACCACTGGTTTTCATCCACGCAATGGTTAAATGATATTATCAATGTTGCTAGGAAAGCGTGGGACAAGACCGGACAGAATAGCGTAATTATATCCCTAACAGTGGATGCAACCGCACTGATAAGATAGTTGATATAATAAGGGTTTCAATGATCTAAAACAAAATTCATGTTCTATGTTCATTCAAAAACCATTTCACTGGAACTTTTCACACTCTTTGTGAAACACATGTCACTGGAAAATATACAAAATACCAACGCCATATAAATCACTTTTATACGTTTTTCAGCAAGATGTGCTCTATCACGTTAGCAAATCAGAGTAAAATCAGATTAGATGAAGCGCTCGTTTACATATGAAGGACAATGACCCTATACATATGACCGATGTCCGGATATGTATGTTAAAATAAATCTATTGTGGTTTTGCATAAAGCAATGTAAACTCTAAAAACAGTACCAATTTTTTGATTGGGACCAAGAGTAAAGAGTTTAACTGTGGCAGTTTAAAAACTTACAGTACTCCTACAATAAAAAGCTTACAACTTAAAAATAGCGTCGATCTTTATACTCGTTCAAATAAAATGTGTCAGTTTATTGACTAGTTGAGGAAAAACTCCGAAATATCTCTACCTTTGAGTAGGTGTAAGATAGTGAGGAATGGAACATGAGACAGTCTTTATTACGAAGAATCCTTTTGATATCGATCATAACCTTTGCTCTTTTGATGTCTCGATGTCAGCTTAATAGCGTTTTTTTCCCGCAAGTTTCTTAAATTGGTAACATATACAGAGAATGTTCTCAATTTTAGCATAATTTTTTGTGTATAATAATTATTTACTTCAGCCAGCCCAAGACTATTACATCACACACAAAGCCTTAAAGCTACAAGACAAAGACCTCCTCCATCCATCCCGGGATCCATTGACATTCAACAAGTCTTGTTTAAAATAGAGCACTAACCGAATAAAAAACAGATATGTTATGTGCTAGATTGCCCCCTTAGGGGTAAAAGCATCCTCCTTCATTTTCCACCTTTCCCTGTCTTTGGCTGTTTGCATCCAGCTCTTTCCTGCTGTGATTATAATGTCATTAGCCCATCTTTTTCTCTGTCTTCCCATATTTCTTTTGAGCCCTGCCATTTAGTGCGGTCTAAAATATCAAAATATTACCTAGCTCACAACACACAAATCCTCAATATGTCAAGTGAACATGAAACAGAATTTGAGATCAACTTGCGACTGCGTAATTTTCGGAAGTACCGTTGTACATAGCCACAGTAGATTGCTTGACCTATCTAACAAACAGGCAAGCTGCTAAAATCGAAAACTGTAACCCGAATAAATTGAACTACGATGATTGCTCGGTACGGTTGTAGTAGTTATAGAACGGTATTGTCATTCACAAAATAGAGACTAGTTGACCTTTGCAATAGGCATCTGTATGCAGAGTTATTCTGTTGAATAAATCAGTCAATGCAATGGTTATGGGCTGTCATACAAATGCTATAGTTCTCATAAATCTGTCAAGCAATCTTCAGCAAGTATCTTAGATTATCGACTGCCGCCTCCGCTAGTATCTATTGACCTGATCGCACACTGTCTGCACCGTACGCGCCGCAGATAATTTTCTATAAAAAAAAATGCTGATGACGTCAGAAAATGCGGCTCGCTTCTGACGTCAGCAGCATTTTCTCTATTAAATTAACAATTCGGCGCGTTCGGCTCGGCTGGACTGTGCGACCACCCTTGAGTAGCATTCATACTTTTCGTAATAAATGCCACAATAAAAGATAATTCATGATAATAACAATATGGCCAAAATAAAATCCTAATTTAAGGTTTCAGAGTTTTATCAACACAAAATCATTAAATTTTTGTGCTTCGTTGTAGTGTAGGTTTCTATCTGTTATAGTCTTTGGTAAGTATTCATAAAAATGCTAACATTCTCATTCCCAATTGTCAAAGTCAAAAGTCAAAAAGCATTTATTCAGTAGGACCGCTTGATATTGTGAATCAATAAATTATTGTCCGTTATCAGTGGAGGTAGGTGTGCAAGTTGCAACTAGCTTTGTGTGTCACTGGCTTAAAGTCAGGCGTCAAATGGAAATTACGCGCTCTTCAAATGTTTCTCTGACCCTTTGTGTGGGAATTCGATTGTGTACACAGCCTTATTGTTCAAACACTGAATTCGACAAAGTTGGATTGCGCAAAAGAATGACAAAAATGATTTAGTATTTTATTTCTAGCCTTTATTGTTTGTCTAGGAATGTGTTTTAGTATTAGCAATTTGAAGCGAGTTAGAAAAAGATTTTTGTGTTTCTCTATACAAATATTATAAAGAGGTAAGATTTGTTTGTATGTTTGTTTGTTTGAATTGAATAGGCTCCAAAACTACTGGACCGATTTGAAAAATTCTTTTACCATTAGAATCCTGTATTATCCCTGATGAACATAGGCTATATTTTATCCCGGGAAAGTGAAGTTTTCCCGAGGGAACGCGGGTAACACCGCGACGGATACTAGTCTCTAAATAAAACGAGACAAATTTAATTCTCTCTTGTTCCACAATTTGCTGTAAATACAAGTCAACGAAGTAGCAAACTAATGAAACTTCAACCTTCCAATTACCCTAAAATAGTATCCTTATGTGACGCTGTGAGAAAACTTGCACAATAACCTACACAGAGCAGAGAGATACTCATTAAACGACGAAGAAACAGCGACGAAGCTTAAAGCTTTTTACACTATCACAGTCTAATTAAAAAAAAATATTTTTCAAATTATCCAGTTTACTCGTATGCATGACGTAAAGCTGTTACAGCCATGTAAGCCGAATGGGGTACTGCCTCGACTTTGGGTCGAGTCAATAAATTCTTTCGAGAGAGATCACACTGTTTCATGAACTCTAATCAGCGCAGGGAAAAGATCGTCGATCGAGGAAACGATTGAGGATCAAGGAAATCTGCTTACAACCTCACGTATGGAAAACTAGCCTCTGCAAAATGATAAAGACGCCTCAAATAAAACAATTGATGAACAAGCGTCTGACCCGGCGATAAAATCCTGTATTGTTTTGGTTCCAAGTGAAACTACAGCTATGATATTCGAAACCAAAAGCTATCAAAGTAAATAAATAAATAAGAACTTTATTGAGGACACCAATTTACATTCATTAAGGATAAACGTAGGTGCTTGGTTTAGATCGAGCAATGTCCTACAATCGGCGGTCTTATCGCTCGAGGCGATGTCTTCCAGACAACCGTTTAACTATGGTAAACTAAAACTAGGTAAAATGTAAAACAACAGACAACGGAGTTCCGCACTTTGGGTATCAACCAGCCCCTGAACTAGTTAAGATACGAAAGTAAACTGAATACCAATCAGGAGGTAGAAGTATAAACATACTCATAGTTATATTTATAGTTGGAACAATCAGCCCACATCAAAGATAAATAAGATAAATGTCAACATAGTTCAGAAACAATGTTGTTCGCTGGTAAATGATTCTCAATCAGAATCAAAGGCTTTATGTCAATTAGTTTTGGGAGCAAAATAACAATGGTTCCTTATAAACAAAACTCAATACTTCCATAAGAAAAATGATGGATATGATAGACAGTTGTAAATAACTACACTAATGCCCGGTTTCTATATTCAACGGACAGCCGTAGGTAAGAGCTACGACTCGTTTCCACATACAAAAGTTTGACAGTTCGAAACCGGCGGTAAGTTAGCTGTCAAACTTTGTATGTGGAAACGAGTCGTAGCTCTTACCTACGAATGTCCGTTGAATATAGAAACCGGGGGTTAAACGATACATTATTTTTGGTAATGGTTACTTCCTCTCTGTATTTTGTACATCATTTTGAGAGGTCAAGTTGTCGCCTATATGAAGTTACAAAACTGAAAATACGATTTGTGTGTGCATGCTTTATTATTTCAAAACTATAAACTTTAGATGATGTTTCGTCTACAAACTCAAGTATAGTTTTGATAATTCGTATTTAAACATAATTTATTTTTGGTTACCTTTCCTAAGGTTCACCACAGAGCTACTTTAACTTTTTAGAAGTTGGAAAAACTCAAAACCTCCGCATTTTTTCTCAATTTGCACCACAAAACGGGTTTCACTTAAACGCATAAGTATTTTGAATTCAAAGCCTTTGAAAGTTGCTTTTCCTTCATAACAATACAGTATTTCTTTGTTGTCTTGAATGCTGTCGTAAAGAAATTTAAATGAGACTCTTTTGTTGGAATGTAAAAATGCGCGGGTTCACTCAAAGTGTAGCTTAGTCGAGGATTTCAGTAGAATTTTTTCAATTAAATAAATAATGCTAGACAATTTCACACATCATCATCTAGCCCCAAACTAAGCATAGCTTGTACTATGGGAACCAGATGCTAACTACTTATATACATTTTGTTTGTAAATATATACATATTACCTAAACATAGAAACGCCCAGACCCGAGATAAATATTTGCAGTTCATACAAACATTTGTCCCGCGGCGGGGATCGAACCCGCAACCTTTTGCGTCTCAAGCGGGCTTTCACCCACTGCGCCACGGAGTTCGTCAATATATTCGTGTGTTCCACTAAGCATCAACAAAGTAAAGCATTAAACGCTGTTTTGTCCCACCAAATGCGCCTAAAGATGGGAGAATACTCGTATTACCCTAATATGGATCTGACAAATCCACTTTTTTAATCGTAGCACTTTGGAAGCTTCGCCGTAGGCCTTGCGTAGCACCGTAGCATTATTGACAATGCCAAGTACGTGCATATATTGATTATAGAACAATCTCTACTATCACTTTTGAAACAAGATGTGCTATCGTGAGTTGTAGGAATATAACATTTTTATTTTCTAAGCATATTCTTGCCTTTTCTTAAAATGAAGAATGTTATACATTTAATGGCAATGGCTCCCGATTAAACATAAACACTAAATTATAGTGTCATAATTAAAAGAGTGATATGAAAAAACCTTGAAAACACTTCATTTATGGTAAAATGGGTGTGTGTTACTTGCAATAAATTTAATGCAAAGTTCTAATATCAGACGTATACAATGTAACACTTGAGCGCATCGGATTACACCAAGTGTAGATAATGCAGCAATTAGCGCATCCAACGAAGCGTTTATAACGATTCATCCATATCGATAAAATGTCATATCTTATCGTAATCTGATTGAGTTTTAACGATGATTAGTGAAGTGCTTGGGATTTGTAATATCGATATTTTGTGAAGAGCGTTGTTTTTTACGGGTTCCGAACCCTAAGCGTCTTACCATAAAACGTGACATAAAGTTATTCCTGAGTGTAAACTGTCAAATGTATTCTTATGGTTATATGGTTATTCTTGATTTATTCGGTGGAATAACTTTATGTCACGTTTTATGGTAAGACGCTTAGGGTAAAACGGGAACCTATTTCTGAGACTCCGCTGTCTGTCTATCTGTCCGTCTGTCACCAGGCTACCAGGTATCTCATGAACCGTGATGACAGTTGACATTTTCACAAATAATGTATTGTTGTTGCCGTTATAACACCAAATACAATCCCATACAACAAACGTGATTTTTTTTGCCGTTTTTATACATAAGTACGGTTTATTAAAAGCTTATACTTAATACTTACATCACTTTCGTAGAGAAGTATTCATACTTTTTAAAGCAAATTTTCAGAGCAATTGAAGGTCGTTTTGTGAGGATCTATTTTATGTTTTAAGGGACCGTGCAAATGCACTAGGTAAGTTCAGCTATTTCTCGTAGCCATGTTTGGTTCCCGTGCTTAGGTAAGAACCACTAAGTGATCGCATAACATCACCAATCGCCACTTGACTTTACAGTTATTGTAAACCAAAAAAATCTTTGTGCCGAAATTAGAACACAAAATAAACAGCAAACCTTAATTATAACAAAGAGCAAGAAGCTCTTATGATATAATTGGAATGTTGTGTTATGAAAGCGTCTTCAAAACGATTGTTCTAAAATTTATTAAACTAGGAGATTGAGTACCTATACCCAAAAATAACTTTCAATAGGAATACAAATAATTTTTGCGCAAGCTAATTTGTTGATACAATAGATTACTGGGTAGACTAGATACTTAATAACTACAAAGATTCATTGTTTGAAAATTTACAAACAAAATACTTAGCGGGTGGTGCTCCATTTGGCAAAATAGACCAAAATTATGCATAAACCAATCGGAGGGTATTAAATTGTTTCTTCTATAATTATTACAAGAATGTCCTTAAAGTGTCGAAAAATCGAAGTCACGGTCGTTTCGATTTCTGCGTCTCATAGCTTTCATCTCAAAACTTTATTCACGATAAAACCAAATCGTAACTTGGTCGTGTCAAAGTAGTGATGTGATTGCTACATCGATATCGATATATTGGCAGGATTGACCGTCGCGACGCGGGCGAGGAGGACCGCGTCGACCCAGACTTGTTAGATCGTGCCGTGCGGCTCCTCCAGCTGCAGAACCTAGACCGCATTTACTCCTACCACACGCGACCAAGGTACGATCGATGTGCCGTTCATCGACAAACGCACATCACTAGTTGTTGCATGAAATTGAATGTTAGACCTCTGACGGTTATCGCTTCCTTCCTTCCAAATTCTTTTGTGAAATGTATACGTTTAAGATTTCGTGGATATTCGTGAATTTTCGCAAATCTCTCGGTGTTGGAATTAATAGTAGTTGAATGATACACGGAAACTTTATTCAAGTTATTGCTATGGTCTCCCATTCATAATGTAGTTCCTAGGTCTCTTCAGACACTGTTTGAATGCGCAATTCATGTTGGGCTAAATAAAAACAAAATTTTGTGAACTCGCACTAAAAAACAGTGATGCGGATCTTAGGCTTGTCTTATCGATGGGTAAACACGTAAGCGTACTTGCAAATGGATCCATCGAAATGTCTTTAGTATTTTATGAATCACTAAAATAAATTTTTGTTCCAGGTTCGGCAAGCGTTCCGGATCTGATGCATTTACAAACTGGGCTAAGGATCTTGAAGTAAGTAGATCTATGTATTTCAGATACTTATACACCGCTATTTTATGACTACCAAAAAAAATTTAAGGGCAGTTGCAGCAGATGTAGAAAATGATAATGGCATGGTCAGAACTTTTTTTTATTTAACTATTACAAAGTTATTGAGGATTGTAGTCAACCAAAACCGAACAAAATTTAATGAAAACTGTACAAATAAGTACTATGGACAACAATCGCGTACAGACTCTCATTCGAACTAAGCTCTCGTATCATCAGTAGAACCGCAGTAGCTATCATAAATCCATGTGTGACTTGTCTCGTCTCCTTTTGAGGTTATAATTTTTTTTGTCATCAGTAACAGACTCCGAGACCATATTTAAAATTTTTTTGGTAATTTAAAAATAGGGGTGTATTATTTAGGAACCAAAAAGAACGTGCTCCAAATATCTGACATTCAAGGAGCATTTTCTTTTACCAGGTAATACCTAGACTTTTTCAATGAAATACCGGTTACGATAGAACTTACTTTCAGTCTCTAACTACAAAGTACTGAAAGTTCTTATGTCTAGATTAAACTAATCTTTTGTTTGTTTTCGCGTTAAACTGTTCAAAAACTCATCATTTAATCCATCTTCCTAATTCCTCAAGCTTATTTATGCAGACGAACAAATTTATTACAACGCTTAATTTACAAATTGATTTCTAATTAGACTTCACCCGTTTTAATGTTTTAATTATTGTAGATTGATTTATGTGATATTGAGACCCCAAATTTTCATTTTGTCTTTGTTTTGTGAAAAATTTTCTTTTTGAGAATATATAGAGTTAGCTTAGCATGTTTGTATTTCCATATGACAAAATTCATAAAGAAAGGTGAACGGGAAAAAAATTCAAACTCTCGAAGTAAACCAAAAAAAAATAGCACGACTGGTTTAGAACTATTGCGTGTTTTTTTTTTAAATAAAAGTAATTATGAAGCGTTTTGAAAAGTCCATTGATCCAAGGTTGTCAAAAGTTATCTTCCAAATACTGACCAGAGTATTTTTTTTTTTTTTTAATTTATTTATCAAATACAAGAAATAATACAACAAAATACGTTTTATAATAGCACTGTAAACCACTATTTGATAGGGATATTTATTGGATAGGGGAGAAACCGCATTTTAACTGAAGCTTTCAGAACAAACTATAAAATTAACTTATAGTAGAGTAACTAAAATTTGCGTAGGAATTGCCGATGAAATTCGAATTGTTTATTTTACTTCTACAACAAACTCCACTCGGACCTTTGAAATGAAACGGAGCTTTGTTTAATCCCTAATAAAATTTATGAATTACCGTAAAACGGATGACTGAATCTTGCTAGCTTTAACTGGTGGTTAAATATTAAAAATTAATTTTCATAGGATACTGCGTACAACGTGAAATAACAGAGCATTTTCAAGTACCTACAAAATATGAGTGTAAGAATATTGCAGTTATTTTTGTAATAACTCTGACTGTTTTACTTTTACTCCCTTTTACATTAATATTTAGCAAAAGAAAGTGTTTTGACTTATTTAAAGTAAATTTACTACGTCTACATGGAATAGAATGTCGCTCTTGTATGTCCAGTTATAAAATAAACGTTTCAGAAATGAAAAGAAAATTTCATTGATAAATACGATCAAAAATGCACTCTCAAAATTTATTTCTGTTTATTAATACGAAGGTCTATCTTCGAACATTATCATCGTTCAATCTTTTGATCGCAGGTCCAATCAATCGGATCACTATGATGTTGATCCTACACCACATGGTTCCATTCTTTGGTAGAGTATAATATGAATCTGTTCCTTTATTTTGTAAGTGTGTAAATAGCAACAATAATCTTGTTACACGCCAATGACGAGTCTTTTGATTCTACTTTCCATCAGTAAACGCTTGGAAAGTTCAAACATACGTATTTCTAATTTTCTTAAAACGAAAGCAAACGAGCAGTAGTGCCTCATTTTCTATGCAGTTTGATTTTGATTTGAGTGCCCGTTTCAACTAATAGCAAGTAAAAGTCTTATTACCAACTTTTCAATGTTGACTCTGATCGTAATGCCATAACGTCGGGGTGGATAGGCATAAATTTTACAGTTTGTGGGGGAGACGGAAATACAGAAATACAGAGTTTATTAATAACACCATTGTTACATGTCAACTTATTTGAATACTACTTATTTGAATTTTATAAAAGATACTTATATATCAAGAGATACCTATATATTACTTATATTAAAGGAAGCTCGAGAAACTCACTCAAATCGTAGAACACCGACTCAGTAAGCCATTTCCTAAGCCTCCTTTTAAATAGAGGAGTAGAAACCGCGTCCCGTATCCTCTCCGGTAGTCTGTTGTATACCTCGGGCCCCATTACGTATACAGACTTTTCGGATTTCTTTAGTTTACATGTAACGGAGGCCAGGCGGTAGTGATATCTATTCCTCCGCAAGGCGCGGGCCGCATTTACTCCACACCGCCGGAACAGGTCCAGGTTTGTGTGGGTGAACAGGGCTACCTGATATATTAGTTCACCAGTTAGTGTCAAAATATTTCTGTAATAACTCAAGATTTTAAATGCATTCTAAAAAGCACCCCGGTTTTTAGCCATAAGTGTTACCGTCTGCCACCGCGTGGGGGTGCTTTGTGGGGCAGACGGTAAAACCTCAAGATTTTAAATGAATCCCAAAAATTTGCATCTCTCTTACCGATTCGTGGTAATACTTTAGACCAGATAAGCTAATGGGCATCCAACGCGTTAAGTGAAAATTCCTGGGAGTACATATTATATTAGTAATAGCGCCTTTTGCTATTGCTTTGAGCAATGGTATGTAGGTCTGAGTACTATGAGTTTTAACGTGGTTTTGAATACTGACCGTGGAAAATGTCTTGCCTTTGAAATAGCCCCTGAGAATTTTAAACGAAACAGTTCACGAGAATTCCATGACACGATTGTATCAGATTTTTATTGAATTCAGAATCATTGAGATGCCCTTTTAAGTGTAATATATTCAGAAATTCATTTGTAAGTTTGTGTTTGAAGATCGTACGTAGGTGGTATCTTGACTATTGACGCTAATAAACAACTTAAAATATACACCGCTATTTTATGACTACCAAAAAAATTTTAAGGGTAGTTGCAGCAGATGCAGAAAATGATAATGGCATGGTCAGAACTTTATTTTATTGAACTATCACCAAGTTATCGAGGATTGTAGTCAACCAAAACCGAACAAAATTTTATGAAAACTGTACAAATAAGTAGTATAGACAACAATCGCGTATAGACTCGCATTCGAACTATTCTCTCGTATCATCCCCAGTCAGTAAAACCGCAGTAGCTATCATAAATCCATGTTTGACTCGTCTCGTCTCCTTTTGAGGTTATAATTTTTTTTTCTCTTTTTTTCAGTTTTAACTACATAAATGTGATCAGTAACAGACACTGAGACCATATTTAAAATTTTTTTGGTAATTAAACAATAGGGGTGTATAGATACCCAAATAGAAAATTTGCATTCGTGTCAGAACTGTGAATAAATTATCACGCGACTATCAACAACTGTCTCTACTTTAGCCTACAACACTCTCAGACGGTGAAGAAAAACATCGCGAAGAAATCGGTTGTAGAACCTAAAGTTCTACAATAGATAACAAGTGCACAAAATAAACCTATTTAGGCTATTTCTGAAACTTTTTTGTACTGATTTTAGAAGTACGACATGAAGGAAGGAGATTTTGGGGTTTTCCATTTTCCTCTATCAGCCGTTATTTCAACATTCACTAGTTTCCATCTCATGTAATTTTTCACATAATTCATCTATCTTTTCTTTGGTCTACCTCTACTCTTGATCCATCCACAATCATTCATTCATGAAGATGGAGATAAATAATAATAAATAATGCTGGACATTTCACACAGCATCATCTAGCCCCAAACTAAGCAAAGCTTGTGCTATGGGGAACCAGATAACTGATGGAATTATACTACTATTTTTTACTTTGATGGTGAAAGATAGAGTCCATCTTATGTACAAATACTTCAATAATTCATACTTTTATATCAATTCACGCGAATAAAATCTGCAATATCTTGCAATATTGCATTCATTTCTCTGTTTATGCTTTCTGAATGTTTTATTCAATAAAATCTTTATTGTACTGTCTAAGCGCATATTTATCTTTCGATCTAGGAAGTTCCTATGAGTGGACTCCGACTCTGGTGACGGAGTTTTTAGGCCGCCTTAAGGCCTCTGTAATGGCTTAACGATTTAAATAGCCGGGACCGGCAATTTAACATGCCCTCCGAAGCGCTCAGATGAAAATTCCACTGGCGGTCAACGACATTGACCGTTTAGAACGTTGCTTAACTTCGAAGATCTATCAAGAACGACTAAGCAAGCACGACCACGAGCGCTTCTTCGATCTAAAATTCAGAGATATCTATTCACCCAGATAAATTCAAGTTATAAAAGAAACAGGATCACGACTCGGTACATAGCATGATAGACATTTTCGGAATCAATTCACTCAAGATATTCTGAAGATATCTATAGCGTAAACAGAGACACGTTTAAACACCAATATGTTTTCTAAATTAGCACATGCCCATGTTTTGCAGATGTAGCTTATTAGCTTCAAGTAGATAATAATAGGCATATAGGATATATAGGTATAGGTAATTGATACACAAACATCTGAATGAAACCATCTGAATGTACTAATTTTGAAACATATAATTATAAGTTTTTTTTTTGCAACAATTCAAACTATTACATGAGGTCATAGTATAATAACAGAGTACCTATATTAGTAAATAATAGTCATATTGTTCAAAATGAAGCGAAATAATTTAATATTAATGAACATTAAACTTCCATTCGATTTTAATTTGAGGTCCAAACAAATTACTTGCACGCGCTGCGCAATTACAAATTAATTATTGAACAGAATGCTGCGATGTACAGTCGGCTTGAAAAGCTGCATTCAAAAGTATCTTATTAGATAGATTATTTTTCCGACCCAAATATCGACCAATAGAATTGCACCATTCGACGTCACGTGGTACAACCTACATGGTATTATACTGATAATTTTTTGAAAATTTTCTCTGGTCGTTGCTATATATAAAAAACAAAACATGATCCAGTCAAATTAACCACACGTCAAACTGACAGGTTGAATTCAATTGTGAAAATTGGAGATTTTGCATGAAAATGAAATTAACTGTACATTTCGTCTCATGGTGCAATTCTATTGGCCGACATTTGGGACGGAAAAATAATCCCCCGAATACCACAACGAGCTTCAAAATTATCTGGCATTTCCCTCAAGGTTCCCTGCAAACAAATAAAATCGTCAAGTTTTTCAGGAAAAATTTGTGATTTTTTAACCTGAAAAACTTGACTCCTTCATTTGTTTGCAACGAACCTATCGGGAAATACCCGATAATTTTGAAGCTCTCGTGGTATTATAAGTGATAATTCTTTATTGCATACCACTAAACGAAAAAGACATGCAAAAATATAAAAGTACTTTACTTATAGGTAGAAAACTGGCGGCATTATCGCTGAAAGCGATCTCATCCAGACAACCATTTTTGAGAAAAAGTTATTGTTCGTAAAATAACATTATAATTACTTAATCAGCGTATTTATGCCGCAACTTGAAAAAAGCACTTGTTTTTAACCGCGGCATTAAATAAATAGGGTTATCAATTCAGTTGTAATTTATTGTTTATACGATACGATTAAAGATTATTTATTTCCCATAAGATCTAATAAATCACTTACTGAGAAACCTTTTATTATACTAAAAAGTATTTACACATTTTTAAAATACAGTTTATCATATCGATGCTCTAACCGAATAAAGCGGTAATAGCTTATTACACTATAAAAGTTTTTTTGCAGAACACTCTTCTACAAACCCTGATTCTTTTACATATTCGCCGATGATAGACCAATGCTGGCGATCGCGAACGTGTAGATGGCAGTTTCGGGCCAGTGGTCCAACTGCTCTGTCCAATTAGTTGGACTACGGGCCTTTACTAGGGGCCGTGGTTCAACTATCTTTGCAGTTGGACCACGACACCATAGTAGAGTTCCCAGGTCCAATTAAAGAAGATGGCCTCATCGCCTGTATTCGCCTGTCATCTTCTATCAAAATAAATAGTTGGCGAATGTGTAGAGAGGCCGTTATAATCAATAGGTACTATACCGTAGAACTCATGACACGATTCGTCTTTATTATCGTAACAAACTAAATGAACACTTACTGTTGAAGTTTTTTTGTTTGTTTGACACATGTTTTCTACTTGAACTGTACCTATTTCGTTTTATTTGTCAACATCAACTTCAGGCGCATATATATTTCTGCATTATTTAGGTATAGGGGGTTTAGGCAACATATTGAATTTACACCAAAAGGGTATGTATTACGTATCGGGATAAATCATTTGCAATCTAGCCGGTTAGACATTGAATATTTGCAAAGAAGTGTCTTGACAATATCGCCGGGCTACAATATTGCAATATTGCAGCAATGCACTGTGTTGCGAGATAAAATCAACAATTTGGCAGCCATTGCAACAAGAAATTAGCAAAAAAACTAGCTCGTCTCTGGAAGAAATCGCTTCTAAGCGATAAGACCGCCCATTGTACATTGTCTCGTTGGGTTTTATTGATTCGTGTATTTTTATACTTATAATTGTTTTTATCCACAGAAGCCAGACTTACCTGCCTGGTTGGCGTATGCTCGGAGGAGATGAGTGATTCCAGCGATGCCTCCAACACCCGTGATCAACCCAACGCATTCACTTTTCTCTAAAATATAATCAATCATCGATGTCTTCTTACTTAGTTTAATTTCAAACAGTTGGTAGAAAATAAAATAGAAGATTTAATTTGGCCATTTGTAAATTCTATGTGTAAATTAGAAGTTTCGACTATAATGTTTTACTAATCAATCTATGATTGTAATGTTACAGAATACATGCATTGAAAAAGTAATAATTAATTGATGGTATTATTCATATCCCTTCTTCTGTTCCTTTCGTCCTTCTGTAAGTAGTATATCAGTTAACTGGTTCCCATAGTACAAGCATTGCCAGCATTATTTATTTATTTCGATCGCTCCTACGTCCTAGAAGGTAGATAAAAGGTAATTTTTCTATGAGAAATGAGACATCGGTAATTAGGTATTATCTTTATTTTCCTAATTAATCACTTCAGTACATCAAATTATGATACAAATAAATGACTAGTTTCATTAAGCAC
This sequence comes from Epirrhoe alternata, assembly GCA_963565295.1. NCBI lineage: Eukaryota > Metazoa > Arthropoda > Insecta > Lepidoptera > Geometridae > Epirrhoe > Epirrhoe alternata. The sequence continues at coordinate 10,229,660 of OY751386.1, read as the reverse complement.
TTAATTTAAGTTACCAAAATGAGACTTTACATGAAAAATTGACAATTATCTGCACAAGCACCTATCACTATCATAAAATAATACAAAGAGGACTCACTGACTGATTGAAAACGCACACTTCCATTTCTAGTTTGTTAGCATGAGCGCGGACAGATTGGTTATTTTAAGTTTCTAGAGATGTAGGTAATAAGGCAAAAATCGATTAGAGAAATTAGAAATATGGATCAGCATTAGTCACACAGAATACGCTGGCTCGGTCATGTGTTGCGTATGAGAAAGGATCGTGCAGCTGGGCGGGCTTTTCATGGGGTGCCAGTCGGCCGTCGACCAGTCGGCCATCCCATATACAGGTGGAAGGATGAAGTGGAGAAAGACCTTCGTTCACTTCAAATCCTTGCACCGGACTGGGTGGAAGCGGCGCAAGACAGAGACCGATGGCGTTCTATTGTGTTGGAGGCCAGGACTCACTTTGGGGTCGATGCGCCAGGATAGTAAGTAAGTAGTATCAGCATTAGTACTAAGTATTCAACTAAGGCTGCGGGCGCTGCTTACGACACGTCGAGAAACGAGCAATGAGTTTTACTTGTAAAATAATTGATTTTCTCTTGAAATAAAACAGTGCAATCGTCAGCGCTCATCCTAATTGAAATGGAATAATCCACGAAACATGAGATTCAAAGATGGTTTCTTTTGGCGTGTAAGTTTAACCCAAATTCAACCTACAAATTGCCACTGGGTGGTTGATTCAAACTTTAAATTGGAACAATCGTGAGCGTTCCTCTATTATTATAATACAACCTTATATTAATACTAATTACTTTACATTATTTTATATAATCCTGTGGTTTTCATTCTCACCAATGCGGTTATTTAGGACAGTGAAATCTATTAGGAGCTCAAAATAGAATATTTGGAAAAGTCTGCTAAAATTATTTTTTGTATAAAAGGAGGTAGGAATAATTCTAGAAAAGCATACATATTTTATAGGATTACAATAGATAGGCAAGGTTCATAGGTATAAAGTTCAAACATGCATTATACAATCGTACATAAAATACTAAGATAGACACTACATAGAGACGAAATTGTAAACCAACATTCAGTCAATAAAAATATATATATATATATACTTACAATAAATAAAGTAGTCAAATGTATAGGTTATCAACAGTATCTAAATAATAAAGAAATGAATAACAATATTGAAGTTAGAAGAATAATAATAAATAAATAATGTTGGACATTTCACACAGCATCATCTAGCCCCAAACTAAGCAAAGCTTGTACTATGGGAACCAGATAACTGATATACTACTTATATACTTTTTGTTTGTAAAAACATACATATTATACATAGACCCGAGATAAATATTTGCAGATCATACAAACATTTATCCCGCCGCGGGGATCGAACCCGCAACCTCTTGCGTCGCAGGCGGGCCTTCACCCACTGCGCTACAGAGGTTGTCATAATATATCAATAAACAATAAAGAAGTTATAAATATCCAAGATCGCAATAAAACTAGAAGTGAAATACTTCAAATTAGGTGAGCTTTAAAATGGATTGATTCACAATTTCGTTTAAAACAATAAGAAACATCTAAAGAACTACAATAAGATACTAGGTTACATACAATAGATACAGAAGACATAGTTAGACGGATGGAAATTCTGGGGCATATAGCAATAGTACATTAGAGACTAAACTAGGGACTATTCTAAAGGGATTATTACTAAATCTTAAAGAACACAACGTACTTTTACTGAGGAGTTACTTTGGCATCCTTTATTACATCTATGTACAGTAAAACCATTTCTTTACTAACTTCAATGACTTAGGTAACTACCTAACAATAGATTATCAATAAAGATGATCAAAGTGAATTTTGAAAATATACTAAAAGTTCCTTCATTTAAATGCAGTTAATTCTACCTATGTTTGTCTATAAGCATCTAGCTTTTCTAATTGTAGATCAGCGCCATATCGAATCACTCGTAAGTGTCATCGAATCTGTTCTCTATCTATATCTATGTTGATTCTTACAAGGTTACGCTAAATGACTACAAGAGTATAGAAGTCTACTATAACAAGGAATGACTAGAAACAAAATATAGGGCTTTGAGCATTTTGCAACCAAACAATCACACATCCAATAGTCACAGCGCATTTTATCTTAATTTAAGTAGCTTATTTTTACTATTTACAGCTCACACAATCCTTAAATTATATAAACAATTAGTGCAGATACTAACGATCAACAAGATGTGCTTAGAATGACCGTCAAGACAACAAGGAGTGACACAAAGTGATACAAAAATACTGATTTACTGGAGTCTTTTACGTCTTATAATTACACAACAATATTTATAAGGATCGGTTATCATGAGTGATGTTTGACACGCTTTGTATTAAATTTAATCTATTTTGAAGCTTATCATCTATTTTTGCAGCGTCCACATCTGGACCTTCCTTCAACAGTTCCCATCCTAAGTTGTTTTTGTCTAATATTTTAAAGCTTCCCTTGTTTTCTGGAGCGATGTCCGATTTGAGAGGTTCCTCTAAAGCTTTGGAAGTTTCAGAAATGGGCGTGGGAGGTATTTTGTGAATTTCTTTATTTATAGACTTTAATGTTTTTACTACATATTTTTCAGTTGCAATGGATTTTTTCTTCGTTTTGTTGTAATCTTTAACGCCAATTGTTCCGTCGGTCTTGTTGATTTCTATTTCTATAACGTGTATCAGGGAAGGTTTCTTTATTTGCGTTATGGGTTTTGGTTTTTTAGTCCTATAATGCATCGATTTAATGTTGTTTTTAGTTATAGCAGTGATAGCATGAGTCGCAGTTGAACCTGAATGAACAATGGCATGAGGAATTAATGTTGTAGTTTTATTAGAATCAACTTTATCTAAATGAGTCAGTTCAGTGGTCGAAACGCTTTTACTTTTATACTGTGGAGACTTTGTTGTGGCAGGAACCAATTCATCATTATTTTTATTTAGAAATATATTGTGAACATTTCCCTTTTTGTTTTCAATCTGTGCTGTAGCCGTTGAAGTAATCAATGTCAGTACGTCTTTAGGAACTAAAGTGCTTGTGCTTGTATTAGGAATTTCTTCAGCTAAGAAGAATTCTTTGTCGTGTTTGTCGCCATAAGTAGCTTTTAATGTTCCTTTTCTTCGAATAAGCGGCTTTTTGTTCTGATTTTCATTCTTAGGTGCTGCTTTAGCGGTGGATTTCTGGACAATGAGCTCTCCATTAGCTTTCGGAGGTAGAGGTTCAATATTATTACTCATTTCTTCTACTTCTGTTTTATTAATGAACATTACTGTTGGGATGATGATGGGGTCGTCAATAGTAGAATCATAAGAAGCCATAGTGACAGGCAGAGTCGTAGTTTTTAGATCCGTTTCCGTAATGTTGGCCAACAAGGTAGCAATTGAAATATCAGCCCCTGTAGAAGTTTCATATTTTTCAGTGGTCAATTTCACAGTAGTTTCAGGATTATTAGTAGTTTCTTCTGTAATCACTTCTTTCCCAGTAGTTGATTCAGTTCTCACAGTAGTTGTATCTTTTGCAAGTGTAGTTGTTTCTTCTGTAGCAGTTGATGTATTGATGTCGTTTTGCTCAGTGACGCTTTTACTTGCATGTGGCTTCCTAAACTCATAATCTCTGCTGCAAATTCGGCCGCATTCACAGATGTTATCTATATTAGCATTCGTTTTGAGACTGGCGAGTTCAGTTTTATCAAACCAAGTGATGAAGTCATCATCAGTAATGCCTCTGAGAAGTGGGCTGCCTGGTCGGGCATGAAAGAATGTTTCGACTGCCATATCAGGTCGCGTTGATGGATAGATCTTTGCGAAAGCAGGACGGAGGCTGGTGATAACGAATTTGGAACGAATCTCGTAGGTGACGCAGACTGGGCAGGTAGAACTTATCTGTAAAATCATGAAAGGATTTTAGGTATTTAAGTGGTAGTATTAGTTTAGCCTATTATTAGTTAAGAACTAATAATAGGCATGAGGAGTTCTGCTCATGCTCAGGTCTAAAATTGCCATCTCTTGTCAATGGCATGAGAGCGACAAGGAAATTCTCTACAGTTTAGTCTTAAAGTGAGAGGACACTTACGTTTGCAAAGACGAACCAAAGAGATTCCCCTCGGGATCCATAGTGCAAGTCTGCGAAGGTAGCTCCATCCAAAACAACAGGGTTCACTGAATGCAGCTCATAGCCGGAGAATAATGATGATTCAAGGCGGAGTATACCGGAGCGCTCGTTGCCTTTCCATCTGGAAATTTACAAGGTTTGATTAGAGTTTTCCAGGGACTTTAGTTCCTTTTTTTTTTGCAAGGGAATACATAGCTTATGAATTTTGTAATTTTTTGTGACTATGAACAACGTGTGGTAATGCAAAATGTTCTTTTATCACGTTGACTAAATCCTCAGACCAGAGCGAAGTATCTCTTTTTTATCTATCTATCTAATCAAACCAGTTGCAACCACAGTTGGGTATAGGTCTCGTCTCTTGAACGCCACTTTGTTTGGCCAGTCCTTTCCCTTGTCCAATTCTAAGATTGTGTTTAAACTAGAATCAAGTTCAAAATCTATGAAGAATACTCACTTGAAACAGGTCTTGATGATGAGAGTCGGTAGATTTCCTTGCAGATCCTCAATGCTACTTCGCTCGGGTCGGATCTCTTCAATAATGGCAGCTTGGATGTTCAGAAGTGCATTTTCTGGCTTAGGAGTATAAGTGGAGTAGCTGATAGTGCCCTGAAAGATATTAAAAAAATATATTAAAAAGTTGTTTTCTTATTAGTGGAAATCTGTATTTAGATCTTAAAAATATGATTTATAACTACGTACAGAGGATACAAGAGAAGAATTTGGGCATGCACGCAGTGACACTTGGGATTGGGACATTGTTGAGAAAACGAAGACCTTGTTTTTCATCTAGTATTTTGAGTAAGTACATTATCTAAGCCATAATAAAACTCAGTACAGGTTTATAATTGCTAAATCATAATTTGCAAATAACGGCACTTCATTGCCATCAACTTTTTTAATCGCATGCTTTCAATGTCTCTATGGGATCCAGATCTTCTTTTGTATAATGACCCATTGTTCTATTGCACTCCTGATTCTTCGAAGACAGTATAATCTGCTTTATACTCTGCAAGCTCATTAATTTACCTGAACAGTAGCACACCCAGCGCCGGTTGCGTATACGAACACCTTAGTAGGTAGACCTGGCAACTGCAGCGGTCGGGGCGGAGTCTTGGCTCGCAGTTCCAAAGTATCTGTCAGTTCCATGCCGGCTGTAGCCAATGAGACTGTCAAAGCTCTGTGCCTGGAAATAGAAGTTGTAGATGAAGTTTTAGAAACAAACGGCAGTAAAAATGTTTAAGTGAAAATGACACTAATGTCGGTAATCAGAGTCACTAACGTCTACTAAAATCTGTAACTTAGTACCTACGGTTTTATATGGAAAACCTTTACTAAGTGGTGACTCTGAGTGCGGGCCTTGAATCTTATGAAATGTAGAGCTTTCATTTGATTTTGGCTTGAAAAAACAAAACGCCAAGACTTTCCCTCAGCAAGTGACTAAGCAGTGTACTGCGCTGTAATAGCACTTAGGCCATGCTGAGCAGTATAAAGACGCATTGGATGACTAAATTAGAATATAGACATCTTCAAAGGATCTGGAATATAAAATATCTGAGAGAATGTCTGCCGCGCCTCGGGGATACAATCGTGACCCCCCTGGATGAATAAGTAGCCTGAACATTTACCTATCATGAGCTTAAGCTAAGCGTAGAATGCTTTTGGTAGGACTGGCCAGGGTAGAGATAACAAAGTATGTTGATGAAGCCCGGAAGGTATAATATAAAATAAGTTGATTCCTTGTCCGGAACTTACCTATCATGAGCCAAAGCGGCATACTGCGCGGCGGCTTTAGTAGCACTATATGCCAGACTAGGGTGTCGCTGGAGAGTAGAGGCGCGGTAGTAGAGGAACCGCGCCGCCGCCTCGCCTTCAGCGAGAGCGCCGCGAGCACACGCTGTCAGCAACACTCGCACTCCCGCTACATACTGCTCCATTGTTACAGCCTCTGTTGAATTAAAAAACTAAAACTAATAGCACTGATGATAGTGGCTGTTTAAGAACCGTGCGGTGCAGCGTGTGATGTGTTCATACGCGGACGGCAAGCCGTAAGATGTTTCTTGGATAGAGATCTTCCTACATCAATGATAGAGATGGATAAAGTTTTAGGCCGGCTGAAGGACGTGAGGGCCTTAAAATTTTCAGGATTGACCAGGAATCAATTAAGGTAGGTATAAATAAAAAACTCGTGTTGGTAGTGTGGTTTCTTCAAAGCAAGAATGAAAGTTCGAATCACGGTTAAGTATCAATTTATTTTTCAGAAAAAAGAGCTCTAAACGGTGAAGAAAAGTATCGGGAGGAAACCAGAATTAGAACCCTGACTTTAAGACAACCCTGAAGGGTTCTCTATAATCTAGTTTACTGCTTTGATGTCGTGCATAATTTACCGTAAGAAGTCGTCTTGATATTCCTAGAAGTTTCTTCAAGAAGCCAATCAGCGGCATCTTTTCTTGGTGCTGGCCAGCCAAACTCTCCTTCTTCAGTTGTAGACGCGTTTCTCAGAATAACTAACGCTTCTGGAACCATGGGACTTCTGTAAAATTGCAAAAGATTACATTTAATTTCACTTTTTAACGATCGATAGTTCATACGAACCGGATATAAGATTTATGATTTCGATGTAAAAACTAACTAAATTTTGCAATGACACTAACCTTCCGAGAACTAATGCTAAAACTGTAGCAGCCAGAGCAGCTGGGGACGTCAAATTGTGAAGATTCTTCTCCAAATAACTCTGTGCCTTTATTGCAACATCTGCATCTATCTGAAGAACAGAAAAAAATATAATCTTGAAATCTGTAGGTGATCTCTACCATCCATTTTGATTCATATAAAAGAAACAACGACAAAAACATTAGAGAAAATTTAAAATTTCGACCTCTATATGGTTTCAGAAATGCTAAATATATAATAGTACTTAGGGCTTGTACACAAAACTGCGATGCGACGTCGCATCGCAAAAATCTGCGAGCTCCCTCTACTAATCCCTCTTGTAATTTTCTCCGTTGCGAATTCGCATCGCGTCGCATCGCAGTTTTGTGTACAAGCCCTTAGGTACAGATTTTTCAGAAAAAGAGTAGATTTTAGAAGCACTAACCTGATTCTCAACACCAACTTCAAGCAAAGCTGCCAATGTCTCCGCGGTCACCTCAACTGTTCTCTCCCACTCTATCTCTTCCTGTGTCATATTGCCGTCCTTGTCGTAATAGTAGTATTCATTTACGTTAACATCTTGTTGTGTACCGTTCGTTTGCTTCATTTCTACTGGATAGTAATCAACTTCTTTATCTGCAGCCAGCGGTGTGAATGAACCATCAGGGTTTTGTCGTGATTGGATCCACTTCTTGATAGAGAGTAAAAGCTGAGGGTCGATGGGGTAGTAGGATTGGATTTTGGTAAGGATTTCTAATATTTTTATGGTGGATAGATGGCTGCTCATTGCTGGATGGTCGCTGAATGAGTTGTCACTTTTACGGAAGGAGAGTAGCACTTGTACCTGGAAAAAAGTTATAGAATGGCTGAGGCAGATATTTGGGCGTTATCAATTGATTTTTAACCTGGTGGTTAGAATAGTAGATAAGTGCATGAGTAAGAGGTGCAAAAATCTAAAGCCTGAAGATTTGAATATTACTCTTGGTTCAGTAATGCTTATCACTAATCCAATTGTTCATAAGCAAAGTTTTTTTCAGTCACAAATTCAAAAAATCATAGTACCTGTTCTGGTAACTTTTTCAAAATCCTTTCCTTCTCAGCATCATCAACCAAATGCGGTATATGCTCCAAAGCCAAAAGTGGAGCTAAGCTAGCCGAAGCAGCAGATAGCTGCGAGTCCCTCCAAACTTCAGTCCATTGGTCAGTGGAGTCGGATTGGAAGCTATACAGCGGAAGATGTAGGCCTCCAGAGATGAGCAATGTGCCGCTCGCAGACCCTGGGACCACTCCGTGGGGAAGACCCAGTTCAAGGACTTGAGAGAAACCAGCCTCTTCGTTGAAGTTCCAGATTCTGAAAGGGTAAACATGAGGGTAAAATCACGATCACAACCTTCTTTGAGAGGTTTCTGACATTTTATTGACGTCACACGTCGTGTGACAAACAGAAGCCTACTACCTTTGTAGGTAGAAAACTACTAATACTGCTACTGTTATATTTCAAACACGATTTTACTTAAGGGTATAAGGACAGCCTTTTACCCAAAAAAGTAATCCTAAATTGATTAAAAAAAAACGATCGAGATTGACGCGATCGAGAGCGAAAAAAAACTCCTCTAAATTACTGTATTTTCTATGATATAAAACACTCACCTGAAATCAGCCTTATCGCCCCACAAAGCGCTGAAGCCGACAAACTTGATCCTCATGTCAGTTGCTAGAGGCCAGACCAGTAGCCTCCGTTCAGCTGGCGCCGCCCCCCTCCCCACAGAGAGCTTCCCCCCCTCCCACCACACCCACCACGCACACCATGATGCAGCGCCTGAGCATTCCTCGTCTGTTTGTTCTGCGCTTGCTAGGTGGACGTCGTAACCTGGAATTAATTGAGAGAAAATCTAAAGGATGGCAGTCCATATTCACAAATAAATCTAGATGAAAACGATTTCTTTTACTTTTGTGTTTTTCAAACTTTGCGAAGAAAGGAATTCAAAACACGCAAAAAAATTATTAAACAACGTCTATGAGGCGTTTTGAATTTTAATGAATGAATACTAGGATTTAATTCCTTAATTTGAAAAATGCAAAATTTCTGTTTTTTTACATAAGCCTGTAGTTTTTTTTTTTTTTTTTTTATAGTGCTATTCCACACTTGGTATTTCATTAAGAAATGAAAAAAGTCTTATCAAAATTTTGGATTCCGACGGGATTCGAACCTACAATGATCAGACGATCCTCCTAAAGCCGGAGTGCCTAACCCTTAGTCGCCTGTAGTTTTTGGTTACAAGAATTACTTGCAGATTCTCACCATGTTTTCCTTTAGCAATCCATACGCGACTTCTCTCAAACACAACCCGGTACATATCATCAGACGGTCCACGTATAGCTGACAGCGCGACATGAGCGGCCCCTTGTGCCCGCAGCTCCAGCACCAATCCTGCTCGATTCCTCGGCGCAGCTACCCATTGCCATTCCCAGGAACCGCGGGAGGAGACTGCTAGGTGTTCTGAAGAATAGAAAAGAATAATTTTTATTTTGTTTTAAAAGACCTTCAGTACATTGCATAGCGTAGTAAATCAGGCACGAAATAATTCACCACTCACCATTTTTAGCAAGTAAGCGATTTCAAAACTTTTAATAGGACTCGTAAGTATTAACAAAAGAGTAACTAAGAATTAGCTACATGAGCAACAGGAAAAACTAGTAATAGTGACCCTAATATAGTGTCAAATGAAGAAGTTGCATAAGTTGTGCCAACAATCTGACCCTTAAACTAGTTACACTTCGATCCTGATAAAAGCTGTTTAGTAGAAACTCACCGTTAGCACAGAAGTAGGCACTCTGAGTGTCACTGCGATGAAGTCCTTCAGGGAGCACCAGCACGCTGGCGGACCTGATGACGGAGCCGACCAGCGTCTCATTGTTGAACGAGGTGTAGGAGACGGAGCAATTGTCAGCGCTGTACCCAGTGACTTCCACTGTAAAATGTGGACTTAGTTTAATTCATGATCAAATTATATAATTTTACAATGTGCTACTATTATGGTGATGGGCGATGGTTTTGTGGAATACTATTTGCAAAAAGTGAGCATTTGCCAAAGGTTTCAGAAATTGCATTTAAACGTCGCCCTCTTCCAAAAGTGTCCTACTTGCCGAATCTGAGGAAACCGTAGCGAACCGTACCATTTATGGGCGAGTCAGAACCCACTTTTCTTCTCTCTCTGTGCACTTGGAACCCAACAAGAGTAGTTTTTCTTAGTTACCTTTCCTATGCTTTTATCCGAAGATCACAAATAGATACATAATTGTGGTACCTTGAAGAGGTAGCACAAACTACAAGTCCAACGTTTCCTCAAAGAAAAAACCTAAGCAGTAACAAGAACCACAAAACTAGTTTCACTATAGTAGAATGGCGATCAATTTTACGGCACACTGGTTTAGCGGACCCAAAACATAATAATATGTAATAAAAGCCAAAGATAAAATACGTCATCCAAATTGCTCCACTACGAGATAAAACATTTCACTTCAGTTTCAAAATTATGAGAGATTTTACGAGTGGAGAGGTCGATGCTATAAAATTACTATTCAGTTCCGGAGACGCGTAAAATTCTGATGGATGTGCTGAATGCTGATGTTCGCTTTATGGAGACAATTCCATGATAGGCACATAAATGGGAGAGACAAAAGAAACTCCCAGTTACCTACTGATAAATAATGGTCGAATCAAAGGACGAATATGACGATAAAAATGTTATGTTTGATTGTAGAACGTTTCAGCAAGAGGCAGACCAAATATGGATGGGCTGTGTGGAGAGGGTAAAGGTAAGAAGGAAATAAATGCTGAGATGACGGCTGATAGAAGAGTTGAAAGAAATAAGCCAGCTGTGCTGACCCCACATAAAGTGGGATGAGGGCAAGGAGATGGATATTACTGAATTTAAGTGTCCACAAAGAATTTGTATGATTCATCAGCCTACTATATAATTCATCTACTCTCGAATGTATCGTTTAAGAAATCTGACCCACTTAAGTTCTTAGCCGTTGTTTCGTTTCACGTAATATCAATATCAAAGTAGAATTTTAACTAAAGTGAGCATCTCAAGCTCAGAAATGCTCAGATTGTTTGCAATGTCAACAAAATGAAGCGGAATATTTCCAGCAAAGAAAACAGGGATGAGAAAATGTAAGTCTAAGCTCTTGCAGACATAACAGGTTCTCGTAGAAGGGTTTGTATTATTTCAATTTCACAGTTTGCTGCTTATACAGTGATAATAACTAGGAATTTCTCAGCTGTAAACTAAATAAAAGGGAATGGAACTGGAAAAGTAATTTCGCTGTTGCAGTAAAAGCTAAGCATAGTCCACTCAGCCAAGTTGCATCAACCGTTTATTAAAACTTATCTATGACATAGCGCGCTCACAAACTCCGAATGAAAACGTTAACCTTTACCACAGTTACGTTGCATGAGGTACGTAGCAAGTCAAAGTTCAGCTCACCTGTTTAATAGACTTTGAAACTTTCGGGAACACAACTTTCGGAATGCCTTTTAATTTCACAATTATGTCAAGGCGAGCCGAGGCTAAGAATTCGGGTTGCAAACTTCATTAAAATATTTTGCTTCGCGGATTACTTGGCCGAGATTCATTTCCTTTGCATTAATTAAAACGCTAATTTATAAGTGTTGATTTTGGTTGGAACGACCAAAGTTTCTGATTCTATCTAGATCAGAAAATTATAAGTATTTCTCATAATTTTGGTCTCATAATTGAGCATTGGGGCTCATTCGTCGGCTGTATATTTCGTTACATCACTTACCTGTAATGTTCTTTCTGCCAGGAGTATTGACAGCTACTCGTACCACCAGCTGGGTTCCTCCTCGGGGACCCAAACGCAGTCGCTCAGTGACATACAGAGCGCCGGTACTCGCGAACGCTGCACCAGCGCTCAGAGCTAAGAGGGCTGTCACCTGAAAACATGAAGTTGAACTTCTTTTTATGGTGTCGATGCCCACTCGGTTTAATTAATTTTGAATAAAAATCTCCACTATGGACTCGCAAACTCAATTTAAACTCCTCCAGTTCAGAATCTGAAAAGTTGATCTCAGCAACTATTGCTCAAAAACAATTACCATCCCAAAAACCGGTTGGGATACGAGATCTAAGCGGTTCGAACTGGGATAGATTGCCTAATCGCCCCATTTGGCGAGATTTGCGCGGTATCCCAAGATGATCCGGGAATCCCTGGTCGGGACCCATTGATCCACGTGCGAGACAAATAAAAAACCACGTGACCTTTCAAACAAGCTTTCATGGTCGTCATTGGCACAATAATAACAATGGGTGACTAAAATTGACAAGTTACAATCTTTTTTAACTCATGTTTTTTTATTATTCATGCACGCATGTTTCATATATTCCTTATTCTCAGTAGTATGGAGACCATAGATAATCTGAAGATTTTGTGAATACCAAAAATACCAGCTTGTGTTGTGAAGTCAAAACTACTGTGTAAGAAATCCAATGAGGCTGTAACCAAATTTGGTCAGTAAAGATTTGGTTATTATTTTTCTTTTCACTGTAACGGGTAATACCATTAAATAGATGGCAACACATAGCAAATGTTTGACCGTAAAGAAGAGAGAGGTATTCACAAACATTACCTACTATGAGGTCGCACAGTGCGCGCGGACGCATAGGGTCCCAAAATCAGTTGGTTGGGTTCCAAAATCAGTAGGTTCTTGGGGTTCACTGTGAGACCTCATAGTAATGCTTCTGAATACCAGTGTTAGTCTATTATGAACAGCACTGTAACTAGTTACAGTACAAGCAAATATTCAAAGTTAGCTTTGTCGTAAGTTTAGCAAGAACTTAACGTTCACTCTAACTTGCACTGCAGTCATAACAAGCAAACAAAGAAAGTAACAGTTGGATCCTAAGTAAATACTTACAGCTACTTTTTAATTTTGTAAAGCATTAAAAATTAAAGTCCTTGTCATGCAATAAGAGGTTGTGTTTACCCAAGAACCCTAGGTTTTAATTTTATTCGAGTTTTTTCTAGATCATGTTGGCAGAGTGCTGTAGTATTTGATTCTCGAATTGAAGGTCGTTGAACTTTAGGCATTCAAGGTTATTTGGAAATATCTACGGATTAATAATGTCCAGCATTATTTATTTATTTTATTTATTTATTAGTAAGAGGCACGTCCAAATACGTAATATTGGGCCCATTATTTGCGGAAGTTATTATGACATGGCTGGTTGCAAGCATATCCGTCAAACCGAATATTAATTGCAGATTAATTGTGGCCGCGAACGCACAGGCAGGCGAGCCTAGCGAGTCACCTAGCGAGTAGCTTAGTAAAACGAATATTCTAAAATGTTCGCAACCGGCCGCACTGCGCGCTTGGCATCTAGCTAGCAAGTAGCCAGGATCCACGCTACTAGGCTCTAGGCGCTAAGCAAGCCGCCTGCCTGTGCGGACATGGCCTAAAAATGTTCGCGACCGCTGCACGCTGCACTGCGCGCTTGGCGTCTAGATGTATCCAAGTAAACAAACGTGTTGGTTTTTTGTCGCGCCAATGATCAACACACCGACCCACCACGCAATGCGGCCACCATGTATCCTAGCAAGATGCAAGCCACTAGGCTCTAGGCGCTAACCAAGCCGTCTGCCCGTTCGCGGCCTAGATAACATTTTGCATTAATTAATCACAAATTGACATGAGAAGGCCATTATGATTATAATGCTGCATTAACCCTTTAGCTGCAAGTAATAAGCAATCGACTGCAACAGTAGCTAAATGGGATCTGTTTTATTGCTTAATCGGAATTTGCTAACCCGTAGAGCATTGATTCAAACTAGTATTGTTCCGAGTGAGTGGTTGATGGTTATATTTATGTGTATGTAGTATTCAGAGTATGAAACTTAATACGTCACAGAAACAGTAGGTAGGTATATTTTGAGAAAACTAGTACATAAAGGAGTAGATCTAATACAATAATTTTGCATCTTAAAAGTGTAGGTACCTTTTTTTTTTTTATTTTTTTTTATTCAGTATACAGACTACATAATTTCTATTGATATTGTGCCTGAAAACCATATTAGGTTTGAGTAGGCACTCACATTCGTCTAAATTATGTTTAACACTCATATAGATCGCAAAGAAATAAGTATAAACATCAAAGTTCGGTAATCCACGCTCACACTAACGCAATGGCGATAAGGAACCTACAAGAGTTAATTTATTTATACATATTATAGTCGTGATCAGAATATTACTCGATTTGAATTCATTTGAAAGGAATGCAAATGAATTCAAATCGAGCAGTTGCAAACAATAATTTGTTCAACCAAGTCGCGATATAGCCTATTTCATCAATTCAAATAGCGCTTAAAACAGCTTCGCGTTATTCCAATTGAACGATTCTTCGGTTTATTCAGCCGAACTGTCAGATGAGTGATAAACATACTGTGGATTTGAACCTCTAAATTGCTACCAATTGAATTAGGTCGCATTTATATTTCCCGTTCAAAGGCCTTTGAAATTTCAACCGGAATTCGCTTTATCTCAAAAGTAATGAGAAATACCTAGTTCTTGGAATTTAGTTGGGAATTAAATAACGGTTCTTGTTTTAATTTCTATAACTGTAGGTACAGATTATACTTTTAAGCTGATCGTAAATTTTACCGCGCCGCCAGTCGGGCCACACGCGCCACAGTAATTTTTCTATATAAAAAATACTGATGACTTCTGAATATAAATAAATAAATAGTTTCTTTCACAGCCAAGCTGATGCTGTGCTGATATGATACTAACACAGACTGGACAGTCATAGTAACACCAAAATTAGTCCTTGAGAAACGCTCATAAGAATTTGGGAACAACAAATTTGAGTCCACCTACACTTTTATAAATTTTAAATAATACTCACATCCATACAGTTGTTGATGTTATTCGTAATCTTCACATCCACTTCGACCGTCTCGCCAACTTTCAGAGCAGGCGGCAAAGAAAAGTCCAGTTGTATCGGTCGGAACACGTTGATGGTCCGTGGCTCCGAGAACCGAAGACCACGGTTGGATAAGGAAAGCGCCCAGAGAGACCAACGTCCTGCTTCTGATGGAGCGGTGATCGTCACGCCATCTGTCGATAGCTGGTTTCTGAAAGATAAATTGGGTTCAATACGCTGTAGTTTTTATCCAGCCTTCGGGTGATTTTTAGTAAGTTTTTTTCAAAGTCAAAGTCAAAAAGCATTTATTCAGTAGGACCGCTGGTATCACTTAAAATAAGTCTTAAAACTAATTTTACTCCTGTTCTTGCGGGACCAATACCGTGAAGAGTCATGGCGACAAACACGGTTTGGGGCCTAGCATTCTTTTAAGTAATCCATCTTAAAACAAAAAAGTCAAGCTCCAGGGGCAAGCTAGTCAAATAAAATTGAGGCTCGTTATCGAATTTTGATAACATAGGATTTACAAAGTATGAATGAATGAATGAATGAGAATTCTTTATTGTACACCTTAAACAATGTAATAAAATAATGGCTTAAATATAACACCTAGATAACAATGTACAATGGGCGGCCTTATCGCTAAACAGCGATCTCTTCCAGGAAACCTTTGGATGGAGAGGAACTTAGTGAAAGAAAGACCCAAAGTAGTACCCAATGAAGTTTTAGATCGGCAATAGTAATAATATTCCAAAAAAAAACTAGTTTTCACAATAATAATTGTATGGTAATTGGCATCAAAAATTGCAAAATACACAGAACATGATAATAATTCGAAATCCATTATTCCCGAACCGAGTTTTCCATTACAATTTCCATTACAATTCAACTCGCTGATTGAAATCGAAAAATAACTGTGACAATGCACATCTGACCACAAACAGAGAGAACGAGTAATCATGTTAGCCCTCACGCTGAACAATCGAAAAATCATTGCTTTTGTCAGAGTGTAATGAACATTTTTGATCAGTATTGTGTAATGAGCAATATTGTAGCTCGCTAGCTATCTAGTGTCGAACCGACCAAACGACTGCTCAGAACTTCACATAATTATCTTGTTGATTATCTGCGAAGCAAGCGAGCATGAGCGAACACAACAACAAGTAATTATATATTTCACAAAGTTAGCCATCTATAAAAATGATGGTGGCGATTGCAAATGTAAAGTTTACGTATAAATTAAATTGAAAAGCATTGTTAGCTGACAAAGCGGCTGAAATAATAATTATTGTTTTCAATGCATGTTAATAAATTGCGTGCAACCGTAGAGCAGATAACAAATTAAATTTGCATACTCTTTTGTGCACGGCTTTGGTCTGTTTTTGCAGTTTTAATAGGATAATCTCGGCGAGGCGCGATGTATTTAATTTGGTGAGGCGTGAATGGTTCTTTTTGATACAAAAAACATATTCATTTGTGAGGAAGCTAGTAATAAGCGGTGATGGGCTTGCAGCCTGTTACTATGCTAACTATAACTATAGCTGAATAATATATGCTAACTGAAACATAATATCAAAACGTTCATCATCATTATCATCATTAGCAGCCTTTTTATCCCACAGCTGGGCATAGGTTTCTCTTCGCTTATATGCCAACCTTCCTGTGCTTGTCTGACAGGGAGGGCTACAGAAGAGTGGGTCGTCCGGCAGAAGGGTTGACGACATTATAAAAACAGCAGGTCTTACATGGGCCAGACAAAACGTTATTATGCGCTTAAGTACATACATACATACATAAAGTCACGCCTCTTTCCCAAAGGGGTAGGCAGAGACCACGGATCTCCAGTCGCTACGATCCTGACACACAACTTTCGCCTCATTCACTCTCATTACATTCTTCATACATGCTCGTCGGTTTAGGGTACTTTTGACCTGGCCCTTCTCCAAAATGTCGCCAATTTGATCCAAGAAGGTTCGCCTAGGTCTTCCCCTTCCAGCTGTCCCATGCACACTCGCCTCATACACTTGCTTTGTCAAACGATTGTCATCCATCCTCTCTACATGCCCAAACCATCTTAACATACCTTTCTCGATCCTCAACACTACATCTTCTTTCACTCCACACTGTTCCCTTATCACACTATTTCTCACTCTATCATTCATGCGCTTAAGTATTTGTATATTTTTAGTTAAATCACACCTATCTATTAGAACATAATGGAGGTCATATTTCAAAACAAATCGACGGTCGACGTTTACCCTCTATCATGTCCAGGAAGTCTGGTTGTTCAGGCGATTTGTCATGTCGACTGAATAATGCGATGATACATTTGATGTCCTGCCCGTTTCATTGACAGAGACAGATTGTAGTTATCTGATAGTATAGAGTACTGGATGAATGCTCGCGGGTTCGCTCACACGCCAACACTTTTCCTTTTTGTTTAGGGGTAAAATATCTAAAATTCCTTTCTAAGTGCTTCCTGTTTATGTTATACATCTAATAAAATACGACGACCTCTGTAGCGCAGTGGGCGAAGGTCCGCTTGCGACGCAGTAGGTTGCGGGTTCGATCCCCGCCGTGGGACAAATGTTTGTATGATCTACAGATATTTGTCTCGGGTCTGGGTGTTTCTATGTATAATATGTATGTATTTACAAACAAAAAGTATATAAGTAGTATATCAGTTATCTGGTTCCCATAGTACAAGCTTTGCTTAGTTTGGGGCTAGATGATGCTGTGTGAAATTGTCCAGCATTATTTATTATTAAAATGAACTCTCCATGTTTTTAGGACGTATAAATTAAACTGTACAAATAGTTTCCCCTTTTCATACATACATAAAATCACGCCTCTTTCCCAAAGGGGTAGGCAGAGACCACGGATCTTCACTCGCTACGATCCTGACACACAACTTTCGCCTCATTCACTCTCATTACATTCTTCATACATGCTCGTCGGTTTAGGGTACTAAAAATACTAAAAATGCCCCTTTTCATTTGGAGTAGTATTTCCAAAATTCCTTGCTTAGTGCTCCCGTACATCATAAGGAATGTACCCTTAAATTTCATGTTTCTAGGCTGTAACGAACTGTCAGTCAGCCATAGATTTTAATAACTAGCTTAACCGAGTATTGACTGTTGTAAATACAAATATCTGAAAATATGTAATCTGCGGGTAATTTCAGCAAGTTTGCTATGGGTTTTACTTAAGAACATCAACTCAAATTTTCACTATACAATATTGTGGTAAGTAAGTAAGTTCGTATGAGTCAGTGGTCAACTCTGGTGACGGAGTTTTTAGGCCGCCTTAAGGCCTCCGTCATGGCTTAACGACTTAAATAGCCGGGACCGACAATTTAACGTGCCCTCCGAAGCACGGAAGCGCTCAGATGAAAATGCCACTGGCGGTCAACCATCCACTTCCGTTTCGAACGTTGCTTAACTTCGATGATCTATCAAGAACGACTAAGCAAGCACGACCACGAGCGCTTCAATAGTCCATGAAGGTTGAAATTGGATAAATTATTCTTTGTAGCATTTACGAGTATATTTAGGCACCGAGAGTATGAATGTTCCCATCCCATACATAGGTACTATCGAAGCATAGAGCACATTCGTCAGCATTTTCCATCAGACACAGAATACAAAGATAAAAAACCAAACGAACTTTCATAGTTTATCTTCATAAAACAAGGATGTTTTCACATTCCTTTTTCTCTTTCTCTCCCATTCGCAAACATAGGTTAGAAAAGGACAGCATACCGGACTGGTTATCAGGCCGGTGCCATTTGTCATGGAGTAGAGCATAACTTACGTAAGCCGACAGATGAATCAGCGGGTTTTGGATTTATACGAGTTAACTTTCTGACGGTTTATCGCACTGTGCATTTGAGATATTGCATACTGATGATAGAGCCAGTTGTTTTAGAAATTAAAATTTTAGAAGCGCTTGTTCATTGAACATACACGGTTTTTCATTTTAAACTACCCAAACTGACAGGCTGTAAATAGACGTTTGACCGTATCAATTTAATTCCTAAGCCGATTTTAGTTTTCACTTCAAAAAGTATCTTTTATTGATTTTTTATGACATGTTGCATAACATTTTCAAGGAGAACAGACGTTGACTAATCACAGCGCAGCAACATCACGTCGCACGCTCAAATGGACTTAGTTATACAAGAAGCAACAATCAATTAAAAGGCTAGTCTTTATCGACTTTCTCGAGATTTTTATAACAAAACAAAAGAAATCATTAAATAAATATTTTTTAATTTATTTGTTGAACTCAATTCCTGAATATAGTTAGTTTAAAATGAAAGACCCTATAATGACATAGCAGAAAAATTGACCTTAATAATGTAAAGAATCGTGGCAATAAAGGATGATACTTAGCTTCCTGTAGCGTCCTGGTATTCAGGGCTATAATAACAGTATAAAGCTACAGTGAAAACCACTCAACAATGTACACTGTCAGGTGCATAAGGACGTCCGTCCCCCTCGAGTGCCAACGCACGACTGACCAACTAATGCCACGCTTTGACAATCATTTTAATCAAAACATCACATCATTCCTTTTTTTTTTTTTTTATTAAAAGTAGCCATTATTTAATTACATAATCATTAAGTTTATCGCTAGAATAAACAATCATTATGTTATACAATTTAAAGATTTTATATACGTACATACTTATGTAATTAATTCCATCTTAATACATTCTGATAACACATTATCATTACCAAAATTAAACACTTTGCTTGTGAGGCATTACACGTATTAATTAAACTTGTTTTCACTTGCTCCGCTTATTTGCTCCGCTTTTTTTATTTTTACATCAATCGCTTGCCATTTATTCTGGTGTCTATCTATCTATTGTCTTCCATTTTTTATTTTTTTTTATTTTTTTTATTTTTATATATAATACAATAGTTTATTAACACAATCCGGATATTGAGGGTGTTGACTATCTGTATGGTATGAAACCTATATTATGATTTATTTGCAGATACTTTCGAATTTTCCATTATATAGCACATCACAATTTAGGCTAACTAAAATGTCCAATCTGAAAAACCTAAGGGGCTATTGCGTAACCCAACTGACAATGGACATCAGCTTCATTCCGACATTTGAAACCTAGCCTGGACTTCAATTGTCATATTTCGTATTGAGTGATTGGTTGAGCTCTATTGGGATGACAACCGGCAATGGATTTCAAGTTAGACAATAAGGCTGCTGATCCGATTGCGTAGGTATAGGTAGGTACTAACATTTCATTACTATGTAGGATATTATTATAGTGGACTTAACGAAGTACCTAGGTATTGGCATACCTAAATCATTAAAAACTATTAGATACCTAGTACCAACACCAACGCGGGCTATATTCTTATTTCTTGTTGATTTGACGACCAAGTGGTCGTCTCCTCCATTTTCCTTTTGGTAGTTTCAAGTTTCATCAATAGTTATAATATTCACAAAGCCTATTTATGCTTCTATTGAAACTTCACCTACTTGCCATTTTATATGACGCGTCATCTTCGTTAGTGTGAAATTGTAAAATTATTTCTTTTGCTTGGTTTAGACTACCTTTTGTGTTTGCTCACTGCATGAGTTCGACATTTCACTCAAAATGTTCCACAAATTGTGTTCTCGTATTCATATTTTTAGGTTATTTACTGGTTTTATATTATTGTGCTATAGTGACTGTATCACCAATCACCTTTTATAGTGGGAGGGTATTTTATCTGAAACCAAATGACATGCATTTCTCGGTAATATTCAAATTAGTCATCAAAGGCCGTTTGCCCAACTTTTACACTTTGCACTTTGGTAGCAAAATCTTACAATACATTTTAACTGATAAGACTGAAAACATTTGTTGCTATCAGGACCAAACCACTGGATTGAGTTCCATTCTCCAAAATTCCTTTCCACTGGAAGGCGTTAGGACTACTACCCTAGAATTGTCCGTGAAGCGGTGGAAATCAAAAGGTAAAACAATTTCAACCGGAAAAAGTGGATAAAGCTCTCATTGACGTGGAATCCAGTACCTTATTAATAAATCATCGCATCTCCGAACATATTTTCGGATACTGTGAGCGTGATGAGCACATAACAATAATTATCCTGTCGGTGGTGTGCCGACGACACTTTAAACACGTTGTGAGGGTACTTTGAGTTTCCTTCACAACAAATGAAAACGATGTGCCCGCCTCTCCACCACGATCAGTGCAACCCGATCGAAATAACGAGGTAAAGGTTATATTCGAATATTAGGTATCTAAAGCCTTTACGCGATCTCGTCCTGTCATTAATACAATGATAAGACTGAAAGCTTCTCAATCGAAAGTTTCACAGTTTTAACACTAACACAGACATAAGCCTACTAAACTAAACACTAACACTAAAAGAACTTACAATTTATCTGATTTGATAAATCGATTGATCTGAGTGGGAGTGTTTGTTGGTTTGTCATTTTAAATCTGATCAGTAAAGATAGTCAAGAAAAACAACCCCTTTGATATTCATATGAAGTTTTATAATGTTGTAAGTATTCATTTATTTTTTTACCGACTTCATTATATTCTGCGACTCAGTTTCAAACTTCTGGAGATGTCATCGACTTTTAGAAATCTGTACCCTTGTTTTATGTTCCTAATAAGAATGGTAAGGTAATGATTATATTATTATTATTATTTATCCTCAAAATCTTTTATCCATAAGTATATTTATTTTGATTACCAAATTCGACACTATGTGTAAACTCATGTAAGAATTACCCGAGAAATGCATTCACTAGTATCGCTAAAATTTCAATTCAAGTTCAAATAATTCAATTCAATCTCAATTCCAATCTCGATTCTGATCTCGATTCCGATCTCAATTTCCATTGATATACTTAGCATTGGACAATTTATTTTAATAACTGTATTGCACCTACTACTTAGGTATTTAATTGATCTAGTACCAATTGGCTTTGCCAATCCACTACTACTTGTTTAGTACCGGCCAATAATATTCCAATTATTGCCCCTACTACTTACATTATTAGTACCGAATGGCGTTGCCAATCCCTACTACTTGTTTAGTACCGGCCAATAATATTCCAATTATTGCCCCTACTACTTACATTATTAGTACCGAATGGCGTTGCCAATCCCTACTACTTGTTTTTAGTACCGGCCAATAATATTCCAATTATTGCCTCTACTACTTATTATTAGTACCGAATTGTTGCCAATTCCCTACTACTTGTTTTTAGTACCAAACTGATGATCCTTCTCCCATCAGTTACTACTACTGTGGTTTCGATTACCTCTTGTTAGCACTGACAAACGCTTTTATATCAATAGCATGTCTATTTGCTAGTATGTATTTGTTTTGTTATCATTTTATGAGGTTAGCGCAAGCAATAATGCTTTATTGCATCGCTTGTAATCGAAACCTTTCTTACTTACATGTAGGTAGGTTCAGTAACTTCATGCAGTGTGGTAATATTGAGCTTAAATAATTTAGCACTTTAACTACCTATTGGTCTTAAAGTTCTAATTCGATAAGATAAAAATATCACTGATCATTCCACTTAAGTATTACTTTGTGTAAAGTTGTAATACAATGTACCTAGGTACCCTATTGTAAATACTTATTCAATTTACCTTTATAAGGTACTGATAGAATATACTTTAGATATGTACATAGAATTTTACTCACAATGAAAAGAATAAACTTTTAAATTATTTATGTGGGTAGGTAAGTTTGTTAAAAACAATATCTTTAATTATTTTCATAATCGTTTCAAACACACCACACAAATTCGATCGTCGATTAATGCGTGATATTCTATTCCTTTTATCGTATCTAAAACTCACAAGTCATAAACCAACACTGCACTTGGTTATCCTACCTTTTTTTTTTTTTTTTTTATTTGAGCAAGTATTTTTGTATAAATATTTTACTCACGTTTTTATACTCGTCGCCAATGTAGCGTCCTGGTATTCAGGGCTATAATAACAGTATAAAGCTACAGTGAAAACCACTCAACAATGTACACTGTCAGGTGCATAAGGACGTCCGTCCCCCTCGAGTGCCAACGCACGACTGACCAACTAATGCCACGCTTTGACAATCATTTTAATCAAAACATCACACTTCCTAAAAGTCTTAAGTTCTCAAAAATTAATAGCTTCAGAATTGAGATCCAAAACAAAGTTCTTATTTATCAATTTAACTTTTACTTACTTTACTTACTTACTTTTACTTTTTTGGCCTCTGTCCTTCGGCACCTCCAGCACCAAAGGCAACGTCTCGCCAAAGGTTTCACACTCATTCTTTCATACAAACTCAAAATTATTCACAGCAAATTACCCATTAGTTACTTACGTATAATTGAAGCACTTCCACATCCAAAGCCTATCATGGCTAGCGGGGGGTACGAGGTGCGCGGGTGAGTGCGGGGCGGGGGCGGTCCGTTGACGGTACAGCACACCACCGCCGCAGGTACCACCACCAACGAAGAGAGATACACCAGCGGATACGAACTCCGGGCCCGGCTGTTCTTCGTGCTCGGAACTGTAAAAAAGTTATATTTTGACTGACTGAAACAGGGTTCTTATTTTGATAGTTTTTCAATGACTGTAAGGACTGCACAGGACCGTTACGTGGCGTTATAGAGAGGAGGGTTATACCCAGCAGTGGGTGCAACTGGGCTGATTAGATTGAAAGATAAAAGACCGCGTTTCCACCAACAAGAAACCTTCAGTGAGGAAAGTTTGACAGTCTGTTCGACAGCAGCTAGTTCGTGCAAATTCCATAGCAATTGCTTTCACGAAACTATATGAATGACTGTCACGAAACTGCCCCCCTAGCCATGACACAAATCGCAATAGAATAGAAATCGAACGCTGAAACTCCACCTGCGTCTGTCGGCATTAATTTCCAAAAATTCATACATTTTATGTCAAGTATCGCGGCACGTGAGTAACTGGCTCTATGTAAATCGTCAGTTCGACGTAATGCCAGGAACTCACGTGCCACGATACTCGACATAAAATGTATGCAGTTTTGACAATTAATGCCATTTGACGCTAGTGGAGTCTCAGCGTATCTGTCGATTCGATTTCTATTCTATTGCGATTTGTGCACATGGCTAGGGGGTACACAAGGTAGAAACGCGGCTTTACGCTATTACAAACATATTCGATAGCCTATTTTCAAGGCTACATCTATTTCAATTCATCCGAATCGGCCCTCAGACTAAGTCATGATTAAAATACAAACATCCGAAAAGTAAACGATTTGATTTTCTATAAAAAATACGCTTTCATGAATATGGCTAAGATAGATTAGAAACATTTCTCATAAGAAAAAGATCAAAAGCAAATAGCACTGTCACAGTCTCGCATACATCGAGACCTTATTGAGACATTTCCTTTGAGCAGGCCAATACGTCATCCCTGTAACAGGAAGCTCGCATTGAACAGATGAGAGCGTGCGGATGTTTCCACTGAATCCTTCGACAAATCGGTCGGGAGATAAATCGAGATGTGACATTGAATGAGAAGAGTTATGAGTAATTTGAAGACTCGAGATAAAATAAGTTCGCAACTGTATTAACGCTGTAGAATTTCTCAGATCTTTCTTAGGTATTTAAGATTTACTGTAGGTACAAATAATTATCTCAGTAACTAACTCGTTTCAAAACGAAAAATCCATCTATGGCCGGCTGGCATTCAAACTCGCTGAGAAACTCGCCACCTAAATATTAAAAGTCACGAGATATTTTGTCACTGTCAACAAATGTCCACCCTGTATCCTCAACTAGCCTTATTGCTCAATGCTATAGTGTGATACCGCTTTTAGACCACTCTGTATAACGCGCCAGTATCGAAGTAGGTAAAAGGCGTCCAGAAAAGATAATATTCGAGAAATTTCTACAAACACGTCATCTCAATAACAAGAAGTGTCGCGTTGTGCATAAAGAGCGCGATATTTGCTGAGTTCCCTTCGACAGCGGAAGATGAATTGTGTGACGTCAGCACACATGACAGAGTACTTTATCTCAGAACGATAAGAATCACTGTTTTGAAAAGCTAAGCTTGCTTCTGGAAAGTCGTTCTAGAAAGATCGTTGAATATAAGCAAGTTCTGAGTGGCTACAATAGGCTTGTGGAAATAACATCTGTTGTTATTGTGTTTCCGAGCTTTGAAAGATTTATAGGCTTTAACGTCTATAATGTTGTTGTCTGTTTTCATGACATGAGAGTGATAAGAAATAAATATTTTCTGTAGCTTTGATTGAATTGATAGGTAGTTATGACTAATGAATGGGGTAGGTATCTCTCCGCTACTCAGTTTTCAAATTTTTGCGGGAGTCAACGTTTCCACTAAAGTTTTCTTCAAAGTATAAGTAAAACCTATTTTTCAATTCCAAAAGCGTAGACACGTTCTGTTTCCAAGACTGCAAGACGTCGTGTGTGTGACGATTAATGATGTATTCCGTATCGAGCGCCATTTCATCCATAGCCATTTGGTATTGTCACAATTTGATTGACGTTTCTGGAGCAACAGTAAGTAAGTAAATGAATATAATATGTATATCACTCAAAGTCACACATATTGTTAAACATATTTAGGTATACCTATACCACCATTAGGATCGAGTGAAGTAGCGTTTAAGCGGAGAGGATTACCTATACCCAGAAGTGGGTGACAATGTATAAGCTGTACATGATAATGAAGATACCACTGTTTCCGACCTACACGGTCAAAAAATTCTTAGATCATTTAGATTTTTTGGAAAACCACACATTTTCGAATTAGGAATTATATTGACTATTTAATTTTGTTCACCACAAAGATCGCGGGACGAGCTGGATGCATTGATGTTCCTTTACCAGACTGGCTTACTGTAGCTAGTTACATAAAAGTATAGAGAATAAGGAGGTATTTGTATGTATTTACCCTTCAGTGAGACTATCAGCTAAAATAAATAGGTAAATAAACTTTTCGGGCGCATTTTATTGAACTCATTACCGCCATGGCAATTTGAATTCCAGGTAAATTGCAAAACTTGTAAATGAGTTTACAGCAACAAAGGTGGTAGCTTCGGGCAATGTTCGCTTTGCTGATTGGGATGAACTATTTGCCACAAAGTCAATTTTAAAACGAATGAATGCAATTTCGTTAATGAATGAAATAACAAAATGTTTGTGGGCACGGTCGTGTCAAAATAATTCAAAATAATTAAGCCAAAATATGGGAAAGAAAGGAGTTGATACAGAGATAACGAGTGATAGCGGAGAGGATTACATATTGTGCCGACCCCACATGAGCGTGATAAAGGCAGGTGAATGATGATGATGAATTAAGCCGTACTGATTATCAATTTAGACATATTCAAAGAAACTTGATTGACTAATTGTTCAGCGATCATCATCATGTCAGTCACAAGACTGCTGAACATAGGCCTCCTCCATCGATTTCCAGAGCGATCAATCTTGCGCAGCCTGCACCCAATGGCTCCCAGTAACCTTTACCTGATCGTATTTCCATCTAGAGGACTTTTTTGCCCCAACGGCCGTCAGTTCTACGAGCTATGTTTGTTCACCGATAGTCTCAATCAATAGTACCAAGGAGTGTACTCTTGAAGCGCTCCCATTTTGAATCCTTATGGATTTACACTTTTCTCCTCATTTATCACGCACATTTAGGTCAGCTTCATCTTTAGTTTTTATTTCACTAATAAGTACTCACGATTGGTGAGGATCGAAGCGTGTGTCAGGAGGTGATCTAGCACCAATAAGACACATCATGGAGTCTGGGGGGGCGAGCACGCGAAGCTGAAGCGACGCACGAGGATACCACCATCTTCTTTCCTCTACTGCTACCGCCACCTTTTGGACAAAAAAGATTTAACATCAAGTTTCATCGACCCCAGCTTATACATGTTAATACTAGCAATGTCCCACTGGATAACTATAGGCCCGTCTTCTAATCTTAGTAATCTTCTCTCAAAGAAGGCGTTGAAGTCAGTTTTACTAGACCTCTGTGGCGCAGTGGGTGAAAGCCCGCTTGGGACGCAGAAGGTAGCGGGTTTGATCCGGTTGGATAAAATGTTTGTATGATCTGCAAATATTTATCTCGCGTCTCAAAAAAAAGTATATCAGTTATCTGGTTCCCATAGTACAAGCTTTGCTTAGTTTGGGGCTAGATGATGCTGTGTGAAATGTCCAGCAAAAAAAAACTAAAGATCAGAATATAACCCATTAGCAAGATATTTTTCCACTGTCATCAGTTTACATGAGCTTGCAAGAATGTTGAGCACTATTTTGTTTCAGCAAATCGAAAACACAATCGAATCGAAAACAAGGATTGGAATTACAATTCTTAATTGCAGTCCTTACTGCCAATTGCCTCTCATTACGGCCTGTTAATTAAGCAATGGATGTCGCCAAACATCCCGCGTTTTTCGTCAGTACATTTAAACTCCAACGCAAAAAGTCGAGTCTTTTATTTTTTGAAACACACACTGAGTGTATTTATTTTCTTTTTAATGTCGTTTCGATAGTTTTTTCGCAAAATTTGGTGAAAGAAATGCGCCTCAAAGAGGCTCTTTTCTTGCACAGTATCTCTATTGTCGGTAATCAGAGACACTCGGCCCTCTTCATATTTGGCGAAGATGACGAATGCCGACGGTGACGAACGTGTAGAGGGTCTATTCGCCTGTCATCTATCCAAATAATAGTTCGGCGAATATGTAGAGCAGCCGCAACGTTTACTTATTAACGGTTGCTTAGTAACGGTTTTGTATAAAAAACCTTTGATTATGATGATGATGTCCTCCTTGATGTATCCGTCAACGGCGAACCTTGTTAATTCTGGATATGAGCTCTAAGATGGCTTGCAAAGGTAAAAAAAAGCGTACAACGGGAGGTCCGTTTCTTCGATTTATGGATGTGCTTAGACGACATCTTAATGCATGTGACATCAAATGTAGGATGGGAGTAGCTGGCACAACAGAAAACCTTTACTAAGGAATGGTTTAAGTAGCCGTTATTGTCTCTGAGCGCGGTAATAATGATTATCTCCTACAATCAAGACGAATTAAACAATACTTTACATGTAGGCAACCAAACAACCCTCCGCTGTCTGTTATGTCTAAAGTTTGTTGAAGAACAATATTAAATTTGATACCTGCCATTGCCTACCATTAAAAAAGTTTGTAAATTGAACGTAAATAAAAAAAAACAAAAAAAAGCACTAAATTGTGTCGTGGTACCTACGGACTCCTCAGCGTGTGAGTTCAATTCGCACATAGCAGGTTCTTTTTCCATTGTACCTGCATTTTAATAAAGCAACCAGTTATGGAATACCAAAGCATCCCCATTAGCTGTTTGTCCCCATTCAAAGGCTAATTGCAAGCGAACCGCCATAAAATTCATCAGGACAGGAAACCTCCGTCGATCGCTAAAGACTCGTTATTAGCCCTAATTAAAAATGAGATGGCTATCAATTTTCTTTTCCACCGTTTTATGGCGCAATGCTAATTTTGTAATTAGAAAAGTGGAGGAAATTACGTTGTAACAGTAAAAAGGAGTTTTACCACATTTTCTTTTGAAGCAAAGTTCAATTACAGAGTTTATGTGTTATTTTGGTAGATTCTGTCTTTTTGAGAACATTTGGTCATCCCATTGCAGGGCAAAGGACTTTCTACACGAAATTACAAATCTTTTCAATAAATAAACCTTCGATCAACAATATCAAAGCAAAATTTTGTCTGGGTGACAAAAAAGTTCGCCGCGACCACGGTTGTTGCAACACAGCCGAAACGTCGGAAAATAAATTAAAGGTATTACGCGATATAATCCTGTTTAAACAAATCAATTATGACAAAAAATACTCATAAGAGCAATCGATCGTTATGAAATAAAGCTTCAACCATGTACACAATCCCACTCATCTAAATTAATGGACAAAAATCAATAGCTTACTGTAATCCCGTGTTGGGCGGGGCACAAAATCAACAGTACACTAATTAAGCTTTGTAAACGGTATTCTAATTTGACGCTCTCAACGCGTCAAAGCCCCAATGAGTGCCTTATTTAGGAGCTCATACATTTTACAATATGTAACATACAATGTTTTGTTTTATACAGTTGAAATGGTATTCTGAAGCAGCAGCAGCTAGACAGTAAGGGAACATCTTTGAATATTCGATGTGCCCCATCTATCTAATCATATAAATTGCTGGTTCAGTAATTGACCTCTTTATTTTCTTCCTCGCTACTTTTTCCAGCTCTGCCTCATAGCACCTCATTCTCGCCATTGTAAGTCTCGAGGTTAAGAGCCGACCCATTCATCATAAAAAAACACAATTCATAGTTCGAACATGTAGTACCTATGATGAACATCATAGTCTTATTAGCTTCCTGTCAGATTGAGATCTACCTCGGGAAACAACACCTATGTAGTATCTTCTGAATTTTTGGATTACCCAAACTATTCTTCGTTTCAATGTTTGTACAAAGACTTTGAAACCTCTGAGCATCACACTACTCTGTGACTATAAGCTTTCTTTCCGTCCGAAGTACAGACGACCCAATCGAAAGATTGATGAATGCTGACATGATTACCTCTTTATGCAGCAGTTTCACGTGGAAGTTTGCCACATCGCTGACGGGCTCGCCAGATTCAGTCACGTAGTAGACGAGCAAAGAGCTCACTGGGGCCATGTCTGCTGACACGGGGAACCTGGGGAGAGATAACTTGGATTGCATTATATGTCGTCTTTTTAACGCATCAGTAGATTCCATCTTTCGTGACGTCGAATATAAATCTCTGCTGGGCAAAGGTCTTTCCCTATGCTCATATGCGGTGTTTGTGGCAGGCCTCGAGTCTAAATAAATAAGGATTCCTTATCGATTGTTACATTGTTATATATTTGCAATATTTATTATCGTTTAACAATTTACCGATGCCTACTCGGTTGAAAAGAAACCAATTCCTGTCTACTTTCAGATGAAATCAATTTATAAATAACCACAAAGATTCTAAAACCTCGAAAACTTCCATCCGATTTTACAAAGGGACGCCAATCAAACCAGCAATTACCTGAAGCCGATAGATGGCGTTTGTATCGAGTTTAAAATTAATTTAAGTTAAAGTCCCTCCCCGTTTGGTAATAGGATAAGTTCAGGCATCAACGAACATTGAATAATGTGCTGTCGCGTCTAGATTGTTTTACTTGTTGTGGTCCGCGGTCTTCGCCGTTTGATAGTTTGTAACTTGGAATAGTTCCAGTGCTCAGTGAGGTGCTTTTGTTTGTACACAAGACTGTTGTTTTGGTCTTTGATATTAGCTCTCTGTTAAAATACGAAATGCCAGAACTCAGTCCAGATAACATCCTGGATAGGTGAATGGATTACGATGTAATTTGTCATAATTTGTCTTGTCTTTGGATTTACCTACTTATAGTCTTCGGATAGGGTAGGCTACGGAAAATCTCTATGACAGAACTAGATAAGACTCACTGAGTTAGTACGTAGGTGCAGTAGAACTTAATGACAAGACAAGTAATAACAATTCAAAAAACAAAGTGCTACATTTACTTACATGTGAACACAGGTAAACGTAATACATTTTGCTGCACAACTCTACATCTATTAGCTTAAAATATTCAAGAGTAATAACTAGAGTTCATCGTAATAGCCCCTGACCCAAATAATAAATGTCCAGTATTGCCTCAATCGATGATATTATTTTTTCCCAGAAACAAAGGAATCGAAGGAGGCTTTATAGTGTCGAACAATGGTAGTGGATTTATTGCGACAAATATTAGACCGGCCGGCGCCTTTGATTTGTCGGCAGTAGCTCAGAACCAAAAGATTTTGGCCTTCGCAGAGTTTTTTAGTTTGGTCAAAAACCATTTTTCAGTCGGACACAAGGAAGTTACTTTGTTTCCCAGTTTACTGGAAACTGAACAATTTTCAGCACCTACAGTTAGTAATGCTTACTGAAAAAACACCGTTAGAATGAAGTTTGCATACAATAAAGAGCAAAACAAACCCATCTGCACTGGACATCTATTCAAAGGCGTCCACTTTTTATCTTACAAAAGGGACAACACGAACAAACACTGAAAAATTCTTGCGGCAAAAAAGCCGACTTTCCAGCTCTGATCTGATAAAAAGCTACAATAATCCAGCATGACCTGACAGGCGTGATGAATAGGCTCCAGGGAGCTGTCTACCCCCCGCATCTTGTGAGTTATACCGGTTTTATTAAAGCAGCATACGGCATTTTTGGGCATAATGTGTGTTTTATGCCAATTTATTGTACGCTCTATACAGCTTTGCAAGTCAAATTAAATTGGGAGTTGTTTGGCCGAAAATGGAAATGTTTGGGGATTTCGCAAAATGATGGTTTTGATGTTGAGATTAAAATTCGCATGTGTTTGAAATCCCTGTATCCAATATTTCTGATCTTTCAATTTATTTGAAAACAGAATTTAAAAAGGGGATTAAAATGGGACTGCAGCAAGTGAGAGCTCGCACGAACATTTATTTCAATAGCTGGTTTCGCGTATCGACAGGGTCATAAATGGTTGAACTCGACGCTACAGCGCGTCGGGCACCAATTACTACGATACATTTTCGTAAAACTGCAGGTGGTACCAAATTAAAATGAACAAAATACGTCGGAAGTTAAACATCAAAACACCGACAGGGTTTTGGTATTATTATTGGATTATTGGATCACTTAATTTGAGTCTTTGGACATTTCGACGCCTACGAGTTTCATTTAGATAACGCAGGCAGCAAAAAAGATGCTAATACGAGTAGCCGGTTTTTTACTGAATCAAGACTCGGTTGAAAGACTGGGTAGAAGACGAGTATATTTTGAATAATACGATTGAATGTTATAAAATTGATTTTTCGTCAATCCTTATAAATTATCAGAATGAAAAATTCAATCGTCGCCAAAAACATTAAACTCAATATCCTTGTTTAGTTTTTGGCTGCTGCTGCGGCAATATTGGTCCAGCTATTTGTTATCAGAACAGTGAGCAGGGAGCGAGGATAGATAAAAAGTGCTGCACATTCATTTCAATCGGTACTTCGCATATCGACCGCGGACAGGGTCACAAATGACTGCAACCCGGCGTTACATTCACTGCCCTGCAATATAGTGTAAACGATTTTGTTGGTTCTTTTTTCTATCAAGGATTATAGCCACTGTCCAAGTGAAATAATGGAAGTTCAGTGACGAAAATTATCTTCGTAGCGCGTAGGTTAAATCAAAATTTTTATTATTGACTGCAAACTTGATGTTCAGATCAACTGGTTTGAAAGATTATTTATAAATAGGAATCCTTATTTTTATGGAATAGTAAGTCTTGAAAGAGAGAAATAATTAGTTCGTTTTTAATTAATATTTTTCAGAGTATGGAAAATACTCTAATAACTCAATAGCAGCTGGAGTCATTGCAATATTTTTATTTTTGTAAGTTTAAGAAAAAAATCAGTGGTGGTCGCATACAAAAATTGAAACTCCTCGTTTTGTGGTAAGTATCGGTAATTATGTAGATAAATACGTTTTGGTTCTTGTGACAAATACTCTGTTGGAAAAACACTTCATAGAATAGGACCATGGCTGAATTGATGCGTTTCCGTACCCTTACGGCCCGTGAGACCCATTCGTCAAACGGTTATGCCTTATTTTTCGACATAGATAAAGATGGTACCCAAGCGTATTTTTCTATTCCATTATCTTATATAACGAACTCAAAATTTTGATAAAAACCTTCTATGAAAATATAAAAGACTGGTGAAAGATTGCGACCATATTTTTGTAAAATTAGGTAGTCTAAAGTGACTTGATTCCGGAGAGTCATAATACGTAGCTTACTAGAGAGCAAATTCACAAACAGCCATATTTTATTTAGAATTTCAGGATTCACATAATCTTTGATCCTTTATTTTTCGTTTGCAGATAATGCTTTAAGTTTGAAACGAGCTATTTGTTTATTTGAGTTTGTCCAAGGGAATTAGGATGGATGTCCTGCAATTAGGAAAAGGGGGAAGAGGGGTCGGAGGTCATTAACTGTGGTCATAACTGCGTTGTCCCCCATTTCTTGCGGAGTGCGCTTAATGGGCTGTTCGCTGCAGACTTGCTTATTGCTTTATGTTTACGTCTTTTGTTCATTAGCTGACCACACATTTGCTTTGCGAAATAAAATTATGAGGGTTAAAGGTCGGCGGTTTTACAGCAAAATACGTTGTTGTTATCCTTTTTATTACCGCTCATACCTACCCAGTGTGGGTATGTGGTCCATCTGGCTTAAACCACTCTTCCACCTGCTACTTCTATCAACTTCTACTCGTACAAGAAAATTCTGCAAGTTTTGCAAGTGTAAACTCCGTCGTACTGTCGCGACAGGACTTACTGCCGACGTGATTTCTCGCGGAAGTTTTATTGCAGGTGGAATGGGGAAATAGCATGTAGCCCATGTAGGTAGTATTACGCGATAGAAATTACTTCCTACTTTCAAAAAATTGTGCTACTTCATTACAACAGAAGAGTATCGCAAGGCTCGGAACGGGCCTCAAAAAGGTGCAAAACGCGCCATCTGCAATCCTTGACGGAAAAATGTAATTTTGGATTTTGGAAAGAATAAAAGAGAGGTCCATTATGTTATGCCAAATTGTAATAAGTATCTAATTATTCAATATTTTCAGGTTCAGCTCAGATATTTGACTTATTTATATAGAAATATACTAATGATTTATAAGAATTTTGGTAATTTTGCGGAAGCTTTCTTGCAGGCAGAAAAGTGATAAAAACGAGAGAAACTTACGTGTAGTTGAACCGGCATAGATCTGAGTCATTGGCCGGTGGGGCAGGCACGGCTGCCCAGTGCACCGCTCTGCCACTGCTCGTCACCGCAGCCAGGAGCCGTTGGCGGCAGCCACAGGATGACCACACGCTTGCACTCGCAATGCCACCAGCCTGATGGGTATCATTAGGTTAATAAAATGTGATACCCTCAATAAAGGGAAAAATCATAGACATAATTTTCTTTACATCCAAGTTCTAAGGGACCATCGTATTATTTAATGTATATGAAAACATGTTTATTTTAGTAATGCAATACCTAAAATGCACATTTAAATCTATTACTTACAATTAAGTACCTACTTGACTGATGTTGTTGACTTAATTGTCGACTTTCCTACTATACAAGTACTTTTGCATAAAATAACAGTTAGCTATGTCTATTTAAAACACACTATTTATTAGTTGTATACCAGGCTAACAGGTACCATTATACCGGTGGTTTTAATTTGTAGCGTCCTCCGTAATGAACTTTCCCTTTTAATGGCTTCCCTAGTTGATACAAGTGGGGGTTAGCTAGTTAAATAAGTTTTAATTACCCCAGTTGCTGGAAAGCGCTTTGTCATAAACTCACACCCCAATTCCAAAATTCCCATTTCAATGATGGAATAGAAACAGAACTAGGTAAGGTCGTTTCTATATCGTAGGACCACAGAATATATGATCAAACGAACTTAAAAAACACTTTATCGTAGGACATGGTTTTTATCAGCTTGCTAGATTTAGAGTTGTCAAAATGCTTATTTATACCTACTTTGAAAATATCCCCTGACCGTAGGATCATAGAAGCACAGACAGTAAGCTAATGCTGTGTTGATTGTCAATCGATCACCCAACGGTTGGTTGGAAAGATTGATGCTCAATTAAGCCATATTGATGTTTGGCTCCCAAGGCTTGGCTGTCAGACCCCAAGTCAGTCACAAACAAGAAATCCAAACAAATCCAGAGGCATGTCAAAATCTTAAACCAGCTCTGATTAAGTCTAGACGTAAATCTTGTTATTCTTAATAAATAAATAATGCTGGAAATTTCACACAGCATCATCTAGCCCCAAACTAAGCAAAGCTTGTACTATGGAAACCAAAAAACTGATAACTACATTAATACTTTTTGTTTGTAAATACATATTATAAATACAAACACCCAGACCCGAGATAAATATTTGCAAATCATACAAACATTTTATCCCGCGGCGGGGATCGAACCCGCAACCATCTGCGTCCCAAGTGGGCTTTCACCCACTACATGCCCACTGCGCATAATAGGTATAGGCTTCCAATAGCTTCCTATTGCAGATGAACAATCAGTTGCTACTAATATAATTTCATTGGCACGAGAGTGACAAGAAAAAAAGACTTAGGACTTACTTGTAGAGGTGTTGGGAGGTTCTCAACCAGCAGATAGCATTTAGACGTGGAGTTCCATTTTCTGATCCGCTCACGAGCGAGAACGTAGTGTGTTTCTATCTCTTTCCCTTCCACAGCTACCAGCTCCGCCTGCGATAAAGAACACAGCAATGTTACGGAGTTTATCATTCTGTAGGTACTTACTTTAGGTAATATGAAAATGTCAAAGGCTGCAAAAGAGTTGGTTCCTTCAGAATGTAGAAATAACATTGACTCTAAAAAAGACCTATTAATCTAATTGATTTATATAGACATAGACAGACATTACACTTTGGCACACAATACAATCACTAGAATAAAAAAAAACAAAATAAAAAAGAAGAAGCATAATAAAAAATTAAAAGTTGAAGAATTGTGATTGTATAAGTACTTTAATTACTAAAAAAAATCAATGGTTTATTCAGGGGCATATTCAAACATACATTTTCGCACATGTAACTGGTGTCGCCTCAACGGAGGATTTAAACTCAACGTTATCCACAGCATCGATCGTATACCTATGCTAATCTTTACTATGAATATTGTATGGTGTTGGTCTACGATTTCTTGGTATCTACTCTGTGTTGATTTTCGTTGCTGCATCTTCGCAGAATTGCTTTGTAAGTAGGTATATTCGTGACAAATTTCAGTTTCAGTAGTCGATGTAACACATCTTTCCCTTGGAATCAGCTAAGATTCAGTGAATGGCTGTATGCAATAAGGTGCGTATCCACTGAGGCAAAGTTGAGCGAAGCGGAACTTAGTGTCTCATGAATAGACCAACCACAATTGCTGTTCTGCTTCGCTCAGATCCACCTTGGTGGAAACACACCCTTAGAATAACATTATTGCCTACATCGTTATGTAAGTTACCTAATTTAACTAGGTACACTGCATTATGCTTATGGTAAGTTTATATACCTAAGGTAGGTAAGCCTTCAAGTTGTTATGTCACTAAGTAGGGTACGGTTATCTGTATTGTAAGACCCCTCGCAGACTACAGACTTTCTGTCGGCCGATAGTTGAGACGGGCTATATATACTTCTCCATACTCATTACGAGCCGAAGTATATTCCGTCTCAACTATCGGCCGATAGAAAGTCTGTAGTCTGCGAGGGGTCTAAGTGACCTACTCCTGCTAATAAAATATGTCGGATAGATAGGATCTATAAAGTGTAACATTTGCTAACCAAATTTCATCCTTTTGCTCCTATTACTTCCTACATATTTCCTATTTATGGCAATAGATTTTCGGTAGTCGTCAATATGTAAATTACGAAGTAAAAGTTCTATTAGGATTAAACTCTGTAGGCACCTATTAGAAATTACAAATAAGTAAAACAAACGAGTTGATGTTTAATCAAAATCTTTATTTCCCAATACAGTTTATTGAACCTGGAAAAATATCATTCAGAAGTTGCCTTCGTTGAGTTTAGTACAAGTAGTTTCTCTTGTAAAATAGTAATTTTCCTTATCACCTGGCCTTGTGCCATAGATAATCTTCTGCGTGCATTACATGGCCGTCTATACTTTTGCCCTTATAATTCGCTAAAACATAAAAAACAAACAATATAAATTATGAACAACGTGAATACATTAAAATCAAAATGAATTTTAAACCATGATTATATTGTTTCAACCGGTAAGCGAAAGTAATCTCCTAAGTATCTTTCTATAAAAATATTAAAAATCCATTACAAAGTTACGAAATTGAACTTTAAAACAAAGCAATTTATTACAAAATTATTTCGTAATATTTAATGATATACCTACATCAAACAAGAAGGATTAATATTTAATTCCACGACTTCAATCCCTTCATTTGCTTCTCAAACCAAGTGATTTATATTTGACATTTATTCATTTGAAGGAGAGTTCGCTATGGTAATGTTCTCTACCATTGTTGTTAGGTTTTCCTCTTGCGGTTGATCTGTTTGCGATGGATTTGTATCTGCCTCCTGGTCAATGGCACGCTTATTCTTGCACCAGCGTCTACCATGATGACCTTTACATACGCACACATTAGCATTGTTTCCTTCAGATGTCTGCTCCACTGCATCGATCGCAGAGGCACTTGTTTGCACATGTGGCGATGGATTGCGTTCAATATCATCTTCAATCACAATAACTTCATCTGTATTGCACATAGCAAAGTGTTTCCAAAAGTGTTTGCCATGGTGTTTTCCGAAACACATCTCGCGTTTATGCCATCCATGCCTTTCATGTTTTGAATGTCCATGGTGCCTGTGGCGATGGTGTCCTTGGCCATGGTGTCCATGTCTCCCATGCGGACCATGTCTACCGAAGTGGTGGCCGAACATGCCATGGTGTCCATGCTTCGAAAACTTGCCGTGCGAGTCATGCTTACCATGCCAATGACCATACATATGTCCATGCTTCTGTTGTTGCAGAAAAGAAGCAAACTTATTCAGCAGCTCCACATTTTCACTTGTAAGTTCTGTTGCTCCCGGATTGGTGCTTTTTAAGTGCTGAGTAAAAGCAGTTACTTTCGCACCAAAGTCTTTTTCACAACGACCTCTCATTTTGTTGATAAACAGTAGGAACTACGTTCAAGTGTCGCGACTGTTTGGTTATGCGACGTAAGCCAGTCGACTGGCTTTTATAATGTTAGCTCGGTGTGACTCAGGGCTTACATAAATATAGAGATGTTTTGATAGAAGCCGTTTAGCGTTATGCATGGATGTTTAACCTTATTTACTTTGTAAATAAGGCATAAAATGTGATGTAAAGCAATTACTGGGAAATCGTTGTATTGATAAGTTGTAAGTAGGGCTTCGTGTTTGTTTTGATGATAAAGTTTAATTACACTATTGTTGTATGAAAAGTGGAAAAAGATAATAAAGATTTTCAGCCTAGTTTTTTTTAATAGGAGTAACAAGTCAGCTGGGATAACAAATAAAGTAGATTCTTCTATACCTTCCCTATTTCTATACGTTCAGATAAAATACTGATTGCTAATGATTCAAACACCTACTTTATCAAAGAAACTTTTTATAAAGTAAACTATCATAGTAAAATCAAAGCGTTATACATTTTACCTACAAACAATGCAGTTTCACATTGTTGCTTCATTTGTGTAATATTGTGAAATATGATGCAATCCAACAATATATTGTGCAAAAGCAAAAAAAATACGCTGCGGTCGTAAATATAGGATTCTAAATGTTGGTGTTCTCCGTAATTTTTGTCAAAATATGGGTTCGAATAAAATGCATCGGGTGCAAATTGGAAATATGATTTGTTGACAATACCTTACTTATATAAAATCGCGCCTGTTTCCCGAAGGAGTAGGCAGAGACCACGGATTACCACTATTAAGATGGTTTGGGCATGTAGAGAGGATGGATAAGTCGTTTGATAAAGCAAGTGTATGAAGTGAGGGTGTTGGGACAGCTGGAAGGGAAAGGCCTAGGCGAACCTTCTTGAATCAAATTGGCGACATTTTGGAGAAGGACCAGGTCAAAAGTACCCTAAACCGAGCATGGTATGAAAAATATTATGAGACACGAATGAGGCGAAGGTTGTGTGTCAGGTCAGGATGGTAACAACACTTTAATCTAATTCAAAAGATATGAGATTTTCCGGGCTTTTGAAAACCCCTTGAGGACTATTAGCGTACCAGCAAGAACACGGCTGAGACGAAAGGACCCCCTTTCGTCTCAGCCGTGTTCTTCAGTTCGACTCTCGAGGCGTAACCAAATGATTGCATGATCTTAGGATAGTGTACTAGACCTGGTACCGGATACCAACGTCACAAAGGAATCCTAGAGGTATGCTTATGTATAAAAAAACTGATATCAAAATGTGCTTTGACAACTTTATGAATTTTATTTATTACCATCGAGAACATTGCTTCGCAAACAATACTCAACGTTATATCGATAAATATAAAAAAAACAAATGTGCTTATATTTCATGACAATTTTATTTATTACACCATCGAACTCGATTGCAATACAAACTCTGCGAATATCGAAACAAATAAATAAGATGTCCCACTTGTTAAGGCCCAAAATAAGGGGAATTCAATAAACATAAAAGTAAGACCTAATAAAACTCCGTATCAGTAGCGAGCAAGCGTCTTGTGGGTATTTACGATATTGGCTCTTGAAGGGCTACGTTAAATCGAACATGACAAGTATTTTTATTTGTTTGTTATTAATATTTTTATAGTGTTGTGCGACCCCTTAATAATGGGATTGCGTTTTTGATGTTGTAGTGGTGCACAAGTATCTCTAAGTAGTTTACGAATTATTCTTAAGATTAAATAAATAAATAATGCTGGACTTTTTCACACAGCATCATCTAGCCCCAAACTAAGCAAAGCTTGTACTATGGGAACCAGATAACTGATATACACTACTTATATACTTTTTGTTTGTAAATACATACATACTATACATAGAAAACACCCAGACCTGAGATAAATATTTGCAGATCATACAAACATTCATCCCGCGGCGGGGATCGAACCTTCTGCGTCCCAAGCGGGCTTTCAACCACTGCCCCACAGAGGTCGTCAATAAAATTAAATACGAAAGTTTGTCGGTATTAAGTGGTGTACTGTTATTCAAACCTAGCTTTAGAAAACAATTGAGAAATGAAAAGTCTTGTCAAAATTTTCGATTCCGATGGGATTCGAACCCGCGATGATCAGACGATCCTCCTAAAGCCGGAGTGCCTTCAACGGCCACGGAACCCACTGACGTCGGATCCGAAATCTTTGATAAGCTCATATTTATCGGCTAAGCACCGGTTATGAAACACCTAAGTGTGGAAACACTTAAAAAAAATCAAAAATTTAGAAAACTATGTCATCAAAAAAAAATCAGCATAAAAAGTCCAAAAAGTACATTTATCTTTTTTTTACAACAACATGAAAAATTTGCTAAAGCAAAACATTGTTGCATCATTTCACGAACGGTTCTCCTAAACCCCGAATGCACGATATTTTACGGCATTTGTTGTAAAAATGCTCCAGATTAAAATACAACACACCCATTTGTCTAGATTAAGCGAAATAAAACAGGGCTTAGCTTGTAAGTCAGGGTAAAACCTGTTATCAGGGTCATACACTCCCTAACTGCAAGGAGATGGGGTGAAATGGGAGTGCAGATAACGTGATTTAATTTCTTGTTTCGAGATTTGCAGCTTTCGTCTTGCACAATAAAACAGAATCTAAATTATTTAAAGTGGTAGCCGCTAGTGTTTTTGAACTTCGAAATTTTGTGAGAATGAAAAATATTCACTTGTAGGATTACGAATCTAGATTTTTCATTTTATTTTCATTAAACTTTGTTCTTAATCTGATTGTAATCTGTTTTGTGAATTGAAATAAATAAATAATAAATAATTGTTACTGTTTCACGCTGTTTTAAGAGGAACGGAGAAATGGAGCAAATCTATAACATAATGGCAACCTAGAAATAGAAAGAGAAAATGTGGAAGAACATATAAGAGATGGGAAGATGACTAAGGCCCGGCGCCCATTATCGACTGAGCATTTTAGGTGGCAAATAGCAATATACTATAACATAATGGCAATAAAGTAGAAATTTCCGTGATATGTGGTCGTAATAACAAAAATACCGCTTCGGTATGCTTGAGGCTGCTATATCGGCAGCCTTGAGAATGCTTCGGGATGCTTCGGCATCTTTCGGTACGCCGCCGGCGCCGAAGCAACACTCGGGGGATAGCTTGCCCTGCGGCTACAGGACGGTGGACGCCTCGTCATCCCTAAGAACGTTGCAGCAATCCAAAGCATAATTGCCGATAGTGTGCGCTTGCATGTAGGATGCCGAAGGATCCTTTTCCTTGCCGATGCCGATAATGGGCGCCGGGCCTTAAAAGCTATCGCTGGGAAATTATGGTCAAGAACCGCCAGAGACAGACACGAGTGGAAGAAGTTGGAAGAGGCCTATACCAAACTAGGGCAAACGGAGGAAATAGGGCAAGTGTTAAATTGACTAAAATTAGGATAAGAAAAAACTGTAATCTTCTGAATAACGTCTTATATTATTACTAGCTGACCCGCGCGACTTCGTCTGCGAATTATAAGGAACAAAGTGCAGGAGTTTTGAGTAAATCGAAATAACCAATGAGCAGCAATTTTTTTGAAGAAACATAACTCAAAACATTTTGTTTATATCAAGAACTGTATGGTTTTGACTTTCCATTATACATAATCTGATTAACTATTATTGCGTTATATTTCTCTCAAGGATCCAATAGTAGATAGAGGGAGGGAAAATCTAACCCAGAAAATCTAACACAAACTATCTACATTCCAAATTTCATCACAATCGGTTAAGTCGTCATGAAGATACGTGAAGACAAACATTGCACATAGAGACTTTCGAACTTTAAAAGTAAAGTAAAGTAAAGTAAAGTAAAAGTTTACTTTACGACTTTGAAACTGCCTCACACCACCCCTAAGGGATGTTTTGAAAAAATAAAAAACATGGGTTTCATTATTTACTTTTAAGTTTATATCTACCGAGTTTG
Source organism: Epirrhoe alternata (assembly GCA_963565295.1). NCBI lineage: Eukaryota > Metazoa > Arthropoda > Insecta > Lepidoptera > Geometridae > Epirrhoe > Epirrhoe alternata. Next base: position 10,188,092 of record OY751386.1, on the reverse strand, counting down.
GAGTAAATCGGACCAAGGAATATTTTTTTTCCATACAAACTTTAACACCCTGTATACACCCTTAAGGGTTGATTTTTGAAAATTTTACACGCCTATAGGTATCCTATTCCAGTATGTAAACAATCTACATTCCAAATTTCATCACAATCGGTTAAGTCGTCATGGAGATACGTGAAGACAAACATTCGCACACACAGACTTTCGCATTTATAATATTAGTAAAATCATTATATTATACCACGTTATTGTAGTAGGAACATAGGTACCTACCTACCTTTCGTTTTTATTAGGTACCTACCTAACTAATTTTATATAATGTGTGTAACTGTGTAGTGATAGGTAAATGATTGACTGTGCTTGTTCCATATTTGTTGTATGTAAGTAAGTACCTACCTATCTACTTTTGCCACTTCTGTTTAGCCTTTTCTTCGTGCTTGTTCTTGTGTTTTCCGTATTTAGTGTGTGTTTCCTAATAAATGTTTTTCTTTCTTTCTTTCTTTTCTTTCTTATACTGTTTCACGCAAAAAATATGAATGGTTTTAGATGAAACTAGCTTCTGCTCGCGACTTCGCCCGCGTGGAACCAATATTTTGAACAGCCTTTATGCTATCCCAGGTCATTATCTACGCCTATTCCAAGTTTCATCCAAAACGGGTCATTGGTCTAGGCGTGATTGAAACACAAACATACAAACATCTAAACAAACTCAAAAACTTTCAGCTTTAATATATGAGTGGGGTTTAAAACAAACCTAGGTTTTTTATTCTGTGAAGTATTCCTGAGGGTTCGCGGGTTAAGAAGGGAGCGCTATGTGTTTTTATAAAAAGTTTTAACGCGCGCAAGCGCGCCGCAGTCATTTTTCTATACAAAAAATGCTGATGACGTCAGAAAATGCGGCTCGCTTCTGACGTCAGCAGCATTTTCTCTATTGAATTGATAGTTCGGCGCGCTCGGCTCGGCCGGACTGTGCGACCACCCTTAGCCGCTATATGGAGTGTGCTAGCTGACTCTGACAGCTGTGGCCCCAAACTGTGGATAACTTACGCCTCATTTGTTTTCTATTGTTCCTTTATCTCCCTAACATGCTTATCCCTTTTGTGTAGCATTTTGTCTAAAGATATAGTTTTACCCCAAAAGAGATCTTTTACTATACAATACAATTATAAATAAAATAACGTTTAAGCTATATAAACTGCATCAAGTGTACGCAAATTATACTTACAACAAAAAAATACAAGAAAAACCATCACAACTGATCCCCAGGACATGGTAGACGAATGTTTACCGAGTACCTTTCGAATATTCGGCATTTAAACCGAATTTATTCGGCATTTAGGCCGAATGCCGCATTTCAGTTCAAGTCAGTGCGCATCGACCCATCTAGTAATGATAATATCAAAGAGGTACCATGCTAAATCTATAATATAACCTGAGGATCTAATAAACTAAACGTCAAAATTAAAGTCGGTCGGACAGACTCAATGTTGACCCGAACGACCCGAAATACGATGCAGTTGGGAGTACCAAATGGACAAAAATCGGCCGATAATGTCGGATTTGTACTTTCATGGTAAGGGCCCAGGTACTCACGTGCCGCGATACTTGACATAAAATGTATGAATTTTTGGAAATTAATGCCGTAGGGGTCGATTCACATCTGACCGAAGATCCGTCGCGTATTATCGGTCGCGGAACGCCAGAACTGACAAATGTATAGAAAAACACTCGACCGTTCACACTCGACCGATGATACGTTAGTCCGTCAAGTGTGAACGGTCGAGTGTTTTTCTATACATTTGTCAGTTCTGGCGTTCCGCGACCGATAATACGCGACGGATCTTCGGTCAGATGTGAATCGACCCTAAGACGCAGGTGGACTGTCAGCGTTATCTGTCGATTGGATTTCTATTCTATTGCAATTTGTGACATGGCTAGGGGGGCTGATACAGTAAGGAATTCAAACTCCTGAATATGTCTAACGGGGTCAGATGCATCCAAATACATGGATATGTTTTGGTAAATGCATATTGTTACTATCGGACGACGGATGACGTGAGTTTATTGAAGTTGAACGTGTTTTCCAACCCAGGTTAAGATCAGAATAAAACCGTCTAAGTGCGAGTCGGACTCGCGCACGAAGGGTTCCGTAACATTCCACTCATATAATAAAGCTGAAAGTTTGTGAGTTTGTTTAGATGTTTGGATATTTGGATGTTTGTCTGTTTGTGTTTCAATCACGCCAAAATCAGTGAACCGATTTGAATGAAACATTGTATTGGCGTAGATAGTGACCTGGAATAGCATATAGGCTATTCAAAATGTTGGTACCACGCGAGCGAAGCCGCGCGCAGAAGCTAGTTATCTATAAAAACGGCATTTCAACTGTCTAACTATCACGGTTCATGAGATACAGACTGGTCACAGACGGACAGACAGCGAAGTCTTAGTACCTAATAGGGTTCCCGTTTTACCCATTGGGTACGGAACCCTTAAAAATCACTTAGGTAAATAATTTGGTTTCAATATCAACACTCCCTAAAGACCAAAATATTAAAACACTTAAAGCCGAGCTATGATCTCCCTAAAATATCTTTACAAAGGTTAGATTTCAAACAACAAGAAGTTTCGAAAGAATTTGCTAAGCGTCGTCAAGTTTAATGAGATTGATACAAACTCCTCTAAAGTATTCATGTAACATTGTTAGGTGATGCCCAAGTTTCTAAGCTGTGATACTTTTAATTAGCTTCAAATTATTGGAAGATTCAACAGTATTATGTTTTTGCTTAAGATGCTGGGAGATCTTGGCCTTTGATAGTTAGTGGTACCTTATAAAGACTTATAAATCTTTCACGACACTCTGTAAGTTAGTATGAGTCAGTGGCCAACTCTGGTGGCGGAGTTTTTAGGCCACCTTTTTAGTTTTTGGGACCGACAATTTCCGAAGCACGAAAGCGCTCAGATGAAAATGCCACTGGCGGTCATCCATGCACTTACAGACAGTTTCTTACGTTGCTTAACTTCGACGATCTATCAAGAACGACTAAGCAAGCACGACCACAAGCGCTTCAAAAAATTTCAAAAAACTAGTGAAACAACAAGAAGAAGTAGAATAAGCGCACCTACGATCATTAACATATAAAAAAGCCGCGAAAAATAGAATAAAACGGTAAACTAATGCAGAAAAATATTCTCTGTCAGACAGACCTTTCGCTTATTTATTCTCCTCACACGCTACATAAAACTATGCCATTGCTCTTTATATACAAAAACACAAAAATATACTCGTCTCGCATTGATATTCGATCCCAAGGACAACAGAGTAATAAAGACGAAAATAAGGGGAAAATATAGCGTCAATATTTCTGAGAAACAACAAATTTGACGGGAACAAGATAACCGTTGAGCGACCCCGAGATCTTTGAATATTACCTACGTCGTATTCTGAATAGAACTAAGCACAATATTTTATAGAAAATTGAGAACTGAAATGCTTTGTATTGTTTTGAGTTGTTGGCTCAACTTGCAAAACACTGGTTCGATCTGAAAACTAACTTTCTAGAAATATTATTTCCTAGGAAGTAGAGGAAGGGGGGGTAATTTGGAATACCATTTTGTTTTAGGCCTGTGTTTTTTTTTCTGTAGTGTTTTAGGATATAAAACCTTTATTAAATGAAAGCTACATCTATAACCTACTAATCTGCAAGCTATAAAAAATATCTGAACATTGCTACTAGGTAAAGTTTTAAGTTCACCGCAAAATGGCTGAATTCGGTTTTCGACATTTAGTGCAGGTATTTTGGAATAGAGGTATTCCAAATTATATGCACTATGCTTAACTTAGTTATATAGATACTATTACGCCAATGTTTTAGAAGAAAATGTAAGATATACAAATACAAATGATATCCTAAATCAATACCTAGAGCAATACAATAAAATTGGTTCATAACTTGACTGAAGGTAATTTGGAATACCAATAAGGTATGCCAAATTACCTGCAGTGAGTTTAAGGTTTCACTAAAGTATATAAGTGAGTCTACAAATAATATAATATTCTATAAATAATAGGCATATAGACGTATATTCGTTTTTAATGAGTTATAATCTCTCTTTAAATCAAATCAGTATAATCAGTTTTATAAATCACATAAATAAATTATTTGCAATACATATCACAGACATAGGATTTACAATAGGCACATTTTTAGTTTAATCAATCAAATAAATGGATTATTTGCAAAACCCATCACAAACATAGGATCCACCTTCATAGTCGGCACATTCACAGTGCACCCAAATCCCACACATTAAGAATCAATATCTACTGACTGGTATGATTTGGCATATTCCAAATTACCATCACCTCGGGTATTCCAAATTAGCAACAAGATGTGGTCGGACATAACCTTGAATCATTTAGTTCTATTTATACAAACTACTGAAATCAAAGTCAATATGCAAAATTTATGATTCATTTTACAGTATACATAAAGCTAAACTGTATAAACATAACAAATTGTCAAGATCGAAGCGGGTTAATTACGTAACTCAAAAATTTTTAATGACACTCCTTCACACTTGAGTCTCTGATCGCCATCTTGGAAGTTCGGCTTACGAAGGGTGTGAACATATCGACAGGTGGCGTCAATCTCCATTGCTTTACTACAATTAAACCTAGATGGGACTACTAGTTTCTGTGAAACCTTACTATTCCAAATTACCTGCAGTATTCCAAATTACCCCCCCTTCCTCTAGTATTTAAGCTGAGGTTGAAATGCAATGCAATTCACGCTATTTGGTTTCGGGGAAGGACCCCCTCCTCTAGACTTTGTTACCCCAGCAGAACGCCTGCCCCCCGGCCATAAACTGCATTGGCCAATCTGGAAGTCGCTTAATAGACTTCGCACACAGGTTGGTCGATGCAAAAGTAACCTAGCCAAATGGGGCATAGGGGATCCTTCCCAAAACCAGTGTGAGTGCGGAGCCCCAACACAAAATATGTCGCATCTCCTTTTCTGCCCTTTGTGCCCAACCAGCTGCACCCAGGAAGACCTTGTGATGGCTTCAGATAGGGCCATAGCGGTGGCTTAATTTTGGAGCATGCTAATTTAATTTCAGCATATTGACACGACGATTATGTTAGTCATAGTGAAAACGTAAACAGGGTCACGATTGTATCTCCAAGGCGCGGTAGACATTCTCTCAGATTCTTTTATGTAAGTATTCCGGATCCTTAGAATATGTCTAAGGGGGTAGTCAGAGGCATGTCCAAATACATGTTTGATACATGCCCACATCTTGCAGAAGTTCGTATTTCATACGTGACAGGTTGCAAGCCCATCGCCACCTATGAATACTAACTGGTTTCCTCACGATGTTTTCTTTCACCGTTCAGAGCACGTGTTAAAGCGCATATAAATTTTACAAAACGTAAATCCATTGATGCACGGCCGGGATTCGGACCCACGACCTACGGATTGAAAGGCGAGGTACAACCATTCGGCCAACACGGCTTAGTTAGTCATAGTGGCATGTAGGTATTTGTATTTTGTTCAGCTGTCTCTTTTTTAAATCATTTTATCCTGCTCATGTTTGTCCTTCCGTATATTTCGGTTTGTATTGCAAAAATCGTTCAAAAGACGGGGATACAGTTAAACGTCATTAACACAATACCATTCTGGCACACCATTCTTGCCTCTTGCTTTATTAAACTCAACGGAGTAAGAGCCAATATTCTGTGGCAAAAGGCGAAAATGGTGTGCTAGAATTATGTCGTGTATACGGCGATTTACTTTCGTCTGTTTGATATTTTTCGTTGTGATTGTACGATATAATTGTCATTTTATATTCCGATCATGTTTCCACGTTAAAATAAGCTACCGCGTAACGAAGTTCTTTATCAAAGGCGTCGCGAAAAATAACGTTGAATCTCATTATTCCTTGTTCATGAACTCGTCATCCTTATGTATGTGCTTATTTTATGTGAGTATTTATGACGTTGTTTACTTCAAGAATGAATGATGAACAGATTACCGACAGAGGGCTGGCTAAGGCCCATTTACCCATGAGTTATGAAGAGAAAATACGACACAAACTTTTCGGTAAAAACTTTCATATGGTTTGAAATCCAAACAAAAACAGAACATAGTCTGAGAACTTTTAGGGAACCTACAATATTGAAGTATCTTAAAGTTATTCAATAAAACCACTAGGGTCACATTTAATCTTCATGTCGGCGCCAGACTCGATTCAAATGTGTAGCAGGGTACTTTGACCATGTGTGCAAATTAAAAAAAAAACATTTGCACTTTGCCATGCGGTATCGGTTTTTTACCACACATGAAAGGGTTCGACTCGATTTTCAATCCGAAGGTCGTGGGATCGAATCCCGGCCGTGCATCAATGGATTTTGCGTTTCGTTATATTTAAATGCGCTTTAACACGAGCTCTGAACGGTGAAGGAAAACATCGTGAGGAAACCAGTTAGTATTCTTATAGGCGGCGATGGGCTTGCAACCTGTCACGTATGGAATACTAACTTCTGGAAGATGTGGGCATGTATCAAATAATGTATTTGTACATGCCTCTGACTACCCCCTTAGACATCTTCAAAAGATCTAGAATATAAAGATCTGAGAGAATGTCTACCGCGCCTTGGGGATACAGTCGTGACCCCTGTTTTATGAAAGGATTCAAAGATATGTGTTTGCGTAGCCCACACACTTGCGTAAAGTCCAGTTCCGGAACGGTTGTACGTTGTTTATGTTATTTTGTTGCAAATGTAAAAAAAAACTGCATGTAAATAATAAAGGTATATTGCGTCCACGAAATCGTCGTCCATTTTATTTGCTGTCTACTAGCGTACTGTGCAGAAAAGTGTTTGCGACGCATGTTTCGCAGATGCGCAAATACGTGTTCAAATATTTGTTCAAAGCTTTGCAAATGTTTGTGCACATGTCTGGCGCCGGGGTCAGAAATATGCAAAAATTAAAGCCACAAACACATTTTCACACCAACAAAGTTATTGTTCTTTTAATACGCAAACATTTTTTACAAGCTATGCTAAAAATATAAGTACATATTTGTAGAATTCTATGTTTTGTAGCTTGGTGAGTACAGTTACAAGATACCATCAGAACCCGTGAACCGAAAGGCAAGGCGCCTAGTGAGCAAAAACCTCATAACTCACTAATTAATATTCCACGTAATGAATTGCCCTCACACGAAGCAATCAGGTGCTTTGTGCTGAAATTGGAACCGCAGGAAGCAAGTTTATGGGCTGTGGTTTAGCAGCCAGATATAGAAGAGACTTTGCATTATGATTAAAACAGGTATATTCAAATTATAATAAAATTATAGGCGCCATGACACTTCGAACCCCTCAAATAATTTTGTCTGTATTTCCGCAGAGCTACGACCCTGTTATTTTTAAGAAGAGAGTTAACAGGCACCTTCTGGGTAGGCTCGCTTCATCGTAGACCTTATTCGTGCCTATGTCAGTTTCGAGGTCAAAAGTCGACCCACTCATAATAAAAAAAAAATTGTATAAACGGATCAAAATTGTCACTCAGCGTGGTAACGAGACCTATAGGTAGGCACTCTTTCGATTGGCAGTGATCTGAATCATTGCAAACCATCTATAGATATCTCAACTGAGCATCATTTTTTTTGTAACCTAAAGAACTGCTAAACAAACAACTGCCGTTTTAGTTTGAATAACTATTCCAGATATGCTTTTCAGCCCATGATTCGATTACTAAATCCAAGGTGACGCTGAGATTTAAACAAACATACTAACACACCTTTTATATATCAGGAAATCCAATCTTAAAAATATCTTAAAAGAACGCTTTACTCGAACAAGATTCTGAAAATAAATATTTTCTTGAAAGAAAACATATAACTCTTGCTCTTCAATGAAATGAAACCATTTCCCCAACCTCTAAACTCATAGTTCAAAGTTGAACGGTACAAATACTAAGCTCGTAGCAATCTTCTATGAATTATAAATCTTTTGCTAAGAGCCTTAACATACTACCACAGATACAAAAGATTGCGATGAACGAGACTATCGGCGCATGGATACGTCTCGAGTATGAACCCTGTTCAAAGATCTGCGCTAAATACTTTTTTATACCATAGGGTGGCATACAAGCATATAGCTTAACTAGCGGATAACCGACATCACTGTAGATTAAAAAGTTAATATTCACTGCTTCAGAGCTGAGAAATATTAATAGAAAAACAAAATACATGGTATTGTTATTTACAGAAACAAATCTACTGTAGCTAAATAACATAACAAAATGCACTAGGATCAGTTGAGCCATTAACAAACACGTAGCCAACTCACTGATAATTAGAAGTTCACCATCTGGTTCAAAATAATCGTCTGTGATATTGGGTTCACATACGCCTTTCATCACTACTCTAAGATACAAAGTGCAGTAAAGTCGAGACGGTAGAAACAGATTCTCATAAAACTATAATAATAGTGTTTTATAACATCTATAAAAACTTGTACGGTACTTCTTTGGCAGCCATCCCAAACGTATGATAACATGTCGACACATGAATCAATGTGTGATTCTCGCATCGATTCTCTACAGATTTTTTGGTCGTTGATAGACGTCGAAGTAAAGCAAACTTCTAAGGGATGGGACATCAACTGTACGTTTCTATGCTTATTTGTCACGTTTAATTGTCGATCTAGTGGTTTTAAATCATCATCATCATCTCCCTGTCCTTTTTCCACATTATGTGGGGTCTGCACAACATGTGTTCTTCTTCCATTCTCCTCTATCAGCTGTCATCTCAACACTCACTCCTTTCTTACTCATGTCATCCTTCACACAATCCATTCATCTTTTATTTGGCCTACCTCTACTCGTAAATCCATCAACATTCATACCAAGTACTCTTCTAGTTACATGACACTAGTGATTTCAAATATAGAGAAAATTCTAAAATATCAATTTGTAATTTTGATTTGAGTGTTGAAATAAACCGTTTTGAAGATTTTAGAAAAGGATAAAAGTCATTGTAGAGAAAAATTTGCATTTAAAGTTTTGCGGTCATGGTTTTAAGCACTGAAGGAAATTTGAAAGGTTCCAAGTCTGTGGGCAAACAATTTTGAAACACATTAGTGGCAATCGATGTAAGCGCTCTGCAACTAGCAAACTTACACAGAGTTCCCAACTTTGAGCCCAAAAGTTGCTGGATGTTTGTAATGACTTGAAACAGTTATGGCGGTTCAATTTGAGTAGGTAAATATGTTTTTAAGTATACTCTGCTGAGAATTTCGTGCAACTTTAATATTTATTTCAAGAGATTAAGTTTGCAATTGCTGTGTGCTATACTAGCTATATTCAAGTAGTTTTGAGATATAAACGCGTTATGAGTTGGTCTTTGAGTTCTACAAATGTTTGAAGCTGAGCAAAACAAGCCTTTTTTGCCTGTGTCATGCAAAATCCCGGCCGTGCATCAATTTGTTGGTATTTCGTAAAGTTTATTGTGCGCTACCATGAAAAAACATTCTATTGTGCCACACACTTATCTGGCCCGGTGGCCAAAAGAGGAGCTAACGAATATGATATGAAAATTTATTTTTCTGGCAACACCAAATGCGATAGCAGCGCCTCTCTCTCTCAGATAAGTTTGTGGCACTGTAATAGGCGGTGACGGGATTACAACCTGTCACGTATGAAACTTTAACATAATATGTGAACATGTGCCAAATATATTTTTGAATGCACCTCTCTAACTACCCCGACGATCTGTCAAAAGACTTCGCTACGAATAGAGCTCTTTTTGAACAATGGTGCTATGACAAATGATCGAAATGGTTTTTTTATAGTTATTTCCACATTGTTTTAAACAAAAGCTTAAAAAACTAACTTGTCAAGTTGCCATTGAAATGAATATTGAGTGGATCCGAAAAAGTCAGTTAGAAAAACTTCTTTGTCCTATCAATCACGCAGAAAAGGAACGAGAGTGAAGTTTTTGTTTCTGATCTATCTTCAAATATAGATTGATGGATATCCTCAGAACTTCTGAAAATAGGTCGCTGTTTTTTAGCTTTATTAGTTAATTTATAATTTTCATATGAAATAAACTTATTTACAGAAACTGAGCTACTACGAGTACAATATGTACGTAAAATTACAAAATGCAATCTATCTAAGGATCGTAGTAAAAACGATCTATAGATAGCTCAACTGATTCAGATCACTGCCAGTCAGAAGCGTGCCCAAAATACTGGTGACATTGCCACGCTGAATTGCAATTCTGATTCTCTGTGCCAAAAAATCGCCAGCTCTCGAATCATATTTTCATAGTTTTTGCTTGCTATTATTAACCCAGATACAGCGACAGGACTTTTAAAAGGCCCAAATAAATGATATACAACCCGGGCGCAACAACTAGACACCTGGCTCGAAACTCGACTCCCCTCCCGCTACCCCGCGCGAGGCCCCGCTCTCGTCCTTCAGTAGCGTTAGCATCACTGTTACCGTTGCACGTAATCTTTCTGAGTTTCGGAGTCATTCGTTTGCTGTTATAATTATTTTTGTTACCTAAGTTTTTGTTATCGTTACGTTTGGACCTGTTATTTGTTTATTGTTATTGGATTTTTGTTATTATTGTTACGTTTGGACGTTTTCTTGTTATTGTTGTGTTTTAAAATACACAATGGGAAAAACCATACACAGCAAAGAAAGGGCCTTAATACTCAAGGTGTTGGCTTTTTTTGAACGTGAGAAGGAAGTTAGCAAATTTGTGATTCCTGTGGACCCTACCAAAAGTGCTCATGAACGTAGTGAGCATCAAAAAGTGAATAAAAAGTTTATGATTCCGGTGGACCAACCGATAAATAGAACTTGCGCTGCTACTGGTATATCTAAAAGCACATTATTAAGAATAAAAAAGCAAGTAAAACCAGTGGCACCATCAATTACACCGGTGCCGAGTACTTCGACGTCTACCCAATTACCCGGACCATCAATTGAACCGTCAACACCTGGCAAGAAGAGAAGATCAAGCAAAAAAATAAATCTTGACAATTTCGACTTAGTCGCTCTGAGAAACATAATCAACAGTTTCTACACTGTAAAAAAAGAAGTCCCTACGCTGAAGAAAATATTGGCTGCTGCAAAAGCGGATTTGAATTTTCCAGGTGAGTGTCTTTTTAATAAATTATTTTTTTATCAAAGATACCATCAGAACCCGTGAACCGAAAGGCAAGGCGCCTAGTGAGCAAAAACCTCATAACTCACTAATTAATATTCCACGTAATGAATTGCCCTCACACGAAGCAATCAGGTGCTTTGTGCTGAAATTGGAACCGCAGGAAGCAAGTTTATGGGCTGTGGTTTAGCAGCCAGATATAGAAGAGACTTTGCATTATGATTAAAACAGGTATATTCAAATTATAATAAAATTATAGGCGCCATGACACTTCGAACCCCTCAAATAATTTTGTCTGTATTTCCGCAGAGCTACGACCCTGTTATTTTTAAGAAGAGAGTTAACAGGCACCTTCTGGGTAGGCTCGCTTCATCGTAGACCTTATTCGTGCCTATGTCAGTTTCGAGGTCAAAAGTCGACCCACTCATAATAAAAAAAAAATTGTATAAACGGATCAAAATTGTCACTCAGCGTGGTAACGAGACCTATAGGTAGGCACTCTTTCGATTGGCAGTGATCTGAATCATTGCAAACCATCTATAGATATCTCAACTGAGCATCATTTTTTTTGTAACCTAAAGAACTGCTAAACAAACAACTGCCGTTTTAGTTTGAATAACTATTCCAGATATGCTTTTCAGCCCATGATTCGATTACTAAATCCAAGGTGACGCTGAGATTTAAACAAACATACTAACACACCTTTTATATATCAGGAAATCCAATCTTAAAAATATCTTAAAAGAACGCTTTACTCGAACAAGATTCTGAAAATAAATATTTTCTTGAAAGAAAACATATAACTCTTGCTCTTCAATGAAATGAAACCATTTCCCCAACCTCTAAACTCATAGTTCAAAGTTGAACGGTACAAATACTAAGCTCGTAGCAATCTTCTATGAATTATAAATCTTTTGCTAAGAGCCTTAACATACTACCACAGATACAAAAGATTGCGATGAACGAGACTATCGGCGCATGGATACGTCTCGAGTATGAACCCTGTTCAAAGATCTGCGCTAAATACTTTTTTATACCATAGGGTGGCATACAAGCATATAGCTTAACTAGCGGATAACCGACATCACTGTAGATTAAAAAGTTAATATTCACTGCTTCAGAGCTGAGAAATATTAATAGAAAAACAAAATACATGGTATTGTTATTTACAGAAACAAATCTACTGTAGCTAAATAACATAACAAAATGCACTAGGATCAGTTGAGCCATTAACAAACACGTAGCCAACTCACTGATAATTAGAAGTTCACCATCTGGTTCAAAATAATCGTCTGTGATATTGGGTTCACATACGCCTTTCATCACTACTCTAAGATACAAAGTGCAGTAAAGTCGAGACGGTAGAAACAGATTCTCATAAAACTATAATAATAGTGTTTTATAACATCTATAAAAACTTGTACGGTACTTCTTTGGCAGCCATCCCAAACGTATGATAACATGTCGACACATGAATCAATGTGTGATTCTCGCATCGATTCTCTACAGATTTTTTGGTCGTTGATAGACGTCGAAGTAAAGCAAACTTCTAAGGGATGGGACATCAACTGTACGTTTCTATGCTTATTTGTCACGTTTAATTGTCGATCTAGTGGTTTTAAATCATCATCATCATCTCCCTGTCCTTTTTCCACATTATGTGGGGTCTGCACAACATGTGTTCTTCTTCCATTCTCCTCTATCAGCTGTCATCTCAACACTCACTCCTTTCTTACTCATGTCATCCTTCACACAATCCATTCATCTTTTATTTGGCCTACCTCTACTCGTAAATCCATCAACATTCATACCAAGTACTCTTCTAGTTACATGACACTAGTGATTTCAAATATAGAGAAAATTCTAAAATATCAATTTGTAATTTTGATTTGAGTGTTGAAATAAACCGTTTTGAAGATTTTAGAAAAGGATAAAAGTCATTGTAGAGAAAAATTTGCATTTAAAGTTTTGCGGTCATGGTTTTAAGCACTGAAGGAAATTTGAAAGGTTCCAAGTCTGTGGGCAAACAATTTTGAAACACATTAGTGGCAATCGATGTAAGCGCTCTGCAACTAGCAAACTTACACAGAGTTCCCAACTTTGAGCCCAAAAGTTGCTGGATGTTTGTAATGACTTGAAACAGTTATGGCGGTTCAATTTGAGTAGGTAAATATGTTTTTAAGTATACTCTGCTGAGAATTTCGTGCAACTTTAATATTTATTTCAAGAGATTAAGTTTGCAATTGCTGTGTGCTATACTAGCTATATTCAAGTAGTTTTGAGATATAAACGCGTTATGAGTTGGTCTTTGAGTTCTACAAATGTTTGAAGCTGAGCAAAACAAGCCTTTTTTGCCTGTGTCATGCAAAATCCCGGCCGTGCATCAATTTGTTGGTATTTCGTAAAGTTTATTGTGCGCTACCATGAAAAAACATTCTATTGTGCCACACACTTATCTGGCCCGGTGGCCAAAAGAGGAGCTAACGAATATGATATGAAAATTTATTTTTCTGGCAACACCAAATGCGATAGCAGCGCCTCTCTCTCTCAGATAAGTTTGTGGCACTGTAATAGGCGGTGACGGGATTACAACCTGTCACGTATGAAACTTTAACATAATATGTGAACATGTGCCAAATATATTTTTGAATGCACCTCTCTAACTACCCCGACGATCTGTCAAAAGACTTCGCTACGAATAGAGCTCTTTTTGAACAATGGTGCTATGACAAATGATCGAAATGGTTTTTTTATAGTTATTTCCACATTGTTTTAAACAAAAGCTTAAAAAACTAACTTGTCAAGTTGCCATTGAAATGAATATTGAGTGGATCCGAAAAAGTCAGTTAGAAAAACTTCTTTGTCCTATCAATCACGCAGAAAAGGAACGAGAGTGAAGTTTTTGTTTCTGATCTATCTTCAAATATAGATTGATGGATATCCTCAGAACTTCTGAAAATAGGTCGCTGTTTTTTAGCTTTATTAGTTAATTTATAATTTTCATATGAAATAAACTTATTTACAGAAACTGAGCTACTACGAGTACAATATGTACGTAAAATTACAAAATGCAATCTATCTAAGGATCGTAGTAAAAACGATCTATAGATAGCTCAACTGATTCAGATCACTGCCAGTCAGAAGCGTGCCCAAAATACTGGTGACATTGCCACGCTGAATTGCAATTCTGATTCTCTGTGCCAAAAAATCGCCAGCTCTCGAATCATATTTTCATAGTTTTTGCTTGCTATTATTAACCCAGATACAGCGACAGGACTTTTAAAAGGCCCAAATAAATGATATACAACCCGGGCGCAACAACTAGACACCTGGCTCGAAACTCGACTCCCCTCCCGCTACCCCGCGCGAGGCCCCGCTCTCGTCCTTCAGTAGCGTTAGCATCACTGTTACCGTTGCACGTAATCTTTCTGAGTTTCGGAGTCATTCGTTTGCTGTTATAATTATTTTTGTTACCTAAGTTTTTGTTATCGTTACGTTTGGACCTGTTATTTGTTTATTGTTATTGGATTTTTGTTATTATTGTTACGTTTGGACGTTTTCTTGTTATTGTTGTGTTTTAAAATACACAATGGGAAAAACCATACACAGCAAAGAAAGGGCCTTAATACTCAAGGTGTTGGCTTTTTTTGAACGTGAGAAGGAAGTTAGCAAATTTGTGATTCCTGTGGACCCTACCAAAAGTGCTCATGAACGTAGTGAGCATCAAAAAGTGAATAAAAAGTTTATGATTCCGGTGGACCAACCGATAAATAGAACTTGCGCTGCTACTGGTATATCTAAAAGCACATTATTAAGAATAAAAAAGCAAGTAAAACCAGTGGCACCATCAATTACACCGGTGCCGAGTACTTCGACGTCTACCCAATTACCCGGACCATCAATTGAACCGTCAACACCTGGCAAGAAGAGAAGATCAAGCAAAAAAATAAATCTTGACAATTTCGACTTAGTCGCTCTGAGAAACATAATCAACAGTTTCTACACTGTAAAAAAAGAAGTCCCTACGCTGAAGAAAATATTGGCTGCTGCAAAAGCGGATTTGAATTTTCCAGGTGAGTGTCTTTTTAATAAATTATTTTTTTATCCAACGACTACTTTCTTGCATAATGAGCCACCACTGACGATTTTATTGTCTTTTAATTACTATATAAATAATACCTGGTCTAAAATTTTGGTAATAGAATATTTTTAGTTATACGACGAGTAGGTAAATGAACTTAAATTATAAAACGTTCTCTTTTTTTACAGGTGAGAGGACTACTTTGCGGCTTATATTAAAGAACCAATTGGGATACAAATTTAAGAAATGTAAAAATGCCCGATTGGTCTTGATACAAAAGCCAGATATCGCTGCCTGGAGGGCTCGCTACCTGCGGCGAATGAAAGAAAATCACGACCTTGGATCGGACAAAAAACCGGTGACGTATCTAGATGAGACCTGGATACATTCTCATTATACAGTGAGAAAATGCTGCGCTAGTGTAATGAAAAATACCAATCCCGGCCAACGTTGGATTCTCGTCCATGCGGGTGGCGAAAATGGTTTTATCCCTGGGGCAGAGTTACTATACAAATGCAAGAGCAAGACAGGCGATTACCACGACGAGATGGACACAAAAAATTTTGTTAAGTGGCTGAACGAAAAGTTGTTGCCAAACTTGCCTCCAAACGGTATAGTTGTTATTGATAACGCGCCGTACCACTCGACGCAATCAAAAAAAATACCTTGCCAGTCATCACTTAAAAGTGAGATGCAAAGCTGGCTTACTGATAACAATATTAGTTTTGATCAAAAGATGACGAAGCCAGAGCTATACCACATCATTCGAATTAATAAGCCAGAAAAAAAATATGTGGTAGACGAACTGTTGAGGGAGCATGGCCACGAAGTTGTACGTCTGCCACCCTACCACTGTGATCTAAACCCAATCGAATACATCTGGAATTTAGTTAAACAAAGGGTGGCAGACAAAAATATAGATCAGTCTGAAAGACTAATTGAAAAGTTGACTAGAGAGTCGATACAGTCAATTTCAGTTGAAGACTGGAAAAAGGAAGTCAACCATGTCCAAAGACTGGAGAAAGAATACTGGGTGAAAGATCGATTACAAGAACACCAAGAGAGGGAGTTGATTATATCTCTTGGAGGAGAAGAGAGTTCTTCAGAGAGTGAAAGCGAGGAAGAGGAAAATGTCAGCGATATGTCTGGTGTAGAAGAATTAAGTTACGATTCCTCATAATTATAATAATAAATTAATATAACATTCTTTTTTGTTTTATTTCCGTAAGAAATTTATTGTTTTACCTACTTATTGTATAGGTAGATACTAGTATGAACTTGAATAAAAAATTACATTTGATTAACAATATTGGAAATTAATCCCAAAATAGACTCTAAATAGTTTATTACTGCTCCAATTCGTAACTAAGCAATAAATACTGCATTCGTTACTAGTATACAAATGTTTTATCTCAGTAGGTAATTAAATTATAAATCAGTAATACTTTGGTTTTTAGTTAGGTTAGGGTTTTTATTTCAAACCTCGCCATTCGGCGGAATTCCATTGGAATTCAAATTATAATGGAAACTGTTATTTTAGTTAAAATATAATAAAGCCTGACCAGAAAAATAAAAAACGAGCACTGGGGGCGCTACATGTATGCATATGTTTACGTTTCTTTTTTGCACTCAGTACTGTAGACAAACGTCATTTGAGTCAGGTGTCAAGTTATTGCGCCCGGGTTGTAATCTACCCGCAGTTTTAGGTACTTTTACGTGAAATTATACAAATATTTATACTGCAGTGTGAATCATTATATTGTAACCTTTTATTTACAATAGTAAAGTTTTTATGATTTTAGGTATTTTAGTCTTTTTTTGGTGTTTATCTATAACATGAAAGTTTTTTCGTAAGATGACTGCACAAATATGGGCTAATATCACAAAATATGCGCTAATTATACAAATCTCATTTGTATTTTTGATCTTTGATGTTTATCCTACACAGTCACATAATAATTTAGTTTTATATTTGAAATATTTAATGCTTTTCAAGCGTTGAAACGTGATGGCCTTTTAAAAGTCCAGTCGTAATAAGGACGTCTATGATAGTTGTATAAAATTGTATAAATTTTTGGAAATTGCGAAAAACAAATCGCTTAATCTCAATGAAATACTTTATAAGCTGGCCAAATATTATGAACAAAACTCTATTGCTAACTGAAATCATTATTTATCTTCCTGAAAATATAAACGCGATTGCTTCAGAGAGAGACCCCGGCGGTAAAGAGGGGTCTTTTTACAGAATATTTCAGATAAAGTCTAAAAGAATGATTGCAAGAGAGGCCGAACATAGTGTAGAAGTGGTACTTTCAATTCCTTTACTCCTGTGAGATCAGATTTTCCGGAGCCATTGGTTAAACCCTGGCTTTTCACAGGACAGTTGCTCAATTTTTTAACTAGAATCTTAGGAAAAGCATGTAAAGAGGGTGTTTTGAATCCCTAGCTCATAGTTATAAGACTACTTTTCACAGGTAGCTTTGCCTGCGAGGTAAACGCAAATAATTATGCATTTAATTGCTGTTTCATTTATTTTAATCCCGGGTATTTCTTAGTAGCCCATATTACGACGGGCCTTTAAAAAGGCCATCATTTTCCGGGTTTTCCATAAAGTGTAGATTTTTTCTGAGTGGGTTTTCATATTTTTTGGGCCTTTTGAAGATACATATCCAAAATTCAAAATAATCAGAATCGTAAAATAGTTTCAGTAACATCTGGGTTAATAACACTGTAAGCATGAGATAAATAAAAATACAGTCTTGCCTGACTGTTCAATCTGATTCAGGGAAACTATTTACCACAAACAAACAAACTATTAATTAACTAATTCATAGCAGATTCAATTTCAACATGAGTCTCGCAAGTACAGCCTAGTCAGCGTTCATGTCAGACTAATTTCATTAATCTTCCATTGATTGGATGCGTAAACAAACTTTCAATAATGGTCCTTATGATATCTGCAGCAGAGGCGAAAGTTTCTTGAGTCTTGGAACCTCTTGGGAACGGAAAGATTTCAAGTAGAAATGAAGGCTGTTTAGACAGCTATTCCAAGTCGTTGGAGTCTATTCTGTCAAGTTTAGTTGGCCTAGGTCAGCTGTTATGACATTGGGGTCAAAACTGATTTGATGTTGGTTTTGTTATTTTCTTTTCAGTCGATTTACCTCGTTATTTTAATAAATGAAGGAGAAAATTGTCTGAAATTGGAATTTAGGAAAATGGTATCTTATTTGTCAGGATTATAGGAAGTGGAACTGATGGTTTCTTTGCTACGGATGATTATTTTCTGAAAGCCTACAAACATCTCTTAAGTTATCCATAAGAACTTTCAATATATTTCGTTAAGAATAATACTAAAATAAGTACAGTACTGCCGGCGGATCTAGACCGGTCTGAAGTTGCGCTGTGCGCAGGTTACCCCGCGTCTTACCACCTATTCGACCCTAAAAGTGACTACTGCGCAGCGTTGCTACGAACTTAACGCCGGTCTAGATCCGCCGGCCGTACTGTACCACATTTCATTAAAATAATCCTATTCAAAAAATCCTGGAGAGTATTTCGTCACATCCTCATTTCCTTCTAACAAGCAAGCATTTACGTTACCAATTTTCCAAATTAGACTTTGGAGTCTTCCGAAATACCTTAAACCGACTGTCGAGTTCTGAATGTAGCTAATTCAATTAATCTGACTTAACGGTAGATTCAGAATGCAAGCTAGATTTAGGAAATGAAGATTAGTTCATGAAACTTATATTATCAAGTCTTATTTTGACTTTAAGTGCGCCTCAAAAACACTTTTGTGCACAAGTTCGTTTCATTCAAACTTTTTTGGATTACATCACGTTATGCCATGTAGTTATATTTCCACTTGATGATTTTCTTCGCCGTTTGATGGTACCTACTGACAAAGTGCACATTTGGAAAGGAAAAAGTAAGTTCGTATGAGTCAGTGGCCAACTCTGATGACGGAGTTTTTAGGCCGCCTTAAGGCCTCCCATCATGGCTTAAAGACTTAAAATAGTCGGGACTGACAATTGAACGTACCCTCCGAATCACGGAAGCGCTCAGATGAAAATGCCACTGGCGGTCACCCATCCACTTCCAGACCGTTTCGAACGTTGCTTAACTTCGACGATCTATCAAGAACGACTAAGCAAGCACGACCGCGAGCGCGCACAGGAAAAAATCATTTCATGGAACTCACTACCTGGATCGAAAAGCGAGTCCGTTTCCACTAAGCCACCAGTTTTTAATTTCCCTCAAGCGAGCCTATTAAATGGCTATAATTGAAATACCGACAGCATTATTCATTTGAACTTTACGGTAAAATAATTCATTCGGACTTTACGGAAAAATAATTAAAGAAAATTTACCGTCCAATTTAAATACACACAGATTGAACTTCGACATTTGTACAGAATTACCTAAATGAAGACCCTCGTTAGCCTGCGCATTGAAACACCAATCAGATCCAAATCAAGTTTGAAATCAAACTATTCCCATGATCCAAAAACCACAAGCTCAAGCTAGTTACTTACCTATTTGTATTCGACTGGTGCGAGTAGACTAATGATCTTGGGATTCAACCGCATACGAAATAGATAATCAATTTGGATTTAGTTAAACTTTAGTTTTTAGTTTAACTTGATAGTACAGCGTCAGGAGGCAACCTATGCCTACCAATGGGACGCTATAGTGCCTGGGACATTGTTTTAGATGGAATAGGCTTGCCCAGCACCTAAATCATCCTCTCTGCCTAATCGGCTCGGGCTTGTAAAATAACTATTTGAGGTCAAGAGCCGACACATTCTTCATAAAATAACCTCGTTTTTAGATAAATGATGATTATCATATTTTATTGCTTTCGGATTTATATTTTACAGTTAAAAGTTTGTCAATTAGTTTTCGGAAAACAATAAACAAAGACTTGTGTTGTGTTTGTCATGTCTTTTCTATACATAAATCTAAATAAATAGTACTCTTTGCGTATTAATCTGAGATGCTAATGACAGGGTAACAACCATTAATTACATTGTTTCTGAAACCACTTAATTGTAACATGTTCTGTTCACGTAGAAGATGCTCCAAATACAGACCCATTTTAGGTACCCGTATCTCAGAAGCTTCGCTTAATCAATCCTAAGCCGATCCAGACTTTAATCCTACGAATATCCGGCAAAACCGATGGGCTAGCAAACTGATTACCATAATTAGTCTACCAGTGGACTTCGTAATCTGACAAGCTTCCCGTAGCTCTAATACTAATGACCTAAGTCGATGGTCTGCAGCAAGGCCGTGTACACTAGGTACAGTGTACTGTACAGCAAGCTTGGGATTTTAGAATTTATAGCGGCTAGCAGTGTTAGCTTGGCTAATATTCTGACGAAAATCCTGCTGCAAAACTGTCAAAATTGTGCATGCAAAGGAATTTCAGGTTGAAGAATAAAATACAAACACGCATAATTTACTCTTTTTCAAGGAAAACCCAGATGATAAAAGATAATTTGAAAACAACCTACTTGAGCTACCTTTTATCAGAGTATTAATAAATAAATAATGCTGCACTTTTCACACAGCATCATCTAGCCCCAAAGTAAGCAGAGCTTGTGTTATGGGTACTACATGACTGATATACTACTAAATATCTTTGTTTGTAAATACATACATAATATACATAAAAAACACCCAGACCAATACTCTGTATGTAACTCATACAAACATTCGCCCCGCTGCGGGGATCGAACCCGCAACCTTCTGCGTCGCAAGTGGACCTTCGCCCACTGCGCTATAGAAGTAGTATAGTTTTCAATATGATGAAAATCAGCTGCACCTTCAGTTTATATAATCACTAGCATGTACACAATCAACGCTCCGCTCCGTTCTAAATGAGAGCCTTATCCTAATGACCTTACGTTCAACCGATCGTCTGCCAAAAGTCTAACTTGATTATTGGATGGGCCAGTTTGCGAAGTGGATGGATTCTGCAGCTTACTTGTTAGTTTCACAGTTTCACTCGTGTTTGTGAACGAACGGATTACTCTTTGCTATATCCTGAATAATGAAGTTAGCGAACGTTTGTTTGCGAAGCTAAAGCGATAGTTCCGTTGATTAAAATTTAGAGTGACTGAAATTGAAAATTGAGCTCTGTTTGCTTCAGAGAATGTGAATTAGAAAATGAAAATGTCAATCTGCTAAACAATGTTTTCGCAGCACATTCGCAAAAAGGTCAAGCTATTTCTTTATCCCAATGTAATCCCCTTTTAGCCCGGTCCTAAGATTAGTTGGCTAATTTCTTAAAAGCGTTCACTTTTTACAGATTTAATGGAACAGGATTATTGTCTCTATCTTGGCATAATTTATCAGGGAGTTTAACTTGGGCCGGAAAATCTCAATGGAAAAGTGTGTGCCGATTATAATAGAAGAGAAATTCTTCAGGAACAGCTACATAGAGAATGTCGAGACATGAATAATGAGGATCATTGTGGAATATAAAAGGAGCGCTCAGACGTAATAAGGGTAATGATGGTGAATAAGTGCCTCGCTGATATAAATGTTGATAATCGAATTGCCGAAATATTCTTTGAACAGAAATAGAAAATTATATGACCACTCTATCCACCAGATGCGGCAGACATTAAATAAATAAATAATGCTGGACCATTTCACACAACATCATCTAGCCCCAAACTAAGCATAGCTTGCACTATGGGAACCAGATAACTGATATACTACTTATATACTTTTTGTTTGTAAATACATACATAATATACATAGAAACACCCAGACCTGAGATAAACATTTATCCCGCGGCGGATAAATAGATGCTTCAGATATTCGATGTATTCCAGAGTCTTTGAAGATAATCAAAGGGGGTAGTCAGAGACATGTCCAGATACGTTTGACACATGCCCACGCCACTATATACGTGACAGTTTTCAGGAAATTTATCCGAAACGAATTAACGGCACGTCTGGACTTAAGCTCGAAACTTTCGTATTGTATGTAACACATCATTTAAACAGTTTCTTTGTACTAATCATTTTATTCTCATCGCAAAACTACAGATTTTTATCTAATAATACACTTCAAGAGCAATATCGTTTTAATATCAAAAGAATGCATCAAGAAATCAATTTGCGCCTGAGCGTTTTATTAAGATAGTTATGATCCAGGGAGCACTTCCCTTAGATTGCCAATAAGGCCCGGGGGCGTGATTTGCATGACGTGACAACCTCATAGCCACTTACCACCTCAGTAATTGGTTCCTTCGACTGACGTCACGAAGATGGATTTTAAAATTGGAATGGATGAAGGAACCATTTTAATGTGGGTAGGTATGTTTCTTAGACAAGAGTCACAAATTAAATGTTTGAACTATTACGGTTTTTTTGGTAACATCTTTAAGAAATCTGGTGGTCGATTCTACACAGTAAGCCAGCTACCGGGGGGTTGGTCTGAACCTTCGGCATATACACCCCTATTTTTTAATTACCAAAAAATTTTTAAACATGGTCTCGGTGTCTGTTACTTATCACATTTATGTAGTTAAAACTCAAAAAAAGAGAAAAAAATAATAATAACCTCAAAAGAAGACAGGACGAGTCAGACACGGATTTATGATAGCTACTGGTGTTTTACTGACTGGGGATGATACGAGAACATAGTTACAATGAGAGTCTGTACGCGATTGTTGTCTGTAGTGCGTATTTGTACAGTTTTCATAAAATTTTGTTCGGTTTTGGTTGACTACAATCCTCGATAACTTTGTGATAGTTAAATAAAAAAAAGTTCTGACCATGCCATTACCATTTTCTGCATCTGCTGCAACTGTCCTTAAATTTTTTTGGTAGTCATAAAATAGCGGTGTATGTTTCCTTAACACTATCTATGTCTTCTATTGTGTTCAAACAACCGAAAATTTTAAAAAATTGTCAGTGACCGTTTAGAGAATATCTCAAATCTCAGGAATTCCAACAATTTAATCTTTGATCACAAGCTACAGGAAAATATGTCTTATTTAAAAATGCTGTACTTTCCAGAATTCGATGCTCCATTGTCTTTGCTCAGTGCAAGATGTTTGCTTCTGGCTAGTGCTAAGGCTAGTTTGGCTAGGTAAACTGTTTGTCTATTCCTGCAACTCCGGCAAAGTGATACTACACGTGATAGTATCATTGAGTAGGAATGTGATGTGAATGAATGTTTGAAAAGGATACAGCGGTGATCCTGATTATGTTTGTTTGTTTTACAAACGCACAATTTCATCCTAAAAAAACTCGGTCTTACATAATGATCATGTTGCCTTGAATATTAATATTGGTTGCGAACATACAGAAATAGAATCATTATAAGACGAATATCTGATGAAAGTGGTCCTTTGATTCGGAATGTAGCTTCGGACAATGAGCATGAGTTCACTGAGTTTACCGATAAATAATTGAGCTTATAAAAAAATTCGATTGCGACGTTAAGGATTCCGTGGCTGAGCGCTATAAGGCACTCTGTCTTTAGGAGGATCGTTTGATCGTTGCGGGTTCGAATCCCGTCGGAAAATTTTGATAAGACTTTTCATTTCTCAATGGGTCCTACTGAATAAATTATTGTTATTATTTAACTCCACTTCCAAGCACACGATAGATTGGTCATCAATTTTCTCATAATAAAATTCATTGATTGCATTCAATCAATCACGGACCTCGATCGAGGCCAGTTCACGCCTCAAAGCTAATTCCCCTAATCGGATCATTAATTGGGTTGAAACTTGCGAAACTCCAATTCGCTGGAGTTGGCTGTTTGTGGAATACAAATGAAGGAGTTTCGACTATTTTGTGGTTGCGTTTGAAGGTGTAAAGGTTATATTGAACTTAATAAATGTTCAAATACACAGCAAGCTTATAAACACTGTTTAAATGCAATTGTTTCTTTTTTTCCGTTTAGCTGAGGCACCGTGCCCCGATATTTGTAAACATAGGCAAAGTCAACCGTCCGCATTTCGTTTTCGCTTTGTTCTCTAGAAAACTCTTCTAAAAAACTCTACTCTCACAGTTAGTTTTATAATACAGGGAATGAGATCACGACAGATCAACAAAAAATTACTATTTCTGACTACAATTGCTTTCAAATCGACTTTTCATATAGTTTAGCTTAGTTCAAGTTTAACACCAGATTAGCATGACTTTCATAAAGGCTACAGAACTTTAAAAGATACCATCATCATTGGCCTGCCCTTATCCCGCTCATGCGGGGTCGGCACAACATGTTCTCTTCTAACACTCTCCCCTATCACTCGTCATCTCTGTATCAACTATTTTTTTCCATTACTTTAAAAGATACCATTGCGAAAAAAAATTTAAAAAGAACCCAGAATGTTCCAATCACTAACCTGTAAATTGACGTAAGGTGCATCTGCCATCACTGTGGGTACTATGAAGCCTCCTTCTCCTGTTGACATGTCAATGTCCTGGCTGTAGATATCAGTTTTGTCATCGTATAGCTTCACCCGGACTCGGACCCGCTTCTCTGTGCTCATTGCTTCCACCTATAGAAGAAACAGAGGAAATTTTTAAAGAAAATTAAAGTCCCTGAATATGAGATCTGAGAAAATGTCTTGTTTCTTCTTCTTCATAATCTGTAGTTGCAATGTGTTATTTTGCATAGTATGACCACCCTATAACCCCCTTTGAAGATGTCTAAGGGAGTAGTCAGAGGCATGTACAAATACGTATTTGCTACATGCCCACATCTTGCAGAAGTTAGTATTCCATACGTGACAGGTTGCAAAGCCCATCGCCGCCTATAAGAATACTTACCTGGTTTCCTCACGATGTTTTCCTTCACCGTTCAGAGCTCGTGTTAAAGCGCATATAAATTTTAGGAAACGCAAAATCCATTGATGCACGGCCGGGATTCGATCCCACGACCTTCGGATTGAAAGACGAGTTACAACCCCATTTGGCCAATACGGCTTTCCCTGTTTCTTATGAAGCAAAAAAACAGGCTAAGTCCCGATTTATCCATGAGGATTGTTTCTAACCCAGCCCACAATCTGTTGCCACCTCGTATACATTTATAATGTTATTTTAAAGTCTACGAGAGAGTTTACTTTGGGAAAGATAACAAAAATAAACCGTTATTTTAGCAGTAAAGTAAGTTGATGAGTCAACCACAGCCTGAAATCCGGTAAAACAGCAGCATATTTTGCGAACTGCATGTAATTTTAAAAGCTTACGCTTCGCAATGAGCCGAGATTCATCAGACTACCTGCAAAGTCCCGGTGAAACGATATTGTAGCTCCGACTTAACTCTTAATCAAGCCATTAAATTTGACCCGAGCTGGCTTAATTCCAACCTGCTGACAGCGCCAATATGAAATATGGACTTTATTAACACAATAACTCATACTGGATGATAAATAATCGGAAAACCAACGGATTATCGTGGTGCTTCATGAAGTCTTTATGACCAGTTTATATAATTCAAGTCACGTAAAATTTACATGATTATTTAAATGTTATCTGCGTTACTTTTATCTCTTTTTTGTAACGAGTCACGAACCTCATTAGCTTTACTGAAAATTAAAATAATTGTTTAAAAGTCTCTACATTATGTATTCACAAAAAAGGTCTCGTGTTAATGAAATTCTTTAGACATGTCAAGAAGAATTTATTTTTTATTTACATTTTATCCAACAAAAATATTTGACATTTTCTAAAGGTATTCGTGGATTTAAGTACCTATTCAAATAGTAAATTTAAGTTTACTTTATGGTTTTATTTGCAGATTCTGTTACTACCAACTTTAAAAGTCAGTTTGGACAAATAAAAAACGAGAGAATCAAGACTTTTGAAATATTATGACAATAAAAAATAAAAGCTAAATAATATGAAGAGCGAGATAGGTGAAAGTATCAGCGTTTTGACGTTTTGACAGCAAAAAAAATGGTCTCTGCCTTTAATAGAAAGGAAACAGAGGACTTCAACCATAGAAACGGATAGCAGACTTAACACTATTCGTTCACATCGTCCGTGCCGTACAAACTAGGAGCATTAGCCCCGAGTTCCGTACGATGAGCTAACGATCCCCATTTGTTAGCAGTGCAATACAATTCTATGTACAGGCATTGACAAAAGAACCTGCAGCTTAGTTTCTTCCTTGAGAAACAAGCAACTTCATGAAGAGTTAACGAAACTCAAGACAGTTTCATAAAATATCCAAGGAGCTTTCTGTATGACGTTAAACATGTTTCATAATGACTAAGGCCCAGAACAGACGGCGCAACGCGACTGTAACGAAACCCTTATAAAATTATTAGTTTGAAACCAGTTTCAATCGTTTTCCACATACGCCGCAACACAATCATTTCGGTGTTCTTTGAGAACAGACGTCGGCATTTTGTAGTACCGAAAAAGACGCCAAGCCGATGAAACGCAAACACGAGTTTTCTGCACGCAGGTTTCAATGAAACTGATTTGCAACGCGTTTCAAACCGGTTTCAAAATGGTTGCGTCATGTCCGGTCTTGCTTAGGACTCTATGGCAGAAACTCAAATGAAAGCCTAAAGTAACTAACAGTTTCAGTTTCGTTGCAGTTGCGTTTCACCGTGTGTTCAGGGCCTAAGTGTTACCCGTGACGTTGTTTGCGTTCATTATTATGAATGCAACGGGCAACTCTATTAAATTTATCACAGCATATAAGGTGCAGGACGTTTTTCGGGATAAAATGTTGCCAAACAGGGTATTCTAGGGAATAATTTTAGTTTTTCACTAAGCAAAATTTGTTACATAGTTAGTAATCCCTGAATAGACTACCTACTCAATGTAAGCTAAGCTAAGTGCTAATGTGATACAGGCAAGTTTACCGAAGTAATATGTAGGAACTCCAGCTCCAGTGGCTTTAAACATTAAAAAAACTTATTCGGTCTCTGATAAATAAATAAATAATGCTGGACATTTCACACAGCATCAAACTAAGCAAAGCTTATACTATTGGAACCAGATAACTGATATACTTACTACTTATATACTTTTTGATAACCGATCATATATATGTAAATACATACATATTATACATAGAAACACCCAGACCCGAGATAGATATTTGCAGATAATACAAACATTTATCCCGCGACGGGGATCGAACCCGCAACCTTCTGCGTCCCAAGCAGGCTTTCACCCACTGCGCCACAGAGAAATAAAAAAATAAACACTCAATATCTGAACAAATGTCTATTAATGAACGCAATGTTTTGTTCTTGCAAAAGCTTTAAGTTTTCTATTAGATTGTACAGCGGTAGAACTATCGACAAAGCTCGAACAATTGGACCGAACGAGCAAAATGTCTTGAATTATCGCGTTCATTTCGTGCTAGTTCCGAGATTTTAAAAGAAAATGACTAATTTCCTTCGATAGAAATGGCAAATTGCAAGCCATGTTTCTGTGATTGTAATAGATTAACTCGATGAAAAAATAAAAGTTTTTCATTAGTTTTGCCTTGAAAATTTATTGTAACTGGTTTTTTTATATTAAATAGGTCAACATTTGACCTCACTCTGCCTGATAATAAGCAGTAGGTGAGGTCTAAGGTGGAGCATGCTTACCTATAAGGAACCTACTTTTGATTTGAAGACCCCTATATTGTTCCTGTCGCGAAATACAGAGCCCGACAATGAGTTCCACAATTTGGCGATGCGTATGAATTTACTACCAGTATAAGCTTTTTGTATCTTACCCGTCCGACAAAAGGTAGTCCAGGCTTGTATCTCCGCCTCATGCTGTCAGCAAACCTCAGCTCCACATAGTGTTGTTCCGCGGCTGGTGCAGCCGAAGACGTAGGCCCTACTCCATTGCCGACAGAGATCTCCACTTGAGCTGATCCTCCACCACACCGTGCTTCGATATGCCAGGTGCCTGAGCGAGCTCCGTTCGCTAGGATTGCACTGAGTTTTCGTACACCTGGGAGAAAAAGAATATTGAACTTACAAAACATTCGGAAAGAGCACTTGACATATTTAAAAGTGTCTGCAAATGTGTCACATCATCATCATCAGCCTATAGCAGTCCACTGCTGGACATATGCCTCCCGTAATGACCGCCATTGCGCCCTGTCCTCAGCTCGACGCATCCAGCTTCTGCCAAGCAGCCTTTCACAGATCGTCACTCTACCTGGCTCGAGGGCGTCCTCCTACGTTTGCCGAGAAGAAATGTGTCACATTCAGATTAAATTACACATTCAAATGAAGATCCAGGTATTTGCAGAAGATTTTCTGATTTTTTGAATAATTTTGAGTAAAAAAAACTGTTGTTTTGATAAAACAACCCAGTATCTTGGAGAACACAAATCTCACAAAACCTTGTTAGCAGTTTATTCACATTGAGATTAAAGTCGCAGACGGCTATAAATTTTAGATCTGCCGTGTACCAGCTAAGCTAAACCTAGGCTTAAGATCTTTAGTTTTAATGCTTATCGAATATATGAAGATTTATGAACATAAACATTGTTCTGATAAAAACGAGACCTTTTTTCTTGCTTAAGGTATTTCATAAAAAAAATATTTTATTAGTCTATGAGAAAATCTTCGAGCAACAATATTATAGATTTAGAGTCAGCGCAGCAAAACCGTCCTCGGTAAATAACAGCTCGGGCCGTTTTTTTGTTGAGCATTTTGTCGTTTTTATGAATGATGTTTTGAGGATTTGTGACTTTATTACTTGGTGCAAAGGTTTGGTTAAACTAAAAACTTTTTGGTCACGCGGACAGAATTTAGCTTTGATTTTGTACGTAGGTATATACCGAAGGAGAAAATACACAAAGAATAATTATGTTTATGCTGTACCTACGTACTTTACACGAATCAAATTTTCCTTAAAATTTGAATGTCAACAGCAAAAAACATTAATTTAGTTTTCTGTGACATAAGTTACACCATACAAATAATATAAAATGGGACCCTTACTATGGGAGGGTCGAAACTTTTTGTCACTAGTTATGACATGTGAATTTAAGAGGGTTCACGAATGTAATTAATCAAACTCGCAGATTCGGACCCTACTCACGCTTGACAGTATTTCTATAACTTCATATGACAGTGTTTCTATGCACGGACTAGCATGTGACTTTCCTATAGATATTATGACGCCTTTTTCCTGTAAGAGAAGACAGAGAACACAGATTTTTACTTTGATACTATTGTTTAGAATAGAATAATATAATGAAGGCATGACTAAGATGACATATGATTTGATCACTACAAATTGTACCTACACAAATTAAGCTTATTGTAAAATGCAGGAAATGGAAAGCCAGCTATAACAGAAATTTCAGGATTTATTATCACGTCGGTACAGGTCAGGTAGGAAAATGGCGAATTGCCAAAAGAGAGTGAATGACAGCTCAGACAACGTTTATATAGCAACAGGACAGCGCCACTGTGGCGACTGTCCGAACTAATTTGTAAAGGTATCTATCGATTAAAGTTATTATAACAAAAAGATCTAGCTCACGTTACTATGATAGCTATATATTAAATACAGCCGTTGACACACAGATGGCGCTGTGTTCAACACTTATAGGATAACATTTAAAGTAAGTGGAAACAGTATATGCATAAATACGTTAAAACAAGCTCTGCCTACTTTGGGGCTATATAAGTTGATGCTATGTGAAAAGTTCAGCAATATTTATTTATTATTTAAATGTTGCCTCATTTCTGTTATTTCGTTTATTCAATCCAAATATTTTTGGATCAGCCGATGATGCTTTTTTTATTGAGTAGGTAAACTTCTTTTTCGAAACGTTAAAAATACAATAATCCTTTCAACCCTTATATCCATTACTCTAGCTAGTGGAAAATAGAAAATAATGACTGATTCAAATCCAGGAAAATACCTTATTTGAAAGTGTTTGCAATTTATTTCCCTATACCATTAAAAACGCGTCACATCCCCAAACATCTATATCACATCTTATCGAATTTCACCTTTGAAACGACGACAAAGAGTTCAAAATGCTTCGACTGATAAATTGCATTGTAGCAAGAATTTAAAAGGTAATTTGTCATACCCGTCATTTCTTCGTGATATTGATATCGGTTTACAAAAAACAGGGACATTATCCAGGTTTAGGTTCACTTATCCCGTTAGAGAGTTACATTAATAACACGTTGGTTAGCAGGTAGAAAATGTAAATTTTATGTAAATTTTATGCAATAAAGTATTTAAATAAATAAATAATTATGGAATGACTTACTTTTATTTACAGAAACTAAGCTACTTGTAGTAGCTTAGTTTCTGTTATGTAAATAAAATTACAAAATATAATAGAATCAGTCAACCTATCTAAGGATCGTCGTAAAAACGATCTACAGATAGCTCAACAGATTTTTTTTTATCATGAATGGGTCGACTCATGACCTCGAAACTTACGTAGTCAAGAATGAGGTCTACGATAGAGCGAGCCTAACCAGAAGTGCCTATTAACTCTCTTCTTAAAAACAACATCCAGGTCACTGTCAATAATAATAACATTCATATTTTACATTTTATTCTAACAAATAAATGTGAACGAGAGAGCGGATGAGAGAGTCGGAATCATAATGAGACATACATCGCCCACTTATGTGAGGTCGGCATAACAAATTTTTCACTTCCACTCTGCTCAGCCGTCATCAACATACCTACATTCCTTTCTTCCCCCTATAGTCTTCTACTGCGTCTATCTACCTTCTATTTGACCTCTACCACTACAGAGAACCAGTAAATAAAAAATCAAAGCCAAGTAAAATCATGTAAATCTATTGAATAGGCCCAAGCCGTAAAAAGTCAGTCTTTGCATGATAAATGGACGTCACTGTAACCATTGACGGGAGAACGTGACCGTAATTTTGTTAGCAAACAGTTCATAACAATGTTTGTGAGCGATTTGTTTTGTTTAGACCCCAAGGATACATTGAATCTTGGTTGCAAAACAAATAAAAATTTAGAACGCTTAGGTAGATATATTTTCTTTTTACCCACGACGGAATGGAGATGAACACCCAAACGCATACTAAGCGCATGTTAAATATGTTTAGAATCATGGTCTGATTGCAACCCCTCAGTTTTCGGTAGCAGTCTTTTTACACCCTGTATAGGTAGGTACTTTTTGTTTGTAAATACATACATATTATACAAAGAATCACCCAGACCCGAGGTAAATATTTGAAGATCATACAAACATTTATCCCGCGGCGGGGATCGAACCCGCAACCTTCTGCGTCCCAAGCGGGCTTTCACCCACTGCGCCACAGGGGTCGTCAATTAAAGCGCACAAAAATGAAAAAAAAATCAGCAATTTGAATTTCTTCAAATACTCGAGCTAATTCAACTAATACCTTACTTTACAAAAACATAATTATCTTTAGAACTCATTAAGCTTTCGCAAAGTGACGCTTCAATACGACAGAGAACTATTTTACTTGAAATAGTTACTTAAAGTTGCCAGCTCATTGCGGGGAACCAAAGTTAATGAACGCATCCTTAATTAAGTTCGAGCTCTGATACCAATGGCGCAGAAGTTGCTTCATCTGCAGTGTTGTACAATTATCTAGGTTAAGTGCTATTACTTTATCAATTAATTTAAACGAAATCCAAACTTATGCTGCTATAGTTGTAACCTAAGTGAAACTTTGTCTGTCTGTGTGTATTTCACGCTCAAACACTAAAGTAAGTAAGTTCGTATGAAATAATGCTGGAAATAAATAATGCTGGACTTTTTCACACAGCATCATCTAGCCCCAAAGTAAGCAGAGCTTGTGTTATGGGTACTAAGCTGACTGATATACTACTTATGTATATACTTTTTGTTTGTAAATACATACATATTATACATAGAAACACCCAGACCCGAGACAAATATTTGTAGATCCTGCAAACATTGGTCCCGCCGCGGGGATCGAACCCGCAACCTTTCGCATCGTAGGCAGGCCTTTGCCCACTGCGCTACAGAGGTCGTCAAATGTATGAGTAAATGTATGAGTGTATATGTAAATGTATGAGTCAGTGGCCGTGCTTGGCACGCAGGGCCGTGCAGGGCACGTTAAATTGTCGGTCCCGGCTATTTAAGTCGTTAAGCCATGACGGCGGCCTTATGGCGGCCTAAAAACTCCGTCGCCAGAGTTCGCCACTGACTCATACGAACTTACTTACTTACTTAGTGGCCAACTCTGGTGACGGAGTTTTTAGGCCGCCTTAAGGCCTCCGTCATGGCTTAACGACTTAAATAGCCGGGACCGACAATTTAACGTGCCCTCCGAAGCACGGAAGCGCTCAGATGAAAATGCCACTGGCGGTCACCCATCCACTTACAGACCGTTTCGAACGTTGCTTAACTTCGACGATCTATCAAGAACGACTAAGCAAGCACGACCACGAGCGCTTCGAAGAGAGGAAGGGAAGTTCTCGCCCTGTATTGGGACATCTCGGCCTTTTAGATGAGGCTGTTCCTGGATAAATTTATATAGTGTTACCACATAATACAGATAGGTACAGATGGTTCTCTTCGCGAGAAAAATTTAATAAATAGTGACTCTTGTAGCGACGCAACAAAGTTCAATTCAGCTCGCATGACCGCGAAACGTCGTTGAGATAATTAGCTAAACATAGCCAAATCCGCATGTTTATAGGTACTTCTACCACAGATCAATCTCTGAAAAAAGCCTCTTGTGTTTTGGCTTTGCCACTCCAAATAAATGTGAAAAAATAATTTTGTGTGTGAATGTTTGTTACCACGTATCTCCGTAACTAGATCAATTTTGATGGGAATACTAATAACTCAGTTTCTGGAAACTATAGTCTAAGATGTTGAATAATAATCGTGATTTTAGGTTGACATGTCAGAATAAGTCAGACAAAGTTGTAAGCCAATAATTTTATTTGAATTGACATAATTGCAAAAACCACGAACTAGTGAATACTAATGAACGAACTCATTTCGGCCGCGGTATTATTGATTACCGCGCGAACATTACATGAATTATTGCAACAATTATGTCAACCAAGACGAGAGTTGCCTCATCATGAATAATTGCAAAATCCATCAGAGATGAGATTTCCTTCTTCCTGCTATAAATCAGAAGGTGTGTTTATATCTCAATCAAGCTTTAAATAGTGGACTTCATTGGATGAAACTTGGAGTCTTCTTCTTCTTGTCGTGTCGATGATTCATCAGATACACTTGGAGTAATGTGTGCCACTTTGATAGCTCTATCTGTGGCAGCATTGAGGTCCTCTCTTATGCAGCTCTCTGGGCACAAGGGGCACACCAGGGTGCTGCATTGACTGAACTGGAGCACCACAGTCACACTGCGTTAAGTTTGATTCCCTAAATCCCCATTCACACACGTTCAGTCTGCAGCGGTCGACTTGAATGCGGAGTCGGTTCAGTGACTTCTACACCGGCCATGGCAGATCGTGGCCTGGTGGCAGCTTCTCCAATACTTCTACTTCTACTTGGAGTAGATGTGGAGCTTATAGGCTATTTAAAAAGTTGGCTCTATGCGAGTGAACCCACCGAAGGAAGCTAGTAAAACAAATGCCAATTATAACTTTCTATGATAGACCAAACATTATCGCTATTTATTTTTGCACTAAAAGGAAAAATTGCACGAGAAAACCTAAACACCAATTCCACTTGATCTGTTTCATCAAAGAACTTCTTATTAATAAAGTATTGATTCGGCCTCCCGCAAAGACCAACTTATATTGGTTATATCTTAGCAATCCCCTCTAATTGCAATGTGACTTTTATTATTGTTTTACTCCCTGAGTTGAGAAGTTGTGAGATATTATTACGAATCTCGGAAGTTCTGTTTTCCGTATCTTTTCCGAAAAAGTTATTTCTTGAAATGAAATACGAAGCCTTTGTGAGAAATGAAAATTACAACAAACTTCGCGGAAAAGGTGGAAAGACTGCGGAAATATTGTTATGATTAGCATAATCTGCGTACGTGTATACATTTTCTTGAGTAAATCGGGTTTGCGAAGAATATAATTATTGTAGAATGTTTTAAATTAGGTTGTGAAGATGTACTCAGAAAATCTCAGATCATTTTCAAGTTTTTCGTGTTTTGTTACAATTGGACATGTCTCTGAGTACCCCTTTAAACATCTTCCAAAGATCTGGAATACAAAAAAAAATCTGAGATATTATTATCTTGTCTTGGGGAGATAGTGTCAGTTTCCCGCGTCTGTATTTCCGCTGAGCTACGACCCTGTTGTTTTTAAGAAGAGAGTTAATAGGCACCTTCTGGGTAGGCTCGCTCTATCGTAGACCTCATTCTTGCCTATGTAAGTTTCGAGGTGAAGAGTCGACCCATACATCATAAAAAAAAAAAAAAAGTTATGTTGTGACCGTGTTTGTTTTTTTTTAATAACAATGAAAACACATAGTTTCAAAGTGATCCCAGTGGTCCTACTGAATAACTGCTTTTTGACTTTGACTTGGACATACTGACAAACATACTCACTTAGAATAATAGTATGATAATATGTACCGCGCGCAAGGAAATATGAAAGAAATTCTATATAAATGAACCAATAAACTACTGAGGCTGTTATTCTCCATTATATTTGCTGACATATCAATATGTAATCAGCACTAAGGTTGCTTCATAAAAGCCTTTCCATGTCATCTTCAATACAACCCCCGTCAAAGCTGATAGATTGGATTTACCCCGAATAGGTGACTGACTAACTGGCATATTGCTGTAAGCCCGACAGGTATTTAGTTTTTGATAAATATTTGCGGGTTGAAAGCCTATTTATAAAGCCTTTGGTCAATTTGTTTGGTCTGTATGGTTGGGTGAAACAGATTTAGGCACTTGTAGTTTTTCTTGTTGTCTAAAGATTTGAAGCAGATTTTGAGTGGTTTTATATTAAAATATTTTGATCCCGGAATAACCACGGGATGAGGTAAAAAACCGGGAATATTATTTTATTTTTATTGAAAAGACCAACAGCTACAAAGAATTACAATAGTTAAACTTAATTAGTATGGTAAAAAACAGCCAATTATAGGTCTCTCTTGCTAGTACCTACAAATTAAATAATAATCCTACCAGACTGTTATTCAGATATTAAGATGTCTACTATAGATTTTTTAAAGTTATTTTTGTTATTGTTAAAAATGTCTACACTAGATTTTTTTTTAATGAGTACCGCCCACGCGAATGAAGTCGCGGGCATATATATAAATAAATAATGCTGGACATTTCACACAGCATAATCTAGCCCCAAATTAAGCAAAGCTACGGGAAAACTGTTATAAGTGAGTTATAAGTTATAAGAAACACCCAGACCCGAGATAAACATTTCCAAACCATACAAACATTTATCCCGCGGCGGGGATCGAATCCGCAACCTTCTGCGTCCCAAGCGGGCTTTCACCCACTGCGCCACAGAGATCTAGTAGGTGCGTACATATTAATACAAATTAACAACTAGTTATTTATTTTTATCCTTATTCAGTTCAATTTGCTGCTAGCTTTCGATACTGTTCTTTCAAACGAAACTCTTCCCATCGTGTCAACATAAAGGGATTATTTACCGATCATTATTGAAAGTTTTCAGGAAATCGAATCTGTCACACGCCACTTTGAGACAATCTGCGAAGTAACAAGAAAACGCTTTTACCCACCGATCACGCCTACTTACCCATTGTTTATGTAATGCTTCCCTAAAGGACGGTTTAGTTTTGGACATTTTGTCGGGTAATTTAGTAGTTTTTTTCACGCTACGTAGGCCTTTTTAGGCTTTAAAGGCGTGGTTCAGCCCCTAATCTAAGCGCGATGATAATAAATCAATATTGTTACTATCGCTTGGCTTATAAAAGAGAATTCAGCAGGGTTCTTAAATAATAACACATACCTACACATACATGTATTCAAACTTTCAACTTAAGTCATTTCATTGTCGGTTAGCTGGTTAAAAATAATATAAATCCATAATTGGCTGTAGGTTAACTCTTTAAGTTTATAAATCATAATCATAAGAGCTGTGGATTTTGTTAATAAATAAATAAATAATACCTAAGTAAATAAACTTTGCTTATTGTAAAAGAAAATTTTGTTGGGCTTAAAGAAGTTTTGGAGGGTTTTAAAATAAATTCAATGTAAATAAAATGATGGTTTCACATCATCTAGCTCCAAAGTAAACAAAATAGAGAAGTCGAGTATGTATATTGCTTGGCTAGTTTGATACCTATACATCAATTCAGCTCACCCGTTTATACACTTCTAACTACCTGACTAAGTACTATCCAACAAGCCTGATGATGATTTGTATGAAGCGAGTGTGTATGGGACAGCTAGAAGGGAGAGGATACTAGGGTCAACATGGGCGGATCCAGGATTTTTTTCTGGGGGGGGGGGCACAAGAAACAAAAACTGACAAAAATTTCACATTTTATGAATTTTTCATAGTTAGTAGGTACACAAAAATATCGTCTGGGGGGGGCACGTGCCCCCCTGGATCCGCCTAGGAGGGTCAAAGTGATATTTTGGAAACGTATGAGTGTGAGTGAAGCTAAATGGTAAGGATCGTAGCAAATGGAGATCCATGGTCTTTGCCTACAGGTAAGATGCGTCATTTTATGTGTACCTTCATCCATAGAAAGTTCTTCCCATATAGCGACCTTGGTACCAGCGGGATCACTAAGGGCGACGTATGCCAGCTCTCCTCGCACGAGACGCAGGTCGTGGTCCAGTGCTAGTATCCAGAATGTAACTGAAACAAACAAACACAAATAAATACATCTTAAAACACGAAGGACGGTTACGAAAACCAGAATCCGTGTTGGCCTAGAGGGACTCCCGAGTTTCAATTAGAAAGTAGCGAGTTTTATTCTCGTAGTGCATCAATTGTTATTTAATTTTAGAAAATTGTTTTTGAGCAGCTTGACAAACACAAAAAGTGAGGCGCGGCAATTTCATGCAAAATATATCGAAGGCGCGCCCGTTAAGAAAACGTCATTATAAAAACAGATATTGTAAGCAATCGTATCTACTCTTACTATTATTGATGCATTTCGTCACTTAATTAAGGTTTAAAATAAAAAAAACCAGGTCCTTGATTCAGACTTAAGCGGAATGCATTCGGGTCGGAACAGTACAACTTTTCAACCGACCGCAACCAATCACAGTGCAAGAAACGTCAGTTTTCGATCAATTCCTGCACTGTGATTGGTTGCGATCGGTTGAACAGCTGACCGATTCCGACACGAACGCATTCTGCTTGAGTCTACATCACTAGGCTGGAATATGTCTTCTAGAAACATAATTAGCTTGAGTTTAATTCAAAAGTAAATAATAAAGTAAGAGCCTCCACAGAGCATACTTCAAGTTGAAAAATAAACCACAAACCGCGGGAATCTCTGTAAATTTTACTTTAAAAATTTCCTCTTAAAATGTTCGCCGCTCTAATTAAGCAACACGATTTTTGGCTCTAAAAGGTATCGACTAATTAATGTTGCCAGCATTTTTAATCAACTTTTTGATGTAACAAAGGGAAAAAGATCCTCAGCAATTTCGTAGAACATTAATTTGGGATCGCTTCATAAACAACTAAGCTGAGTTTAGGGCCATAGAAACATAAACCCGATCGTAAAAACAACACAAAGTCCGCACCGAATTAATGACTCGAACATAAAAACGGTGATATTCGATATATTTTAGCGTTTAACGTTTTATCTGTGAAATTCGATTTTGCTTTGTAATTTACAACTCATTTTACAAGTGGAAATTGCTTGGATATATTTGCAGGTTTTATGAATTGAACTCTATAATTTACATAGAACTCGGTTATGCCACAATGTTGAAACAGAGTTGTGAAGCCTAAAAAATGTGGTCATGAAATAGTTATTTGGGCTGTATTTAAATCTGGTACACAGTCAACATGCATTGTGTTTTCAGTCATTGTAACAATGTATTCTGCAAAAAAAACACAGCAATACTATGTTCATTTAGTAGTTTTGAGTGTAGCGCTTGACAGGTGACATTAACTGTATTTATGAGCTAAGTATCAGTAGGTGCAGTCACGGACATCAGTCAGGTCAACATGTCCAACCATATTCTGGTATTTTTATTGATTTCGCCACTAGTTCATGTGAAATCACTTGCCGCTTTTTGTTTTTAACCTACATCTATTCGTTTTAGTGTGATATTAATTTTAAAAGTATGGAGTGTATACATCTTATTGTCCGTGACTGTACATAGGTAGTACTTGTGAGTCAAAAACAAGGTTGGGAAATGAAGTGTCAATTTCAACCCGCAACTTATGAAGACAATACATTTAATTAATGATTAAACGAACTTACCTGTGAGTGAAGTTCTATCATAATTATACGAGCGTCTGGTCCGAATAGATTATAAGAGTATTATGTATATAAACTACTTGTAGTCTCGCGATTAGTGAGCCAAATCAACACTGAAGTTAGGAAAGAGCTTTGCTATGGATGTCATTGTCATCCTTTTAAAAAATTTTAGGGTATCTGTGAATCTGTAGGCCAATGTCATTTAGTTAGTAGTAAAATCCGCAAACAGATCCTGGACCTCATTGATGTAGTATAGTATTACCGTAATGTTACCTATATTGGGAGTGTTGCAACCACGATGGGTGGGCGGGATACTAATCTATTCGGACCAGACGCTCGTATAATTATGATAGAACTTCACTCACAGGTAAGTTCGTTTAATCATTAATTATACCTCGCGTCTGTTCCGAATAGATTATAAGAGTATTATGTATATAAACTACTTGTAGACCTTGAGAGTTTTTACGGGAATAACATCAATGAGGAATTCAACCCATGCAGCCTTGCGAAATAACAATGTTTATATTTCGACCATTTATAAGTTATGTAGATACCTACCTACCAGGTTTGGAATAAGGATATACCATAACTATATACATACTTCGTCATCTTATATGTGTATTTAATTTAATGAGTTTCTATTGTCAAGATTGACCACAATAACAAATTATTATCAATAATTCAAACGTTTATAATAATTTTCAGCTAATAAAAATTATTAATAGATACTACTTATAATAGTTTTCAATGATACTATTAAAGGAGGATAACGTGTCGTAGATACGCAGAGTATTTAATAAACTTGGTAAATTGATTATGAATCAAATTTAGATACCTATATGTACCTACTATGTAAGTATGTAGGATTATTAGTAAGTAAATAAATAACATTATTAGCCATTAAACTAACACGTCCCAATGAGTAATAGATAAAGGTCTATGATACGGGTGAGCAAAGGTGGAGAAGCAGTCGATCCAGCCTTCAGTAAATGTCTATTGGTTGATGGTAGGTACCCAAGGATTTAGGTACCTATCGACCGACAGTGATGCCGAGTGAGTGCGCGTGCAACTCGTGACGCGCGCGACCACGGCTGTTCTATGTACTAACACAGCCGAAATGTCGGAAAAAAAAAAAAATGGTAAAAACGCCATAAAAATTCTGTACTTATAACTAAAAATGAATAGGTAACTTTACTTTATTAGGTAAAGTTATTAATTTTAACTGAACTGCCTCGATACAGGCCCAGCCCCGTGCAGGGCTCGCGGTGAATTATTTATAATATTTAATCGTAATAAATTGAATTAAAGTCCTATAGGTTGGTTCTTTTGACGTAGTTATAATCAAGATTTAATAATCAAGGTTTGAGTAAAGCTTGGTTCTTGAATAAAAAGCTTAATTTTTTAACATTTATTTCGGATCTTATTTTAAAATAAATAAATCTGAACGTATTGTTTGGACTAAAAACTGCGAGTAGTAGTAGCATTAAGGTTCGTCGTTCTGTCAAGCAAGACTTTCTTAGGAAATTTAATTTTAGATAGAATACCTACAAAGGCTAAAGCTGTAAGACAGGATTATAATATAATATCAAGGTATCTTAGAGAGTGAGTACTTATACAAAATCATATATATTTCGAATGTTGCATTTTTGACGAAACACACTTTAATTTTATATGAAAATATTAGCCATTAGGTAAATACCTAAATATTTAATATTGGCCCTAAGACAGAACTCTAATGTTATAAGGATGCGAGATTGACTCGAATTTGAGGTAGTTAGCTACCTAAGCTATTAAAATACGTCCATTTAAAGTATCTTAGAGCTTGTTCACATTGAATACGGAATCGTGTTTTTTACGATTTGTGTCGATCTATTTTATTTGTCATAATCATAAAACATTCACGATGACTTTTGACGAATCGTCAAGGGCGTATCCCGTGTGAATGCACCTTAATTGTAGGACACAATTATATGACTTTTATTTAAGTAGGTAAGTACCTACTTCAAAAATAATAATAATAAGACTTTCACAAAATAAACCCACCACTTTAATATATAAATAATAACATATTGTTTCATTGAACTGGCTGATAGTGGTGTCAATAAAATATTATTCAAAGAGAATTAGGATGTTTAATCTTGATAGTTTTGTTGGCCATAGGGCGCGCCCCCCGGCAAACCAACCGAGATTCCTCGAGCTTAATCTGCGATTATATTTCCTTAATGATTTATCATTCAAAATACTTAGTGGCAAAAAAAAAAGGTTGGTAATAGAAAAATAGATAGATATAGATCTATGACCCTGAATGGATCTATGGCAAACGCCTCTGGAAGTCATTATATAAATGACTTAATAGGTGTCCAAATCATATTTACGCGACTGGTAAATTGGGTCCTAGCTGATTGAAATATAATGTAAATAAATATGTTGAAAAAATATTACACGAATGGATAATAAACTTAACTACCTATAATAGAAAAGCCACAAAAGGGTCGTTTCATAATAGGTACTTGGGTAAGGTATTGAATAACACCTAGTACTTCTACCACCTGCTTATGTACCTAGGTATAATAAATATATTTGATACCAATCATTCTATTCGTGTAGAAAAAAATCCGAGGAGCTGTCAATAGATGCGAATGCCTGAAAGTTTTAAAGAACCTTGAAATTATGTTAGGATTTCTAATGTTGTAAAGGATTGACCACTGACCGCTACCCATACACATGATTACACCCCATAGTTGAGCGTCAGCAAAATTTTAATGATGCTGTATGTTAAAATTATCCATAAACTCATAATAAAGGCATTATAATATGAATCAGGTAATTGCTGTATCGGTTAATTATT
The DNA here is from genome assembly GCA_963565295.1 of Epirrhoe alternata. NCBI lineage: Eukaryota > Metazoa > Arthropoda > Insecta > Lepidoptera > Geometridae > Epirrhoe > Epirrhoe alternata. The sequence continues at coordinate 10,146,645 of OY751386.1, read as the reverse complement.
ATAATTACGAGCTCTCGATCATCATGACTTTTGAGGGTAGGTACCCTCGTTTCACACCATTTTACTAAAATGGAAAGATTCGTATATCATATTATAAACATTTAAATATTTTTTCCACCTATGTATAATAACCCCAACCTAGGCTGTATTCTGTGACCTAGTATGTAAACGAGATGAGATGATAGTTTCAATAAATTACGAGAAAACGACGCATGACGAATTGACGATCGGATGTCGAAGTCAAGGCATGTACATACTTATTTAAGTTGTATACAACTTAAACATATCAATCACTTATAATTAAAAATTATAAGGGTTTAGGGAAGAAGCACGTTTCTCCTTAATATCGTAAACAAACTTTATCTGTATCTGAATAAGACTGATTATCGGGTGTAGAGTGTTAATACACCGGTTATAAAGAAATGTAGGTAATTTTACATATTTCTTATTCAAAAAAGAATGTACTGTCTCCCGTAATAAGAAGCGCTCGTGTAGCTTGCTTAACTCATTCAGTGCCGAGCCCGCAGATCGGCGGGATGAAGTTTTTGACTCGCATGCCGAACCCGCCGATTGGCGGGCTCGGCATGTATGGCGGCAGTAATACCAATGTATGGCGGCGGCATGGGTGGGGGGGGACGTTACTTTCTAGGGCGGTGATCAATGAGTTAATCGAAATTAAGCAACTTCCGGCCCGTCAGCATTTGGATGGGTGACCGCCATTGGCACTTTCATTTATGAAATGAGATTGTCAGCTGAGCGCTTTCGCGCTTCGGGGGGCCCGTCAAAACGTCGGTCCCAGCCCTTCAAACCGTCAAGCCCTGACGGAGGCTACAAAGGCGGCCCAAAAAACACCGTCACTAGAGCCGGGCACAAACTATAGGTTCGATGCAGTACATACTACATAAATCATAATACTGACATTGATCAAAATATGGAGGCAAATATCTGTACTCATCTGGAGGTGCTAGTAGCGAGGAAGACGTCCCGTGGGCTCGACGAGAATAGTGGCGGAAGTACGTGCGCGCGCTTCGTCCTTCGCGCGGGGCGCGTAGGGCGTCGGGTTGCTTCGCGTTCCTTGGCGCGGCGGCGGCGTGGTGGCGGCGCGGCGCGGTGAGACGGTGCCGCGGCTATTGCGCCGACCGGCCTTGTCATAATCAGCCATTTATTGGCCGAATTTGCCCTTTTGATCAATTCCTCCAAGTATAGTTGACGGTTCAATTTATTTCATTACAGCAGTCTCCTACAGTAGGGTATACTGTTATCATAAATAATACCTACAAAGGTTAAATTTCGAAGGTAGATATTTTGAAAGTACAAAACTCGCCTAATTCATTGGCTCTTCTGTAACGATGTAACGGTCGTAGGTAGGTATGTAGGTTTAGTCGGCTAGCGAATTTGCCGCTTATGCACCTACTTAATAAGGTACAAGAAGTACCTAATAATGTTAACTTGAAAAGGTTAGGTCATAGTTCCCAATGAAAAAGACGCCAACCGTAACTTCGGTGCTTCGAGACAGCCCCAGTGGCAGCTCAGATTGCAATTAAAAATTGTAGGTAAATACCTACGCGGAATATTCACATAGTATTCTAAATAGAATGTTGGTATGAAAGGTATGGTTACAAACCCCAATGGTAGGAACGCAAACCTGTTTTATTGCATCAAGACATGCATAAAATGTGTGTAGGTAAATACCTGGACACGATTTTCCATACGTCAACACGTCTTTGTAGAATCCTCATCGATACATGTAAATAAATATTAAACCCACCTTCAAGTCTCTCAATAAAATGTAGTCTTAAATACGAACATTTTGAAGTAGGGTGCTTCAAGACACAGAGGCTATTCAATCACTCGATAGTGAACCTTATTATCTGTTTAACATCATGTTTTATAATTTCATATGCCTAATGCATTAATAGGGTTAGAGTCGGTCCAGACGGGTTGAGGTGACGTTGGATACGTCCAGCACACTTCAAGAAATTATCGACACTTTTTTCACATTCACATACTTTGCACTGCAAAACCTTTCCACTAAGACTATTTTGGAATGTTTTCACGCATTCCAGCACACTGCGAAGAAAGAAACACAAGAAAGTAAAGTGTTGAGTTGAGCACTAAAAAACGAATGACATTGGCCTACAGATTCACAGATACCCTAAAATTTTTTAAAAGGATGACAATGACATCCATAGCAAAGCTCTTTCCTAACTTCAGTGTTGATTTGGCTCACTAATCGCGAGACTACAAGTAGTTTATATACATAATACTCTTATAATCTATTCGGAACAGACGCGAGGTATAATACACCTGATAAGAGTGTGGTCCCACAAACGTATCAGAACCGATGAGAGAGGCGCTGTTATCGCATTTGGTGTTGGCGGAAAAATAATTTTTGTTATTAGGTAAATTCGTTAGTTTCTCTTTTGGCCACCGGTCCAGATAAGTTTGTGTCATTGTAGATGCATCACTCTGTGCCAATATAGGTTTTAGCTTTAGCTATAACATGTTTAACGTACTTATAGTTATTTTATTTTGATTTACTGATCCATAAATGATTCAGCGAGATAAAATGCACAAAAAGCCAAAAAATGCGCCATACAGGTCGTTTGCATAAAACTATTTTTTTTTTCAAAATAAATCATGATGTGCCAGCCACAGCGACACATAACTCTTGTTTAAGTTCTTATTTATGGTATCTGGGTGTAGCATATTTGGTATACAATGTGTATGAAATATAGACGGGTATTATGAAAAATATTAAGTTATATTTTTTATATCACCCGTCTTTCAAATGAAGTAGATGGCGTAGCGTCTACATAAGTTGAGTTGTCTGTGCGTCTACGTTATTAAACAATTAGCATATAATTACTAGACAAAATATTGATATTTATTAAAATAAAAAATGTTACTGAAAAATATTCAAGGTTCAATAACTTTTTTTAAATATTTATGAAGAAACCAAAATAATTAATTTGATCAGCAAGGAATGTAATAAAAAAGTCACTCGAATAGTATACACCATTCTCGCAATAATGAACTGGGTTCCGAAATATTCGTAGTTGACTAAGCATTGACGTGTAGGGCAATTAATTACAAGGTAACATTAGTTTCCGAAGTTGCACGTCAAAGTGTAAGATTTGTTCGTAGTTTGTGAGTTTGGCGAGGAGATCGATCAAGTTTTTACCTTCGAAATAGCTAGGGGTTAGGAATAATACAGGGTGTAAAAAGACGTCTACCGCAAGGGGTAGGTGATCCCAACACACAACCAAATCCAAAAGGATTTTCCGAAAAAATCATGATTTCCGGAGAAAACGGATTTTGAGGTTTAACGGTTTTTTTTTCATTTATAAATGAAATTATTAGGTAGGTATGGTCTTATTATGTTGTTTTAGTAGTAAATAACCGAAAATTACTTATAATAACTAAGCTAAAAACATATTTAGGTAGCTAAAAAAATACGTTTTTTTGCTAAATATGTTTAGAATGGTCTGAATGCAACCCCTTAGTTTTAGGTAGTTGTCTTTTTACATCCTGCATATGGACCAAAGTGGAACATTCTGTCATCATTTTATGCAGGTTACTATCAAATTATCATCGAAATTATGCATTAGATAAGGTACCTGCTTCGATATTTAGCTTAGTGTAAAGTTGCCCCACGTAGCAGAAAGTCTTCTGTTTCTCTCTATATATTAACTTGCGCATCTGTTATAATCCCTCCTAGTCTGAGAGGTAGCCTTATTCAAAATACATCAACAATGTGAGCAGTTTGTTTTACGAAGCAACTGCAACTAAATTATTCAAGTAAAGTATAAATACTGTAAACTGTTCGCCCTTCCCGCAGTACGGTTTATGAGCAGTAAAGTGAGAACGTAAATTTGTTTATGTAAGAAAATAGAGGCCACCGCGGCCTTCAGAATGTGTGATAAACTTTACCGTTTTACTTAGTAACTAAAAGAGCTAACATTTTAAAGATCTTGCCATGTTTTTTTGGAGTTTCAAAACAGTTTTGTGGTTCCATCGACCCGCCATCTTCGCCTAGGCCAAAACGGTCTCAACAACTATTAAACTAATCTTCTTGTAGTGCCTCTAATTATTTTTCTATCAGAATGGTAAGTGAGCCTCAAGTAAGCTACTATTGTACATGAATTTGAAACTTTTAGCCTCCTCGCAGACTGCAGAATTTCTATCGGCCGATAGTTGAGACGGAATAGATTTCGGCTTGTAATTAGTATGGAGAAGTATAGCCCGTCTCAACTATCGGCCGATAGAAAGTCTGCAGTCTGCGAGGGGTCTTAAAGAAAGCTCCCAGTAATTTGCCCTGGTTCTTCACAACATTGATCACGAAACAACGAGAAAAATCACCCTAAGTTTTAAGACAATTTTAAGCCCAGAGAAATGCTCTTTGATTTTAAGTGTATGCTACATAAATATTTTGTGACTTTGACAGTTTGAATAATAGTAATCTTTAAACTTACTTGTTTCTCCAGGTCTGTAGTGATGCCGCGCCGGTCTGACCACCACGTCTCTGACTGGACCAAGCAGTCGGATGACACTGTGGCTTCTCGCGGTACAGTCATCATTGCCCACGCATCCGACTGTCGTGTGAAGAGTGCAGTGGGTAGCTGGCGACAGTGGGATCTTCAGCGGGATTATGCCATAGCCTGTAACAAGGATATATTATTTGAAAGGGTAGGCTAAAGTTTACAGGACTACTATTATAATAATATTGGTTTTCTTACAAAAAGTCTCTGAAGGTATTTTGAAAGATGCCTAAGATTAGTCAGAGACCCAACATTAACAGGTTGCAAGCTCATCACTGCCTATAAAATTACCTATATCGAATGATGTCAATATTTACGGTACACACACATTGAGCTAGGATCATCATCATCATCATCATTTCAGCCTGGTATCACCCACTGCTGGGTATAGGCCTCCCTTCTTTTATGCCAGTCTCCTCTATCTTGCCCCTCTCGCGTCCAAACATTTCGTACGACCTTTACTATGTCGTCGACCCAACGTCTAGTGTCGTCAATTCAGCTAGGATACAGAGTTACAATCAGACAAATAAAATGTCCGCGCCAAAACTCGGCGCACTTCGTAGCGTGCGCTGAGTTTTTGTTTTTGCGTACAAGCGACATTGAACACTTATACAAGTGAGATAACGTCTTCGAGCAAACGTCATCAAAGAACGGTGCTCGGACATTTTTTGAGTGCAGTTGTCAGTTAGAGATTGTGGCTGTTTATAGTCCTTTTCACGTAGGAACGGTTCCGTGACAAGGCGCTTTTATGTTAATATCTGAAAAAATTACAAAGGAAATCGACAAAATTATTTTTTATTGAAGTTGTATATTTTAGTATTATCACTAGATTTCATTTATTTGAACATTTTTCATCGTTGTACAGCGTAAAACGTAAAAGTTATATGTGTCAGGGATACGTTCCTACGTGAAAAATACTATAGTATCCTACTCAATGTACATACACCATATATTTATCTCCTCGCCGACAATTTCATGAACAAAGACATAATTATTAAGCTTCAATGAACTGGAAGTAATCAAAAGCTATTTCAAAATAAAAACATCCAAAGAAAAACCAAATAAAAACAAGAAAGGACACTCTCCATTTAAAGCTAACGGACTGAAGAACCTTCAATACCTACAATAAAAGCTTGGATGCTCTCCAAATGGGAAGATGTCGAAGGAATTCTCGTTGCGTTCGCCAACCACTTAAAGGCCTTTATGGTTCTAGTTTATAGCACCCGATACGATTAAGCGATAATATTCTAAACTTAACTCGTTAAGGTTTGATTGGAAACATCTATTTATCCATATCCATAATAACATTACTCGTAATAAATGTAAAAGTGTGTGTGTGGGGGCGGTGGGAGAGCAGTGGATCCGGCTGGCATAGAACCGCCAGGAGTGGCGTGAAATAGAAGAAGCCTATACCATACCCAGCAGTGGGTGCTACCAGCTGGATAGATAGAAATGTAAAAGTAATTCTGTCCGTCTATATGTATGTCTGTCTGTTACCATTTCACGCCCAAACCACTAAACAGAGTAGGCTGTTTGACATGGATAAAGGTTGTATCCCAGGGAAAGACAGAGGTTACTTTTTATCCTGCAAAAGTCCCGAGGGACCGCGGGAGCGCAGCTTGTGTGATATAAAACATCTTTAGTGTGTAGGCTGAAATTTGGCATGGATAAAGGTTGTATCCCAGGGAAAGACAGAGGTTATTTTTTATCCTGCAAAAGTCCCGAGGGACCGCGGGAGCGCAGCTAGTGTGAAAAAAACATCTTCAGTGTGTTACCCGCGGTCCCACGGGAGTCCTTAATTTTCCCAGGATAATAAGTACCCTATTATAACTCTAGAACACGAGCTGCAGCCATAACAAATTCAATTCAAATTCATTCGACCGTCTCAGCGTAGAGAAGTTACAAACATCTCATCAAACTCTAATTTTAGTACGTAGTAATTCTTATTCATTTTCCAGACAGACCTTTTTACTTATAGGAAACTAGCTCGCTCCCGCGGTGTGGCCCGCGGTCCTTCAGTATTTTTTCAGTTTTTCGGGATAAAGTCCTTTCTTGGGATACAACCTTTATCCATGCCAATTTTCAGCTTAATCGGTTCAGTGGTTTGGGCGTGAAAAGGTAAAAAACATGGAACAAACCTGTTACCTAGTTTACCCAAAAGTCCCAAACCTCTACACATTCCCATCTTCATATAACAATGTCGTGTCGGCTACCTCGAATTATAGAGTCGACCAGACACTATTAAAAGGTAAGAGTTATTATATCGTCTCAAGTGCAGACGGTAGCAATGGTTTCTATTATTTTATCTCGGGTTTCTATGTTTAAATTGTTTTTTTTGTTTGCGAGATACCCTAAGTTTTGCTAGCGATGTATTAAGTTACAGAAGTACTTTGAAGAAGATAAGTAAATATAATTGGTTAAAAGAAATTGCTTAGGTTTTAAGCAGCTTAAAATGTTAAATGTGTTTCAATCACGACTCAAACAGTGGATTGGATAAAATTTGGTATAGATTTAGATAGATCGTAGACTGGAATAGCGTAACTAAAGGCTATTTAAAAATGTTGGTACCCCGAGAACCTTCAGAAGCAAGAACTCGACGGCCTCTGAAGCGCAGTGGGCGAAGGTCCGCCTGCGACGCAGAAGGTTGCGGATTCGATCTCCGCCGCGGGACAATGTATGTATGATTTACAAATATTTGTCCCTGGTCTGGGTTTTTTATAATGTTATGTAACAAAAAGTATTATAATTAGTATAACAGACATGTAGTACTCAAAACACAGCTCTGCTTACTTTGGGGCTGGATGATGCTGTGTAAAAGTCCAGCATTATTTATTTAAGAACTCTTTACTTGAAAGGTAACAAGCCTATACCCGCCATAAATAAACTTGAAACCTTATAACTCAACAATTTAATATTTGCTGAACAAAGTCTAAATTAAACCAAAATTGTTATAACAAAAGTAAGAAACTCTGAAGCATTACAATAGAATTATGTTTTCAAAGAGGCCATTAATTATTTAAGGTGCAATTTTACACAATTACAATTATTCCGTTCCCTTAACGTCCTCTGAGGTAGTAAAGTAAGTAGTAACTCTTAACTACCATTCCACAAGATCGCTGGTAATATAGTTGGGTATACGAGCAACATTCAGCAATTTTTTGTGTCATGGTTTTATCTAGAACTAGATGTCCGCCGCGGTGTTACCCGCGATCCCTCGGGAAAACTTCACTTCCTCGGGATAAAATATAGCCTATGTTCACCGGGGATAATGTGGGTAATTGGTGAAAGAATTTTTCAAATCGGTCCAGTAGTTTCGGAGCCTATTCATTTCAAACAAATAAACATACAAACAAACAAATCTTTCCTCTTTATAATATTAGTATAGAAAAATAAACAAAAACGAAATTTACTGTAAGTATATCAATTCACTGAACTAAATAGGATTCTGTGATTGAACTAATGTGAGTGATGAATGACCAACTTGTCAGTCGTCAACTAAAAAAGTAAGTAAGTTCGTATGAGTCAGTGGCCAACTCTGGTGACAGAGTTTTTAGGCCGCCTTAAGGCCTCCGTCATGGCTTAACGACTTAAATAGCCGGGACCGACAATTTAACGTGCCCTCCGAAGCATGGAAGCGCTCAGATGAAAATGCCACTGGCGGTCACCCATCCACTTACAGACCGTTTCGAACGTTGCTTAACTTCGACGTCAAGTCGTCAACTGACAAGGTGGGTCGACGATGACGACAACCTACACCACCAACTAGTAGGAAAATTACGAACTCAGTGGCTTTGCATGCTTTACGCAGGAGACATTTGTGATTCTAAATTCTTTCCTTTACTCGTACCTACACTAGTACCTATAATACAAGATATTAAGTTATCTAAATAAATAAATAAATAATGCTGGACTTTTCACACAGCATCATCTAGCCCCAAAGTAAGCAGAGCTTGTGTTATGGGTACTAAGATGACTGATATACTACTTATATACTTTTTGTTTGTAAATACATACATATTATACATAGAAACACCCAGACCCGAGACAAATATTTGTAGATCATGCAAACATTGGTCCCGCCGCGGGGATCGAACCCGCAACCTTTTGCGTCGCAGGCAGGCCTTCGCCCACTGCGCTACAGAGGTCGTCAATTAGTCTAGGTAGTTCGTCTTAGTTTAGGTATTAGTAAGTTATCTAAAATTGTTCCTATACCTACCTTTAAGCCTGTACTGTTACATTAGAACCTACTTTTAAAAATTTAAAAACCTTGTGTGCTACGAAGGGTGCAAATAAACTTAAAACTGCTGGTGAAAGTCCTCTCTTTCATTAAGGCACTTTTTACAGCATTCGAACTTCAAAAGTTTAATAATACTACCAGAAAATGTACTTTTTCTGTTGTCACAACAAAAAGTTGCCCGTGTAACAAGAAAGCAACTTTCAACTCCACAGAATCGTTGGCAATAATAGCTTTCCGAGCCAACTTCAGGTGGGAATTAACTTGTGTGAAGTTACAGTAGCGTACACAGAACTTTTACGATTCAATCGCAAATACTTATAAAGACTTAGAACGTAATTATTGTGGCCGGAAGCTTGAGCTAAATCTTGCGTTTGTATTGCATTTTTTTATGAAATGCATGACCCTAATAAATAGGTAATGTTTAACGTTGGTACAAGGTTGAGAAGATAGGCATGATAAAGAGATGACTTTCATAGATGGTCAAAATTCATGTTGGACAATATTTGTGTTAGACGAAATTATTATTGGACAAAATCAATATTGGACAAAATTAGTGTTGGTAATAACTAGTTGATCATTTTTGATTTTGGACATTAGTCGTGCAAAGGGATAAAAGGCCTACGCTCAGCAGCACAAGCTGTCATACATAAAACAACTACAAAACCTATGACTTCAAGATTAACTACTATTTCATAGCTATTGAACAAAAGTTTTAAAATTTAGCTTGCTTTGGTGCCCCTTCCGTCAAGAGACAGGGCAGAAAGAGCGCTCACAAACAAAAATAATATACATCAGCAAAAAATATTTTTTATATAAAGCGTATTTTGTGAATTGAATACACAGATACGGTAATGTACGATGTATGATAAAAACAAGCCAACTGAACCTCACATGGAAACGTGCCAAGTAGATACTGAACATTTTTAGCTTACAAGCAAATAAAAGATATGAAATGCGGAAAAAACTTGCTAATACATTACAATCCACAATAAATAGCAAATCCATTCCAGTTTTATTCACAAAGTGAAAACTAAAAGCCGTCTATAAAAGTGCATTTCACAAAAACCTTTTATTCAAAGTATCCAACAATGAAAGTCATTCAGAAAATCATATTTCACGGTACTACGCCGTAGGTGAATACATGTTCTACGAGCGGTGCTACGGAGCTACGAGACTCTACGGTGTGTTCCTGTTCCGGTCGGTTGCATATCGCTTCTGCTATTATTATTTTTTAATAGTAGCGGCATGCACGCAGGGGTAAGTAAGTAAGTTCGTGAGAGTCAGGGGTGAAAATGGGAAAAACGTTGGTCGAAACGTTTTTCTCCTTTAGGGGTAGATAGAATTTCTAAAATTCCTATCTTGATCCTCCCCGACACCAAAAAATAAATGTACCCAACTTTAGTGTTTCTAGAACTCAGTAGTATTTTTAATCAGTCAACCACTAAATCCTTATGTAATAGTGAAATTTAAACTGCTACCTTCTACGTAGCAGGGGACCTTCACCCACTGCGCTTATTAGGTATTATTGTAGGATTATTATATCTTCGAGCCAATAAAAGTACACGATATCCCATTACTTGTACCATTATTTCCAAAAACATTTCTGAGCATACTTTAATGGTGTTCTTATACATTTATCGGGAAAACAAACGAAATAAACAATTCGGGAGGGTCGAGGAAAGGGGCTCGTTAAAACTCATAAAACAACTTTATAGAAAAAAACTTTGACTTTGAATTGTAGACGGATAATGGTTTCTCTAAAGGTTAGCTCTCACTGAGATACAATTTGGCGCAACTATTATTAATTCACTGACAGGACTAAGACACGCATCAGCTCTGAGAGCAGCTTGTGTACTATTCTTAACATGTTGAATGATGCTAATTAAATAAGCAGTAGTTACAGTATTATTAAGTTTATTAATTTTTATAATTTATAGCATTTATGTTACCTAGTTATGTAGGTAAATTGTAGTGTATTTATCTATTTTACCTTTCTCACACACACACACAATCACACACACTCACACACATACACTCACATACACACACACACACACACAAACTTCCAACTTTTGTCATTTCACTGTCGGTTAGCTGGTTAAAAATAATATAAATCCATTATTGGCTGTAGGTTAACTCTTTAAGTTTATAAAATAATCATAAGAGCTGTGGATTTTGTTAACAAATAAATAAATAAAAATAATAATAATAATAGTAAACACCAAAACCCGACACAATTATTTGTAGATCATACGGATTCAAACCCGCAACATTCTGTCTCTCGCGGGTCCACAGAGATCGTCATCAGGTTATAATTAATGTCTCAAAGTCTGAGTAAGGATGCTATAATTATAGAAAGTGGGTCATCTGGTCACATCCCGTGGGAGTTGCACTTTAATTATAAGCTAAAATTCAGTTTTAGTACAATAGCTTGTTAGCTAACAGCTGATAAGAGATACTCGAAATTCTAAAATTTGCTATGCTGACAAAATCAGCAGAAATTGTTAGTAATATTTAGTAGCGCTTCTAGATGTCGAAGTTAATCCAGGTTCTGCGTGGTCTTTCTTAGTCATTGCTTACCCTGCGTCTTACGTGGGCGACTTGACGCAAATTGCGAAGCGAAGCGATGCGCCGCGGTGTGGTGAATCTGTCCTATGTGCATGCGAATCGTCCTACATAGTTTATGTCAAATCATACATTGTCAAAATTCACAAAATTTCTGTTTGCTTTCGATTCAATACTCGCCGCGCCGCTGCGCACCGATCCCGCGTCTGTATTTCTGCTGAGCTATGACCCTGTTGTTTTCAAGAAGAGAGTTAATAGGCACCTTCTGGGTAGGCTCGCTCCATCGTAGACCTAATTTTTGCCTATGTTAGTTTCGAGGTCAAGAGCCGACCCATTCATCAAAAAAAAAGATCACGTAGGACACTTCAATAGTAAATCGACAGTTTGTTGTTTTCGCGCCGCACCGCGCCGCTTCGCGTTCGCGTCCAGCCCACGTGAGACACAGGGTTAGTCGCTCTTGATAGATCGTTGAAATCAAGCGGAAGTCATACAAGAGATGGGCTAGTGATGCTAGTGGCATTTTCTTCTGAGCACTTTTGTATTGGATCCTAAATCATCGGCCTCTCAGTCGTTGACGACCTCGCGCAATTTTGCGAAATTGAGCTCAGTAACACATAAAGGTGACAATCGCATGCATAAAATGCGAGCAGGTGAACCAATTCTTTGTATATGCAGTGAAGCAAAATATTGTATACATTTAATAAGATTGAACAGACTTGATACTCCTACTTTATGGAATCTTGTTCTGGTGTTTGGTATGTTTATATTTCAGCAGCTGGGAAAGAGAAAAATAAACTCTGGCTACTTACTGTGTCTGTAGTATAAACATTTAAAAAGAACTACAGGTATTTGTCGAACTGTATTAAGCACATAGGGAGTTAAAATGCAACCCATAATCATGTATGAATATTGTAATACATTGTTTTGTTTTGAAATGACAAACGTTGAGTGTATCAAATTCTTGTTCTCGTGTCTAGTCTGCAAGGGGTCTTATGCACACACGTTTTAGAACTATTTAGGTATCGTTGTGAGTAAACGTATGAAATTACATAATTCTCGTAACATGCTAAAGCGCTTCAGGCGTATAACTAACATGAAACAGTAATCTGTTTTATCAATCCGAAACTTCTGTTTTGCAAAATGTGGGCATGTATCACAGGCGCGGTCTGAGGGGGGGGGGGGTCACAGGGGACATGACCCCCCCCCCAAATCGTACACGTCTAATATTAGTGTAGTGACCCCTCCCAAATTTTCAGTAGTGACCACACCTGATGTATCAAATTATGTATTTGGATATGCGTCTGACTACCCCCTTAGACATTTTCAAAGGATCTGGAGTACATACAAAATGTGAATATATATAGACATAAAGATTAGAAACATAAAGATGTGAATTCTACTGTCCTTATCTTTCAAATACGTCCTGTCCATCCAAAGGTTGCCTGGAAGAGATCGCTTTTAGCGATAAGGCCGGCCATTGTAATTCATATTTTTTTTCTGTGCCTATACTTATTTTTTTTTTCTTTGTTATTGTTTGTTTTATGTTTTACAATAAAGATATATTGTATTGTATTGTATGTGAGAGAGGTTATTATATTTTGTTGTTTTTTATTTAAAGTCATTATTATATGCGAAATACCTTCATAAAAATCACAGACATCGACAATATTATTCTAAATTCCTAAAAAATTGTAAAGTAAAATGTAATTTTGGTGAAATAAATCCAACAATATGTGTGAAGTTGACGACATTTAATTCTTCATGAACTAGAATAAAAATCTCTTGACTGTGAACAAAGATAATTCAATCAGAGAGGGTAACGCTACCTCTGCATCAAGGACAAGCCAAAGTAAACCCAATCCCAAGAGACATTAAAACCAAAATCAAATAACTTGAATTCGCAGTTCAGTGACAGATTTGATCTCTGGTATTCGTAAACGTAAGTAATAGAATCCGCGTACATATTCCAATTTCACAGTTGAACTAATTTTAATAGTTTAACATTTGACTGAACTGAAATCAAAATATTGATATTCATTTGAAACAAAAGGGATTAGAGTGGCACAAAATTATCTGAGCCGGTAGCTAAAAGAGGAACTGACGAATTTTACTCTAAAATTTATTTTTCTGCCCACACCAAATGCGATAACAGCGCCCCCCCCACCGGTTCAGATAAGTTTGTGGCACTCTACATGCGATGGTTTGTGTCAGCTAGTGAAACCGAAGTACCTACTATTTATGTAAGCCTATACTAAATTATAGTCTTATTTTGATTTATAACACAATCTTATTTGCTTCAGGCTTTATAAAAATTTAGCCATTTGAATTGGCAATTTCATACTGACCTCACTACTGCTTAACATCAGGCAGAGTGAGGTCAAATGCTGACCTATTTATTAAAAGAAAAGAAATACAAACTTACAATATGAAATGAAAAGTCTTATCAAAATTTTGGATTCCGACGGGATTCGAACCCGCATCGATCAGACGATCCTCTTAAAGCCGGAGTGCCTTACCGCTCGGCCACAGAATCCCTTGTTTTGATAAGACTTTTCATTGAAATACCAAGTGTGGATCAGCACTATAAAACAATCACAGAAATTACAAACTTACAAACCTATTTGTGATTGCGGAAGAGTATGGAATGAATTTTATCAAGAATCTAAGGCATTTTCACCATAAGAACCATACACAAAGCAACGTAAATAAAATAAATACGTTTCCATAAAGTTCTTTGACGATATTTCCCAGGCTATGGGTAGCGGTGAGTTGGATTCTCACTCGGTTTGTTTAACAAATAAAATTGCTGCAATTCTGTGCCTCGGTAACATTGCAGTTGCGACGAATTCTATCCTAAATGACATCCAGTAATGCCCTGGAACGCAATACTAAAGTGCAGCTGCGAACGCAACTAGAACTAAATAGTTTAAAGAAATGTGCAAACATTTTTAGAGAACGTTTCGGCCATTGGAATTGCAGGAGAAAATCTGTTTGAGCTAACTGTGTTTTCAAGATATTCCTAAAACAATAAAAATAAATATATATTTCGACATAAAACAATCTGAGCGAATGTCTGCCGCGCCCTTGGAGTGCAGTTTTGTTTTACATGATTTTGAATCTCTAGAAATGAAAAGTCTTATCAAAATTTTCGATTCCGACGGGATTTGAACGCGATTCCGCGATGATCAGACGATCCTCCTAAAGCCGGAGTGCCTTCGACCGCTCGGCCACAGAACCACATGGGTCGAATTCGAAATTCTTGATAAGCTCATATTTATCGGTTGAGCACCAACCAAGTGAAATAAATACCAAGTGTGGAACAGCACTATAAAAAATTACAAAAATTCTAGCTACCGTTGTTCAACAAAACTAACTCGTCGAATATCCTAAAAAATAGTTACAGTAAAAACTGCGAAAATATTACAACTGATGAGTTCATTGTTTGGAGAGCAAAGAATGCTCAAGAGAATAGGATAAAAAATAACAATTTACGTTTGAAGACCGCACTTGTAGCATCTACAAAAAGAGTAGAGGTACGAGTGTTGTTTTGTTTCACGAAGGCGGGTTAGTTTTAATTGTGTGTGTAGATATGTTTCTGGTGTGGTAAGGTTAGGCCTATTCCTTTATTTAAAAACTCAAAATTATATTACACCTTCTTTGTAAAAAAAGTAATATTTATCCGTTGGCAGTCCAAATTTGGTGCGTGAAAATGTTTTATTTTATAAAAAAATGTAAAAACCCGATAACGAGATACCGCACGGCATCGAGTTTTGTAAAAACGTTGGAGATAGAGTTGTTTTAGAGCAAAAAAGGAGCGTATTCGTTAAATTGAATCGGTTGGAATCGGGTAGAATTTTGTTGCAAAATATGCAGATGTTTTTATGCGGACGGTAAATACGAATCGGGTTTTTTTTTGCGCGGTCTGGATATCAATCATCTAGTAATATTCCGAACATGACGCGTTTTATTGACTACAGATACATTCGATGTTGTTGATTAAAAACTCGGTTCAATAAAATGGATTAATAATTTTTCTGGTGCATTTGGTTTTACAATTTAACTAAATGTTGTATTGTTGTGTTGATTTGATTGTCATATATTTATTTATTTCATACATAAATAATTTACAACGGACCCCGCACTAGGCCAAGCCTGTATCGCGGTAGACCGAGTAAAGAGATTTTTATAATAAAAATTTTTGAAAAAAAAAATTGAACCGACTTCAATAGACACTAAGAACCTTCTATGTACCTACACTAAAAAGAGAAAAATAAGAATATACACATGCAATTATTACTTACAGTATTCAAATAATAAATTATTATGTTATATTATATTTGAAGTCGGTGCCAACTACCTATGCATTTACATCTAAGAAGAAATTACGAGTACCTACAATAGAACTTGGGTGCAAAATTGTATGGAGTAGTTAGAGTAGAATAGTTGGCACCGACTTCAAATATAATATAACATAATAATTTATTATTTGAATACTGTAAGTAATAATTGCATGTGTATATTCTTATTTTTCTCTTTTTAGTGTAGGTACATAGAAGGTTCTTAGTGTCTATTGAAGTCGGTTCAATTTTTTTTTTCAAAAATTTTTATTTTTCAATTTTTAGTGTAAATAATATACCTAGTAGGTTAGGTTAGATATTGGAATAGTCAAGATCAAAGAAGTTAGAGTGAGAATCCCTCAGGAATAAAATTATATGGGATCACCTCGAGCGTATTTAAACATGTCAAACTATTCAATGTTTGACTCAGATTTTGTAGTGAGAATGAGGTTTTTTGAGATTTACAGGAAAACTATCAATCCCTCAGGAAAAAAAAGTATGAGGACCACCTAGATATGTATACCCTTTCAAGCAAAAAAAAAATTTTGGAAATCGGTCCACATTTTTCGAAAAGTTCGGTGATTTTTTGAGTATTACGGGAAAACTATCAATCCCTCAGGAGTAAAATTTTTATGGGACCACTATGGTAGCATACACTTTCAAACAAAAAAAAAATTTTTGAAATCGGTTTACAACTGACGGAGATATCGATGAACATACATCCAAAAAAAAAAAAAAAAAAAAAAAAACATACATACACCCGAACATAGAACCTCCTCCTTTTTTTGAAGTCGGTTAAAAATACACGGTATTAACAAATATAATAAAAATTATTTAGACTATTGCTATAAATAAATATCTTAGATATGATATATGATTTGCGCAATAGCGTCTTTTGAATAGTTTGCGTCTGTTTTCATTATATTTTGATTGAACCAGTGACGTAGTATTAATTGCAATCCGAATGTCGTGAGTTCGCGAATCTAGACTGTGCATAGCTGGATCTTTGTCAAACGATTATTTGTTAATTTTTTAAATATAAGTCATCATCATCATCCGCAGAAATCGCATCGAAAATCCCATTTTCTTGGCTGCGTAAACAGAGGGAGGCCTCCGATCTTGTGCCTCACGCATCCAAAATCTATGGCGCCTCTTGATGTCGTCTACCCATCGCGCAATTCGACGACCTCGACTTCTATGTCCGATTCTAGAATATATTCTTAAATAATCTTAAATTTATGTACCTTACCAAAATGACTGACGAAAAAGGTACTGAATTTATTTATGCTACTTCTTTTTCTATTGATATTGGACAGCAAAATATTGCTCACTGCTTCAGGAAGCGTGCCAACTTCCGAATGCATAGCAAATCTGTCTATGCCCCGGAAAATTGGAACCTTTTGCACGGAATTTTATTTACTAGACGGTACACAAATTTTGTCGACGTTTTATTATGCGAGTGGCTATTAATGAAGATTGAGATAGAGTAGACAGTTTAGAAGTACTTTTTCTGACATTTTTATTTTGTAGAAAGATATTTTTAAAACATTACTTACTTAGCTTGATTTGATTAAGAATAGCTCTAATACATAATTTGATCTATTTATTTTTAGGTTTGCCATTGTAAATAGATTCACGAGTGCATGAGTAAGATTTGGACCAGATATAGGCAAATGGCAGAATCGAAGAGAGTTACCACCCCGCAGTGAGATGAGAGAGAATGATGATGATTTTTCTTTCTTAAAACTTTTTCTCTACACAGGACACTACGAAAATAAAAATATCTATCATTCATTCCCCAAACAAAACAATAAAATCTAAGCTTAAAAAACTCAATGGCACTTCACAATAGACGAACACTTTTAAAATGAGCTGCTTATTATTCTTTCTTTGCATAATAAATTTCCATGAGCACAAAGCAACAATGTACGATAATATTTTGTGAGTATTTCCAGAGAAATCTCTCAGAGATTGGCTTTGTTCGGACTCACAAACAAGCAGAGTTATTCAAAGGCGTTCGAACACAGGAAATGATTGGATTGGACGAATAATAAAAAGTTGTGGAAAGTTGTCGGGGTCTTAGGAGTCGAACAAACGGTATTTCTAGTCCAGTTTTCCAATATTGAAAATGTACCGGCTTATAAACCGGGAAATGTGGAAATGTTATCAATACAATCTTTTTTCTTATTTAATGGAATCCGAATAATATTGATAGAAAGTTAATTTAATAAAGGTAAGTAGTTAGTAAATGCAAAAACAGTTTTCAAAGGACACTTCCAACAATTAGTTGAAATGAATTCAAGAATTGCGCTCATGTTGGGTAATTTTAAGTCTGGTTTAAATTAATCTAAGTTTTAGTGCCACAAACTTATCTGGACCGTTGAGAGAGGCGCTGTTATCGCATTTGGTGTTGGCAGAAAACTAAATTTTGCAGTAAATTAGTTAGTTCCTCTTTTGGCCACCGGTCCAAATAAGTTTGTGGCACTGTACGAGTAGCGATCAATCATGCATCGAAAAGATGAAAAAACACAACTCTATGGTTATAACAGCTGAATAACCTCTACGAATAAAAAATACTCGGTCCATTCAAGTTAAACATTTTCATTAAAAATTGCTGTATTTTGTCTCCCCAGCGAGCGAGCCAGTCTATATGTTAATGCGCTCCCTTGGTGTTTGGTAGTCAATCAACCCAGTGCTATGAGGGACGTCGACCGGGAAGTAATTTGATTTAATGATGTGCTAATTATTTGAACGGTCAGAGACTAGTTCATAAATATTTGGAGTTTTAACTGAAGCCTTTATCTATATTAAATGATTCATAAACAGCTGTATATATACATACAGCGTCTATTCAGCAAAAGATAGGCAATATCAAATGAATTATTTGAAAGGAAACCGATATTATGGGATTGCGCAACTCGCGATTGCTGTGAAACAACTGAGGTGTGGACTGTTTCCGAAACATGTTTCTTATTGCATACATGGCTTTAACATGCCCTCTGAACTCAGAATACAGAACCTGAAACACGGCAGCGCTCAGTTCGTAATGCCAGCGGTCATCCATTAACTTTAGGACCACTTCCACGATCTATCAAGAACAAAAGCCAGCTATAGGCGCCGAAACTAACAAAATATAATATTAAACAAACATAAACCTACAACTTTCATTTTTCCTTACAAATAAACGAAGCACGTGCACAAATTACCTCCATCGCAAACATTTACAGGAAGTATACGCGCATAACGAGATCCTAACAAGAACATCTTCCTTTTACGTGTGAACAGCAAAGGATGGAGGGAGAATGGACCTGCTTATTTGAAAACTGTCAAAGCGATTTGGTTAAAAAATATCTAAAGTTGGTTTTATAGTGTGTGTGGATCGTTAGGACCAATGTTGGCGGTGCACGAATGGTGATAATATTAAAAAAGAACATGAAACTGGAAAATCCTAAAATATATTTTTTGTAAAAAAACTCGATAATGGTTGAACAATGTCTAGTTTGTTTACAAAAAATATATTTTAGTTTTTTCCAGTTTCATGTTCTTATTTAATATTATCACCATACGTACACCGCCGACATTAGGTGATGATGATGATGATGGGTCATGATTTTTAGGTTATAGAACCCTTAAAGTCGGAACCCAAAGAAGATTAGTATATTTTTAGACTCCGCTGTATCTACGTTCCGTTTGTCTGTTTGTCTGGCTGTTTCTTACAGACTCATCGTTTCTTAAAAAATAAACTGAAGGTACTCGTCGGTATAATAATGAATAATATCACTTTATTAACCTATAAAAAGTTTACTGATTCCTCTCCATGTGTCTTTTATTATCTGACAATATTCTGTTGTTATCAATTTAATATTTAAATTACAGCATTCTATCAAAGTATTAAATTCTATGATCAAAACACAAGACTTTCTATTCCAACGCTAAATCTGCTGTCATCTCCATTAAAAGTATGACATGAAACTTCTCATAAATTGCCAGATGAAGCAACCGTTCTACCAGCTCCTATTCCTTGGTGCAGAGAGCGCGATCTAATTTTTCCATTTGATCTGATGAGACAGACACGGTGCACGGTTCGTTACCGCCTGCAGAGTTCTTTGAGATGGAATTAGCAATCACTTTGTACCATTAGTGAGAACTTGTGAACATTTTGATTAGTATTTCAGTGCAATGAATTGTTGTAATAGTGTGCCTTATGCTCATCATCATCATCAGCCTATAACTGTCCACTGCTGGACATAGGCCTCCCCTAATGAGCGCCATAGCGCCATGTCCTCATCTCGACGCATCCAGCTTCTGCCAGCAGCCTTTCGCAGATCGTCACTCCACCTGGCCGGAGGGCGTCCTACACTACGTTTGCCGAGTCGCGGTCTCCACTCAAGAACTCGTTTACCCCTACGGTTATCGGTTCTACGACAGATAAGGCCAGCCCACTGCCACTTCAGCTTGCTAATTCACTGAGCTATGTCGACAAGTTTAGTATGCTCACGATTAGTTAATTATTTACTAGCTTAGCCCCTCGATGTTACTTGATGTTAGCCTATGTTCTTATTTTGTCTAAGTACAGGTTTAGGTAAAACAAACACAGAATGTACAACAGACTCAAAAAATCTAAGATATGAAATAATGTACCGAACCTTGGGGATACAGTCGTGATCATGATTGTGTGCGTGTGTACCTACTACGTGATTTAGCTTAGTTACACTAGCTTAGAATAAAGGGGCCATTTTTCATTAGATCGGCGTTTGATACGTAATAATCCTTTTATTATAATGCGTACTTAAATAATCACTAAATATTAGTGATATCGGCCTCGTCGCTCAAAGTCGCTCAACGAACTATGGAAGGGGCTATGCTTGGTGTCTCTCTACGAGATCGAATCAGAAATGAAGGGCTGATCTGTAGACACACTAAAGTCACTGACATAGCCCACAGGATTAGCAAGTTGAAGTGGCAGTGGACAGGGCACATAGCTCGTAGAACTGACGGCCGTTGGGGCAGAAAAGTTCTCGAGTGGAGGCCACGCACCTAAAACCGCATCAGAGGACGGCCCCCCACTAGATGCAAAGACGATCTGGTAAAGGTTGCTGGGAGCCGTTGGGTGCAGGCTGCACAAGATCGATCGCTCTGGAAATCGAAGGGGGAGGCCTTTGTTCAGCAGTGGACGCTATATGACTGAAATGATGATGATGATTAATGATACGTAGGTACTGTACCTGTAATTAGCTGTAAGTGATAAATTACCACCGATACCTTCGTCATTCATTGCAACTAATCGAGGTCAAATCATCCTTTTCAGCCGCACCTACACAGTTCATCGACTTAGTCACATCACTACGCGTGCAATCATTAATTAGTGCTGATATCTTTGAAGTGGGATTGGCAATCGCTTTGAGCTATTAAGGGAGTGATTTACGATGTCCCGAGGCGATAATTCTTTGTTAATGATCTCGTGTATTGGAATTGTATTGATTTTGGATGTTGCTATTGGTTTTGCGCTGCCTTCTAAGTGGGTGAAGTTTTTGTAATTAAGGTTTGATTTTCGCATTATAGAAGTGTTTAAACTTTTTGCATTGGACCTTATGATTCGAAGTTCGTTTGCTGTGCATTCACTTCGTCTCAACCTTATGTCAGTTAATGTACGAAATAATGGACACATACCATAAAAAAAGGAATGTTGGCACAGTTGTTCTGGCGGGTTGATCTTAATTGTGTGGGTAAATTTTTTTATGTGTGCGTACGCAATACTGAGCATTCATTCGTCCATGGAGCATTGCCGAGCTTACGCACACAGAAAAACGTGCATATGCTACACACAATACCAACCCGCCTTCGTGGGATAAAACATAGAACAAGTATAATATACAATGTACTCCAAAGAACAAAGAAAACACACTAGAACTTTCTAGTTTTTAAAGACAGGCTGCAATAAAACAGTATCGGATGGACGGTGAACTTCCGACACTATCGGGACAGAGACGAATGCGCTGTCAGACTTGTAACAAGCTTTAGCCTGGTAGGCTATTTATTGGTGCTTCTTTCTGATATTCTAGAAAGTTCAAGAAGAAAATAAATAAATAAGAACTTTATTGAGGAACCATTTACATACCTTAGCGATAGACTTAGGTGCTAGGTTTAGATAGGGATAGGTCCTGCAATCGGCGGTCTTATCGCTCGAGGCGATATCTTTCAGACAACCGCTTTTGTAAACTAAAACTAGGTAAGATGTAAATTAATTCTGTCGTATTTGAACTACCTATTCGCACTTAGGTAAATGTGTTCGACGAGTATCAACTATTAGGTTTTCGCACACTGGTGGAAACAACTGGGAAGAGAAAGCTTTTGCCCAGCAGTGAGAAAATATAGGTAAATGATTTATTTATTTTATTTTAAGCCTGCTTCGTCCCACTGCAGGGCAAAGGCCTCCCTCCCCTTTCTCCACACCTCTCGATCCTGAGCCAAATTGTGCCAGTCATCTGCAGGTTAATGATAATGTTTATTATACCTATGGCTTCACATACTAGTAAAGTTCTGTCTCAATATCAACAAAAAAGCTATAAAAAGGTCGGAGCACCTAATCTGCATTTTTTCACAATGAAAAACACTCATTTATAACTGTAGTTCACAAAAAGAAAGTAAGTAGCTACCTATTTCCAACTCCGAGACCAAAGAAACACTAAAACTGCAAAATAAAATAAAACCGGCGAGCTTTTACTCACAAAAATATAAAAATGTTGTAAGATTCAAAACATGCCAATATCTTTTCACCGCGAAGTTGGAACGCCTACGAGCAAAGTTTTGCAGTTTTCGCAAAATGTCTTTATGACTCCCGTAGACGGTGTAAATTGATATTTATTCAGAATTCAGTGTTGCCACATGAGGATAAAAACTTGGCTTATAGTCTTTTTCACGGCGGAACGTATGCATGACACTTCGAGATGATGTCAAAATCAGTCAAATAGTAATGTCTTAAAGTTTAATCGAGAGTATCAAAATCGATTTTTGTTTCACTACTATCAATTCATCTCATTCGATTATAAGGTTCATTCATAGACAAAATTACTAAACCAACGATTAATAATTTTGATATTGTGATATTGTTTTACTTATCGATTCATCGATTGTTTCGATTTTCATTTTCGCACTCTCTAATAGGTTACGTTCCATTTTACTCATTATTGTTATTTGGCGGAGTTTTTTAGAAAATGTTTATTGTTTTTTATTTATGTTTTATGGCTCGTTTATAATAGTTTATGAAATAATTAAACAGGAAATAGACAAAAACATTTTTTTTGTATGTTTTATCGTTTAATTCTTTTTCTTGATTTTTTTGTTTCAAAAATTGTTGTGAACTACACGATGTGAAATGAAACAAGTTCAATGTGTCATGCATACGTTCCGGCGTGAAAAAGACTATAGTAAACGAAATCTTTAAAAATATTACTCATCTTAAATCTTTATCTCAACAAAAAAGGGGCTAGATGATGCTGTGTAAAATGTCCAGCATTTAAAAAAAAATATTTATGTTTGTAATAATTTCCAACGTGGCAACTTTGTCAGTAATACAGTAAATACGAGTAGGTATTACAAGCTAATAACAATTTTAAATTTTACTCTCAATATTAATTAATCGGATTAATTAATAATTTTAATATTAATTAACAAAGTTTAGTTTAATGCCAGTGATGAGAGTTTAATCCTTTCATCATTAAAATACAAAAACAGCATTTTATTCTACAAATTGTTTATGCAAATTCGCTGGATTTTATGAATTTTTTTTTGCTGATTCACCTCAAAACAAACTCATCACAAACTCGATAACTTCTTGCGTATATTGTGCAGTTTATTTCTATTTGGCAAAAGACGGAGTTTTCAATAGCGACGTCTGGACGGAATGAGATTTTTACTACGGTAGTAATAACTTTATAGTAGAATCTGGGCCATGGCTGGGGTAGGCAAACATCCAATTTAAAATTTTATCCGGCTATTTTTATTCACAGATATTTTTACGCTTCTCCATACTCATTACGAGCCGAAGTATATTCCATCTCAACTATCGACCGATAGAAAGTCTGTAGTCTGCGAGGGGTCTAATACTTACCTTGATACTTTTTCCTAATGCATTTTTAAGCTTGGCACAAAAATAACATCCATGACAATCACATAAATTGTCCTGGAGGGGAATCTTACCCTCTACCTCTAGGTCATAAGATATTCTTCCAGTTATATTTAAGCTTCATTTATCAAATATTATTTTTATGACTTGTGGTTTACCACGTCTGCAAAGTCATTATTGCTACAGATCTTGGTCCTCCACCAATATCAAATTTCCGGTTTTTATAGCTCAGATTTTTCGGCATGCACATCTCTAGTTCGTCTACAGTTCAGATAGAAAGCTTCCAAATCGTATTAGGAGGCGTTCCCGCAATTTTATTATTAAACTTTACGAACCACTCCGATATGATGAATTTTATTGAGTGCTTGTGTTGCTTTAAGAATGGCATTGTGCTGAAAGTAACCATTTTCTACACTTTTGAAATATTCGTCTTTTTGGTTGCGAAAAACGATGACTACAAAGTCTCCGAGACGACTCGAAATTACAATAATCGAAATTACAATATCATGTTTAGGACAGTTGAGAAAAATGTTTACATAAACCATGATCATCATCATCCACAGCCCGATCTAGCCCACTGTTGGGCATAGGCCTCCCCTTGCTTGTGCCATCAAACACGATCCCGTGCCAATCCCATTCATCTGCCCATCTCTCGTCCAACGTTACGATAGCCTTCTCTTGGCCACCACACGGCTAAGGCCCTACTCCAACGGTCATCACCTCGCCTCGCAATGTGTCCTGCCATACTAATAATTAACTGTGGATGTGTAAATAATTTCGTACTAAGTTACGTTCGTTATTTTACGTTCTTGTAGTGTAGATATGCCTTAAAACGTAGGAAATTTCTATTTCGTACGTTTTAAGAGGCACCTAATTACCTTTGTTGGGTAAGATTTTACTATTGGCCGTGTACGATTTTGGGGGGTGGGTCATGTCCCCTGTGACCCCCCCCCCCCCTCGGACCGCGCCTGCATAAGAACAGACCATTATTTGATTACCTTAGCGCGTTTTCATTCTCTGTGGTTCAGTTATTAAATTACCTTATATCGCGTCCCGTAGACACTGAACATGTTCATAATCGGAAAAATGGATTCTCTTTGTAAGTTCAAGGTGGAAAATAAAACATTTTACATACAAAAAAGCTAAGAAACGTTACTTTTATCACAAGTCACTTGTTTTTATTCTCTTTCAAGATGCAACTCAAGAAAAAGCGGGTAAAAAACCTTCGAGGATCAAGTCCGGAGCTACACAATAAATCTTGAAGCTCTTTTTCGTTTTCAGGAAGTACAATCCAGCCATGGTATTTGAATTTGTTTTTTAAAGTTCTACCATTTCACAGCCAAATAAGATAGATATAAAGGTTTAAATATCAGTTGCACAGAAAATTTTTAGGTCAAGGAATGCTACTATCCGGATTTATAAATGTCTGACATGTCGAGTCGCGTCAACCAAATTTCATTATGGTGAGATTTTTATAAGATAAGATAAGATAAGATTTATTTCAGATAAAGGTTTACAGTAGTTTATTTTAACTAAACTAAACTAGAGTAAGTCATAGGTATTAAGTGACGGAGAAAAGATAATTATTGAAGTAAACCTTGCACTATCGAGACATTGACTCCTCGCCCTAACTAAGTTTGTAACTTGTATGTAGGCACGAGGGATCTCCGCTTCGGCTAATTACAATGGGGTACTCATGTTAAAGCATTTTTGTATCAATCACTAATACAATACAATCATCCTAGTCGTAAGGCTATCTAAGTGATCGCAGCGCTCCTACTGAATATTTTTTGACTTTGACTTACCATTGACCATCTGGCTAGCTGTAGTGAGCAGCTTCACATCATTATCCTCATCTTGCGTTTCCAGCCTGACAGTGACATTGAGGGGATCCAAGGGTCCCTCTCTACCATGCAGCGTCACGAGGACTGCTGTCGTCTTCCCTGGTACTGCTACCTCCGGAGCCACCACTGAGAAGCCTCTGAAACAAGATCGGTTTTGTTAGCGGAGTGTTTGATGTACTGTACTCCATCCAAAGGTTGCCTGAAAGAGATTGTTTCTTAGCGACAAGAGCACCCATTGTAGGTTCTTTGTTTTTTTATATTTAATGGTTAGTCGTTTTGTTTATTTATATTAAACTCGTTATGACTCGCTTGTGTATAGTATTAAAATTGCCTATTCATTAATTCACTATATATTTCACCAATAACTGAGCAGCATTGAGCAAAGCTTAGAAAATCACGTGAAATTTCTGCGTAGCTTGTACAGAATCGCTCAACTTAGGTAGCAAGCAACATCCAACCAATGATTATAATAAGTTGGTCCGCGATGGAATGTATTCTTTCAAAAGCAATCATCGATAAATACGAGATCCAATCCACAGTGCAAAACCAAACAGTAGAGCAACTCAAACATTCTTCACAAACAGGGGCTCAGTATGCCGTGCACACGTACGAAAATACAATAATAGGAACGTGTTCACTCGATTTGTCGCACTGCAGTCGCCTGTACGTTTTCAATATTCGTCGACGATGTATTGTTATTTTTACCGTGTTTGCTGTGCTCTTCATGGCTGTTGGTCAATATTGTTTAGAATTTTTTGATATCAGAAAAATGGATATATGATAGATACATTTTTTTTACTAATAAATGGAACGGGCATATCCAACTGTACGTAATACAGGAACCGTTTATGATTTAGATGAAATTTTTCAGTTAGATAGAAACAGTAACTAGGGTCTAGATTATTTGAATAATTTGTGGAGCCTTTCTAGCTATTCAGTAATTCAAATAAAAATAAACAAACCACCGGATTAACCTATAACAAAACGGAGACGGATCACATTCTATGACAAATAGGGATGTAATATCAGAATGTTTTTATTTACACGGAATGGTCCATAACATCTTGACAAGGGTTCCGCACATCTATCGAAGGATTTCGGAGATTTTTATCAGCCTTGAACACGGGCATTCTTGATCTATTTGCTAATGTATTTTTACTGTAATGTAATTTTTTGATGTCGCCAGCTTTTGGGCACTTTACCTGCGGTAGGTGATTTGAGCTCTACTTTCTACCTTCAGTTTAATTTAAATTTATTTTTTGTGTTTGTTGCCAGACATCAAAATTTGTACAATGTATTTTTTAATAAATTTATATCACGTTACACTCCATGAGCATGACGCTCATGGAGTGTAACGTGATATAAATTTAATGGAGCAGAAGGAGGTTCACAACTCGAGTCTGATTACCGTAACTACCTCTACAGTAGAACAGTAAAATTACATTTGAGACTAATCAATACTAATATAGAGATAAGATTGTCACAGTAATCAGGCTGGAACCTAATTTGTATCAAAAATGCACTCCATATATCTTTTAGGTATACAAGCAATACCAGAAAAGACAAAAACAGAAGAAGTCTGACAAAGAAGAAAGGAACCAACTTATCTAGGTAGAACTTTGCTTCAAGTAGTTTTTGTTTATTTTATTCAAGACAGATGAGTGGAACAAAGCTTCTCGGTTGTCTCTTGTTGTTCGAAACTCGCGGGACATTTACCTGAGTCTTTTATAAAGAACTTACTTTACAAGAAACTTGCAAATATGGAAATCTGAAACACTGTTTCATTTTGGTTTCGAAAATCTTATACGAATTTATGATACAAACATCAAACTCAACACAATGGAATTTGAATAATATTACAAGTCTATTGAATTCTTGCAATACATCCGATCTTCATTCAAATATGATCTTTAAATATTTCTCAATAAACACGATGTTTGCTTGTGTGAAAACCGCAAAAACAGCGTGTGTATGTAATATTGGAACGAATTGGAATAACAAAAGCTTCACAGATGGACACTTGCCAACGCCCGTCGACTCAATCGATACGAAACGTTTCAGAAAAGATCGAGTACCGTCCCAGAGATATCCTTTTTATAAGATTATTTCAACTGAACCAGTTAGTATTATAAAATAAATAATAATAAAATAAATAATAATAATGCTGGACATTTCACACAGCATCATCTAGCCCCAAACTAAGCAAAGCTAGTACTATGGGAACCAGATAACTGTTATACCACTTAAATACATTTTTTTTATAAATACATATTATAAGTACATAGAAACACCCAGACCCGAGATAAATATTTGCAGATCATACAAACATTTATCCCGCAACAGGGATCGAACCCGCAACCTTCTGCGTCCACTGAGGCACTGAGGTCTTCAAATGCTAACTTTTACAAAATGTGAACAGTAATGTTTAGGAAGATGGGCTTACCTCTAACTACCTCTATATATATTTTCAAATGTTTTAGAATATATGAAGATTTATGAAAATGTCAAATTATCGGTCCCGGATATTAAGTTGTTAAGCCATGACGAAGGGCATAAGAGACCTGAAAACTACCATTGGCGATTTAGTTTTCAGGTTACACTGCGGAAATACTCATTTTATTTAATATATTAGAGGAATGAGATCCCGTCCGTCCAAAGTCCGTCAGCCGAAGGTTTTGTCTCAAAATAAAATATGACCAGTATATAAATGATAGAAGCTCTAAAAAGTCTAGTCTCAAATCTTTCCATTTTCCAGCGACTCGATATAGGCCAGGCATTAATACTGAATGGTTTTTTAATGATGCCTTTTAGAATTAGATGGGAATTTTATTCTGCTCAGAACATTTTAGTTCAGACTAAGCTGGGTATAAATCTCGATTCTAAAGCGATGCTTCGATCAGAGCCAAGTGGGTCGAACCGTTTGATTTTGAAGGAAAAATCTTCGTTTACTTGTGTGACTGAAAATCACAAAATTATTTATGATGCTAGTTCTTTTGAAACCTCCGTCACGAGTTTAGCTAGTGCCGACAACTTAAAGTGCCTTCCAAGCACGAAAGTGCTTACAGCTGTCACAAGCACAGTTTTTGTGGCATGATTAACTTCGACGATATATCAAGAAAGACGAAAGTCCCCACGAACTCTTCATAGTCATTAGAGTAGATGTTTGCTAAATATGTAGGTACTTTATCAATCACGCCCAAATACTATAAAAGTGCCTACATTTTGAAGAAGTTGGTACCTACTACACATACCGTAATACATTCTTCTTCTTCCTGCCCTTATCCCACTAAGTGGGGTCGACACAACATGTTTCTTCCATTTCCCTCTATCACTCGTCATATCAGAACTCACTTCTTTCACTAACATATCCGCATTCACACAGTCTATCCATCTTTTCTTAGGACCCCTACCGGTAAATCTATCCACATTAATACTCATCACTCGCCGTGTTATATGACTCTCATCCCTCCTCATGACATGCCCATACCACGCCAACCTTCCACTTCTCAATTGTTCAGTCTCTGGCGCTAATTTCAAACTTCCTCTGATGTACTCATTCCTTATCCTATCCATTCTAGATTATCTATACCGTAATACATTAATTTCTATTAATAAATGTATGCCATATGTGACTTTTAAAAAGACCGGAATACAGAAAGTCTACAAATCAAAATAACCCTTTTAAAGGTACAAATAAATCAACACCCCACCTTTTCAGCGACAGTAAAGAAGTAGCTCCCAAGTATCAACAGACCTAAGCCCATTTATCCGGTAATACCTAAAATATCGAATTCGGGGAGCGGTATTTTGATATTTTTTATCCGGAGTAAAGTGGTGAAGCGTGACTCCATTGTACCGATACTTGATACACAGGGACGAAGTTAGGGCATCTTGAGAGAAGGCTGTTTTTTCACCAAAGTGCTACCAAATTGCTATGGATGCGTAAAATATCCATTAATTCATTGGTCCACATAGCATAGTACTGGTAGAAACGGGCTCTACCAAACAATATTTTTTATTGGATACGCGCTATGGATACGTGCTGGATTCCTATGAATCCACACGATGTGATGTGTGACACGGTGTGTATTGTTGGAAATTAGGAACGCAACCTATCGTATCTACATTATCTTGCATCCCGCTCTAAGCTCTCTCTGTTCTTACCGGGTTCATTGAACGAACATTGTGTCTGTAATAATTTAAGTAATTAATTAATATACTGATCTAGTTTCAAGTCTCGAGTATTATTTCAATAGGTTATGGGCCGTCCCTTACCTGACAATAAATATTTTGTGGAAAGTAAACCAAAAAGTTTAGAAAAAGTTAAATTGAAGTAAAGTAACCTCAAAATCACACGGTCGCTGCGCATGCGGTATTCTTTTTCAGCATAAAATGGCTTCAAGTAATTATAATCACAATGGAATTATGAACATTGAAAAGCTGACTGGAAGAGAAAACTATGCCACATGGAGTTTTGCAGTAAAAGCCTTTTTACAACTTGAAGATTTGTGGACATGCGTGACTGATGGCGGCAACGACATAAAAAAGGACATCAAAGCTAAGTCTAAATTGATTTTATTAATCGATCCGATTATTTATGTCCATGTGCAAGAGGCTCAAACAGCAAAAGAGGTGTGGGACAATTTATCTCGAGCATTTGAAGACTCTGGTCTAACCCGTAAAGTTGGTCTACTGAAAGACTTGATAAACACAACTTTAGACACAAGTTCTAGCATAGAGGAATATATAAATAAAATTATGTCCTCTGCACATCGTTTGAGAAGTATTAATTTCAAAGTTGATGATGAATGGCTAGGAACATTAATGCTAGCGGGCTTGCCGGACAATTACAAGCCCATGATAATGGCCATGGAGAGTTCCGGAGTAAAAATTTGTGCTGATTCGATTAAAACTAAACTATTACAAGAGGTTAAAACCACCGAGTCAAGCGCTTTCTACTCAAACTCAAGAAATCAGTCTAGGAATAAACATCAATTGAATAAACCAAAAGGTCCCAGATGTTTCAACTGTAATAAATTTGGGCACCTCAGTAAGAACTGTTGGCATAAGAAAGATAAGAAATCAGAAAACAAAAATAATAGCTTTATTGCAGCTTTTTCAGCAACCACCACGAACGGCTCACAGAACTGGTACATTGACTCCGGTGCATCGATGCATATGACAATGCACAATGATTGGTTGGAGAATGAAACTGCACCTCCGGTATCAACGATCAGAATTGCTGATAATAAAGTCCTCCGAGTGAAGAGTTGTGGTAATGTGACCATCAGAGTCCCCGATTCACAAGGACACAGCAAGGAAATACAGGTTAGAAATGTTTTATATGTGCCTGATTTATCAACCAATCTAATTTCTGTGAGTAAAATGATAAAAAATGGTTGCAATGTTGAATTTAATGAGAATGGTTGCAATATATTAAATCAAAATGGAAATCATGTAGCCAAAGCAGTTGTAGTCAATGATATGTACAGACTGATCGTTTCCAATGATGGAGGCCAGGCCATGGCAGCAATGAATGAAACCGATACCTATTTATGGCACCAGCGAATGGGCCATTTAAACTTTACTGATGTGAATAAAATTCCATGTTGTACAACCGGTGTGAAACTTTCAACATCAAATGAGAAAATAACCTGCATAAGTTGCATAGAAGGAAAACAGACAAGACAGTCATTCCCAAATGAACCAGGCTCCCGGGCAACAGAGTTGTTAGAGCTGATTCATTCAGATGTCTGTGGACCAATGCAAACAAAGTCATTTGGAGGAGCCAGGTATTTTGTAACATTCATTGATGATTTTTCCCGAAAAGTATTTGTATATCCGATTAAAAGTAAAGATGAGGTTATTTCAAAGTTCATGGAATATAAGAACAGAGTGGAAAATGAATTAAATTGTAAAATTAAAAAATTCAGGAGCGACAATGGCAAGGAATACAAAAATAATAATTTTGATAAACTTTTGAAAAGTTTTGGAATATTACATCAATCTAGTAATCCATACACTCCAGAGCAAAATGGCTTAAGTGAAAGAATGAACAGGACACTTATTGAAAGGGCTAAATGTATGATGTTAAATGCTCAATTACAGAAGGAGTACTGGGGCGAGGCCGTCGTCACAGCGGCACATATAATCAACCGCTCGCCAACAAAAGCCCTCTCGAACATTACACCTGAAGAGGTATGGTCTAAACAGAAACCAGACTTAAGTCATATGAAAATATTTGGATGCAAGGCTATGGTGCTAATACCCAAGGAACATCGGCGAAAGCTTGATGCCAAATCACGTGAGTTGATTTTTGTTGGGTATGGTGATGGCATAAAGGGCTACCGTTTCATAGACCCTAAGAGTAAGAAGGCCATCATGAGTAGAGAAGCTGTATTCCTGGAAGCCACCGTAAAGAAAAATAAAATTGAGAATGAAAACAATGAGTCACTACCTGAACCGAAAGAAAAAATGATTGAAAATAAAAATGGTACCGAGAGAAAAACCTTACCAAATTTAAAAATGGCAAATTTACAAATAAGTGAATCCGAGCCCACAGAAAATGAAAATACCTCTGGTGACGAGTCAGATTCTACAATACAAAATAATACAAGTTCTTCATACTACTCTGACCCAGAAGATTCAACATACTCACCTGGTAGAATCATTGCAACAGACAATAACAATATATGTCTCCGTTCTGATCGAAGAAAAGAAATATATGAGAAAGACCTACATGCTGATGATAATGATGAAGGTACAATATCTCCCGCTAGTTTTATATGTAATGCCGAATCTACAATGAGTATTCTTGACAGTGACCCACAAAGCCTTTCCGAAGCTCTAGAAAGTTCCGAAGCAGAAAAATGGTTAGAGGCAATGAAAGATGAACATCAGTCCTTGTTAACCAACAATACATGGACTCTAGTTGATATACCAAAGAACAGAAAGGTTTTAGCATGCAAATGGGTTTTTAAAACAAAAAGAGATAAAGATGGCAATATTTCAAGGTATAAAGCGAGACTTGTTGCAAAAGGATTCCAACAGAAGAAAGGAATAGACTATAATGAAATATATGCTCCGGTCATTCGCTACTCTTCAATGAGATATGTAATTGGTTTGGCGATGAAATATAACTTGAATATTCAACAAATGGATGTTGTAACTGCTTTTATACAAGGAGATATAGATGAAGAAATATATATGGCACAACCTCCACACTTTGAAGATGGACAAAAGGCTTGTCGTCTAAATAAAGCTATATATGGTCTAAAACAAGCAAGCAGGCAATGGAATAAGAAATTAAATGCAGCTCTCATAGAAATTGGATTGTCTCGATCTAAAGTGGATCCGTGCATATACTACCGAATCATAAATGAAAATGATATATTATTCATAACGGTGTATGTTGATGATATATTGTACTTTTATAACAATGAAGAGACTGTCCAGACTGTGAAGAATAAATTAACAAAAACTTTTCAAATGAAAGATCTTGGAGAAGCAAAATATTGTATTGGATATAGAATTACTAAAACTATGAATGAAATCTCACTTGATCAATCACTTTACATAGAGAAAATACTTACTAGATTTAACATGGCTGAGTGTAATCCTGCTTACACACCATGCGAGCCTAACCTACAGTTAAAAAAGGCTGAAAGTGATGATGATGTTATGAATAATATTCCATATCAAGAAGTGATTGGATGCCTGTTGTATCTATCACAAGGAACCAGGCCAGACATTGCTTATGCAGTAAACATGTTAAGCAGATATAACAATAGACCAACTGCTCAGCATTGGACAGCATTAAAAAGAGTTTTGCGTTATCTAAAAGGAACAATAGCTAAAAAGCTGATTTTCAAGAAGGATTGTCACAATATTGTTGGTTATTGTGACGCAGACTGGGCGACTGATTCAGAAGACAGAAGATCCTGCTCTGGATATATTTTTATTTTTCAGGGTGCTGCCATAAGTTGGTGTTCTAAAAGACAGCCCACCGTCGCGCTTTCTAGCACTGAGGCAGAATATATGTCATTGGCCACAGCAATACAAGAAGCTGTGTGGCTTAAACAATTAGAAGAAGATTTTTGGCCCACTCTTTCAGGTATTCCATTAACGATGTACTGTGATAATCAAAGTGCGATCAGTATTTCAGGTAACGACATCTACCACGCTCGAAGTAAACACATTGATGTTCGCTACCACTTTGTGAGAGAAAGGATCGCCAGCAAACAAGTTTCCGTTCAATACAAAAGCACTCAAGAAATGGTGGCTGATGCTTTGACGAAGGGCCTACATAGACCAAAGCATGAGACGTTCACCAGCGCCATGGGTTTGCGTTCAGAGGAGGGTGTTGGAAATTAGGAACGCAACCTATCGTATCTACATTATCTTGCATCCCGCTCTAAGCTCTCTCTGTTCTTACCGGGTTCATTGAACGAACATTGTGTCTGTAATAATTTAAGTAATTAATTAATATACTGATCTAGTTTCAAGTCTCGAGTATTATTTCAATATGTATGATGTGTTGTTTGACGGTGACTATTACAAAAACACATCATATACTTATTCCGCTACCTAAGCATCAGTGGAATCAGTTACATAGTTTCTGAGCTTAGCTTTCACATCCTCGCAGCATAGCTGCATACCACATTTCTGGTGGAATAGCGCCCAAAATCAAGGAATTTACATTTTTTAAACAGAAGATGGAAGGAGGAAAGAGGAAGGGCATGGTTCTGCAGTGGGACGACAAGGGTTGTAATAATCATTATGAATTATAATTTACCTACATATTTCACAACATTTTTTTCTTAGAGCCGTGTTTTCCGAGTTGGTTATTGGGGTATTTAAAATACAAAAGGAGCCTATTTGAGACACATTTACATCCTTTCACCACACTGACTGGTTTTAAAAAAGACTTCTTGCGTGTCAATGGTACAATTGGTGTTTAAATAAGCGCTGAGTAAAACCCCGCACCATCACTCTAGCGTCCGTGGCGTCCTTCCTTGTGCAGGTGGCAGGGCACAAAGGGCAAACGATTAGGTGGGACACCGTTTAGATAGGGACCCGATTTAAAAGATGAAGGGATTTTAAAGAACTAGTAACTCGATGAAATGAGGGTTGGGGGTTAATGTGTCAATTTTCAAATCGATTAACCGAGCTCAAAACCCTCGCTGTTCATCAAAGAGACCACACAAATGAACACAACACAACAGGACAAAAGTCGCAATTGTGCGACAATGCGAGACAAATACCATTCTTATTCTGTCCTAGCTTTTGTAGCCCCAGTCACAACCCTTCGGCTAGCCCGTGGACACGAGACGCTTGACACGGGTTTAATCCAAATAAATATTCCCAGTGGTTTATCAGATCGTTCCGGAATTCAAATTCGTAATTACGGATATCCCGATAAATTGTGCGTCCAGTTTATTCGATACCTTTCAGTATTTTTCAGTTTTTTGATGAAATATTCGGTTCACAAAATATTGTTTGTATTTATATCGTTTTTTTTATTTACATAACTGGATCCACCTACATCGTAAGTTGCATTAATGGCAAACTGTACTTAATATATATTATATTTTCCTACTTAATATGGTATAACTTCATGCGAAATGTGTGGCAACACGCTGCAACTGTCGGCACAAGACAAACCTTGTATGGTTTAATGTGTCGTATTATGTTAGATTATAAATAAGTTTTTGATAAATAAAGAAAATACAAATCTAAGCGCCTCTCAACTTGTTTTTAGTTTTAACGTTTCGTAACCCCAAACAATGTTTTATTTTTTCGTTAGAAAAAAAAAACAAACGAGAGATACATTATTTTGGTGTTCAATTAAATAGAGCAATGTACAGGGTGTAAAAAGACGTCTACCGAAGCCGAAAGGGGTAGGTACTGCATCCCAACACACAACCAATTCCAAAAGGATTTTTCGAAAAAATCATTATATCCAGAGAAAACAGCGTTTGAAGAGTACTTTTTGCGTCTGTTCTGGGCGCGTTGTTTAACGTAGATTGCTGGATTTTGAGTTTTAACTGTTTTTTTCTTTTATAAATTAAATTATTGTACTAAATAACACAAAACGACGTAGCCAACGCAAATAAATATTTTGCGTTTTTTATTCGGTAAATGAATGAATGAATGAATGAACACTTTATTGTACACCAAAACAACAACGAAAACAATACATTAGAAACATTAACAAGTTCATTAGTACAATGGGCGGCCTTATCGCTGAAAAAGAAAAAGTGAAGGGGTAAATAAATAAATAACAAATAATAATTTTCGGTAGTTGTCTTTTTACACCCTGTATAGCCAGAAAAATATGGGCCTGTGGCAGACATTGGACGTGTCTCTGACAACTACTTAAGATCTTCAGAGGACCTTGAGTGACTTAATCTTTGAACATGTCTTTAAGGGGTACAAAAAACTCCGCCACCAGAGTTGGCTACTAACTCATACGAACTTACTTACTTACTTACTTAGGGGTACAAAAGTTATCCTATTTAGTTTATTCGTTTTTGATAAAGCAATAGCAGTATTTCAACAGCAAAGATATTTCATAGCATTATTTAATGTACAAAATACAAATAAAACTAGCTGCACTCCCGCGGTGCTAATCTGTTCAGTGTTTTGGGCGGGACAAACAAACAGACAGATAGACAGACAGACAGAGCTACTTTCACATTCATAATATTAGTATGGATATGTGAACGATGGAGTTCGCCCTGAAGTTTGTCATCCCACGACCCGATGGTAAATCCCCTCTCAATGGAAAAGAAAAATGTTCAAAAGCACTATCACCTAAAACTTCTAAAAGAGGTTCGTTTCAAAAGTTCTCGTCCAATCTTCGTGACACTTTTTTGTGAAATCATTAAGGTCGAGCGTTGCCTTAGATTTCCCCCTGAATACTGGCCCACGGCTCATTACGTTGTGTTGAATTATTCATAAGCCTCCTTCGAAAAGTGATGTACACATGAAAGAGTCGGATAATGTTTGTCGCATAACAAAAACAAATTAAGTAAGTTCGTACCTATAAATCAGTGGCCAAATTTTTAGGCCACATTAAGGCCTCCGTCATGGCTTAACGACTTACATAGTTGGACCGACAATTTAACGGGCCCTCCGAAGCACGGAAGTGATGGATGGAGTGGATAAAAATGCCACTGGCGGTCACCCATCCACTTACGGACCGTTCAGAACGTTGTTTGACTTCGACGATCTATCAAGAACGACTAAGCAAGCACGACCACGAGCGCTTCGTAACGAACGTGCTTACTACCCTAAACAAAAATCAACTTCAAATGATGAGCTTGTATAAAAAAATATAAAATGCCATTAACACGATACTATTCTGGCATACTATTCCTCCCTCTTGCTTTCTCAAACTCAACGAAGTAAGAGCTAAATTCTGTGTCATGAACTCATAATGGTATCGTGAAAATTGCATTTTACGTGAACAAAAGTTGATCACACATTTGTCCGCGCCCACGCGCAGTAGTAATTTTTCTATACAAAAATACTGATGACATCAGAAAATGCGGTTCGCTTCTGACGTCTCAGCATTATTTCTATTGAATTGACAGTTCAGCACGGATAAGTCTGTATAATCGGTTATTCAAAATCATGGTTTCTTATACAAAACAAAGCACAAAATAATGTGAAGAAAAAAGAAACCAATTGTTTGAAACACACAATGACTAAGAGAAAGCCCAAATGAAAAAAATGGCTAAACAAAGGTACGTAGATTGTTAGGTGTGTTTTCTACAGGTGTGTTTTTGTGTGTTGCAGTGAGCGCACTCTCTCCCGATACCCATCACGACATAGATATAGACATTCGTTTATTTACTGCATAAGCACACATACACATCAATACACAGAAAAAAACAATAGCAATCATTAAAAAGGAAGATATACGTTTTAGGTACCTACATGTAAAAAAACATCAATATAGGTAAAGTAAAAAAAATAAGGGGAAAGTTTCCTAACAGTGCTGTGTGCTACAACAGCAAAAAGATCTCGACTCATCGTTATGCTGCCCTATCAGATGACAGGTCAGCGAGCCTGACTAAACTATCGGCCGATAAAAAGTCTGCAGTCTGCGAGGGGGCTAAATAAATTTTTTTTCAAAAATCTAAAGCTGGATATTGTGATTTAAGCCGGACATTAAAGCCGGATATCTTTCATCACTACGCATGGCGCCTAGTGACCTGAGGAAGCTCCGGGTCTTTTGATTAAGCTCTATTGACAAGAATGGTGTTATTTTCTTGGAAATATGGAAAAAGTTATTGGAATTTAAAGGTTTATGATTAGCTAGTACAACTACAAACCTATTATTCCATATGAATAATGTAAGTATTATAAATAATGTCCTCTAAATATAAAAATATTGTCTAAGAAAAGATGAATGGATTGTGTGAAAGAAGATATGAGTAAGAAAGGATATGGAGATAAAGAGTGATAGAAGAGAGTGGAGAAAGAGAACATGTTGTGCTGACCCCGCATAAGCGGGATAAGGGCAGGCCAATGATGATATAACTTATGTCTTTTCTTAGGAAACAATTTTGGGGGTGGCAAGGTTACATACAGTTAGAGAGAGCTACTTTTACATTCATAATATTATATATGTAATGCTGTGATATGAACCTAGGTTTTAAGGCGATTTTGGACAATATTTTTTACTAAATGAATATTAATTACCCATAAATAATATGCATTACATTGTAAGCCATAGAAATAAAGGCTCTCTAATAGCTCACAAAAGCCTTTGTCTGTAATATAACTTGAAACAGTCCATTGAGACTGGTAACCTTTGAATACAGTCCTCGCGCTGTACAGCTTCGACTCGTATATTAGTAAAGTAAAGTAAAAGTTTATTTTGCTAAATTTGTGGTAGGTACAAGTTACATTCATGTTATTAGCAAAAAAGGTGACCACTCAGCATCGTGCAAGTGCAGAGAAGTATTATGTATGTATTACATCATGCATAAAATCACGCCTCTTTCCCAAAGGGGTAGGCAGAGACCACGGATCTCCACTAGCTACGATCCTGACACACAACTTTCGCCTCATTTACTCTCATTACATTCTTCATACATGCTCGTCGGTTTAGGGTACTTTTTACCTGGCCCTTATCCAAAATGTCGCCAATTTGATCCAAGAAGGTTCGCCTAGGCCTTCCCCTTCCAGCTGTCCCATACACACTCGCCTCATACATTTGCTTTGTCAAACAACTGTCATCCATCCTCTCTACATGCCCAAACTATCTTAACTTGTTTATTAGTTATACTATAGAGATATAACTACAATATTCAGTTCCGGAATTTGATGAAACACGTGAAACAAACATACACGTATGCCGATTGGCAATGCCGACGCTTGATACGGTACAGTTGACCTAGTATATCTAGATACGATAGGAATTATGATATCAGATCGCCCGACTTGATTAAACCGTTTACTAAAGCCGAGTAATGTAGCCTAGTAGACGACCTCTGTTGCGCAGTGGGTGGTCCGCTTGAGACGCAGAAGGTTGCGGGTTCGAGCCCCGCCGCGGGATAAATGTTTGTATGATTTGCGAATATTTATCTCGGGTCTGGGTGTTTCTATATTATGTATGTATTTACAAACAAAAAGTATATAAGTAGTATATCAGTTATCTGGTTCCCATAGTAAGCTATGCTTAGTTTGGGGCTAGATGATGCTGTGTGAAATTGTCCAGCATTATTTATTAATGTTTATTATGAAAATAGTGTCGGCGTTGTAAAAACATTTTGTTCTTTTTTCATCATGCTGTGAGGGACTAGCAACAAGCTTCCACTCATGCGTGGCACCAATATTTTTAGTATAGCCTACAGCCTACTTATAGAAAAAAATACAACTCAGCCTAGTGCACACACGATCGTCATTCATTGTTCCTAAATAAAGGCTGCCAGCTTCCTCGCAGACTACAGACTTCCTATCGGCCGATAGTTGAGACGGGATATACTTCGGCTCGTAATTAAAATCGGCCGATAAAAAGTCTGTAGGTAGTCTGCGAGGGGTCTAAGTCTGAGAAAATTTAGAATCCATGTAACCACTACCTATGATAGCATAGCATACGCGCACTCGAACATTTCCTCATTTTGTGTTGAAAAAAAATGACCGCTTCCAAATAGTTTAGGTTTTGGTGTCAGCACGGTTTGCAAAGGCTTCCATGCTCACCGGAGGCATTGTTTCGTATCTGTTCGGATACTCAATGGAGTGATTGTTCCCGCCATATTTACCTGTCCAGAGACCGGATTTCATGTCTATTGTAGTGTGAGCTTGTATTACAAATAGATTTAAAAAACGGCCTGGTTTAAATACATGCGACGTTACAACAAATTCGAGGAAATAGGAAAATACATAAATAAAATCACGCTTTCCCAAAAGGATTGGCAAAATTCAGAGATTTTCACTAGATTCTTTGATGTACTCTATATTTTGAATAACTTTCTTTCATTACATACTCGCGGCGGTTCGAACCCTATTCAAAATATGTATTATAGAGAAATTCATCGTTTTTTATAAGCAGGAAATAAATATTTGTTTCAACAATTATAACTAAAAACAATAAGACCCCTCGCAGATTACAGACTTTCTATCGGTCGATAGTTGAGACGGGCTATACTTCTCCATACTCATTACGAGCCGAAGTATATTCCGTCTCAACTATCGGCCGATAGACAGTCTGTAGTCTGCGAGGAATCTAAGTATACGAGCTGTTCCAATGGAAAACCTATGTTTTGTCTAAATTAAAATTAACAAGCATTGCAGTAAAGGCGTGAAATAAGTAATCCTATTTACCTAATCTTATTTACTTTAGTTACTATCCAAACTTTCAGGCCGATGTCGTTCATTGAGCCCCATAGGGAAGCCTGCAATAACAAATCAAATCAAATTCAAAAAGCCCTACAAAGTATGCAAATACTTCCCCCATATTCATAGGGAATCGAATATTTATTCGGCGGGCAAAGTTTACAAGGTTTTCGAAACCCCTGACAGGGCCCTTTCGCAAAGTTTGAACTTTCGTCAATTACACAGATGACTGTCGGAAACGGATCGAGTTTCTGAGCCGAAGTGACGTCGAGTAGTAAATTTTATTACGAAGTGTAAAGATGATTAATGGAATCTCTGCGTGTAAGAGCGACAAACAAAATTCGTGCGATGAATGGGAACTTTTGTAACGAGATTAAAGTACCAGTCATGTAGGTAGCTTTCTGGGCTTTGTCATGACTTTGCTTAGAACTGATTTATTGTTTTTAGTTTGCAGAAACTAAGCTACTACAATATGTACATAAAATTACAAAATACAATAGAATCAGTCAAGCTATCTAAGGATCGTCGTAAAAACGATCTATAAATAGCTCAAATGATCCAGGTCACTGCCAGTCGGAAGCGTGCCCAAAATACTGGCGGCATTGCCACGCTGAAGTGCAATGCTCTCTGTGACATAAAATCTCCAGCTCTCGAATCACGCGACGCTTCGATCAGACGCCCTGAAGACGCGATGGGCCCCGGAACCCCACGGACACAGGGTATCGACCCCAAATGGTTCGAATATTCGTTTTTTCAATTTTAGTTTGTGATATAAGTAAATCGTAGCATTGCACAAACATTTTTATGGCTTGCAAGTAAATTACTAAAGGTCAAACCATTTTTAAAGTCACTTCTTTTGTCTGGAAGAAATCGCTTCTAAGCGATAAGACCGCCCATTGTACATTGTCTCGTTGGGTTTTATTGATTCATAATTGTATGTTTTGTAATTATTGTGTACAATAAAGAGTTTTTCATTCATTCTTTTAGAACATTTGAATTGAACAGAAACATTTTTGGTTGCAGTTCTTTATTAAATAACAAACATTACTTTTTATTCAGTCAGTACTTACCTATATTATTTAAAATTCTCTTTTACAAGGTGGTAGAGAATTGTGATAAAGTACGTTAGCAAACGCAAGGTAAGTAAACGTAGAGGGTGCAAATGATTAATCGCTCTGTAATAGATTTTCTGTAGAAAGCATGTTTGTGACAAAGTGCACAGGATGATTCGAATCTTTTTAATTACTTTTATCTAATGTTTTATCTCTAAACTACCTCAAGGCTCAACATTTGTCATCACCGTAGCAAGTGCAAGTCTGTGTTTTCTACCAAAGCTACCCCTTCGGTACAGTACCACAAACTTATCTGAACCGGTGGACAAAAGAGAAACTAATGAATTTTACTGTAAAATTTATTTTCTGCCAACACCAAACGCGATAACAGCGCCTCTCTCACTGGTTCAGAAAAGTTTGTGGCATTATACAGCGTTTTATGGAAAAGATGCAAGCTCAAATTTATGTAAATTGGCTACTGGGTTCATATTTATTTGTGAACCTATTGTATCCGGGCAAAGGTTTTTGCAGTGTATTAGAGATTAGTCTGTAAGTAGTGTGCAATAGATGTAAATGTGTGTGTGAGTTGGGCTCGCGCCTCCCGCTGCCCGCCGCGCACGCAGTGTGGAATAAACCATGAATAAGAGCATACCTACGTGTTTCCTTCACTAAATACCTACCGCCATCCAAACAGTTCAGTCTCTATCTTTGTTTCAAATCTTTGGCAATTTCCCATCACTTCAATAACCAGCTCATCAAGGTCCCATCAATAACAATCTCGGCCATCTTGTTTTTCTATGGCACTAGCACATTTCGAATAAAATTCATAATGTGAATTTAATTCCATTCTCACGTAATCAATATCGTAAAGAAACTTCGTTATG
This sequence comes from Epirrhoe alternata, assembly GCA_963565295.1. Lineage (NCBI taxonomy): Eukaryota > Metazoa > Arthropoda > Insecta > Lepidoptera > Geometridae > Epirrhoe > Epirrhoe alternata. Next base: position 10,104,210 of record OY751386.1, on the reverse strand, counting down.
CAAAGCGGTAATTATCTTCAAGCTACAAAATATGTATTACCTAATTTTATAATCCACCCTGTATCTAAAGTCAAACATCAATCCACTTGAGAGTGTAATTTAAGTCCCGGAATCTCACTTTTAATTTAAATTGAGCTTCAGTTTAAGTGAATTTGAAGATGATTAAGAACTTCAATTAATATTAAAATTATTTAGGTACGGCTTGAATTAATTTATCTTTTCTGCTCAGAAATTTAATGTGTTGATTTCATTTAATTTATAAGTACTCGGTACTGTTTAATTCATTATGTAATATTTATATACACCTAATTATTCAATGTTTGAATTTTATTCCAGAAAAATATACGCATTTGGTAGTCTTAATTATTTTTTATCTTATCTTATCATATAGTTATCTTATCTTATAATATACAGCCATGATCTTGTAAGGTAACTTGATCTTTTTAATGAGTCATCCATCCATAATTCACTAAGAACTCTTATCATAATAAACCTACTTTCTTTCACCCTGATTATTACCTTACCCAAGCTCCTAAGTATCGCAAAATTACCACTCGAGGATCATCAGTGACCCAATTATCTAGTGACAAGCTTTCCGCCATTATTTTCCTTTTCATACGTAATTGTTACAGTCAGCTTTTCTTGATGGACATCTTGCTAATGACAAAGAGAGTTCTTTTCAACTGTCATTTTTGTAAGCTCTTGGATTTGGGAAACGGCTGGTCCAATTTTGCCTTGAGAGAGCAAGGACCAAATAAGAATGAGGCCAAGCGTGCGTATTTTTTATTTATGAGTCGCGAAAAATATACCGGGGTAAGGTAAGGGGTAAAGTTAGGGGTAAGGTAAGGGGTGAGGTTAGACGGACAGACAGACAACACATAGACGGGGATGGTTTAGTAAAAGAACACCGTGTTCTCAGCCATAAAGGAAAATATCGTGTAGGAAGTTGCAGCTTACGCATCAGCTCTACACTTATTGACCGTGTTTCGTCATAAATAGATTACGATGATTTTGCTGTAAGGATGGCTTAGGTACTGACAAAAATGGTTTCATATCAACGATGTCCCAATAACGACATTCAACCTTTAGGATTCCACCTGAATCATAAATCATCTGGTAAAGATAATATAAGTAAAAATGTAAAGACGTTTAACAATGATCAAGCTATTCTCATACTCAAGGACATCAAATTGAATAAGTAAAAGAGAATCCTAAAGATACTACGAGACAATCTTGCGGAGATAATGCAGAACAATGTTTTGTCAGTTTTCTGAATAAGATTTGCTTTGAATACGAGCTTGTATACTCGTTATTGCTGTTGCTATTATTTTTATAAATCAGAAAGAGAAATAAACTCATCATCTCAGCCACAAAACGTCCACTGCTGAACATAGGTCCTACCGATTTCCAGAGCGATCTATTATGTGCAGCCTGTACCCAACGGCTTTCAGCAACCTTAACCATATCGTCTTTCCATTTTAGAGGGCCGTCCTCTGCTGCTCTTTCCAAAAGAACACGATACCTAGCGCAATTTTATTTTGTGTGTCGCTATTTAGTGTTTAAAGTTTTTCCAACATCCACTTCACAATACGAGTAGGTAAAACATTTCTGTTCCGTCATTATAATTTTCATGTAATCAATCGAACAAGTGCACCTGAATAACAGTTCAATTCATTAAAACATCGCAAAACGGCCTCGGCTGCAATTATTTGAGCAAAAATTTACAATTATTTTTACTGGAAATGGGCTGTTTTACGAGAACGCAATTAATTTGTTTTTGTTGCATGTTCACCAATTTGTTTTATTTTATTTTGATAATTATTGGACGCCATCATCATTATTGTTGATTGAATTTTATCGTTGATTTCTTTTACTTTATAAAGTTACAATTTAAAAAAAGTAATTTTTAACAACAAACTGCACATTCCTAAATATAACTTGACATGCACACAACGACAAGCTTATTTCATGGTTATTACGATCTACAATAAACTACCAGAGGATTATTGCAAACTTTACGAAATCTTCATTAAATTTAAAAAATGGCTGATCTTAAAATGTTTCTATTCTGTTGATGAATTCCTTAAAATTATTGATTAATTCCCAATCTCTAGCCTATGTAAAAAAATGCATGCCTTAAGTTGGTATGACATACACTGTACAATATTATTACTACTAAAACCTAATCCTTAGCACAATGTTCCTGCAAATAAATTGATTTGATTTAAATGATAGTACCAAGATACAATCAAATCTGTTCCAAGATTCCACCAAATCAGGCCACTGTTACGCTGATAAAAGCCTAATACACAAACATGTTTAATGTTCAACGTTCTCAAGTTTTCTGATTTATCTATAATCTCAATAGAAAGTTAAAATTAATTAAGACTGCGAGTTCAACAAGCAATAAGGATTTCAAAAACCTTGATGGGTGGAAGTGTAATATGTCTCAAAATAAAACTCGGTCTTGTTAGTATTTATGTCTATGGCAAAGCGCTTGACACGTTTCACTATTTCACTTTCGCCCCTCTGCGCCGAGTTGAGTACTACACATGTAAGGTCACGAGCCTTTCATGGTTTTAATTTGGATGTCGTGAAAAGTGAGATTTTTGTGGGACTAATAGTGAATGGAGCTTTTATTGTTTGCATATTATTTTTAGAACTGAAATGTGTAATTAAAGAGTGATGAAAAGAAAAATGTCGACAGCATAAAAAAGCCAATACATTTTCGATGCGTGAGGACAAACCAGAGGGAGGGAGTAGTAGTGGTGATGTTGTGAATGATGATTATAATGAAAGGATGAATGAAAAAACAACTAAAAAATCCAGCCAAGTGCGACTCGGACTCACGAAGGGTTCCACACCATTATCTATAATTACGGCAAAAAAATCACGTTTGTTGGGGAGCCCTCTTCATTTCTTTTTTGTTTTTGTTGTTATAGCAGCAACAGAAATTACATCATCTGTGAAAATTTCAACTGTCTAACTATCACGACGGACAGACAGACGAACGGACAGTGGAGTAAAGGGTCCCATTTTACCATTTGGGTAAGGAACCCTAAAACACGATGCTAAGAATGTAGCCACTTAAACTAAACCCACGGTTCTTGCAAACACAGATTCAAAATATAGGGTTGACTTACGTATTGCATTTCCCTGCTGCTGCAAGGGCTATTTGCAGCAACAGTAGCGCCGTCTTCAAGGCCATGGTAGAACTCTGGTCACTGCATCGTTGGGGCTTCAATCTGAAACAATGTAATTATTAATTAATGATATTACTTAGATAGCAATCGGGATACAATAGTCAAGTGAAGACGCTATTAAAGAATTTAGATAGCATTGCAAACATTGCGATAGGAACTCACAAGCTGCGGCAATTCGTGGCGATGCTCTAACCACCTGAGCCAATAAGCAATCAATGCAATGATTGAAATTTTGTGGGATACTTTTACAGTTTTTCAGTGTGACGATGATTGGGCTACAGATACGATCTAAAGTATTTTCCTAATCTGAGATAAAAAAATTAATATATTTGAAACCATTCAATTTCCTCGTTCACGCAAAGGGACCCATATGTGAGTGTTGAATGCTTTATGAGCTTTCTCTTAGATAAGCCACCCCATTCAACCCTGCTAGCTAAAAGCCATAACCGAAATATAAAGGGCACGTTCCACTAAGTTGGTTTTCATGCCACACGCAACGCGCACTATTTCTTCTAAAGCCCATCGAGCCTCAACATTAGCCTTTTGTGTTCTCATACAATAGTTCCAAGCTACCGATTTGACATCACGAGATTTAGATACAGCTTGCCTTTTCCTACAATAAATCGGTAGTCTTTAAACCATGACGGAGGTCTTACGCTTAAAACTACGTCATCAGAATTGGTCATTATTACAAACTTATTGAGGGCGCCAGACACATCAACATGATTTTTTTTTATTAAGAATCGCCTACTTTCTGAAGCCTTCTAAAAGAAGCAAGAACTTTATTCCTTAACTTCCTAGAAAACTATACAATTACCTAACTGAAAACAAAATTACGCCTCTCCAAAGTCCAAACGTGATGGATGGAATTTTGTCAGCTTTCAACCACTAAAGTACAGAAGATCCGTTTTATACCAACATTATGTTGTTTATGGTATAAAAACAATAATGATTGACAGTTGTAGTGTCGTGTCAATAAAGTGTCAGTCTAGTACAAACCACACACGAGTTTTATTAGGTTATGGGCCCAGACTCAATATTTTTCTAGTTTATTTTGTTTGATTTGTGTTGTGCGAGTAAAATGCCGACGTCGGGATATCTGGCAAATGTGCCGAAACTTAAAGGTCGCGAAAATTATGACGATTGGGCGTACGCGACAAGCAATTTCTTATTGCTCGAAGGCATCGACTTAGAAAATTTGCCGGCGGCCATCAATGAAATTGAGATGAAGAAAGCCAAAGCCAAGCTAGTGATGACCATTGACTCTTCATTATACGTGCATATTAAGACTGAAACTACAGTGGATGGTGTATGGAAGAAATTGAAACAGCTATTCGACGACACGGGATATCAACGAAAAATAAGTCTACTTCGAACGTTGATTTCTATCCGACTCGAAAGCAGTGAATCCATGACAACCTATGTATCTCAAATGGTAGAAACGGCGCAGAAATTGAAGGGCACAGGTTTTGAGATCACAGATGAATGGATCGGATCGCTACTCTTGGCTGGACTCCCTGAAAAATTTTCGCCCATGATAATGGCGATTGAGCATTCGGGAATCGCCATTAGCGCAGACGTCATCAAGACAAAATTACTCGACATGACATCGGAGGTTGGCAGCAGTGGAGCAGATTCAGCTTTTTGGACGAATCGTCGAACAAAAACTGGCAACACTGTAAATACGAAGCAAAAACAAGCAAATGGCGTCGATCAAGTCAGTGAAAAACCAGCAAAAAACATTCGTTGTTATAAATGCAAGAAAACTGGACATTATAAAAATCAGTGTCGATACAGTAGTTCACAAAACGAAAAACAAATGAATGCATTTAGTGCAATGTTTCTGACTGGTGAATTTTGCGATAAAGATTGGTATGTCGACTCAGGCGCCAGTGCTCATTTAATTTCTGAGTCAAACAAAAGTTTATTGAAAAATGTTTCATACAGTACCGAAACTCGTGAGATAGTGGTGGCAAACAAAGAAAGTGTGCCGGTTTTATGTTCTGGAGATCTTCAGATTACAACATGTGTTGGAGACTCCGAGTACAACATAAAAGTAAACAATGTCTTGTGCATACATAACCTGACTACAAACCTTCTATCCGTGAGCAAGATGATATCTAGTGGCTACAGAGTTGTTTTCAAGAAAAATGTGTGCCACATTTATAATCAACGAAATGAATGTATCGGAGAAGCGAAGCAAGTAAATGGTGTGTACAAGCTGAATATTGTAAAGTCGGAAGAACTGCTTGCAGCGATGGCAGTCACATCCAGTATGACTTGGCACAGACGTTTAGGTCACATCAATAACAATGACCTGAAAGCCATGAAAAATGGTGTGGTGAAGGGCTTGAGTTTCCAAGATGAGGCAGTTCTAGACAAAAGCAGTTGCACAGTTTGTTGCGAAGGAAAACAGACAAGATTGCCTTTTCCTAGCAGTTTGTCGAGAAGCAAGGAGGTATTGAATTTGGTTCATGCTGACCTGTGTGGGCCTATGGAAACGAAGTCGCTTGGTATGGCCAGATACTTTCTATTGTTTGTGGACGACTATAGCCGAATGGCGTTTGTATATTTTCTAAAATCCAAAGATGAGACATTCACCTACTTCAAGCAGTTCAGATGTTTGGTTGAAAACCAGAAATCAACCAACATAAAGATCCTGAGAACGGATAATGGTGGTGAATTTTGTTCGGCAGCAATGGAAAATTATATGAAGCAGTGTGGCATCATACACCAGAAGACAAACCCATATACCCCACAGCAAAATGGGCTTTGTGAGAGGTATAATAGGTCAGTAGTAGAGAAAGCTAGATGCCTACTATTTGATGCTAATCTTGAGAAACCTCTATGGGCAGAGGCGGTCCACACTGCAGTGTACTTAAACAGATCTCCAGCTGCAGGTCTCAATCAGAAAACTCCGTTCGAGTTATGGATGGGTACATCGCCAGATGTCAGTCACATCAGAATCTTCGGCAGCATGGTCATGACACATGTTCCCAAAGAAAAACGACTGAAATGGGACAAAAAGTCAGAAAAGCTATTCCTTGTGGGATATGCTGACAACACTAAAGGTTATAGACTATATGATCCCTCTACACACAGAGTGACAGTTGCAAGAGATGTCATCATAATGGAAAAGTCAAATGATAGCACAATGTCACAGATTGTAGTACAAGAGAAAAGAGCAGACATGCAGGATTCAGAGGGGGAAGAGAAGTCAGCACAAGTTCAGGACATATCTGATGATGTGGACAGTGATGAACAGACAGATACATATGATAAAACCTTTAGACCAGAAGAAGAGTCTTGTGAATCTGAAGACAGCTTCTATGAGTCATTGACATCAAATCCATTGTCACCGGAAGATAAATCAGTGATTTCTCAAGAGCAAAATCCTGAATTGCCCCACAAGCGTACCAGGAGAACACCAAACTACTATGGAATGGGAAACTTTTGTGTGGAGGATTTTTCTGAAGAAATATCTTTAAACGACGCTGTAAATGGACCAGAGAAGGAGCAGTGGCAGTGTGCAATCAAGGAAGAATTGCAGTCATTCAGCGATAGGGATGCGTGGGAGCTGGTGGACAGACCAGTGAATAAAACTGTTGTGAAGTGCAAGTGGGTGTTCAAAAGAAAGCTCAATAGTGAAAGTGAAGTGCGGTATAGAGCCAGGTTAGTTGCAAAAGGTTTCAGTCAGAAACAGGGGATAGACTATAAAGAAACCTTCTCTCCAGTGCTCAGGTACTCTACTTTAAGATTATTATTTGCATTGAGTGTAAAACAAAACCTAGACATTGTTCACCTAGATGTTCCTACAGCTTTCCTGAATGGACAATTAAATGAAACAATATTCATGGAAATACCTGCCTGTTCTAATTTTCATGACTGTGAAAATAAAGTACTTAAACTTAAACGTGCAATATATGGGCTGAAACAGTCGGCCAGAGCCTGGTATCATAGAGTAGAAGTATTTCTGTTAGAACTAGGTTATACTAAGTCTAATTATGAACCTTGTTTATTTATGAAATGTGATAAAAATATTCAAGTCTATATTGCTCTATTTGTTGACGATTTCTTTGTGTTTTATAACTGTAAAAGTACTTGTGAAAAATTGAAATCTGAGTTGAAAGTTAAATTTAATATAAAAGATTTAGGCCAAATAAAAAGGTGTCTTGGAATGAATGTAAGTGTAAAAAATAACTGTATTACTGTAGATCAGAAAGACTACATAGATGTAATTTTGAAAAGGTTTGATATGTACAACTGTAAAAGTTCAGATACTCCAATGGAAAAGAACTTGAAATTAGAAAAGGCTGCAAATATTTGTACACAATATCCTTACCAGCAGTTACTTGGAGCTTTAATGTATTTAAGTGTTTTAACTAGACCAGACATTTCATTTGCAATTAGTTTTCTGAGTCAATTCAATAATTGCTACAATGAGACTCATTGGAAACATTTGAAACGGGTTCTAAGATATTTAAATAAAACCAAACATTATGGATTAAAATATGTAAAGGATAATTGTAATATAATAGGATATGTTGATGCCGATTGGGCTTCATGTGCAATTGATAGGAAGTCCTATACAGGATATATTTTTAAGATGTCTGGAACTGTTATATCGTATGAGTGTAGGAAACAGAATACTGTTGCATTATCCAGTACAGAGGCAGAATACATGGCATTGTCAGAAGCCAGTAAAGAAGCCATTTATCTTAAAAATTTAATGTCAGAAATTAATAAAAATAAAATTGATAACATTCCTGTATGCTTGTTAAGTGATAATCAAAGTTCTCAAAAATTAGCATCAAATCCTCTGTACCATCGCAGAACAAAACATATTGATGTGCGACATCACTTTGTTAGAGAATGTTTATGTAATAAATTAATAGAAATATCATATTTGCCAACAGCTGATATGCCAGCAGATATGTTGACTAAGAGCCTGTGTCATATTAAGCATTATAAATTCATGAATACAATAGGGTTGTCAGAGATTAAATAAAAATGTATTGTTGTGTAGTAAAGAATTTTAATTAGAATAAGAATAAGAATAAGATTATTTTTATAAGAGGGGGTGTTGTTTATGGTATAAAAACAATAATGATTGACAGTTGTAGTGTCGTGTCAATAAAGTGTCAGTCTAGTACAAACCACACACGAGTTTTATTACATTATTAGTTTCCGAAGCAGTTAGGATTATCGCTAAAAGGGAAGCCCATCAAATTTTACCACCCCTCGTTAAAATCGTAGGATATAACGAGCATTTCTTTATTCCCTAAGGTTTATCGCCTCTGTCCTTACAATTCACTGACCTCACATTATTTTGTATGAGATCCGAAACGTGACACGTGTACCGAGCGCAATCACAGGTGTACGATTCAGCTGGTATACCTTTTGCATTATCCTACTAATCCATAAATGTTTTTGAATCATGTTTTCAACGGCATAGTGTACAATATAGCCCAAAACGCAGCGATAATGCGATGTTTTAAAAAAAAGCATTACTCATGTAAAGGGCTATGGCTTGGTGTCTCTAAACAGTCAGAAATGAAGTGATCCGTAGACGCACTAAGGCTACCAACAATAGCCCACAGGATTAGCCGGTTGAAGTGGCAGTGGGCGGGGCACATAGCTTGTAGAACTGACGGCCGTTGGGGCAGAAAAGCTCTCGAGTGGAGGCCACGCACCGGAAATCGCAGCAGAGGACGGCCCCTCACTAGGTGGAAGGACGATCTGGTAAAGGTTGCTGGGAGCCGTTGGGTGCAGGCTGCACAAGATCAATCGCTGTGGAAATCGATGGGAGAGGCTTATGTTTAGCAATGGACGCTAGAAGGCTGAGGTGATGATGATGATTAATCCTTCAAAATAACATGACTCTTGACACTTCACAATAATACGAATGTTGCTATTCAGAACTTGTTGAACGACAATATTTTTTTAATTTTAAACAAGGATCAAATAGTTTTTATGGACATGGTGTTATAGTTTGTGTTATAGCTGCACACGCATGATATATACGCAGTATCATGCGTGTGCAGCTGTTGCCACACATGGACTCACCGGCGCCACAGAAAATCAGCGCTGCAGCAGCTATAAGTTGCTGCACAAAATAAATGACTATTCTATTCTATTCTATCTGTATTGTAGCTGACAAACCAAGGAATGAAACCTACTGCGTAGGTTAAAGTATAAAAAATCATTGTGAACAATCCCCAAGATGAACGACAAAAATGACAAATAGAAAATAATGACGCAGCTGCCGTCGTCGACGTGACAACGTTGTAGAATGCGTTGTCATACATAAAATATAGGTAAAAGCAATTTGCGGCAAGGCAGGTGTTCTACGTCATTTGCGGATAGCAGTAAATACTTGTAGTAAGCACTTTTATAGCATAGTGCGGCATAGGCAGTTTTACGATGCTTTTTAGATCATTACATTTATGTAGTTTGAGCGCTCTTGCTATAGTTTAGTCATTCCTGATAGATCGTCGAAGTTATGGAACGTTCTCAGAGGTCAGCACGTACGTGGATGGTTGACAGCTAGTGGCATTTTCATCTGAGCGCTTCCGTGATTCAGAGGGCACGTTAAATTGTCGGTCCTGGTTGTAAAGTCGTTAAGCCATGACCGACTCTCAAAACTCTGACACCAGATTTGGCCACTGAGTCACTTAAAGTCTACACCGCGTGCTATAACTTCCGCTAGAAATTTCCAGTCTCTTCGACAGATACAGATTGTAGTACCTACTTGCTACGGCGCGAGGGCCCGCGCCGTACGCGCCGCGGTCATTTTTTATACAAAAAATGCTGATGACGTCTGAAAATTCGACTCGCTTCTGATGTCAGCAGCATGATTCAATAAAATTGACAGTTCCGCGCATTCGGCTGGACTGTGCGATCACCCTTAGCTAGCAAACAGTTGCCGGAAAGTTTCCTCGGACGTTTTCTTGCAGAAGGAAACGCGACGTAAGCCAATTCATGGCCTTAATCTCCTATTTAGATCTATGCCTTTTGAAATCAAGATGTAGGTGCAACAAATATTACTAAAATTGAATCTCTATGATCCGTAAAAATGCACCAACAAGTTGATTAAAGTTCATTAATTTAAATAACAAAAATTAATTTCGAACTGCACTTTATCAATTATGTTTTAAAGTTATAAATTTGGCGAATCGAAATTGTTAATTATCCTTAACATTAATGAGGAGAGGGTTTCCTGTTAATCAGTTTCTCGGTAATTGTTCATCCCCCCCCCTTCCTACCCGCAAAACTCCCCTTAATTACCCTACTTTACCACATTCCCAGTCATTTACACCCAACAGACTTTTAATTTGCTTTATGATATCTTTTTTGAGGGTGCTAGATGTTAAAATATGGTGAAATTTGAAATCAGCTATTAAATTTCATTTTTATAAAAACCATAGCATTAGATTATATTAAAAAGTATTCAAATTTTAAGCTCTTTGGCTCATTTCTTCCACCAAAATTTTAAATAGACTATAAATTATTCTAAGCTACTTAGGTAATATTGTAAATTTTACCCAAATCTGAATGAACCCTGGTAACGGCTTGATTGTAATACAAACATACGAACATCCTCACATAATCACAAAATTTCACCTTTATACAATTTAGTAAAAAAAGTAAAAAAATAATTTAATTTAGTAAGATATGTTAAGATATTTTATTTTCCATTCTAATATAGACCCGAGTTTGTTGACGTTAAAGTTGAAACTCAAAAGTAGAATAAAGACACAGCGCTTAAGCAGGTTGAAATATCCAACCTTTGAAAACAAGATTTTTGTAAAAGAAATTCGAATTACACCCCAAAGCGGTGAGCTCACTAGAGAAATTGAACGTAAACCTACTTCGAACTCACAAAGGATCTGACCCTTGTGTAAGAGCCCTTACGTAAGCCCTAGTATACAGAGGTGCTAAACAGTTGGGGGTGAAACTTCCGACATTCTAAGCATTCTAAGCCTTGGAGCATACTGAATGTAAACATGCCCAAAATAACAAAATTAAAATTCTTTGTTTTTAAAAAAAATCGGTGAAACATGAGATTAATGATACCATCCAACAGTTACACTAGACCCTCATTGTCTCGCTACAAGAATCGAACTAGCAACTTTTTCCACCACGCCAGTAAATGTCAATAAATTTGTATAATAAAAAGTTATTGTTATTATTAGTACTCGGTTTTGCATGGGTGCAATGTATTGAGCAATATTTTGGGCATTATATAAAATACCAGGCAATTTATTGATTTACCTAAAGATTGTCTGTAACATAATTATAGCAAGAAAACATTGTGCTGTTTTTAAACGTTAAATAATGATGATGATGTGTAAAGAAATAATCATGAGTCCCCTAGCATCAGTCTTTTCTTTATAAGTCATTCACGCAAGCTGCGTGCCAGCCCTAATCCTTTGAATTAGGGTCTCCAGCTGCGTGGGACAGGTAAAAACATAAATAGTGGAGCCCTTTACACTTAGAAAAGTTCCCCTCTGGCTAACGACGCAAGCTCGTAATGAAAATGAAATTAAACTTACGTGTGTGGTTTCTAAATAATTTTAGGTTTCTTTACTGAAAATAAATGTTGCATTTTGTGGTGTTTTTAACAATTTGAAAATAGAGGAAACTTTGTAAGGACTCTTAAACATTGTAAGGCAAATATTATTACCTATTGAGAAATGAAAAGCCTTATAATTTTTTTTATTTCATTCTGAATGTAACTTCGGACAATGAGTATGAGTTCACTGAGTAAAAGGTGTAGATGGCGCTTACCGGTGCTTGCCTAACCGATAAATATGAGCTTATCAAAAATTTCAATTGTGACGACTAGGGTTCCGTGGCCGAGAGGTAAGGCACTCCGGCATTAGGAGGATCGTCTATTCGTTGCAGGTTCGAATCCCGTCGAAATCGAAAATTTTGATAAGACTTTTCATTTCTTAATGAAATACCAAGTGTCGATTAACACTATAAAAATTACAAACATTATGACAACCCTTCGGCCAAAACGCGTCAAAAAAAAGATATTTCTGTAGTAAATAAACCAGCTGTCTTCTTTATCTAGTTTCTAAGGGCGCTCCAGTTAATGGGTCCACGGCTTCGGAGTTAAAAATGAGATCTGTCTGTTGACTGATGTGGTCTGAGAAGGTCAAGGACTAAAAGCTGTTGACCCTTGTCGTTTTAATTCAGAAACAACTTGGGCGTTTTAGGTGACCTTTTTACAGATGATTTGTCATCAAGATGAATGTTTTTGCTTCTTTGGAACGACTGAACAGGTTTATATGAAATATTTTATGCAGGTGGTTTACGAGCAAGTTAACGCATAGACTTTTTGAAGCTACCTTAAGTTATGCGCCTCTGACTTACCTTTTGTTTGTAATATTAAATACCTAAAGATCTGAGCGAATACTTATCTTGGTACCGTGCCCTTGGGGATAGTCAATAGTCATCCAGATTTCGTTTTTTTTGTTTACTTTTTATCTCAGATCTTTTTACTTTTTAGATGTGAAATCGAAGTAAATAAATAATGCTGGATTTTGTTCACACTTTCACACGGCATCATCTAGCCCATCTAGTAAGCAGAGCTTGTGTTATGGGTACAACATGACTGATATACTACTAAATATACTTTTTGTTTTGTAAATAAATACATACTTATTAAACAGAGAAAACACCCAGACCCGAGACAAATACTTGTAGATCATACGAACATTTTGTCCCGCGGTGGGGATCGAACCCGCAACCTTCTGCGTCGCAAGCGGACCTTCGCCCACTGCGCTACAGAGGTCGTCAAATTAATAAAGTGCTCTAATACTTTCACACTTCTGTATTATATGTAAGCATAGCTATTTTACCAAAATCATATCTTCCCCCCATTTACGCTGAAAACAAACTTTACGGTAACCGTACCCAGGGCAGCCATTTTGGAAATTGCAAAACGCTGTTACAACTCTCTAATGTGTATTTAACCTGGCGTTGGAATAAAGGTTGCATTTGGTTGCAGATCTCTGCTTTGTATCTAAATTTTAACCAGTTTTAAAAAGAAAATTCAAAATTTGACTGCAGGTAATTTTATTTTATTAAATTGGCTTGAATGTCTCTGTAACTACTAAGCCAATACAGGTTTTGTTTTGAGAGGTAGAGAGTAGTACCTATAGTGGGTGGAACCAGGATGACTGGTAGATAGGTATAGAATAAATAAATAAATAATGCTGAAAAAAAAGTAAGCAGAGCTTGTGTTATGGGTACTAAGATGACTGTTATACTTCTTATACATATACTTTTTGTATAGAACCGAAATGTCGTGACTCTTACTACCCCAAAAGATCTTGAAAAACTTGATCTAAGAGTGTTTATCTTGGACACAGAAGTGTTTATTGAAGGACGACTCTAAAGGTGGTCGCGCAACCCATCCACGCCACATGCCTTGAACTGTCAGTTCAATACAGGAAATGGTGAGGCATCAGAATTTAGTCGCATTTGCTGATGACATCAGTATTTTTTCTATAGAAAAATGACTGCGGCGCGTACCGTATGTGCGATCAGCTTAGATGATCTAATATCAAGAAAAAATGGTGGAGTCGATTGAAGAAGCTTTTCAAACTTTTGTCTTGAACAACATTCGTTCAAGTAGGTATAGTAGGTGCTTACTGTATACATTCGTTTAAAACCTTTTAGCTGCTCCGCTGAAAATACCTAACATCCCAAACCCGGGTAATAGGGGGTTAAACACAAACGACTTCACGAAACCCGTAACTTTTAAAAAGTTTTTCACTCGAACAAAGTCCCTGAAGTGTCCACGAAAACTCACAACACGACGTGCGAATCTAGGGTAGTGAAACACGCCTCGGAGTTACAACTGTACCTACAAGAAATTCTTGTGACGTATGAAACGAAAGTAAACAAGGTTTTTGTAGTAGCCTATATACCTATTCTCAAAAACGACTCATCCGATTCCAAAATATGTTTCACAGATGAACATTTACAGTATTTATAAACTGAGAGCTACTCATCAGCCTAATTAAGACTTACTTAGCCATGGAAAAGTACAAAATAATAAAAGTACTTTAGAATAATTCACATCGCCACCAACGCTATATGTAAACAAACCCAACAATGTTTTAGAAGTAAACAAAGAATAATAAAGACATCACATGAGACACACCATAATCACGCTCAACCCAGCTCATGGCAACCGCGAGATCATTTGTAGAACATTTTACACCTACAGAGTGAGAATTAAGCTTATATTCCTAAAAAACAGACACCGTTTTATAACACCGTCACAGCTTAGGCGTAGGCATCCATACAGCACGCGGGTAAACATGTACCTGCACTTTTGCTTTCTTCTAGTATGGGTCCTTTTATGATGGATGGCCTTTACAATGCAGTAGGAAACACCAGCCTCCCAAGCCATGTTACAAATAGAAATGGAATAGAAATCGAATCGACAGATAACGCTGAGACTATACCTGCGCCAAATGGCATTAATTGCAAAAACTGCCTACATTTTATGTCAAATGCCGCACGTGAGTTCTTGGCGTAATGTCAAACTGACGATTTACATAGAGCCAGGAACTCACGTGCCTCCATAACTTTATAAAATGTATGCAGTTTTGGCAATTAAATGCCGTAAGACGCAGGTGAAGTCTCAGTGTTATCTGTAGATTCGATTTCTATTCTATTGCGATTTGATGGCCAGGGGGGGCAGGCTTATAGGTTTTCTAATAATCTTGCGGAAAACTTAACCAAAATGTTTACTTTATAGCAAATGTTGTTTTAAAGTTAAAAGATATTCAATTTGTTTGTTGGTGTAAATGTGGGGCTTAAATTCTGAATAAAGAACTTTATTTCTCAAAAGAAATTTACATTTCACTTAATGAGAATTTACTATTTTAAAATGTAATAATGAGCGTACTTTACGCTAATATTGTTACTTTTAACTAGATGGGTCAGTTTACATTTCAATCAAGTATATATTTTAACAATGTAGGTAGGTAGTTAATGACAAAAGAGTTTTGCTAAGGGCTGGTTTCACCAAACTTTGGCTAACAGAGCGTTAGTTCAAATTTAGTAAGACAAATAACAACGGATTAAGATTTTAACAGACCGTTACGACTTTTTTTGTATTCCTTCCAAAGGAAATGTTCACTAACAAGTCGCTAAATCAAATCGCTGGTCGGCGGCCGGTTAGCTCACTGACAGTTGACATCGTAGAAAATAAAAAATATGTCACAACAACGTCCAAAAGCATTGAAAAGTTCGCGCCGTAACCATAGCAACAGAAATAACAACGAAGTTTGAAGGAAAATTCCCTAACCGCGATTAACTAACCAGCTGTTAGATTGATTTTGGTGAAACCAGCCCTAAACCTAGTACAATAACCTAGGTTACAATAAACAAACTAAAAAATAAAAACCAACATGAATGTAGAAAATTACAAGCGAGCATGTGGTTTTTAGTGTGGTCTACGATAAAAACAGTTGGTGAATCGCTTTCAAAGGTCTTTGAAATTCGCCGCATCTTAGAAAACTGAGCTAGGAGTGCCACTCAACCTCAGTGGTACTTATCTTCACACCGGCATGGTGTCAGTGAATATACTGGTGCAATATTATACGAGGAATACAGTAAATTGCAATGTCTGAGACAAACATTTTACAAACCGTCTTTATGCATAAACCCTGCTTTCCTTTTTCTTTTCCGAAGCGCTCGTGGTTGTGCTTGCTTAGCTGTTCTTGATAGATTGTCGAAGTTGGTGACCGCCAGTGTCATTTTCATCTGAGCGCTTCCGTGCTTCGGAGGGCACGTTAAATTGTCGGTCCCGGCTATTTAAGTCGATAAGCCATGACGGAGGCCCTAAGGCTTAAAAACTCCGTCACCAGAGTTGGCCACTGACTCATACGAACTTACTTACTTTTTGTCTTTTCCGTTGGGGAGTAGAGACAACTGCAGATTTTCACTTGCCTTGATTGATATTTTTGCGCGCCAAAACCACGAAATATTTATTATTGTTCTCTGAAAGTCTGAGAGCCGTGTTGGTCGAATGGAGTTGTGCCTCGACTTTCAATTGGATTTTTCGTTTCGTTAAAATATGCACTTTAACACGAGCTCTTGACGGTGAAGGAAAACATCGTGAGGAAAACCGCAGCTTAGTCAGCTCCACACGTATACGTTGTCTTTCCTGTGGGCCAGGCTGATTAAGCTGAGACTAGAGGATGGTTTAGGTGCAAGCCTATTCCATCTCATAACAATGTCCTAGGCACTACAGCGTCCCGTTAAGTGTAGGCATGGTATTCCTCCTGACGCTGTATAAATCATCTTATATAGATGTAAAGGCCTAAGTTTTTTTTCTCTCTCGAAAGTGCTGATGTAAACTTTATTCACCTGAGTAAATTCATCTAGGTGCATGATGGCGTCCTAAAGTAGTACTCGTAGTTGCTCTACCAGGGTTACTATACTCGTAATATTAGTTCCTTCTTACCCCAACTTGAAACAGCAATATTTTATAGAATTTAAGACTATGTAAACACTATTCATGTTAAAACTTGAAACTTCTTCAGCAGTACCTAAATAGCAGAATAATTTGTTTATGTTCAAACTACAGCAAAGTTGTACGCGTTTTCTACTTGGCTTTTAAAACAAAAATGTTGAGAGAGTAAGGAAATCGATCGACTTGGGTCCGCGGTTGATAGACTTTTAAACCGGTCAGGGCAGATCACGTCCTGAGGGCTGTTGTTCCTGTGTGATGAAATAAGGTGGTGCTGGATGTTTCTTCTCCCAGAGAGTGCGCTTGAATTAATAATGGACTAAACAAACATGATCGCGACTGTATCACGAAGACGCGTTAGAAATTCTCTAACGTCTCTTGTGTATGAAAATGTGTGATCTTGGAAAATAAAGGAAAAACCCTTCATCAAGACAAAACGATGTACAATGAAAAAAAGTTGATAAATAGTCGTTAAAACTCTCCCGTGTGCCGTTTGCGGAGGGTTAAAACGTTAGTTCGTACATTCTGTGCAAGTAGCAAAGTTTTGCACCGTGTCACGTCCGTATTACCTCGGCATTACAGTACTCTGGTGTGTTGGCCTAGTTTTGCAAACTTACGACACCACAAAGTGTGAATCTTTAAAAAAATCTAGTTTTTTGCGAGAGTGAGTTTAAAGTGTGTTCGCGTTGGCTAAGTCCCAATTGGTGTGATGCCCCGAGTTACCAAAGGTTAAATTCCCAACTAATTTATATTATACTAATTTATATATTGATTGAGTAACCAATACTTGTAATTTTGGTAGGTGACATATTCAGTTTCTACAATAAAATATTAAAAAATGTACAAGACGAGGAAATTGGATCTTTTGTGGTTGCCGCCATTGAAGAAGAAGAAGAAGAAAATTTCGTTCTGAACTGTCACTGGCAGACGATTGGAAATGGTTGTTTGTAGCCCAAACACTGTTTTTATTTGTTTCTTGTAAAAGAAATAAAAGTGATATTCTTCAAATAAAATGCACAGGTAGCCGGATTAAAAAATACGACTTTTGGATCCTTTAATCTAGCACAAGCCCCAAAATCCTTCACTCATGAATATTTTATTCGGCCACAAAATTAACCCGTTCACTGAGATCCAGCCTTCAAAGTCCGACTAAACTACAATCTGTCTTCCACTGAAATTTTGCAGCAACCGCATCGGAAGTCGTCTCGCTAGATACCCGGAGAAAATTTACGACCTGATAAAACATAGCCGGTCCATCCAGACCCCTGGCGTTGGGTCATTTTCCCCGTAAACACTCGCAGATTGCTTGCATAAGGGGATAGAGGTAGGTCTAGTGTGAATGGTCAGTGTGTAAAACTTGTCTGCCAAATGGATTACCTCGATTAAGTATGAGCGGGTCTGACCCGTATTTTTGACGCATGATTATGTTGGAGCTCGTCTTGACGGGTTGATGGTCTTGCCGTTTAATTTAATATCGTGACGCATGTTGGTAACACCGTAACACGTAAAAGTAAACTATAGAATAGAAATTAAAGGATATTAAAATTACCTTGCTACGAAACTAACTTCAGTCTGCGGCTTCGCTCTCGTGTTAGATAACAAATACTATAAATGAGGTGCCAAATGTTTATATTTAGTTCTTATGTATGTTGACTCGTAGTTTCTGATTCTCACAACATAGAGAATCCTACTGCTGCATCAGGGATATGTGATCGTTGCACGTCGTTTTTTATTTGTTAAATAACGTGAGAATTTAATATCTCAGTTACATTTGATGTTTATTGACGACCTCTGTAGCGCAGCGGGCGAAGGACCGCTTGCGATGCAGAAGGTTGCGGGTTTAATCCCCGCCGCGGGACAAATGTTTGTATGATCTACAGGTCTTGGGTTTGGGTGTTTTCTATGTGTAATATGTATATATTTACGAACAAAAAGTATATAATAATGTAGTACCCATAACACAAGTCAAGCTCTGCTTACTTTGGGGCTAGATGATGATGTGTGAAAAGTCCAGCATTATTTATTTTATTTATTAGTAACACAAAAAATTTCGTTACTTTATCTTGTAACATTCCGTAAAGCGTATCATATATTTTCCGACACCAACCTATCGCAAATTCCGTAAACGCTCCCTTGTGAACGCTAAATCCCATTTAGATACAAAAATATTAAAAAAGAAGAGAATATTGATACGGGGTCGTCATTAATTTCGCCAGAAAGTACCTACAGGCATGGGCTACGTCAAGCGAATGGGCATAAATTTTTCAGAGGGGCCATTTACTGAGCGGGGTCTGCATATCTAAATGTTTCCAATTACAGAAAGGGCTGCTTTGTTTCCGGGTCAAGTCATAAGGTTTATGGCATTGAGAATAACACATTTTTTTTTAATGAAATAGGATCACGGGTAAGTTTATTTTGCGGATTGTAGGGATCCATATGATGAATAGATAGATAGACAACTTTATTTGACAACACACAGACACAAGTACATTACATAAATAGAAAACAAGTACAAAAAAATCAAAACAAAAGTAGGTATGAGGTAAGTAGGTATAATTACGTATTAACTAAATGGGATTTATCGCGTACCTTATTTTATTATTTCCCGACGTTTCGCCTGTGTTGCAACAGGCGTGGTCGCGGGCAAACTGCCTGCTAATACGTAATTATGAATAGTGACCGCGAAAGTTTAAGAAAGACTACAGAGCTGTGACAGAGATGTAGTTAGGAACCTCTATTCCTATTACCTACTCACCTACATACAATCTACAAGGAAAACATAACAAGAAAAGACCGATGAAGGGTTCCTTTTCCTTTATCTTCAATTGAGTTAGATCACGAAACCTAGTCAGTCTGCGTCATGATGAACAGTATGAAAACCAAAAGGATATTTTTGAAGACTTCATAAAAAGCAAGTTTACATTCCAAAACGCTCAACTCCTATGACTTATTGAATGCAGCGGTTAAATAGTGATATGGGCTTAAACCCCAGAGCTACGTGACACCGACTGTATTATTTTTGAAACATCTCTGAATAATAACTCATAATTAACCTTGCTATAAACTGAAATTAAATACCTTCTTTTTAAGCTAATCTCTATTAGGGGTAAAACATTTATGGATGGAAACAAAAAATTAGTAAAAAAAATTAAATTAATAAATAATAAATAAATATTGCTGGACAATTTCACACATCATCATCTGGCCCCAAACTAAGCATAGCTTGTACTATGGGAACCAGATAACTGATATACTACTTATATACTTTTTGTTTGTAAATGCATACATAGAAACACCCATACCCGAGATAAATTCATATTCGCTGTGTGTATGTGTATTTAATAAAGAATTATCTGTCTATTTATCTATCTAAATATTTAATTATGTTATGGCTTCTCATTTTTTTTTGTTTTTTTTTATGGTCGACTCTTTACCTCGAAACTTCTTAAGCAAGAATGAGGTCTACGATGGAGCGAGCCTACCCAAAACGTGCCTATTAACTCTCTTCTTGAAATTATTTCTCTTCTAACTAAAATGACATTTTATTCTCTTCTATCGCGGCGATATTAGGGTGTTGTGGTACCCATACTGATCAAAACGCTATCAGTAAGCCAGTAAATTGTTACCGAACATTCAAAAGCACCATCTGATGAAACGATACCAAATCCTTACGTAACTCAATCAAGAGTTACCGAGATCCATCTCAAATCCAACTAGTATGTAAGAATAACAAAACTTCCCGAATTCTGCCCGTGCCCGAATTCCGTAAACTAAAACTAACGTATGGAGCACCACAGCCAACACTTGTAATTTAATTTGGAACATCGGAGATCCAGCGTTACTTTGAGCCATAGTAAAAAACAGTATCGTGACTGTATTCAGATAACAAAGTATACTTTGTGTGTTTCTAGTTCTTCCGAAGCAGTTCGGTGGAAAGATTTTAGTGACGTCAAAGAAATACTCTTTGACGTCACTTTTCTTTGATTCACTAAATAAAGGGAGTTTTAGATCCTTTGAAGATGTCTCAGGGGGTAGTCAAGGACTTAACCTGACACCATTTGTTGCACATGCCTATAAGTAGTTTGCATAAGAAGCATTCCATACTTAGCGGATTGCAAGCCTATAAGAATCCATCTATAAGAATACTAACTGCTTTCCTTATGATGTTTTCCATACCTTCATCATCATCATCATTTCAGCCATATAGCGTCCTCTGCTAACATAGGCCTCCCCCAACGATTTCCAGAGCAATCGATCTTGTGCAGCGTGCACCCAGCGGCTCCCAGCCACCTTTACCAGATCATCTTTCCATCATGATAAATCAAATACCATTATTTGAAACCTGTGCTCATTAATAGTAAGGTAAGTAAGTTCGTATGAGTCAGTGGCCAACTCTGGTGACGGAGTTAATAGTAATACTTATGGATTCCTTTACTTCCTGATAATAACTTCATTTACTGTGGCAGCAGAAGTGAATCCACACAAAGTATCAGACTCTGAGTCAATTTGGTGAGCAAACACCATTTGTCTTGGTACTCGCAAACTAATGCAATGTCCTGGACTTCCAAACATAGTGACGTGACGTGGTTCTCCAATCTCTTCATGGACTTCTGACTTCTGACAAATAGAATGAACACGCCCTGCTTTATATTTATCGCTTATGTAGCCGCACCGTACGCATTTTTCTAAAGAAAAAAAGCTGCTGACGTCAGCATTTTTTATAAAAAAAAAATGCGCACGTTGTGGCTATATGTATAACCCCGTACTAGTGCAATAAAGTACCTACTTATCTTCTTTCTAAAACTTCATTATCGTTCTTCACAATTCTCAATTCACAAGCTTCAACAATTCTACATTCAGCATGACAGCAAATAGAAGCAGAGATTTACCGGCTCGACTATAACAGCTCTAGAGAATACAATAGCGGATACTAATATTACTTATCGAGGCATGTTTACGACCACTCACCTGCGATGTAAAGTAGAGAGAGGACTAAAGTTGTCACGAGAAATGTCGATATCGATGTTTAAGCCGATTTTCTGAATTTTGGCCGAATGATGCATGAATGGGTCACATTTTAAGTGTTCTTTTATGTAAGCAAGCCGTAATGGACCCTCAACATATTCGCCGACGATAGACGGATGCCGACGTTCACGAACTTGTAGAGGGCCATATCGCCTGTATTCGCTTGTCATCGTCTTTCCAAATAATAGTTCGGCGAATGTGTAGAGTGTCCGATACATATCTATTAATTCATGTTTGTGTGTAAATATTACAAATGAGTCGGCATTGTTTAATCATCATCATCAGTTGACACTAAAAGAAGAAAATACATAAAGATTCCTTCGATAAGAAGCCACCGCTTGGCGCTTTAGCTTCCGAAATCGTGTGCTTTAAAAACTTTTTTTTACAAATGCTCGTTTAAAAAGTGGTGGAAGATCTCAAAGGAGAGAGATAGTAAGATGTATATTATTATTATTTTAGTCATTTGTGTCCTACTGCTGGGCAAAGACCTCTCCCCATTCCCTCCACACATCACGATCTTGAGCAGAATCTATCCACTCCGGCAAGAATTGGTCGAGCTCATCCCGCCATCTCCGTCTCGGTCTGCCGCGTCGCCTTCTCGCTGGGTCGGGGCGCCACTCGGTGACTACCTTCGCCCACAGCTCACTTGGCTCAAGATGCACTCAAGATGTATATAAATAGGACTATTTCCCTTCGTATAAAATGTGCTTATTATACTTATCGATAAACCACCCTACCCTAGTGGGGTGGTTTTGGATGCGTTTCTAACACGATTAGCCGCGTTGCCGGGAGTCACTCGCTCTACTGCTTGTAAATGCTTTCTATATTGATTTGTTCCAATTATTTACAGTTCGTTAGGTAATTGGGTGCTTTACAAACATAGACTATAAAATTAAAATGGTGTTGATTATTTTGTCTAATTACCGATTTAAATTATTATCTTCATTACTCCCACGACTTTCTTTGAAGTTCTTGGTTGTTTTGCTTAAAACTTAACTGATTTATAATACGAGTATTACTCCTACTTACATTGCCACGCACCTAATTATTTATACTAGTACTAATATTAAATTATAAAGAGGAAAGATTTGTTTGTTTGAAATGAATAGGCTCCGAAACTACTGGACCGATTTGAAATATTCTTTCACCAATAGAATCCTACATTATCCCCGATGAACATAGGCTATTTTTTATCCCGGGAAAGTAATATTTTCCCGAGGGAACATTTTTTTTTGACTAGCTTTGGAACACGTAGTCCGTGCGCAGCTATATAATAACGAAGCTTTTAGTTTAGTTCAAACATAGTAGTTTCTAAGAGTAACTTTCTTCATTGCGTGACAAAGAGTCTTTTGCAATCAAATAACACGACCAAATTGTGATTTCGATATCAATAAAGAACCGTGTTGGCACCAGGAAGCAGTTTTATGATATTTTATGTGCTCCAAAACCATGGAAAATGTTTTTGTATTGGTTAATAATTATGATCTAAATTTATTTCTCGCTACCGCGCTTAGGGAATACAGTCGTGATGATATTTTCTTAAGCAAAAAGCATAAGAGTGAGATTCTGGCCGCCAAAACTTTTTTGTTATTCATTCTAAAGAATTTTCATCAGCGCTACCGCCAAGCAAGCATTCATCTTCGCCGTCACCCACCCAAATTAACTTGAATACTCACTGGAGTTCCCCGGAATCTTTCCTAACGGGAGTAATCCATTAACAGAATGGTTTCTCTTATCAACTCATAAATCCAGCCGCTATCAGCCACGTCAAAGGTATGTATTGATGGCTTTGTTTTGGATTGGATGTAGATTTAGATTGTGTACAGAAGATCTGATTTCACGCGCAATTTGCACGTAGATTGGATCTTATTATAATCAAGTTAAGGCTTGTTATTAATGGCAAGATACGATACAATTTGTATCCTAATTATTGTACGTATGTTTTATGACTCATTCATTCGTCGTGTCAATGTGCTCATACTCGTATATACATATTAAATTCGCTTGCTCCAAAATGAAGCCACCTCTATGGCCCTATCTGAAGCCGCAATAAGGTCTTCCTGGGTGCAGCTGGTAGGGCACAAAGGGCAGGAAAGGAGATGCGACATATTTTGTGTTGGGGCTCCGCACTCACACTGGATTTGGGAAGGATCCCCTATACCCCATCTGGCTAGGTTACTTTTGCATCGACCAACCTATGTGCGAAGTCTATTGAGCCTATTGTTATATTGAGTCATTTGTTTAATGACTAAAATTACAGTGTACTTACCGTTCTACGAAGTCTTGATAATAATAATAATTGTCTAACGGCCGTTACAGTAAAGTTCTCTAGTGGAGGCCACGCACCGGAAATCGCAGAGGACGGCCCCCCACTAGATGGCAAGACGATCTGGTAAAGGTTGCTGGGAGCCGTTGGTGCAGGCTGCACAAGATCGATCGCTGTGGAAATCGACGGGGAGGCCTATGTTCAGCAGTGGACGCTAGATGGCTGGGATGATGATTTGTTTCCAAAATTTTAATACCACAACCACACTAAAGTGAGGCTACTTTATTTAAGTTTCATGATGTGAGAAGTTCACTTACATAGAGTTGACTGTACAAACAGTGGTATTGAGGCGTACGGGGAACGAAGCGTACTGGTACAGCCAGCAACAAAATACCTAAGTAATGAAGTAACAAAAATGTTATGTCAGTCATGTGATGTAAAGCTCTGCTTTCTTTGGGATTATAGTTGTGTCTTTCCAGCCTAGTAGGTATTATTGTTTCAAGCAACGGTGTTTTATTCTATTTTCAAAAACTGCCAGAGTAAGAAAAAAAAAGTGCCAAAATATGAGTTTTGGAACTGCGTTTGTGTTTCTATCACGCTTTTACCAGTGGACCGATTTGGATGAATTTTGTAAAACAAAAAAAAAACAGGGTCACGACTGCATCCCCAAGGCGCAGTAGACATTCTCTCAGAATATCTTATAAGTATTTCAGAATCTTTATAAGTATTCCAGATCCTTTTTTTATGATAAATGGTTCGGCTTTTGACCTCGAAACTTCATCATCATCATCTCAGCCATCCAGCGTTCACTGCTGGACATAGGCCTCCCCCATAGATTTTGTATGATCTACAAATATTTGTCTCGGGTCTGGGTGTTTCTATGTATAATATGTATGTATTTACAATCAAAAAGTATATCAGTCATGTAGTACCCATAACACAAGCTCTGCTTACTTTGGGGCTAGATGATGCTGTGTGAAAAAGTCCAGCATTATTTATTTATAGATTTCCACAGCGATCGATCTTGTGCAGCCTGCACCCAACGGCTCCCAGCAACCTCAAAACTTACATAGACAAGAATGAGGTCTACGATGGAGCGAGCCTACCCAGAAGGTGCCTATTAGCTACCTTTGAAGTCGTCTTTGATTTTGTAACAATTGCAAAATGCATTCAAAATTGCAATGCAGTTCAAAAACTGCCAGGAAATTAAATTTTATTAAAGCCCCCAGGCTTATATGAGGGTATTAAGGCTAACAGACGTTTGTTGCTGACTGTACTTAAAGGTTCAACCTCTGACATTAATTCACTAATTAACATTTCAGCTCCAACACAATGCAAACGGGATTTCCTTACGACTCCCGCTCTGAGATGATAATATTGTAATAATACGAACTTGTTTGTTAATAATTTTGATGTACACCAAATATTTACAAAGGGTACATAATCCTACATTCATTTAAGAGGTCTCAAGAAGTAAAACAGACCATAATTAAAATGAGACTGCATTGAAAAAAAGAGAAAATTTTATCACAGCATCGATAATAGGACTTTTTATGTATCGATGAATCGAACCAGGTGAACTGGTTACCTTGGTTCGACTATGGAGTCGAACTAAGTCAAAGTAAGATTATAAAATTGGAGCAACTGGAAAAAAAGTTCATGTTCAAGTTCAAGTCCGATTTATCGAACCGTGCGGTCGAACCATTGGTCGAGCCACGTAGCTGACAGCTACCTACACACCAATGCGATGCAATGTAGTTTCGAGATTTGGTCTTACAGCGAGTTCGCTGTAAACGCTCCAATCCCATTCACAAATTTCAAAAAAATAAAACTCGAATTATTTAGAATTTGATCTCTAGCCTAATATTTTTCAAGGTGATAAATGATATAAAATATACCAATATACCTAGCCGAATATCTTAAATCAGCTTTAATTTTATATCGCATGAATCTGAAAAATCAAAAAATCTGACCTTTCTGTGTGTTAATAAAAAATAACCTTTATCCCTATGTGCAGAAGCTACAATTCCATTAAACGCACTAAACCGCTCTATAAGCTCTTACGATGTTTGATTAGCTCAATACAACCGTGTTTGTGTTTGCTCAGTCTCGGTTTCACTGAGGTAGATAATGTTAGTTGTAAAATAAGCGAAAGCTTGCAGCCAATTTGAACCGTAGCACAGAGGGAAAAAGGTCAATATTTCAATGCAGTATTTTCTGAATAGGCAACGTAAAACAAGATTTGGCTCATACCTTCATTTTCATGAATATGTGCATTTTCTTACCTCACATGGTTGTTGAAATGAATGAATGTAATTTACAGTTATAATTAACAGTTTCTGATAATTAGGCTTCCAGGTCAACTAAATCTAGAACAACCGAATGACGTTGATTGAGAACAGGTTTTGAGTGAGTTTGAGCTGGTTAAAATTTTTAGGAATGTTATGTTATGCGAGTTTTTGTGTCTGAAAATGTACATGTATTGAAGAAAATCATGAGAAAACCTGCACTTTTTTAAGAAAGAAAATTATGTAAATACATACCTACTTACTTATTTATTTATTTAGAGCCACCAACACAATATACATCGTGTCATGCAAAAATGGTACACTATTCCTTACAAACTAGTTAAATGTTATTATAATTATAGGCTAGGCATACTACATGATATCACGTCTCTTTTCCGAAGGGGTAGGCAGAGACTATGGGTATCCACTTGCTACGAGAAAGAAAATTGAGTGTTGACTGATTTCATAGCGCGGTAAATCCTTAGCCCAATCACTAACTTTATAGATATAAAAGCTTACTTCACACACAACTCTTAGGGGTCAATGAATTACCGTAAATCGGGCAAGATCGATGTTACCCACATTAATTCGGCATTGAGCCGAGTTACACCTGGACGGTGTCGGCAAACAACTGCCCTAACGAACCCCAATTAGCCAGAGCCCTGCGGTTGGGGTTCTGTATGAAGCCATCAATTAAACAGGATGCGATTGATATTGCGCGTTTGTAAATATTGGGTCAAGTCTACGTTCTGTTGCACGTGAGTTGTGAATTTACAGCATTCACAGGACATTCACAGAGTTTTCACAGAATAATTATTGTCGTAAGTAAAATTGTATAATCAAAATAAATAAAAAAATGCTGGACCTTTCACAGAGCATCTAGCCCCAAAGTGAGCTTGTGTTATGGGCACTACATGTTACTTATTTATCTTTTTACGTAATTTGAATATTCGAACAATCTAAAATATACTTACTTCCTAATCTAGAAAAATGCCTTCCTATTTTTACTTTCATCCCAAAAAAACAAATCCATAACAAATGCACTTTGTATACGAGCTGAAATCGCTTATCTATGAATTATGATTTAACTACCCATTTGAATTGACTCCCATTTCGTTTTAATTATCATTAAGCTTAGAACAATCTCCATTACCGATATCGTTTTCCAATTCCCATGTGGAATTCTCATTGACTTTACGTTGAGGAGATTACCTTAGTAATCCTCTACAAGACTAGCAATTAAACAAAGATTAACTTAACCGCAGCTTAGCTGTCACAGCGGCAAATCCCGTAAGACAAGTCTACTCAAACGAGTCTCACTGGGACCAATCAGGTTGCTGGAAAGTTAGGCAAACTACCTCTCAGGAGGTGCTTATTACGAGTGTAAAGTTTGTTCTGGCTAACTTATTCTGTGGTCACCGCTGCCTTACTGTTGGGGAATTAGATGTACCTAGGTATTGTTTTGTAGAATTAGTAGTTTTGTGTGCAAAAAAAAGAAAATAGACGCTCTAGAGATGTGGTGCTGGAGGAGGATGCTTGGAGTATCATGGACAGAGTTCCGTACCAATCAATCCATACTCGACGAACTTGGCGTCAAGCAGCGTCTATCGTCTCTCGAACAGTCTCGCATCCTCACGTTTTTATGAGGAACGTCTTATGGTTCAGGGAAAGATTGAGGGGGGATTGAGATGATGATGAGTTGTTGAGTGTTGAGATAATGGCTGATAGAGCAGAATGGAAGAGAAAAACCTGTTGTGCCGACCCTACATGAAAATGGGACAAGGGCAGAGATATGATGATGATAATAATAAATAATAAATAAATAATGCTGGACATTTCACACAGCATCATCTAGCCCCAAACTAAGCAAAGCTTATACTATGGGAACCAGATAACTGATATACTACTTATACACCGCTATTTTATGACTACCAAAAAAAATTTAAGGACAGTTGCAGCAGATGCAGAAAATGATAATGGCATGATCAGAACTTTTTTTTATTTAACTATCACAAAGTTATCGAGGATTGTAGTCAACCAAAACCGAACAAAATTTTATGAAAACTGTACAAATAAGTACTATAGACAACAATCGCGTACAGACTCTCATTCGAACTATGTTCTCGTATCATCCCCAGTCAGTAAACCTGCAGTAGCTATCATAAATCCATGTTTGACTCGTCTCGTCCCCTTTTGAGGTTATAATTTTTTTTCTCTTTTTTTGAGTTTTAACTACATAAATGTGACCAGTAACAGACACCGAGACCATGTTTAAAATTTTTTTGGTAATTAAAAAATAGGGGTGTATACTTTTTTGTTTGTAAATACATACATATTATACATAGAAACACCCAGACTCGAGATAAATATTTGCAGATCATACAAACATTTATCCCGCCGCGGGGATCGAACCCGCAACCTTCTGCGGCCCAAGCGGGCTTTCACCCACTGCGCCACAAAGGTCGTCAAATGATGAGACGTCAGATGATGAGACCAGGTTTGATAGAACACACATAATTATAAGCCTTAGTTACTAATAACATTACATCTTATTTCTAGGGGATTTATACAGTGCTGAGACAAGACAACCTCTGCCTACACAGGATTAGCCCGCAAGAGATGTTAAAATAAAACCAACAAAGCAAACTTGAAAATAAATGAAACTAGACAGTATTTTACTGTATTTTTCTATTAAAGTATTAAACCACCATATGTATTATTGACAAATTAAAAGTCTAATTAAAATTTTCGATTCCGATGGCATTCGAACCCGCGATGGTCAGACGATCCTCCTAAAGCCGGAGTGCCTTTAACCGCTCGGCCACGGAAAATGCTACATAAATACTTGGTTCTTTTTCTACAGATATTGTTCTTGTATGGATATTTTGGATCATCATCATCATCATCATCATCATCCGCAGCCTGACTTCACCCACTGCTGGGTATAGGCCTCCCTAAGTTTGTACCATCCACCACGATCCTGCGCTAATCGGACCCAGTGACGGCCCGCGACAATTTTTTTTTTTTTTTTTTTGGATCAGCAGTAAAATATTATAGACATAGCATAGACAAAGCTAGCTCTAAAGCTCTAAATAATATTTACTGAGCTTATATTAAACCTAGACATGTAGGTATTTAAATTTCATCACGTTATGCTTATTTTAAAGCTAGAACACACGTCTGTGTAATCTAATACTATGCAACATCCAAAGCTCTTTGATGTTATAAAGCGGTCGATGAACTTATTTACTTGAAGAAAACTTGGAGCAAGTTAGCTGAACTTGACATAGCTATCACAATAGTTGGCCAAGTTGGTAGATGAATGCTAAAAAAATTGTAAAGCTGTGAATTCACTTGCGGTATTTAACGCCATAATTGAAGTGAAAACTTCTTTCCGCGTTTGGCAGTTTGTAGATAAGGAAATATTCTTGGATTCGCCTCGAAAAGTTCGCGCGCGTGTCACGTGACTGCTCACCGACACCGGGTTATTTGTCAAGTTCAGAGTTCAAGTTTCACTTCTGCCGGCACTCCAGGAGTGCCACTGTTTTTTTTTAATATATCAATTTTTGTTAAATGTTTAAAGCTCCGTCATCCTAATGCGCTGGCATCTGCTAGTTTTCCATAATGGCTTTTTACTATTTTATTTATATTTTTGTTTAATTTTTTTCTAGTTAAATTTATTAACTGATATTTGAAACTGTATGAGATTATAACCTAGAAAACCAATTAATTAAAGATGTGAAATTCCATATTTAAATAAACCTAAGATTAACGATTTATGAATGACGAATAAGAAACGAAGAATTACGAACATAACAAGTTAAAATAAAACCACGGTTTTACCTAAAAATAGGAACCATCTTTGGATAATGCGTAGGCAAAACATATCATTATCTGATTTACACCCACGATACATTTTCGTAAAAGATTTTATGTATTCCAAGGATTTATTTTAAAAGTACAAATTCTGAAAGATTCATGGATCAAACATGGCTATAATAACATTTATGTTCCACAAAAGATCAAAGGTCGAATTTATGACCGTCCGTGTACTTATAGTTATTTTGTTTATTAACATTAACTGTAATAGTTTGTTTTTTTTTGAAGTGAAAAAGTCTTTACGCGCGTTGGGCATTTTTGAGATGGGGAAAAATCATTGAAATCAGTCATGTGACAATTACCGACACCGTCGGCAAATTGCGCCAACAGTCGGGTTCTGTCGATCACGCCGCCGCCTAGCGCGCGGTACAGCGTCAGCGTTATTTTTCTTATGTTTCTTTTTTAGTTTTGAAAAGTTTTTTTGCATTGATGTTTATGATTGAGATGTCACTAATGTGTGTAGTTTCTCCTGTATATTATTTCTGCTCGTGCGACTATAAAACGAATAGATTCACTATTTTCTTTAAAATAAGAATCACTACCTAGCTACTTGAAACAGTTTTTTATTAGACAAAAGTCTGCTAAGTTTGAGCTTAGTTAAAGTTCTCATTGTTTAACTAAAATTGATTGATTGCTATCAATAGAACTACGAGGTGACTTTCAATATCGCATTAAATAAAAATATTAACTTTTTTCTCGCTGGTGTAGACAAGGTTCTAACAAAAGGTGCCCGTCTACGCCCTACGTCTGACTTCTGAAGTAGGTACGTATTTTGTGTAGGTATTTTGAAAACACTATTTGCAGTTAAATCTACTGATATGGGTAAGTTTGTGTGGAAAGGGATTTACGATGTGAAATGCTTTGAGATTGTGCGACCTAAGGTAGAAAATATACCACTATGGGTTCATGTTCAACATTTAAAAAGTTTTGTACAGTCTTTTGGTTACTTGTGATGTAAAAGTTTTTTTTAACTCAAGTTCTGCTGAAGCTGCTTAAAGGTTTTGATATGACTAAAATGACAGCGAAATCATCTAATGGTATGGGTTCAAGACCCTTTGGCGATTTCTAAGTGGGTAGACAGAGGCACGTTGAAAACAAATAAATCTTGCCTTACCACATTATACAGGGTGTAAAAATACAACTACCATAAAATCATTAAGTATTAAATGGTAAGTATTTTTGGTTGTGTGTTGGGATGCTGTACCTACCCCTTACGGCGTCGGTAGACGTCTATTTACACCCTGTATAGAAAACTTAGGGCACAAAAACGCCTCTTTAAGGTGCACTTAAAATCCTTTCATCACACTAGAAGATAGAAAACTAATCTTTCCTAAAGATGCCCTATTAATATTTCATGACGAAATCTGTGTCGCAAATCCACCAAACACCTGTTTGCGCACGTAATTCCAAGAATGTGTGAAAAGCGCCTCATTCTGGCATCTTGTCTCTTTGAAGTACGATAGGCTGTTATAATTGCCAATAGCTTGGAGCTAGTCTTCTCTGTGTGCGCGGTCCATGTTTTAAGAGGCAGTGGTTTTGTAAACTTCAAAAATAAGAGTTTCTATGTTCGGCTGTATGTTTTTGTGTATGTTCACATTGGAGCATTCGATGTTAACCGTTAAGTCTCCGTCAATTATTCTGTGAACCGATTATAAAACCTCTTAGGCGATGTCTTCACGAGCGAGAGAATCGCGACGAGTCCGCCCTCATATCGTCGGAGAATCTCCACGAAAGAGCGATAATCTCGCCGCGTATCGTCGCGAGTCGTAACGGAATCGCAGCGTTTCCGCGGCGACTCGTAACGATATCGCCGCGTTTCCTTGTCAAAATGTCCTGGCAACGCTGAAATGACGCTGCGTTTGACAGCGCGCCCGCTGCGCGCTCGTCGCGAGAGCGCCACGAGCGCGCGGCGGGCCCGCTGCTAGTCGCGACGGGCTAGCGACGATGTAACGACGTTTCGCGCGCTCGTTGCCACTCGTCGCATCGCGGCGATAATATCGGCGTGTGGAGACGGCTTCTAGAGAGTGTATAGAAATAAGTGGCACGACGATAATATCGTCGCGATTCTCTCGCTCGTGGAGACAGCGCCTTACATGGCAGTCACAAATCCAAATAAAATCCTCGATTTAATGAAAACTCGTAATAACCAGTAATAAGCTCGAGCAACTTAATTGTATACAATCCGTTGTGTCGATTTGTCTACTACAAGTATTTCATTACTAATAAATACTAGAAAATTTTGTGTACTACAATTTCTTAGCCTAGATTTGTTTTTATCACCATAATTTTAGTGCCCTAGTCCCACACTATACTTAGAGTCATAATTATGGTTGGCACTATATAAATCTGTTCTTCCATATTCCTGTATCCGTCATCTCCGCATTTACTCCT
Source organism: Epirrhoe alternata (assembly GCA_963565295.1). Lineage (NCBI taxonomy): Eukaryota > Metazoa > Arthropoda > Insecta > Lepidoptera > Geometridae > Epirrhoe > Epirrhoe alternata. The sequence continues at coordinate 10,071,657 of OY751386.1, read as the reverse complement.
TTCTCATATTACCTTCACACACATTTTCTTTGGCCTATGTCTACTCGTCCTGTAGACATAGGCCAAAGATTTGTATAAACCTATTGCTTGTGGCTTGCTCCACCTGTTTAGTTTACTCGACCCACGAAGGGCTGGTTTATGTCCCAAGCAAGGACTATTTTTAGCGAATGTCTTATCTTAATAACTTTGTTCAGCTCGTGACTTTAATTGAGTCCTTTGTTGCCAAGTTATGGAGTGCAAGTTTGTTTTGTGAAATAGCCGGTATAAAAAGATGTTCAGGACTCCTTTGTTGGGCAACCAATAAAAGTAAGAACTTGTAGATAAGAAGAACGTAAAAGGAAAATTCTGGGAGTTGATTTTCTTGAGCTGAACCATGCTTCAGTAGAAAATGTCTTTGTTCTATGTCCTATAGGTACCTGTAGTATAAATATAAATAATGCTGGACATTTACACACAGCATCATCTAGCCCCAAACTAAGCATAGCTTGTACTATGGGAACCAGATAACTGATATACTACTTATATACTTTTTGTTTGTAAATACATACATATTATACAACACCCAGACCCGAGATAAATATTTGCAGATTATACAAACATTTGATAAACAAATTTACTCCTTTCTCATATTACCTTCACACATATTTTCTTTGGCCTATGTCTACTCGTCCTGTAGACATAGGCCAAAGATTTGTATTAAAGTGGCAGGGGATAGAGACCATTGGAGGAGTTTGGGGGAGACCTTTGCCCAGCAGTGGGACGAAATGGGTTGAATAAAAAAAAAAAATACAAACATTTATCCCGCGGCGGGGATCGAACCTGCAACCTTCTGCGTCTCAAGCAGGCTTTCACCCACTGCGCCACACAGAGGTCGTCGTAGTAGTATGTGCCTACTCATACATTTTGCAATGACAGCCAGATAGCTAGAGTGCCACAAAGTACAAACTTATCTGAGCCGGTGAGAGAGGCGCTGTTATCGCATTTGGTGTTGGAAGAAAAATAGAGTTCCTCTTTTGGCTACCGGTCCAGATAAGTTTGTAGCAAACAAAAAAAAAAAACAGGGTCACGACCACGGATTTATAAAATTTTATAAATCCGTGGTCACGACTGTATCCCCAAGGCACGGTAGACATTCTATCAGATCTTTATATTCCTTTGAAGTTTGTAGCAAAGTGAATGAATATGAGTTTGAAATGAACAGAAAAAGGTTAGCAAAATTATTTTAGCACAGACATAGACTTTTTATAGGTCTAGTCAATTAAGACCCGAAGACATTTTCTTTTAATTTAATTAAGAAAACAAAGGGAAATAGAAATAAATAATTTTTTTAATACTCCAAGCACAGATCCGGATAAAATGGAATAAAACAGTTATAGAAAACGAAATAAAAATCTGTCCGCATTTTATATTAGATCTTGCCTTTGCATTACAAATCTAAAGAGCTTTTTATTAAGTTCTCTTAGTTCTATCTCCACTTACAGAGGTAGATAAAGTACAGTCAATATCGAAAGTCAATTACATTGATTCACTTTTTAAACTTATTGTTGTTTTAATAACGGGACGAGATCGCGTAAAGATTTTGAATTATATTCGAACTATTACCTTACCTCGACGTTTCGATCGGGTTGCACCGATCGTGGTAACGAGGGAACAAGTAGTACGAGGGAGTAAGGTTCGAATATTATCCAAAACCTTTACGCGATCTCGTCCCGTTATTAAAACAACAATTACATTGATATTTCACAATTCTGTTTTACCAAATCCGCAATATTCTACCCAAAATTTGTAAATTTTTTGAAGGTTCGATCTTTTCTTGTCTTGTCCCTAGTTCTATCGAACCAGTGTAAGTAAGTTCGTATGAGTCAGTGGCCAACTCTGGTGACGGAGTTTTTAGGCCGCCTTAATGCCTCCGTCACGGCTTAACGACTTAAATAGCCGGGACCGACAATTTAACGTGCCCTCCGAAGCACAAATGCTCAGATGAAGATGCCACTGGCACCATCCACTTACAGACCGTTTCGAACGTTGCTTAACTTCGACGATCTATCAAGAACGACTAAGCAAGCACTACCACGAGCGCTTGCACGACCAAGGGCGCGAACCAGTGTGGCAAAAGGATTTTAGTGCGGCGCAAGGCACTTTGGTGCGGTTCGAAAAACTGTTATTAACTTTCATTGATGACTGTACCTGTACGTGTGGACTGTCTACTCAGCGTTCTTGGCAAATATTGGAAGGGCCAATAAATATGACGGAACGGGAAATTGGACTCAGTTCAGCTTACTTGGCATTCGCGTCGTTATTACAATCGGTTTCTATTACCCAACATCTTGCACCTTAAGTTTAGTGTCTATTACGCTAAATTCAACTATTATGGAATTATACCTTTTTTCTTGTGTCTTTACTGCTTCTCATGATTGATTACAAAGCTGTTGGTTTATACTCGTATAAAAATAAAAAGGGGAAAGCTGACATAGTTAGGCTAATAGCCTACATCACATCAAAATATTTTTGCAGCTATGAATTTCAGCTGGCTTACATTTGAATTATTCGTTGAAATTCTGCAACAATAATTTTGTATTTTCGTAAAGCATAAGTTTTAATGAAGTAAACAATTTTCAGCATACAGTTTCAAGTTTTTGGTAGGTTGGTAGGTATTCATAATGCTTGAAGATAGTATGTGAACTGCACCCAAAGATACAGTCGCACAATCGGGACCCTGTCTCCGTCAGCAATCAAATAAACGAAAGCAAAACAAATCAAATCGATGCGAATATCACGGACCAAAATCAAATAAGCAAAACAGGGCATAGCTCTATCCTCCCATGCAATGACTCGCTGGTCCCCGGGTCCCGATACATACATATTTATCTGCCTCGGGGACACCAATTGTCACTAGTATATTATACGCGGTCTGAATAAATGGACAAAGCTTTTTGGCGGCCATAGTTGACGCTATATCGATAGGGAAAATAGGGAAAAAATGCACCATGCTATTTTTAGACATGGTCGGATATGGAGAACACAGAACAGAACACCGCTTTAGAGAGTCTTAATTGCTAAACTTATATAAAAATTCTATATTTTATCAGAATGTGTGTATGTTTGCTCCTGGAGTCGGAGTTTGAAAAGAGTGTCAAGTATTTATTTTGTTCTCTTACTAGTAAAATTATTTTTGTAACACAAAAACAACGGAAGCAAAAAATATTTACCTGCAATTAATTTATTCCAAACACCATCCCAAGTTACTTTTAAACTTAATTGAAAGACAAAATGCAGGGAGCTGCTTAAGGGGCCGTCTTACTGTTTCATTAGGGGCATTAGTCTCTGTAAAATTTCCATAAAAACTCCTCAGCTTGAATTCGTTAGGGGGTTTCTTTTTGTACTTCAAAGTGTTTTTAAACATTAAAAAGGAATTTATAATACAATTTCATTTCATTACGAAGATTGATGAAAACAATGTTTTTGAATGTTGTCGGTTCATTATTGGTTGATTAAAACGGAAATTCATCAATACATTTTTGTTTGCCTACGATAAAATTTTAGATCGATTTCATCAAAACGATGTCATACATATATCATATATATGTATCATATATATATATCATACAAAAAATCATAACTAGTGGGGATATCTTAGTATGGATTATGATAATAAACCAAAAATATAGAACGTCCATTTTGTAGAAGTAACTAAATTAAGATATCAATAGTATGTAATTTTTTTACTTAGTTCAAGATTGCCCATTCTCCTCTTATTAAATAAATAGCCATAGCACCTGGTATTCAACAATACATATTGCAAATGTAGCTTATTGAAATTCTCATGCGTTTGAACACGTCAATCTGAACATAGACACAGAAGACTCAATTCCAACTATACAATCAGAGCAAATATACCGTCGGGGGTCACCGCACAATTAAGTGCTGAATTCACTATATTAATAAGATCCTTGGGTACCATGGACCCTGGCAACTAATTAATTCGATACGGTTATTGCATTTGGAGATAGGTTTACGCTTGGGTGTGCGTGAACCAATAGTCAACAGTACTCTAGATAGAGAATAAGAAACAATATTATCGCGACAACCATCATGCTTTTCATTTTTTTTCTCCGTGTCATAAATACCTCCTTCAGATTTTGACTTGGCATATTCAGTCTCAATAGGACGTTGTCTAAGAAATGGAATAGTCTTGTCCAGCTTCAAAACGTTCCTCTCAGCTTCATCGGCTTTATCCACACACACATGGTATGGTCAATACGTATACTAAGCATTCTTCAAGACGTTTAACAATATGTCCAGATAATAGATATACATTTGTCGTATACATTATAAAATAAAATGTAATCTAGACCCTGTATAAGATTATTGAGCGTGGTTTGTATAATCCTTTCGTCTCACAACGTGGATATATCAATGCCCAAGGGTCATACCAGACAGAAACCCATTTGATGCAGCATGGTAAGCGATATCAAGTTGATACGTCTGTCTATCCAATTCATTAAATGGAAACCTTTCAGACATCCCATTCAGTCATCATGTAAATCTATTACACAGTTCTTGGCAAAGAGCTTGTGCATACAGGGTAAATATTTTGGCATCGGTTTTACCATACATGTAGACTCAATTTCAGATCATGACCTATTGAACTAGATTTGTAAGGTTTGCCTCAAAATACAAGAATCAAGAAACTAGTTCAATATGTCCATCAAACTATGTAGAGGTCTTCATTGTTACCTGCAGTATTTTTAATATGACAATTGATCAATAGCTGATGAGCATTTAAACAAAAATAAAGGTAATATTTTACCACATAACCAGGATTAAAAGGGCGTTTTTAATTCAAAATTGAATTGATGTCGACTTAAACTAGTAGTCACAGGGGAGACCGCAAATGCGTTGGTACGATGACCTCAAAAGAACAGCTGGAGGCAAAATGGATAGAGATTGCACAAGACCGCAAAAAATGGCAAATTATGAAGGAGGCCTCTACACCCAAAGGGTCGAAAGTGGCCAAAAGAAAAGAAAATTACTAGCAAAAGTAACTAGACTTGGACGGACACATTTGGATGAAATTGTCTACATAGCTCAGAGAAGCAAGCTGATGTGGCAGTGGGCTGGCCATAGTGGCCATTTCTGCCGAAGAACCGATAACCGCTGGGGTAAACGAGTTCTTGAGTGGAGACCGCGACACGGCAGGACGCCCTTCAGCCAGGTAGAGTGACGATCTGTGAAAGGCTGCTGGCAGAAGCTGGATGCGTCGAGCTGAGGACAGGGCGCAATGGCGCTCATTTGGGAAGGCCTATGTCCAGCAGTGGACTGCTATTAGGTGATGATGACTTGGATGAACCTGTGTCATGTGAAAAGGCTATATCAGTTTAGGCTATTTCAAACTCTAATTGGTTTTGGGTGCACACAGGTTGAATAGCTCCGAATGGTCCCTTCTGATTTCATCCAAAGGGCTATGTAAATCTTTAGATTATTACCATCTCTGTGGCGGTTTCTCCAGTAGTTCACTTTGAATGGACTTACATAGAATATTGGTAGGTCTCATTAAATAACTGATCCCAGAGGTCCTACTAAATAAATGATTTTGACTTTTGATGTTAATTTAAGGTTTTATGACAAAAAAAAATATGCATGGGTTCTGATGTCCTTTTTGGGTACTTGATGACACTAGTGTTCAATCATGTCATATTATTGTCGGCTATTTTACACCCTGTGTTCTCACAACATCTAAAGCGATTGACATCAAAATTACACAAGAAGCATAGATGCTAAAGTGGTACATCATTCAAGAGTATTTCTTAGGAAAAAAATCATAAACCTTTGACTTTCTTCGTCTTCGGCTAAAAAAGTAGGCACTGGGTGCCAAATACCCGAAGATTCAGAAGTTCTTTCAACAAAAACGTGTTGAAAATCAGCAATTTACTTAAACGCTTTATCACGTGCCGGTAACAAATTCAAATGCTCGCCATTCGAGCTTTACATTTTAAACAACGTGGAAATCATTTCGATGCTGCTCGAAAGACTACAAAACGGTGTGAACGACCCGTTATTTTGTCCCCTCTTTTAAAGTTTTAAACAGATTTTTCAACCAAACTAGAGCTGTTGCTAGCATCTCATGACAATCTTATGGTACCTTCCATACAGGGTTATTTGTAAAACACAGGTAACCTCTCAGGACCGTATTTCTATCATCATAAAATTTTTGTTTTATGACTTTTTACAAAACATTACTATAAATACATTTTATTATATTAATACAATAGGTACATTTACCAAAAACAAACATTCAAGATTTCGTTTTCCTATCTAAAACATTGTCCTATCGAACACATTTCGGCCCCCGCCGCAATAACCCCTGAATCACTACACATCAGGATTTTTTGGGAAAATATAAACCAAGCAGTCACATTTCAATATAATAAACTCAAGATAGAATATAAAATAGAATAGAAGATCATAGATTTAAATAATAATATTATACTTAGGTAAGTTACCTAAGAATAGCTTACAAAATAGACAGAAGGGTTCGTTTAGAAGTTAACTCACTGATTAACTATTAATAATATGCGAACTTTGCACGCTGGCATGCTGCCCATTGCGTTGCCAGCAGTGCACTTCAGGTCAAAATAATTGTAACTACTTCAATGCCTAATTTACAGAGTAATTTTACCATAGCACCATATTATAATTACAATGCAATTGTATAATATAAATTGTCAACATATTTTTATGTTGTAGATGATACTTGATCTACAAACCGAGTTTCAACTCAATCGGCCTATTTTCTGAGGAGTTCCGTAACACTCATGACTTCATCATCAGATCAGCTCGCTGTCACCATATTATTGCATTGTCACCGATGACTCAAAAGTGTACCAAAAATCAGCTCCAATCGGAAGCCAGCAAGTGGGTCTAAGTAAGTTTTCAAGATTTGACCCATACATACAAACATTGCAAAATAATAAAAACCTTTTAATTTTCAAATAGTGTATTTTCCGCATGAAATGTCTGAGCACTGTAGGAAATTTAATATTTATATTACAAATATATTTTAATTACGTTTGCGTAGCCAAGTTAATTTCTTGCGGCTTCCATCTTTATTCTTCGGCGTTTCATCTGTTATATATTTTCCCTATTTTGTTTCGTAGAATGACCATCATATTCGTTTTTTTTTGTAAGTGTTAAGTCTTAACAAAATTTTCGATTCCGATAAATATGAGCTTATCAAAAAATTCAATTCTGACGTCAGCAGTTCCGTAGCCGAGCGATTGAAGACACTCCGGCTTTAGAAGGATCGTCGGAATCGAAAATTTTGAGAAGACTTTTTATTTCTCATTCTCGTTTTCGTGGCTTGAAGTGTACAAACTAACGTCGAGTAATATGGTAAAGTAGAGTAATATCAGTAAATTTAAGAGAAACGTACCGTTGCATACAATTTAATAACGAAATGAAAAGAAAATTGGACTCACCGAAACAGAAACGTGTGGTTTTCTAGAAATGGAGCTTACCTGAAAACGAAATTACATGTTAATGAGGACTTGTGTTTATAGTTAGAAAATACTACCAAAATGTGGAAAACATAATTTGGATGCATTCGTTAGCAAATTGTGTTTAAAATTTTAGTTACTATTTATCTCGGCATATTTTATTTATTAATTTACCTATTCAACTATATACGACCTCTGTAGCGTAGTGTGCGAAGGTTCGCTTGCGACGCAGAAGGTTGCGGGTTCGATCCCCGCCGCGGGACAAATGTTTGTATGATCTACGAGTATTTGTGTCGGGGCTGGGTGTTTTCTATGTATAATATGTATGTATTTACAAACAAAAAGTATTGAAGTAGTATATCAGTCATGTAGTACCCATAATACAAGCTCTGCTTACTTTGGGCTTTGGGGCTATGATGCTAAAAAGTCCAGCATTATTTATTTAGTATTCTATCTATCTATCTAATCAGCCTACATCTACCCACTGCTGAGTATAGGCCTCCTCATTTTCACGCCACTCTTTCCGATCCTGCGCCAGTCGAATCCATTGCCTTCCCGCTACCGCGACAATATCATCACACCATCTGGCTGGTGGTCTGCCTGGTGTTCTATGACCCTCGCGTGGCCACCACTCGGTAACCGCCTTTGTCCATCTACCGTCTTCCCGCCTTGCCAAGTGTCCTGCCCATAAATAGTATTGTTCTTAGTACTAACGATGTAGGTAATTCATAAAAGAAAGAGTTGATAATCTCTTAATACACTGGAGAAGAATGGATGAAGTAGTATTAATTTGTCTATTAAACACAATTTATTTCATTCTTAGTTTCCGAGATTTATAGGTTTCTTTACCGGATTCCCGGAGACCCGAATTCATTGCTCTCCAGTGTAGTACAAAATCAAAACTTTATCTAGACTCTAACTTTTTTCAAAACACTATATTTTTATTGGAGCAACAGTCGAGTGGAGCGTAACCTCCACTGTGGTCGAGACGTAGTTAAATAATGCATGTGCAATCATTGGTCTGGCTCCAATGGAGTCTGGAGTCTGTAACTAGCTATGAATTTGCATTGTGGGGAGTCTAGCAATCATTAAGCTTGATGACATGGTTATTGCGATATTTACAACTACAAGTACCTATCTAAACATCGAAAACAGACTGTAGCACCTTACAGCCTTATTAATAAACGTAGTGTAAATTTACGACGGGTAACTTAGGAGTACCCATACAATTTTTGAGTTTAAACTTTTTTAGTATAACCTTATTTTATGTAGCCTTTGACAAAGTCATTTGACAGTTGACGCGATTGACAGAATGCGCGCTACAAATAGTATTCATCCACAGAATTATTTTCTTATGATTCATCGGTCGGAATTAAAATTACTAAAATACCTAATAAATCTATAGAGTGGCGTTGATTTTTGCGTGGTGGGCAGGACGATGTCTGCCGGGTCCGCTAGTATATAAATAAAAACTAGGTGTAGTACAACCAAAGGAGATTGACCATTTTTGTATGGACGTTGGACCAAGTGCTGCCCAGAATTGAATCATAGTGCATAATGTTCCTTAGACTTATACAAGTCTGTAACCCAAAGCGCAATAGAATCTATCCGAGGAGTATTGAGAAAAAAAGTTTTTTTTATTTTTTTTCATTTTACGAAAAATCATAACAAACAGCTTATTTTTAAAGTAAAGGATGGTATATTATAAATAATGGATTATATTATTAATAACTAGCTGTCCGTCGCGGTGTTACCCGCGGTCCTTCGGGAAAACTTCACTTCCCCGGGATAAAATATAGCCTATGTTCATCAGGGATAATGTAGGATTCTAATGGTGAAAGAATTTTTCAAATCGGTCCAGTAGTTTCGGAGCCTATTCAAACAAACAAACAAAAAATCTTTCCTCATTATAATATTAGTGTAGATAAGAAATATCTAGCTGTCTCCGGCGAATAAAAGGATATAACTGCAAAAACACAACTTTTCAGCAGAAGCAAAATACATGTTTTCGTTGATAACTTCACATTATACAAGGTTATTTGTAAAACACAGGTAACCTCTCAGGGTAGTGATTCAGACTTCATCGGAACGCATTCGGGTCGGAATCAGTCAGCTCTCTCTGTTCAACCGACCGCAGCCAATCACAGTGCAGGAAACGTCAGTTTCGGATCAATTTCACGGAACGGATTGTCTCGGATGCGTTCCGCTAAAGTATGAATCACTACCCAGGACTGTATTACTATCATCATAAACAACAACTTTTGCTCTATGACTTTAAAAAAATCATTAAATAAAATAAATAAATAATGCTGGACATTTCACACAGCATCATCTAGCCCCAAACTAAGCAAAGCTATGAGAACCAGATAACTGATATACTACTTATATACTTTTTGTTTGTAAATAAATACATATTATACATAGAAACACCCAGACCAGAATAAATATTTGCAGATCATACAAACATTTATCATTTTTTTTTTTAACATTATATTTTACTTCATCAGATTTTCATACAAAAATAAAAATATTTAAATTGTACGCTCTAAATGTTACGAAGTCTATGCGAAGCATAAGAAAGCGATAGTGCAATAGCGAGGGAAGTGGGATTAGGGCGGTGGGGGCCGGAATATGTTAGATAGGACAATGTGTTAGTTAGGACAACGAAATCTTAAAGGTTTGTTTTTTTAAAATGTTTTATAAAAGTCATAGAACAAAAGTTGTTATCTAGGATGACAGTTATACATTCCTGAGAGGTAACCGGTGTTTTACAAATAACCCTGTATACGAGACACGTAGACGAGTTTTGACTAGAATAAAATGATAACATGCCATTATCATTATCTAGACGAATACTTTTTACAAGAATATAATTGTAAGATTTTCTGACATACTAACAGGTGTGGATACATTTTGATAATATTACCTATATTACCACTTTATTGCCTGCGACGCAAGAGGTTGCGGGTTCGATCCCCGCGGCGGGACCAATGTTTGTATGATCTACAAATATTTGTCTCGGGTCTGGGTGTTTCTATGTATAATATGTATGTATTTACAAACAAAAAGTATATAAGTAGTATATCAGTCATCATAGTACCCATAACACAAGCTCTGCTTACTTTGGGGCTAGATGATGCTGTGTGAAAAGTCCAGCATATTTTTTTTTTATTTTTTTTTTTTTATTCTTGTAAGTTCAGGAATGTCTAGAATCACGAACATTATTGTAATATTTTGTAATTCCGGGAATAACGGTATGAAAGTTACAAAAAAATTGAGCGGATGTCTAAGCATCCAGAGAACTCAAATATGACATAATACTAAAACTAAGATAAATAATAAAATAATAATAAATGATCCTCTATGTTAGGCCTCATGTAAACATTATGATATCTAATCAATCGTCATCCTTATCATCGTCTATAATTTATTTATTTATTGCAGCCTTCAGTGTCCCACTGCTAGGTAAAGACCTCCCCCCACTCCCTCCAGACATCCCGGTCTATAATTAATTGCTGTCTATAATAAATGAATCAAAAAACTAAAATGTAGGGTTTTTGTATTTTTCAGCAACATTAGACCCATTTATTTTGGAGCATTTGCTTGATGGTGCATTCAAAAATGTTAACAAAAAAAATGATTTTTGTGACAACGTTTATAACTGTAGCCGTTTATATTTTCCCCTCAGAGGGCGCTCGACAAAACTCAAGTGTTTAGGACTCATCTATACAGTGTGAATTTTTGAGATGGGCCATGGAGATTAATAGAGATCCTATCATCGATTTTAGTACAAAATGTAAGGGGAAAGTTTTTGTCGATTTCTGATTTTTCTAGTATTCAAAACTTAAACAGCTCATAGAGTCTTTTGATCCCTACATGAAACTGAATTGATTGGCGTCCATAATATATTTTTTTTACTTTTAGAATTTTTGTCGTCAACTGTACATTTTTTTCAAAATCTGTGAATGCAGTTCAAGATATTTCAAAAAGTTACGGAAGGTCTCCTAAGAGCGTTTTCCTGTAGCTACAACGGTTAAGGTACCTGCCCTCCATGGCCCATCTTAAAATAAATCCAACCTGTATAACCAACCCCGTGTATGTTTTTTTTATTTTTTATTTTTTTATATATCTTTAGGTAAGGAAAAAAATAAAAGTATTCCCATGCCTGGGCAGCGTCATTGGTCCAGAATGGTCAATCTCCTTGTCGATTTCTGACTTTTCTAGTACTCAAAACTTAAACGGCCCATAGAGTCTTTTGATCCCTACATGAAACTGAATCGATTGGCATCAAAAATTTTTTTTTTAACTTTTAGATTTTTTGTCGCTGACTGTACATTTTTTCAAAAACTGTGAATGCAGTTCAAAATATTTCAAAAAGTTAGGGAAGGTCTCCTAAGAGCGTTTTCCTGTAGCTCCAACGGTTAAGGCTGCCCTCCATGGCCCATCGCAAACATTCAACCTGTATGTATAACCAACCCCGTGGATGTTTTTTTTATTTTTTTTACTTTTTATATACAGGGCGTCCCAAACTTATGGGACATGAAGGGGAAGTACCTTAAATATCGTAGATAGTGTATTTTGCTTAAAGAAGACTTTATGTTATTTTTAAAACTTAGTAATTCCGCATTCATAGATTTTCTAAAAATTACTTGCTTCGTCTGGGAATCGAACCGACTCAAATGTCAAAAAAAAATCACCCTACTTTTATGATGCCAATCGAAAGAATAGCTAAAAAATAATAACTCTGCTTAGGTAACATTGTATTTTAAAAGAAAGCAAATGCTCAGATGAAGATGCCACTGGCACCATCCACTTACAGACCGTTTCGAACGTTGCTTCGTGCAAGCGCACGACCAAGGGCGCGAACCAGTGTGGCAAAAGGATTTTAGTGCGGCGCAAGGCACTTTGGTGCGGTTCGAAAAACTGTTATTAACTTTCATTGATGACTGTACCTGTACGTGTGGACTGTCTACTCAGCGTTCTTGGCAAATATTGGAAGGGCCAATAAATATGACGGAACGGGAAATTGGACTCAGTTCAGCTTACTTGGCATTCGCGTCGTTATTACAATCGGTTTTTATTACCCAACATCTTGCACCTTAAGTTTAGTGTCTATTACGCTAAATTCAACTATTATGGAATTATACCTTTTTTCTTGTGTCTTTACTGCTTCTCATGATTGATTACAAAGCTGTTGGTTTATACTCGTATAAAAATAAAAAGGGGAAAGCTGACATAGTTAGGCTAATAGCCTACATCACATCAAAATATTTTTGCAGCTATGAATTTCAGCTGGCTTACATTTGAATTACCTACTTATTTGTTGAAATTCTGCAACAATAATTTAGTATCTTCGTAAAACGGTTCAAGTTTTTGGTAGGTTAGTCTCATATTCAATTAATCTTTAATGCTTGAAGATTGTGTGAACTGCACCCAAAGATACAGTCGCACAATCGCGACCTTGTTTTCTTCAGCATTCAAATAAACGAAAACAAAACAAATCAAATCGAAGCGAATATCACGAACCAAAATCAAATAAGCAAAACAGGGCATAGCTCTATCCTCCCATGCAATGACCCGCTGGTCCCCGGGTCCCGATACATACATATTTATCTGCCTCGGGGACACCAATTGCCACTAGTATATTATACGCGGTCTGAATAAATGGACAAAGCTTTTTGGCGGCCATAGTTGACGCTATATCGATAGGGAAAATAGGGAAAAATGCACCATGTGATTTTTAGACAGGGTCGGATATGGAGAACACAGAACAGATCATCGCTTTAAAGAGTCTTAATTGCTAAACTTATATAAAAATTCTAAATTTTATCAGAATGTGTGTATGGTTGCTCCTGGAGTCGGAGTTTGAAAAGAGTGTCAAGTATTTATTTTGTTTTCTTACTAGTAAAATTATTTTTGTAACACAAAAACAACGGAAGCAAAAAATATTTACCTGCAATTAATTTATTCCAAACACCATCCCAAGTTACTTTTAAACTTAATTGAAAGACAAAATGCAGGGAGCTGCTTAAGGGGCCGTCTTACTGTTTCATTAGGGGCATTAGTCTCTGTAAAATTTCCATAAAAACTCCTCAGCTTGAATTCGTTAGGGGGTTTCTTTTTGTACTTCAAAGTGTTTTTAAACATTAAAAAGGAATTTATAATACAATTTCATTTCATTACGAAGATTGATGAAAACAATGTTTTTGAATGTTGTCGGTTCATTATTGGTTGATTAAAACGGAAATGTATCAATACTTTTTTTTGCCTACGATAAAATTTTGGGTATTAGATTGATTTCATCAGGACGATCTGTTATTTATCATACAAAAAAATAATAACTAGTGGGGATATCTTAGTATGGATTATGATAATAAACCGAAAATATAGAAAGTCCATTTTGTAGAAGTAACTTAATTATGATATCAACTTTGCATTAGTATATAATTTTTTTACTTAGTTCAAGATTGCCCATTTTCCTCTTATTTAATAAATAGCTATAGCACCTGTTATTTAACGATACATATTGCAAATGTAGCTTATTGAAATTCTCATGCGTTTGAACACGTCAATGTGAACATAGACACAGAAGACTCAATTCCAACTATACAATCAGAGCAAATATACCGTCGGGGGTCACCGCCCAATTAAGTGCTGAATTCACTATATTAATAAGATCCTTGGGTACCATAGACCCTGGCAACTAATTAATTCGATACGGTTATTGCATTTTGGAGATAGGTTTACGCTTGGGTGTGCGTGAACCAATAGTCAACAGTACTCTAGATAGAGAATAAGAAACAATATTATCGCGACAACTATGCTTTTTACCTCCTTCAGATTTTGACTTGGCATATTCAGTCTCAATAGGACGTTGTCTAAGAAATAGTTTGAGATGGAATAGTCTTGTCCAGCTTCAAAACGTTCCTCTCAGCTTCATCGGCTTTATCCACAAACACATGGTATGGTCAATACGTATACTAAGCATCCTCAAGACGTTTAACAATATGTCCAGATAATAGATATTATACATTATAAAATAAAATGTAATCTAGACCCTATATAAGATTATTGAGCGTGGTTTGTATAATCCTTTCGTCTCACAACGTGGGTATTCAATGCCCAAGGGTCATACCAGACAGAAATCCATTTTATGCAGTATGGTAAACGATATCAAGTTGATACGTCTGTCTATCCAATTCATTAAATGGAAACCTTTCAGACATCCCATTCAGTCATCATGTAAATCTATTACACAGTTCTTGGCAAAGAGCTTGTGCATACAGGGTAAATATTTTGGCATCGGTTTTACCATACATGTAGACTCTATTTCAGATCATGACCTAGATTTGTAAGGTTTGCCTCAATATATCACAAGACTGAAACAAGCTAGTTCAATATGTCCATCAACCTATGTAGAGGTCTTCAATGTTACCTGCAGTATTTTTAATATGACAATTGATCAATAGCTGATGAGCATTTAAACAAGAATAAAGGTAAAATTTTACCACATAACCAGGATGATCAGGGCGTTTTTAATTCAAAATTGAATTTATGTCGACTTAAACTAGTAGCCACAGGGGAGACCGCAAATGCGTTGGTACAATGACCTCAAAAGAACAGCTGGAGGCAAAATGGATAGAGATTGCACAAGACCGCAAAAAATGGCAAATTATGAAGGAGGCCTCTACACCCAAAGGGTCGAAAGTGGCCAAAAGAAAAGAAAATTACTAGCAAAAGTAACTAGACTTGGACGGACACATTTGGATGAAATTGTCTACATAGCTCAGAGAAGCAAGCTGATGTGGCAGTGGGCTGGCCATAGTGGCCATTTCTGCCGAAGAACCGATAACCGCTGGGGTAAACGAGTTCTTGAGTGGAGACCGCGACACGGCAGGACGCCCTTCAGCCAGGTAGAGTGACGATCTGTGAAAGGCTGCTGGCAGAAGCTGGATGCGTCGAGCTGAGGACAGGGCGCAATGGCGCTCATTTGGGAAGGCCTATGTCCAGCAGTGGACTGATATTAGGTGATGATGACTTAGATGACCCTCTGTGTCATGTGAAAAGGCTATATCAGTTTAGGCTATTTCAAAATCTAATTGGTTTTGGGTGCACACAGGTTGAATAGCTCTGAATGGTCCCTTCTGATTTCATCCAAAGGGCTATGTAAATCTTTAGATTATTACCATCTCTGTGGCGGTTTCTCCAGTAGTTCACTTTGAATGGACTTACATAGAATATTGGTAGGTCTCATTAAATAACTGATCCCAGAGGTCCTACTAAATAAATGATTTTGACTTTTGATGTTAATTTAAGGTTTTATGACAAAAAAAAAATTATGCGTGGGTTCTGATGTCCTTTTTGGGTACTTGATGACACTATGTGTTCAATCATGTCATATTATTTTCGGCTATTTTACACCCTGTGTTCTCACAACATCCAAAGCGATTGACATCAAAATTACACAAGAAGCTTAGATGCGAAAGTGGTACATCATTCAAGAGTATTTCTTAGGAAAAAAATCATAAACCTTTGACTTTCTTCGTCTTCGGCTAAAAAGTAGGCACTGGGTGCCAAATACCCGAAAATTCAGAAGTTCTTTCAACAAAAACGTGTTGAAAATCAGCAATTTACTTAAACGCTTTATCACGTGCCGGTAACAAATTCAAATGCTCGCCATTCGAGCTTTACATTTTAAACAACGTGGAAATCATTTCGATGCTGCTCGAAAGACTACAAAACGGTGTGAACGACCCGTTATTTTGTCCCCTCTTTTAAAGTTTTAAACTGATTTTTCAACCAAACTAGAGCTGTTGCTAGCATCTCATGACAATCTTATGGTACCTTCCATACAGGGTTATTTGTATAACACAGGTAACCTCTCAGGACCGTATTACTATCATCATAAAATTTTTGTTTTATGACTTTTTACAAAACATTAATATAATTACTTTTTTTGGGCACGCTTCCGACTGGCAGTGACCTGGATCAGTTGAGCTATCTATAGATCGTTTTTACGACGATCCTTAGATAGCTTGACTGATTCTATTGTATTTTGTAATTTTATGTATATATTGTAGTAGCTTAGTTTCTGTTAATTAAATTATTCGTAATACATTTTATTCTACTTATTATTACAATACATTTACCAAAAACAAACATTCAAGATTTCGTTTTCCTATCTAAAACATTGTCCTATCGAACATTTCGGCCCCCGCCGCAATAACCCCTGATTCACTACACATCAGGATTTTTTGGGAAAATATAATAAGTCACATTTCAATATAATAAACTCAAGATCATAGAATTAAATAATAATATTATACTTAAGTAAGTTACCTAAGAATAGCTTACAAAATAGACAGAAGGGTTCGTTTAGAAGTTAACTCACTGATTAACTATTAATAATATGCGAACTTTGCACGCTGGCATGCTGCCCATTGCGTTGCCAGCAGTGCACTTCAGGTCAAAATAATTGTAACTACTTCAATGCCTAATTTACAGAGTAATTTTACCATAGCACCACATTATAATTACAATGCAATTGTATAATATAAATTGTCAACATATTATTATGTTGTAGATGATACTTGATCTACAAACCGAGTTTCAACTCAATCGGCCTATTTTCTGAGGAGTTCCGTAACACTCATGACTTCATCATCAGATCAGCTCGCTGTCACCATATTATTGCATTGTCACCGATGACTCAAAAGTGTACCAAAAATCAGCTCCAATCGGAAGCCAGGAAGTGGGTCTAAGTAAGTTTTCAAGATTTGACCCATACATACAAACATTGCAAAATAATAAAAAGCTTTTAATTTTCAAATAGTGTATTTTCCGCATGAAATGTCTGAGCACTGTTGGAAATTTAATATTTATATTACAAATATATTTTAATTACGTTTGCGTAACCAAGTTAATTTCTTGCGGCTTCCATCTTTATTCTTCGGCGTTTCATCTGTTAGATATTTTCCCTATTTTGTTTCGTAGAATGACCATCATATTCGTTTTTTTTGTAAGTGTTAAGTCTTAACAAAATTTTCGATTCCGATAAATATATTAAACTTATTAAAAAATTCAATTCTGACGTCAGCGGGTTCCCTGGCCGAGCGATTGAAGGCACTCTGGCTTTAGGAGGATCGTCTAATCGTCGCGGGTTCGCGTCGGAATCTAAAATTTTGATAAGACTTTTCATTTCTCATTCTCGTTTTTGTGGCTTGAAGTGTACGAACTAACGTCGAGTAATATGGTAAAGTAGAGTAATATCAGTAAATTTAAGAGAAACGTACCGTTGCATACAATTTAATAACGAAATGAAAAGAAAATTGGACTCACCGAAACAGAAACGTGTGGTTTTCTAGAAATGGAGCTTACCTGAAAACGAAATTACATGTTAATGAGGACTTGTGTTTATAGTTAGAAAATACTCCCAAAATGTGGAAAACATAATTTAGATGTATTCGTAAGCAAATTGTGTTTAAAATTTTAGTTACTATTTATCTCGGCATATTTTATTTATTAATTTACCTATTCAACTATATACGACCTCTGTAGCGCAGTGTGCGAACGTCCGCTTGCGACGCAAAAGGTTGCGGGTTCGATCCCCGCCGCGGAACAAATGTTTGTATGATCTACGAGTATTTGTCTCGGGTCTGGGTGGTTTCTATGTATAATATGTATGTATTTACAAACAAAAAGTATTGAAGTAGTATATCTATCAGTCATGTAGTACCCATAATACAAGTCAAGCTCTGCTTACTTTGGGCTTTGGGGCTAGATGATGCTAAAAAGTCCAGCATTATTTATTTATTATTACATAAATAGTATTGTTCTTAATACTAACGATGTAGGTAATTCATAAAAGAAAGAGTTAATAATCTCTTAATATACTGGAGAGGAATGAATGTAAGTAGTATTAATTTGTCTATTTAAACGCTTGATTTCATTAAGCTCGCATTCGTAAGTTTCCGAGATTTATAGGTTTCTTTACCGGATTCCCGGAGACCTGAATTCATTGCTCTCCAGTGTAGTACAAAATCAAAACTTTATCTAGACTCTAACTTTTTTCAAAACACTATATTTTTATTGGAGCAACAGTCGAGTGGAGCGTAACCTCTACTGTGGTCGAGACGTAGTTAAATAATGCATGTGCAATCATTGGTCTGGCTCCAATGGAGTCTGGAGTCTGTAACTAGCTATGAATTTGCATTGTGGGAAGTCTAGCAATCATAAGCTTGATGACATGGTTATTGCGATATTTACAACTACAAGTACCTATCTAAACATCGAAAACAGACTGTAGCACCTTACAGCCTTATTAATAAACGTAGTGTAAATTTACGACGGGTAACTTAGGAGTACCCATACAATTTTTGAGTTTAAACTTTTTTAGTATAACCTTATTTTATGTAGCCTTTGACAAAGTCATTTGACAGTTGACGCGATTGACAGAATGCGCGCTACAAATAGTATTCATCCACAGAATTATTTTCTTATGATTCATCGGTCGGAATTAAAATTACTAAATTTTTGCGTGGTGGGCAGGACGATGTCTGCCGGGGTCCGCTAGTATATAAATAAAAACTAGGTGTAGTACAACCAAATTTAATTTTAATCTAACATTTCAAGTACTTACTTTAGGTGTGAAAACAGAACGAAAATAGTGTACACAATTTGAAGAGTAAAATGTTTTGTATCTCTGCTTACGTTGGGGCTAGATGATGAGTGTGAAAAGTCCAGCATTATTTATTTATTTTTATTTATTTATTGTGAACGGAGGGTAAAGCCATTCCTACAAATATCTCGGCATTATAAGCATAAACGAATGTTGATTTTACACAATGAATAATGCATTCAGCGTTCGAAGCCACCTCATTAAGATCATTGTCTTCCTACCCCAACTTGGCTCTACAATCACCAACATAGGGTAAATATTGATATAGACAGCAAGCAATCATCATAACAATAGAAGTTATATTGATACATGTCGTGTACAGAAACTATCTAAACTTTAAAAAATACTGTACAAGATTTAGTTCGTATGCAAGTAAAATCTCGAGTGCTTAACCAATAAATATGAGCTTATTAAATTTCGATTGCGACGATTAGGGTTCCGTGGTCGAGCGGTAAGGCACTCCAGCTTTAGGAAGATGGTCTGATCGATGCGGATTCGAATACCGTTGGAATCGAAATTTTTTATATGACTTTTCATTTCTCAAATCTAAGTCCCTTAGGATCAATTTAATAGTACCTACTGTTTTGTAATCGTTAATCGATTGACAAATATATGATTCTTAATTTACGAAATAGGATCACAACTGCATCTAAAGGAACCTCCTCACTTTTGAAGGCCAATTTTATTTATTTATTTATTTTATTTATTGCATCAACCCTATCTTGACATTAAAAACATTATCTTATCTAAAAAATCTTATCTTTCAATAAAAGTTTTAACGTTTGCATTTCGAAAATACTTCATTCCACTGAAACTGTAGGGTAAAACGTGTTTCATTTCATCACGTCTCACAAAACATCCCTTACAATCGTTTATTACAGCCCCCAGTACTTTATTATCGCTGAAATGAATTTATTGGTTCCGTTAGATAAAACCTTTAATTTTACGCTTGTGAGGTGGCAGATTTACAACCATTTTATAACGTTCTAATTATAAGTTGCTTTGAAAGTATGGGCTTATATTTCCAGCTACATTGGTGATAGATAAATAGTAGTTATATGAACGGTAAATAACATAAAACACACAAGCCGTGTTGGCCGAATGGGGATGTACCTTGACTTTCAATCCAAAGGTCGTGGGTTCGAATCCTGGCCGTGCATTATTGCCGTAAAATGTATAATATGTGCTTTAACACGTGTTCTAAACGATGAAGGAAAACATCGTGAGGAAACCAGTTA
This sequence comes from Epirrhoe alternata, assembly GCA_963565295.1. Lineage (NCBI taxonomy): Eukaryota > Metazoa > Arthropoda > Insecta > Lepidoptera > Geometridae > Epirrhoe > Epirrhoe alternata. The sequence continues at coordinate 10,051,246 of OY751386.1, read as the reverse complement.
GTATTCTTATAGGCGGCGATGGGCTTGAAACCTGTCACGTATTACTAACTTCTGCAAGATGTGGGCATGTATCAAATATGTATTTGATGAACATGCCTCTGACTACCCCCTTAGACATCTTCAATTAAAGGATCTGGAATAAGTACATAAAAGATCTGAGAGAATGTCTACCGCGCCTTGGGGATACAGTCGTGACCTTTACGTTTTTCTACATAAAACATCGTGAAGACATTCAAAAAATTCTTATTGGCAGCGATGGGCTTGCAACGATTTTTACTATTACCTATGGCTTTTTAGAAACGAACAAAACTGCACGCCCTAAAACTATCTGTTTTATTAAAAAGTTTTATTATTTCCCTACCTTATTATTTTGAGAGACTGCTACGAGATTTAATTCCAACCCTAGTACGCTTTGGCACAAGTCCTTTGTTCCAAACCTCTCGACTCTATTCAAATCATCGAAGATTCATTCAATAAACGATACAGTAGCAATAGGTACAACTTTATTACCATCTTATTCTAACTACATTGCATTTTCATCTCTATCGCAAATACGCACAGTTCAATTTGAAAGCTAAGCAAAATATAAAATGGGAGTGAACAGTGAAATCCGGCAACACTTTTTGTTCTCGTCAAAGCCGGGGAAAAATAGGGAGGTGGATTTAAATTTTTCAGTGGATGAACAAATCTATATTGACAAGGCTAAGCTGGCATCGATACAGTCGGAATTTATTGGGCAAAACAACACTTCAATGTTTGTTTTGCTTGCCGGTGTATTGCACTTGCAAGATATATTGGATAGCTCGATTAAATTACGGGATTTTTATTTCAGTTCATAACCAGAGATAATTTAAACAGGATGTATAAAGACGCCGCAAGGGGTAGGTACAGCATCCCAACACACAACCAAATCCAAAAGCATTTTCAGCGTTTGAAGAGTACCTACCTACTGCAATGTTTGCGCGGCGCGTTGATTTACGTAAATTGCTGGATTTTGAGTTTTTTTCTCTTCCATAAAATAAAAAGAAATCCAAACCTTGCCAAAACATGAGCTAAAGACAATCTTGACATTATCATTCCCTTGCCCATTTAGCATAGTAAAAAAATTCTACCGTCTATGGTCCTACCTAAATACTGATAAGTAAAGCAAAAACCAAATAGGTACAATAGAAGATAGCCTAACGAATGTTTTGTATCAAACAAGAAGTATTTCTCAAACTTTTTATTTCTTTGTTAACGTGCCCAGAAACTGGTTACGGGAGGTGTTTACTTCGAAACCAGTTCGTAGTTTACGACTGTAACAGGAGAAAGACGATAAAAAACGTTTCAATGGAAAACAGCTTCAAAGTCTTGCTTGAGATGCGGGGAATGTTTTCATGATAAAGGTAACGACATTTTTGTCGCTGAAGGCATATTCAGTACAAATTGTGCTATTTATTGTTGCTTATTTTTTTATATTGCAGTGACCTGGATCAGTTGAGCTATCTATCGAACGTTTTTAACAATGTAGATATCTTGACAGATTCTATTGTATTTTGTAAATATATTTTAGTTACTAGCTGTGCTCCCGCGGTATAACCCTAGGAATTTTTCGGGATAAAAAGTAGCCTATGTCCTTCCCTGGGATACAACCTTTAACCTTGGTAATTTTCAGCCTTATCTGTTCAGTGGTTTGGGCGTGAAAAGGTAACTGGATAGTAGCTTTGTTTCTGTAAATTATTGATTTTTGTAAGGGGATAGTATGTAGTACCCCTTATTTTATTGTTAGTTATTGCTTATACCGAGAATGCCAATAATTAATTAGTCTGTGGTCTCCGACATCTCTCGTCTATGGTTGTATTGTATGAGTAGGCGGGGAAAGAGGGATGTCGGAGAGAGATAGAAGATAAGTTTCGGTCAGTCGAATCGGCGGGAAAACTCCTACAACATTCTATTCTCCCAAGTCCGAACTTTTGTTGTAATTTCTTCTGTAATCTGTGTTTTCGTGTAATAAACTTTATTGTGACCTGTGGACTCGTGTTTGTTTAGTAGTATACAAACCACCCCCGGTTATATTTGTTTATAATCATTTATTTTATTTTGTTAGTCATTGAGGAGGCAAGCAACAGATGGTAAATTTAGTTAGCAAGTATGAAATCATCAGTGTTTTGTTTTAATTATTATACAAAGATTGGCACTACATATACAGCATGCAAGTTTTATTATCGTCACAAACAAAAAATAGCAAAATTAAATAATATTATATTCTCTTAAAAAAAAAATTGAGCTTAAATATCTTATTCAGATTATCTTTACAGCTCAAAGATAATCTGAAAAAGCTAATAATAATGCTAGAAAACGTTAATTTTGAGAAGCGCTGCAAACATCGGAGAAGCTAAAGATTTTATTCGTGAAATATTATGCTTACGCAAGTCACAAACACGTTTGAAGTAAGAATAAGCCTCTTTATTTCCGTAATCTTTTCCGTCAATTCATATTGCTGGGCTCAATCTCGAGTAAGTTTCTCACAGCCGCACTCAGTGAACGCAAACAAAACACATTCATTCAAAGGATTATGTCGCGTATTTTGAACGAACAAACACACATCGGATAGATATGATGAAAAATTCATGTCTTTTTGTTCTATAAAAAGTTTCATGACGTTTGGTTACGCGCACTTCCTAAATCTATCTTCATAACGTGTCAAACTTTTTAGAACTAGAGAGGAAGAGGCACACCTCAAAGACGGTCTCTTATCCGACTCGACTCAATGTTTGAGAAATTTAAGGTTTAGTGACATGCCTTCATCACGATGTTTTTGTCATAAAATAATTAACGTCTTTTAATCTTGAAATTGTTACAAAAATAAACCATTTCGAGCTTATATCTTAGGTTTAATATCGTTCCTTACATCAGCTACGAGTCTCTCATAATAAGTCATGTAACGAGACGAATGTTAGGTTTGAATGTGGAGGGATGTAGCAGAAGAGGCAGACCAAAGAAAAGATGGATGGACTGTGTGAAGGATGATATGGGTAAGAAAGGAGTGAGTGTTGAGATGACGGCTGATAGAGCGGAGTGGAAGAGGAAACCCTGTTGTGCCGACCCCACATAAAAGTGGGATAAGGGCAGGGAAATGATGATGATATAAGATATCAGACAATATTTAGGAATTCATTACCATAAATTACCCTATTTTTATTATTTACAGACAAAGTAAACCATTCAATGACCATTCAAATAATAACGTCTCTGAGCGCGCACGTTAAGGAATAATTTACATACGCTGGCTTTGATAACTCCAAGGACTTTGACAGTTACTTCGACTGGATGCTACGCATTGTTTTCATCTTTTGTTTTCATATTTACGTTACTATATTTTTTGTAATTTTTAGAAAATACTACTTTTATCTTTTGAGTCTTGAACAACAACACTCAATAACTGATCAACAAACAATCCTATTTTCATGTCTATCATGAAAAAACTTCATATTGTCTTAAATTCAAATCTATTTGACCTATAACTCAACACTCAATTATTATATTATTTATTATTATTATATTAATTCACCGAAACAACGATCGAAAACAGGGTCTTGTTCGTGTTTGTTAACGAGGTAAGATACAAGAAATTTAGATAGGACCGCTTACATTAAGCTAAACTAATTCGATCGAAGAGTTATGGAAATAAATGGGATTAAAAAAGTGCACCCACAAACTGACAAACCCACAACCCCTCACCCCAAACTCATACTATATCTCCGTTCCGTCGTGGGTACTAAGTTCTACATGTTTAACGTTTTTAGTTTACAACCTAAAACGCTGTAGTGTGAAGAGTTACAACACTACCACATAGTAGATATATTTATAGTTAGCTGTCTGAGAAAATGATTATCTATCAGCCAAATCCAATGTCAGTATTTTACGCCTCCCTATTTTCACGGACTACTTTTTTTCCAGTTATTCTGTTGTCAGTAAAATGTTTGTCATCTCTCAATTTAGTTAGAATTTGTCTAAAACATTAAAGTTTTCTTGTAAGGGTTGCTGGGAGCCGTTGGGTGCAGGCTGCACAAGATCGATCGCTGTGGAAATCTATGGGGGAGGCCTATGTTCAGCAGTGGACGTAAAAAAGGCTGAGATGATGATGCATCTCAGCCTTTTTTACGTCCACAAAATAGGGAGGCGTAAAATACTGACAGTGGATTTGGCTGATAGATAATCATTTTCTCAGACAGCTAACTATAAATATATCTACTATGTGGTAGTGTTGTAACTCTTCACACTACAGCGTTTTAGGTTGTAAACTAAAAACGTTATGATGATGATGATTAAAGTTTTCACGTAAAATAAACTTGTTTTATAAAAACGTGCTTAAACATTTTTCAATCGCAAAAAATATTTTTTTTTTTTAGTAGCCCGTAGGGATCCCAAAAATATTAGATTATATTTTTAATCCTCTCCATGTTCAAAGAGAATAGGATAATGTTATTCAACTCATATTTTAAATAAATCGAATTTCGCACCGAAGTTTGTTTTTCCAATAAAAACTTCAATCACAGCGCCTGTATCTCATCTCTTGAAATATTTCATTTTGTTGAGATACGAAATTTTTCAGGAGCCTCAATTTGGGTCCAATATTCAAGGGCTAATAACAAAAAATATGGTGAAAAGGACTTTACTTGAACCTTTAGTCCTTCTGAAATATAAGGTTGAATATTTTAGTGTTTGTACAGACAGAAAAAGAGTGATTGATATTCATTACACTAAAATAACTTTGGAACTAAGATAATAATTTTGATAGAGTTTAAGACCCCTCGCAGACTACAGACTTTCTATCGGCCGATAGTTGAGGCGGAATATACTTTGGCTCGTAATGAGTATGGAGAAGTATAGCCCGTCTCAACTATCGGCCGATATAAAGTCTGTAGTCTGCGAGGGGTCTTACTCATAGAATCCTGTTACAGAAAAGGCATACCAGGCCATCGATCAAATCTCGATATTTTGATACAACGTGCACTACATTGTTTCACAGCTTTTGATCTGTTCTTTATTTAATAACATAGAATTTTAACTATGTATTTTATTTTTTCAATAACGATGTGATTTATATATATCAAGAGAAATCCTATTGTTTGTTAGAACATTTGCATTAAAATATACACAAAAATGTTTTTTTAATCATGAAAACAAGACATATCAAATCAATACATCAAGTTAACCACGCAATTTCCTGAATTACAGATTGGAGTCCACATCTTCCAATGATATCGTTTGCTGAACCAAAAGAATTGAAATGAATTCTACGATGATTTTACGGACTAATAAATGAGATGTCATTATTTTTTGTCAATTGCGAATTCGAGGAGAGTTTGTTTTAGCATTTTTATGTTTGAAAAAAAGTAGGTTGGCATAAAGCCTGCCCCTGCCCTATAAATAATTTATAAACAGTGATAAAAAAATTCTATTCAATTTATATATTGTTTAAAAAAAAATATGATACAATTTACTGACGATAATTAATGCCATAACTCTGCTTATACAGGCAGCAACGTAAGTCCATTACCAACTCTGAATAAAATCTGTAAACTCATTTCAATACAATTTACGTGATCTTGTACAGGTTTTGCTTTTAAAGCAAGATTATTAAAAATATGAGACATAAGTATTACCTACAAATTCTTAAAGTAATTTATAAAATATTTTTAAAATAATTTAATCATTAAATAATTTATTAATTTTTTTTAATAATTTTTATTAAATATTGTATTTTGATTTTGTGCTTTATTTATATGATTATTTGTGTTTGTAAATTGTAAATTTTAATTGTAATAAGTTATAGTATGGATTTAATTATCTGAAATAAAATGAATTTGAATTTTGAATTTAAGCATATTCAGCATAATGGCTGTGATTGGCATGCCACTTTATAAAACCAAGGTAGGTACTATTTATATAGTTTTAAATTAAATTTTACTAAATTTGATTTTCTTGGGCTTTTCAATGTTTCTTAGAATTTTGTGTTAGGTTTCCTTTTGGCTCGCTCTTGAATCAGATTTAAGTTAAATATTGACAATTTTTTGCAATAAATATAAAAATGTTTTTTGATAACAGTCATGATTTAGTAAATAAAAATCTGACACGCATTTCTTACCAATAGCAATCTCAGCATAACACGTACTCCTGAGTGAATCATCTCTTGTGGTGTGGAAATAAGGTTCAATTTCCTTTATTTCCAATCACAGCGGTCGGTATTGTCTTGAGTAGTGAACTGAAGTTCTAACTGCAAATGAAGTTTGGGAATATCAACGCTGCGAGATGGGAAATGCATGGATTTCACGATTGCTTTTAGTCGGAATTGATATTCAATGCCAATTTCATCGAAATCCATTCCAGCCTTCCACTGTGAAGTAATGTGTATGTAACACACCGATTGACTTTCGAATGAATAATAGGTGAATTAGGTGAATAATTAGGTATTTTTATATAATTTTCTTCTGTATCATCACCATCACACATTAGTCCAAAAACTAGCGGCATGACTACAGAGGAAAAATAATTAGTCAGTTTATGTTTTTTTAACAAATAATTCATCCAAAGCTAACCTGAATACTTTATACCTTATAAATAATTCATTTATTTCATGATCTTTTCGAGACCATAAATAAATCAAGCCAAAGTACAGGTAATTTTGCGTATTACCATTAATCTATCCTACGGCTCTGTAGATAATTTTATTGGCAATTGAGGCGAAGCAAGCAAATCTATCGGAAGATATCCCCTCATACACGAATGACCCAAATTCTTTCGAGCTGGGTGATTGGTGCGCCTGGAACGCGAGCGCGATTATTTAGAAGGAAAATCGGTAATTTTGGTAAATTGGGACAGTATTTTCTGATGACAAAATTGTTATAACATTTTATATACCGCAATACTTTAAAACATAGCGTCTTACCATAGAACGTGACATAAAGTTATTCCGGAGTGTAAACTGTCAAAATGTATGGTTATTCTTGATTTATTCGGTGGAATAACTTTATGTCACGTTCTATGGTAAGACGCCTACAGGCTTACCATAGAACGTGACATAAAGTTATTCCAGAGTGTAAACTGTCAAAATGTATGGTTATTCTTGATTTATTCGGTGGAATAACTTTATGTCACGTTCTATGGTAAGATGCCTACAGGCTTACCATAGAACGTGACATAAAGTTATTCCAGAGTGTAAACTGTCAAAATGTATGGTTATTCTTGATTTATTCGGTGGAATAACTTTATGTCACGTTCTATGGTAAGACGCCTACAGGCTTACCATAGAACGTGACATAAAGTTATTCCAGAGTGTAAACTGTCAAAATGTATGGTTATTCTTGATTTATTCGGTGGAATAACTTTATGTCACGTTCTATGGTAAGCCTGTTAGTGTATTGTTTAAAGCTGATCGCACACTCACCCGCGGCGTACGCGCCGCAGTAATTTTTTTATACAAAAAATGCTGATGACGTCAGAAAATGCGGCTCGCTTCTGACGTCAGCAGCATTTTCTCTATTCAATTGACAGTCCGCCGCGTTCGGCTCGGCTGGACTGTGCGATCACTCTTACTGTAATCCGTATCTAGTAATCAGAATTAGGTGACAGTAGGACGTATACCACGGAGAACCCCCAAACAAAAGTACCGCAAATGAGTGAATATTTTTAATCGAAGTAATGAAACATGAAGGTACAAAATTCAACTTCTTCAGTTTTTGTATCTGATTTCAAATTAGTTATTTTACAAAAGTATTTCTAGTAAACCATATCGTAACACTCACTTGTCGTTTATCGTAACAATCCGTTTTGGTACATTCCATTCAAAATTCATAGTGAAGACGACCTCTGTAGCGCAGTGGGCGAAGGCCTGCCTGCGACGCAAAAGGTTGTGGGTTCGATCCCCGCGGCGGGACCAATGTTTGTATGATCTACAAATATTTGTCTCGGGTCTGGGTGTTTCTATGTATAATATGTATGTATTTACAAACAAAAAGTATATAAGTAGTATATCAGTCATCTTAGTACCCATAACACAAGCTCTGCTTACTTTGGGGCTAGATGATGCTGTGTGAAAAGTCCAGCATTATTTATTTATTTATTTATAAGAATAATAATAATGAATAACTTGGAGTTTACAAGGGCCAAAATTACAAAACAAAATATACAGAACGAACCTAAAAATAGACAGACCGTAAGTTTATTTCTTGTTCCACACAACACCCTCGCCAAACGCTCTGTCTGGTAGGACACAAATCCCTACAGGGTAGGCTTACTGCATTGTGCAGTTCTAGACACGGCAAATCTATTGGAACTAAACGGGGTGGTTCACGCTCCGTCTATTTTACATGCTCCCGCTGAATCGTTCCCAAGTATTGTCTGAGCTCTAGCATATTGTTGTTGAATGGGTTTTGTTTATACTTCTATCAATGAGTATAATCGTTACCTACCAGAACGAAGAGACCTGGTTTTTAGGACTATTCTAAGTTATCCCAGCAGTTCTACTGCAAAAATGCTTAGACATATAGAGTTGCCTGCTAACTAAAATGAACTTAAGCTCAACCCATATGTTCCTACCCTAAGTTGTTATATTTTTTATTGTTCTCTAGCTAGATAGCTGTCTGAATAATAAACTAAGAGAAATGAAAAGTCTTATCAAAATTTTCGATTCCAACGGGATTCGAACCCGCAACGATCAAATGATCCTCCTAAAGCCGGAGTGCCACGGAATCCCTTACGTCGCAATCGAAATTTTTGATAAGCTCATATTTTACTAACTGACTGAATTTTGATAAGACTTTTCGTTTCTCAACAAAATATCTGAGCGTGGTTTAACACTTTAAAAATAAAAAAAACAGGATCAGTAATGTAATCTTGCACATTTTAAAGCAAAGGTCTGCATAATTTGGTGTAATAGAGAACAAATTCGTACAGTTGATTGGTTGCATGTGGTTAATGTGGTTATCTTGGTTGCACGAGAATCTCCTAAATAACAAACTGCTAGCAGCGTTATTGGGCTTGTGAATAATCTAGTATTAAATACGGTTAAAACTTGTGTCTGATGTATGTGGTTTTAAATTAGGTATGTTAGAACTAAACGGTCATTTAAAAGCTTTGGTTGGAAACGTATTCCCAAAGCTGTGGTGTAGAATTTTAATTAAAATGAACCGGAATTGCTTATTTTCAGAAAATGAGGTTAAAATAAACTGTTTGAAAGTTGCACAAATGGTTGATTTGATAGTTCTTTCGACTACAAAATTTTAATAAAACAAGCAAATTTTATTAACTCTGTTTTCTTTTTCTATGACATTATACCTTACGTTTAGATGATCAAAGCCTATAATACAAACAAAAATATTGAATTTCTACTTTCAGCGCTCTACGCACTAGCGGTTGAACAGCGGGGCGGATAGCCGCGTGGAAGACTGCTTTTCCAGTTTTAATATGCAACCGCTTGTCACTGTACGCACCTAACCTCAAAATTGTACTAAAATTTGAACCGCGAGGCGCGGTTCAACCACTACTGCGTAAAGGGGCTCAGATTGTGACAACTGAATGAGATCACAACTCAAGTAACCCTATTCCCGCCTATACATTTTCCTTGTTACTCCTGAAAGAAAAATCTTAATAAACATCCAAATCCACTGAAGCCATCTGGCTTTAAGATGATTACATGCCAGTAAAACCTCTTTATGAAATTCAATAAGAATATTCCACTCTCATCAGAGATAAAGTTCTTTGTTTGAGAATCATTGGATATTCTGTAGGTATGCGCGGTAGGTAAATAATAAAAGTGGTCGGAGTGTCGTGCCCTCAATGTTTCCGACCTCCTCTGAATACGAATCGTGCTAATTTAAGCCTTATGTACTCTATTGTTCCCTGTTTATAGCGTATTCATAGATGGATCAGTTTTATTGCTGAAGTTGGCTTAAAACATTTTGTATGTACGTGCTTGTATTCTTTGGCAATCGTTTTCAGCTGGCGACATCATGTTCCTCTGCTGGCAATGACTTCCCCTATCCCTCAAACCATCGATTGAGTTGTCGATTTGATTTGTTTATCTCAACATTGTAGCTGTTTTATTTAAGACAGATTTTATATTTGTGTTTACGGCTGCAAACATTCCTGGTTTATTATGTCTGTAGGTATTATTCAATTTTGAAAAAAAAATCTGACATGATATTTGAATATTTTGACGATGCGTTTGATCTAAAGTATAAACAGGGTAAAAAGACAACTAGGTACCGAAAACTGAGGGGTTGCAATCAGATCATGATTCTAAACATATTAGCGTAAACATATACGCAAAAATATTTTTGACTTAGCGTAGTTAGTTATGTTATTTTCGGTTATTTACTACTAGTACAACATAACAAAGTTAAACGTTGTTTTCTCCGGATATTATGTTTTTTTTTTTCGGAAAATCCTTTTGAATTTGGTTGTGTGTTGGGATGCTTTACCTACCCCTTGCGGCTTTGGTAGACGTCTTTTCCCACCCTGTATAAATATAGTGATAAAACAAAAAATATCTCTATCCCCACAAAGCCACAATAAATTTTAAAGCAACCCTAACAAATTTCGTCTTGTACCCTTATCACACAGAATTGGCCATTTTGGTGAATGTGGCGCTCGCATCTGCACCCGGCCTAATGTACCGTTAATAAATGCCTCTACATAAAAAATCAACTGAGTAAACCACGTAACTATTAACAGTTGTTTCATCCCACGAAAGCGGGTTTGTCTTCATTGTGTTCAGATGCACATGCATGTTGTTTATGTGTGCGTAAGCATAGGTATGCTCTATGGACGATAAAAAAATAAACGGATTCAAAGCTGTATAGCAAAATACAGCTATTAGGCTTAGGCTGGCGCTTAAGGTGCATTTACACGGTGCGATACGATTTAGCATCGCACGTCAATTTTCCCGTGTGAACGCTTATACGCACCTTAGGCAGGCGCGGTCCGAGGGGGGTGGTCACGGGGGACATGACCCCCCCCCCCAAAATCGTACACGTTCAATAGTAAAATCCTGTTTATTGTGCAATAAAGTCTATTATTAGTGTAGTGACCCCCCCAAAATTTCAGGCTGCGACCGCGCCTAGGTATAATTACCATTAGACAATTAGATCTATTGAAGATAATTAAATGCTTTTCATACCTACTTTTATAAATAAATGAATAAATAATGCTGGACATTCCACAGAGTATCATCTAGCCCCAAACTAAGCTAAGCGTGTACTATGGGAACCAGATAACTGATATACTACTTATATATTTTTTGTTTGTACATACGTATTATACATAGAAACACCCAGACCCGATATAAATATTTGCAGATCATACAAACATTTATCCCGCGCCGGGGATCGAGCCCGCAACCTTTTGCGTCCCAAGCGGGCTTTCACCCACAACGCCACAGAAGTCGTCAACTAAGATTTAAATTGACGTCACTGTAATCCCAGTTTTATAAAAAATTAATAGTTAGGTATTTACGTTTAGTCTTCTAAAAAAATTATGAAAATGTAAGCTAAGGAAACGGAAAATACAATTTTTTTTTTTTTTTTTAATTTATTTATCATAATAAAAGGATTATATAAACAATTTGTATAAATAGTATTCAGTAAACCACTAAGGTTTATAAAAGAAAAATACTATTAGCGAGTCTTCATCAACTTAACTACATAATCTTATATTCATAATACTTACAGATAAACATAAACTAGTGAAGTAGGTAGGTAGGTGCGTTCACAAATATACACTGAGTACGAGCCTACCCAGACAAGGAAACAAAGTAAGTATCTATCTATCTACTTTTATAAAACAATATACTCCTTACACTTTCGGAATAAGCTATGCTAAAATAAGCAGCAAAAGTCTAGCCTTTACCATTTCAACAGAAAATATGCGTACCGGGCAGTTTTATTGTATGTTACTCTATGTACAACGATACTGAACTCTATGTAGACGCGCAAAGAACAGCTGCATCAAACCTTACAATCGATGCACATTTATTTAGTAATCGTAAAAACATGAAGGCATGGAACGTTTCCCATGATGACGTCATGGATATGACGAAGTGGAGGAAGAGTGTTAGGAAGGCTGATCCCACCACCATGTGGAATGAATAGTCGGGAAGAGAGAAGTCGAGAGAGAGAATAGTAGTTTAAACAACTAGTAATTAAGAGAAAACTGACATCTGAACTATCATTATACTTCTTAGAATTAAATTATACGAATCCCAAAGCATACAACCTTACCTAGGGTAGGTATTTTAATTACAATCTACTTATTTAAATCTACGTGTATCTAAAGCGCTAATGAAGGGGTGTGCGGGAGTGATTTAAGCAATTTTGTAGTTATTTATTTGAGAATCTGTGAAAGCTACCACCTTCATATTTAGGGAAATGATACTTCAAACTTTTACCTTGGATTACGTGTTTTAAAAACACGATTGTTCAAAGTTTTGTAGATAATTTTTTTTTTAATACATGTTTTGCACACATTTTGCTATTTATCTCAGGAATAGAAAATTTTATTTTTGTCAAGAAACCTACAAGTATTTCTTTAGTTGTCTTTTTATTTTTCGATTGGTTGATTAGTTAACTTGTCATGAGATAAAAAGTGTTTTGGCGCTGTAAATGACGTTGCGTATCTATAGCTCTGTACTTCTCACACACCGAACAAATCACACTCGCTGTTCCGCTTACAAAATGGCGGCGTATGGCACACTTTTAATGATAGAGGACTTTGAGCAGCCTAAAAACTCAGTCACTGGAGTTAGCTAACAAGCTCATGCAACTTACGTTTTACCTAGCTATTTTCTATCAGCTATGCTCGCATAAGCAAGCCTCAGTTCCAAGATCTCTTGCCAAATGCAATGTAAGAATGCGAATTTTTAGTAGCTCCATCCTATCTGCACTGTCTTTATGGATTCGAATCTTGACATTTAGATCCTCCGTAATCTGGAAGTAGCAGTTGAGTGATGAAAATGTTTTGCTTTTAAACGTGGGTATCTTGTATTTAGATACATAGACATAGACATAGACATTTATTTATTTGCCACTCAAGCACCTATATATCAATGCAAGGATATGCGGCGGGTGAGATTGATTAAACTATTGTTGTTTTTAAAACGCAATAAGTACTAACTATGCGGCTAGATAGAAATGAGTAATTAATTTTTTTATTAATAAAAGATCTACTTCAAGCCGTTTTCAAATATAAAGATTTAAACTTGTTACGTCATTGAATTAAAGCAATCGTGAAACAGATAACAGTTGGTGAAGTTATCATAAAATATTTAAAACTGCGCTGAAAACAATTTAAAACTTTAGCATAGTTACTTATTTTTAACCGACTTCAAAAATAGGAGGAGGTTCTATGTTCGGGTGTATGTATGTTTTTTTTTTTTTTTTTTATGTATGTTCATCGATATCTCCGTCAGTTGTAAACCGATTTCCAAAATTATTTTTTTGTTTGAAAGGGTATGCTACCATAGTGGTCCCATAATTTTACTCCTGAGGGATTGATAGTTTTCCCGTAAAACTCAAAAAATCACCGATCTTTCCCAAAAATGTGGACCGATTTCCAAAATTTTCTTTTTGGCTTGAAAAGGTATCCATCTCGAGGTGGTCCTCATACTTTTTTTTCCTGAGGGATTGATAGTTTTCCTGTAAAACACAAAAAACCTCATTCTCACTACACAATCTGAGTCAAACATTGAATAGTTTGACATGTTATACTCTCGAGGTGGTCCCATATAAATTTTATTTCTGAGGGATTGATAGTTTTCCCGTAAAACTCAAAAAACCTCAGTCTCACTCTAACTTCTTTAATCTTGACTATTCCAATATCTAACCTGACCTACTATATTATTTACACTTACACATTATTTACACAGTGTTTATTTACACCAAAAATTTAAAAATAAAAATTTTTGAAAAAAAAATTGACCGACTTCAAAAATAATGTAACATAATAATTTATTAATTGAATACTGTAAATAATAATTGCATGTGTATATTCTTATTTTTCTCTTTTTAGTGTAGATACAAAGAAGATTCTTAGTGAAGAAGTGTTTGTGTTATGTGAAGTCGGTTCAATTTTTTTTTCAAATTTTTTTATTATCTTTACTTACATTATTTGTTCAACAAATTCCATCAAACTTTAAATAGTTTTGGCTCATCGCTAAATATCAAGAATATCAGATAGCAGGTCCCTGAGGCATGTTGTTCAAACTTTTCGACCGAGGTTCATCAGCTCACCGATAAACCTGAATATTCAATTTGGGATGAAAACTAAAGAGAAACTAACAAGCTCGTGTGTTGTTCAACATATATGTATTTCAGGAGATTTTAGTTGTAGGCTATATTCTACTTCGTCTATGTTCGTATGTTGGTAATTGCAAACTTTAGTCATTGGTTATTCAACTAGAAAATTACGATGAATATACATAATCAGACTTTATTCAAGTATAATAGACAAAAATAAATAATGCCAAATAATAACTATATGGGGTGAAAGTTTTTGTTGGCAATATTGAGAAGGCGACGAAGAGATATACAGATGCATACTCTTTGGAAGCGATGGATATTAGTGAGCAGTTGATGACATTGACATAAGCAGAATGATGCAGTGCGCATCATCGTCATGACGCCATGAGAAGAAAAAAAGGTTGAAAGGTTTGAATTGGAAAAGCGGGAAGGAAAAATTGTATTGACTTGGGAAAATATTTGTAATTCTACAGAAAATAAACATTATAAACGAATAAAAGTTGTATTAGTTTATATTTTAAACCTGTAATTGGCTTTCTGTTTATATAAATTCACCCAATTAAGTTATTTTAAGCTGTTGGTTTTCCTTATAAATAAATAAATAAATATTTTCAAGGCAAAATTTAACAAGCTAATAAATCAAATCAAATTGTTTGAAATTGTTTATTTAGGAAACCAAAACATGGTAGAAACAAAAAAATATAGGAAACGATAATGTCCGCATTAGTTTATAAAACTGTGTCACGAAAATTAACGCCCACCGCAATAAATACCGCAAACTGACTCAAATAATTGCTAATCCTATCCAAGTGTTCCATGAAGTTTGTAAGTTTGTAATAATTCCCTGCGCTCAGAGTGGCCTAGGTTATTCATCGACCACCTAATGGAAATATGAATAATTCTGATGTTCCAACTTGGCTCCCCTCGAGCAATGAAATAGTGCAAGTTTCCAAGACTTGTCATGACTCATAGATCATGAAGAGCGAATCAAAGTTTCCTAGTTAGGTGTCAGTTTTGTAGAGAAAGTTAAAATTGTGTCGGCTGGAGTAGCTAATTTGGGTAATGAGAAAGTAGAACTATCGGTGGATGGAATTTAGGTAACGTTCCTGTTTTGGAACTAACTTTTCATCATGATCAAACTTGTTATGCGGACTGTATTTTGAGTTCTATTTACTATTTAGTTTTTAATTACTTAACAAGTCTGAACTAAGCGCTTTCAAAGTTCTTTTATTAAGCGCACTGCAAAAATTTGGAATCAGCTTCCAGCGTCTATATTTCTGCTGAGCTACGACCCTGTTGTTTTCAAGAAGAGAGTTAATAGGCACCTTCTGGATAGGTCTATGTAAGTTTCGAGGTCAAGAGCCGACCCATTCCTCATAAAAATAGTAATGTTTGTTTTACTAGACAAATATTAATAAGATATTGGAATGCCCATACATGATGATATTCATGTTCCAATCTAAGTAGGCAATAAAAAAATTTGAAAGATCTAAGCTACTTTCCTTAAAATCTGTAAGTGTTTTTGCAGGCATGAAAATCATTTTTAACCGACTTCAAAAAAAGGAGGAGGTTCTATGTTCGGGTGTATGTATGTATTTTTTTTTTATATGTATATGTATATTTCTTACTAAAAAAGTAAGTTCGTATGAGTCAGAGGCCAACTCTGGTGACGGAGTTTTTTGGCCGCCTTAAGGCCTCCGTCATGGCTTAACGACTTAAATAGCCGGGACGGGCCCTCCGAAGCACGGAAGCGCTCAGATGAAAATGCCACTGGCGGTCACCCATCCACTTACAGACCGTCTCGAACGATGATCTATCAAGAACGACTAAGCAAGCACGACCACGAGCGCTTCGAACTTAGTAAGAAGTTAAGTAATTTTTTTTACTTATAGGTACTCACTATACATATTTCTCAATATAGTCCTTTTCACGTAGGAACGGTTCCGTGATAAGGCACATAAAAGGAAATAGACAAAATCCTTTTTTATTGAAATTGTATCTTTTATTGAAGTTGTAGGGGAGAGTATGCTATTACCGCGCGGTTGATAATTTCGCGCCCCTTGGTTTCTCTAAAACTATCAACAATACGCGCCCGCAATGTTAGTAAAATCATAGCTCTACACCCCCCCACCCCGCTCGAGCACTGTCAGTTCCCACCGAGCAAGCAGAGAGGAAGGCTGCGCGCTTTTATTTTTCCCGCGCAATCAATCTATTTTTTCGGGAGATTTGAATAAGAGGTGAGTCAATGAATATTTCACATTCAGTTATATATTATACGCAATTTTAGGGGGGGAATTGTGTAGATCTTATGTGTAAAATAAGTTTTAATTAATCTTTTGAGTTTGTTTTAGTTTTTAAGGTTATAAAATAAAACTACCTTGTTTAATAATTTCGCGCGTAATTAACGAGTATGAAAATATCTATGGCAAATTTGTTTATTTACAGGAACGACTTTCTTGACACGGTAGGTCACTGTCGTAAAAGAGATGGCTGATCCTCCTACGAAAAAGAAAAAGACATAATAATAAATACATAAGTAAAGTACTTTCGTATATTTTATTTCTTTCCATCCTAAAAGATTTCTTTTCTTGTCTTAAACTTGTTAATAATTTTGGCTAGTACTAAACATTTGTGAAAGCTGGAGTCTGTATATATCAGGCTCCAGGCTTCTACTCTTTGAATGACTTATTGCGTAGTGATGATTTCATTGTCATTTGTGCAGGCGTATTTTTATCAGACCCAGCGCGAAATTACCAACCTGGGGCACGATATTTCCAGACCAGTTTGATAATACCGCGCTTTCCCAAATTTTAGTTTTTTGCTTGTATTATTTTTGTGTGTTTTTTTTTATGAATTTGAAGTTTTGTAATTGTAACCAGATAAATTCTCCACTTATTAAACTATTTAGAATTTATTTTAACCTAACCTGAGCTGAGTTATAGAATAATTCCCTTAGGGGCACGGTATATGCCAACTCTCCCCTATCAGTAGATTTCATTTATTTCAAAATTTTTCATTGTTGTACAGCGTAAAACGTAAAAATTATATGTGTCAGGGATACGTTCCTTCCTACTTGAAAAATGCTAGAGTATTAAAAAGATAAAAAGGATAGATAAAGTTGGGAAGGTCGAAAGTCTCCCAGTAAAGATAGCTAAGTATCTACTTAAAACTATGAGAACGGAAAAATAGCGAGGATTTTCAGAGCACTTCCCGATATTCAGATAAACATATCAATAAATTTATTCCTACAGCCTTCAAGACTCTTTGTGACCGACCCCAATAAATCCTGTACCGAGGCCAACAGTTATTTTTTGAACGTCGTAAATTCTCAAACTTTTGCTGAAAACATTCTTAATTTTAGTCAGAAAATAAGAAGACCAATGTTTTATTCGAGACTTTATGTACAGCACAGATATAAGTACAGTATCAAAATACAAGATGAACAATGGAACTAGTAATATTATACTGAACCGGTTTTGAAAACTGTTTGACCGAAATGAACCGCGAACCAAACTCTCCACTAACAATAAGCGGCTGTTACACACACACAAGAAGAGTTTCTCGCGCACGAGCGGCGAAAAATCGTATGCGATCATCCCTCGTTAAAACTCGCCATTCGAGTCTCGCCTGCGGTTGTTTACATTTTGACAGAAACTCGTAAAAAGTCTACTTTTATAGTCGGTCCAACTTAATAGGCCACATTTGACGTTTGTCAGTTTGAGCTTTCTAGTGAGGTGACCTTCTTAAAAACTTCGATTATGTTCGAAGTCCGTATCGATTCATTCACATGAATTAAAATTTATCGCCAGGTAAACCGTAAACTAAGAGTAGGTAAGATCAGTTAAAAAAACCGGGACTGAAAAAAATAGCACACCAAGAACGCAAAGTCACTTTGCACAACGATCAAGACTGCGTCACAACCCCATTACTTATTTATTTTGATAAAAATTGTTCAAAAGTTTATGGTTGTCATGTCAAACAGAGAAAAAAAGTTTTTATGCGATATTCCCGTTGTCCTTTTACAAAAGTACTTTTTGGTATTTAGTAACGTTTTTCGGGATAAATACCTAAGTTTATTTAAAAAAAAAAACAATAAGTATTTAATGCGCCATCATAATCATTAAAGGTGAAATATTCCCTTACGAGAAATCATTTCATTCGATTCCAACTCTCAAATTTCGATTATTTTGGGTAACATACCTAGTGTCAAAAGAGAACAAGGGTTTACTGACGCAACATTGTAATAACGTTCAGTTCTCTCGAAAACAGAAATTGTTCTGAAACATAATATGTTTGGATGGTGTAGTAAGGAAATAAATCATAAAATTACCTTCTTTTGTCGTTAAGACAAATAAATTATTTAACCGGAATTGAAAAAAAGTTAAGCAATTGTGCAGTACTAACTTCGATAAAATAGTAGTATTTTATGCCCGCCGGTACAAAGTTACGTTGTTAAATTTTGATGAAATGTCAAATGTGGCTTATTAAAATGGACCGACTATAGTAGAAAGAGAAACTCTCGCATGCGTGCAGCGATTTCTTCTAGGCAATAATATGGTCGCCTAGTGTAAACAAATGCTTCGAGCCTTGCCTTTCGAATACGATTCTCGCAATCTAAGCTTTCTACTAAAAGTAGTCTTTTTTACGAGTTTCTGTCAAAATGTAAACAACCGCAGGCGAGACTCGAATGGCGAGTTTTACCGAGGGATAATCGCATACGATTTTTCGCCGCTCGCGTGCGGGAAACTCTTCTTGTGTAACAGCCGCATGAGAACAAATGTAATTTTACAAAACTTTTAAGTAGGTAATAGCTTTTAGCCGTACTATCTCCTAAAATAACTATACATACGCTTTATATTCGGGCAAAGTCGAGTAAACTGCTAGTAATAGATAAATACGAGTACCTTCCTAAGCAACTGAGGTTATGTTGTCCGTGGACAACGTATGCCTGTGTTGGCTGAAATATGGGCCTGTCATGTTACGAAATAGGTTGGATTAGACCGCTGCGTCAGCATTTAGCTAGATTTTACTAAGAGCTAGAACTCTACGGTCAACAGCAATGTTGGAACAAATACCCGATCTGGTTTAACAACTTTGATTTCATAGCTAAGTAAAAGTAAGTTCGTATGAGTCAGTGGCCAACTCTGGTGACGGAGTTTTTAGGTCGCCTTAAGGCCTCCGTCATGGCTTAGCGACTTAATGACCGGGACCGACAATTTAACGTGCCCTCCGAAGCACGGAAGCGCTCAGATGAAAATGCCACTGGCGGTCACCCATCCACTTACAGACCGTTTCGAACGTTGCTTAACTTCGACGATCTATCAAGAACGACTAAGCAAGCACGACCACGAGCGCTTCAATAGCTTATTTAATGTATTTTATACGAGTATACCTATGTTTTGCTTTTAAACCACCAATGTAGATAATAAATAAAAAATACTTGAAACCAACTACTTCAAAAGATAGCGATGAATCTGCAAGATATAATAGAATAAGATGTAATATAGAAATGGCCATTGCCAATGATGACCTGGACGCCTTTGGGAAGGATTAGGAGAAAATCGCAGAAGATCGCGAGGTATGGAAGGTGAGGCCTTTGCCCAGTAGTGGGACAGTTTAGGCTAATTAAAACATTTGAAAAAGTCTTACTTGTGAAAAAAAGTTTTGCAAAACTGTCTTACTACACATTTTTAAGGAACTAATACTAAATAAGTAAATCAATAAAGTGTTATTTTATTACCCCAGGCATAGGACATAAAGCCAAAATTCGTGTTAGATACCTAAACATAATCACTCCTAAATTCTTACACCTGTCACCTTTACCACACTAAGCCTGATCCGAAGCTTCTTGGGAATTAAAACTGAAGACACCCAAGGTTCAAAGGGACTGAGAATAATCCTAATACAACATCAAAGAGTCTATAAGATAGGGAACTTTCTTCTGTCTCAATTCATACATACTTAGGGATACATAGACACAGTGACAAGCCAAACATCAAGGACCGGAGGTTGAAATTTCAATTTCCGTACGGAAAAGATAAATTTTCTCGTCGTTTACTGACGTTCCTTGCTCGCAATTGATTGCTCTGTGTTGGATAAATAAAATACCATTTTGTTCTAAATAAATATACGAAGGTTGAAATGTGCTTGAGAGGTTTCGAAGACAATGGTTAATGAAGACACTACTAAAGAGAAACCAAAGCATTTGATACCTCTTATTGGATCTGAAATGAACCCTCGGTAAAACATAAATCATTGTTTGCATAAGAAAATAAACACGAGGAAAATCGTCTCATTGTTATCCTCATGGTTACTAATATACAGGGTGTAAAAAGACGTCTACTGAAGCCAAAAGGGGTAGGTACAGCATCCCAACTCACCACCAAATCCAAAAGGATTTACCGAAAAAATCATTAAAGCTGTTTTTTTTCTTTTTTAAATGAAATTATTAGGTAGGTATGGTCTTATTATGTTGTAATAGTAGTAAATAACCGAAAATAACAAAAAATTACTAAGCCAATTGTAAAAAAAACTGCGTTTTTTTTCGCTATATATGTATGTTTAGAATCTTCTGATTGCAACCAGTCAGAATTCGGTACTTGTCTTTACACATCGTGTTTATGCGGTTAATAATTTTTATACAAATAAAGGTATTACGTAAATATATCACATTGATATTGCTATGAGTTTGTTTTGCAATTGAATGGACTGCATCATTTCAATTCTCAGCAGTAGATAGTTTTTTCTAGCATGGCTATTGCGGATCAGACCCAGACGCAAAACAACTCCGGAAATTCGATTCCGTCTAGTCGTTTTGTATTCGCGAACTCGTTCGTTCCACAAACTGTAGTTTCATACTGACGTTGTTTCTATGAGTCAGTCAGTTTTATTGGGAAACTTAATAAAGAGAAAATAAACTAATATAAGTGGACAAACACGGTCAGATTTCATCTAACTGCACGAAATTCATCAACTACATCGAACTAGTACTTTTCTTGTTACTAAAGTCTACCCAAAAATTTGCTATTTTCTTTGGCGATTTCCTAACACTTCCATAATATCAGTAGAACACATAGAGGAAGAAATTGACGTAAGAAAACGGTGATATGCTTGCAATTTATCTTCTGAAATGATGAGTAGTAGAAAAACTTTTAAAAATAGGCATGTTCCAAAGTGTTGAATGAACAATGGAAATGTCTAACTCTTCTTTTGCGAGTATTTTGATTTCTGAAAGAGGATTATACATTTTTCCCTGTATTTAGAAAAGCGTTATTTAAAAAGCTTTTTGCCAAATACTCCGGATGCCGAATAAGAAAATCCGGCCTGTTATGCCGAATAATCTGGGATCATTTTAATTATTGATACCTGGCGAAGTAGGGCGGCTGACTGTCCAACTGTTCAACTGTCGGTTTTGACCAAAATACTCGTTTAAATTATCTCACATTTAAAATTTTGTTTGTGACGACCTCTGTGGCGCAGTGCGTGAAAGTCCGCTTGGTACGCAGAAGGTTGCGGGTTCGATCCCGCGGCGGGATAAATGTTTGTATGATCTGCAAATATTTATCTCGGGTCTGGGTGTTTCTATGTATAATATGTATGTTTTTACAAACAAAAAAGTATATAAGTAGTGTGTCAGTTATCTGGTTTCCATAGTACAAGTTTTCCAACTAAGCCGTGAACAAAAAATCTAAACTAGCAGAAAATAACGTCGAATTTTCAACTACATAGTAGGTCAGTGACATTACATTCAGAAAACAAAATTTTGTATGACACTGCAAAAACGTAAACAGGGTCACGACTATATCCTCAGGGCGCGGTAGATATTCTCTCAAATTTTTTATGTATTCCAGATCTTTTGAAGATGTCTAAGGGGGGTAGTCAGAGGCATCCGAATACATATTTGATACATGCCCACATCTTGCAGAAGTTAGTATTCTATACGTGACAGGTTGCAAGCCCACTCATTCATTCAAATAACCTTAATTTCTGCGTACTCCCGTGTTCGGTATCAAACTAATTTATAACGTTAACAGACGACGCCCACAGAATACTTCGTCATGATGGATATTGGATTATCTGAAGAGCCCTCACAGTGAGAGGAAAATGGCTTATTGTCCAATGACTTTCTGACCGTCATTTTGTTTGATGAAAAATAACAACTACTTCGACGTAAGTATTCAATTTATTATACTTCCAAAATACTGACACACAAGTAGTCGGAATAGCTTTATCTTTTATGTGGTTATTTAATAGAAATTTTGCCATTTTAATGATAACGAACGCATCAAACGGTTGAGAGGGTCTCAAATAGATTCATGAAAGGATATCATTATTTCAGTCAACTACAGGCAACATACTCGCACTTTCACCCAGATACAAGTAGGTTGCCTAAACGGACTCTAGTGCACAGAACCTTAGACTATTTTTAAACTTAATTTAACCTGATCAAAAAGAAAATCATGGCGTGTAGAGAACCCAGCTTTTGGTCTTCTCCTAATGTCATCCGTCGTTTTATTAAACGACTAGCTGTCCGTCGCGGTGTTGCCCGCGTTTCCTCGGGAAAACTTCACTTTCCCGGTATAAAATATAGCCTATATTCATCAGGGATAATGCAGGGTTCTATTGGTGAAAGAATTTTTTAAATCGGTCCAGTAGTTTCGGAGCCTATTCATTTCATACAAACAAACATACAAACAAACAAATCTTTCCTCTTTATAATATTAGTACCTATAGATAAAGGCCTTAAGCCTTATAATGGCTTTTCATATATCAGAAGCTACATTAAATTCCATGTTTTTAATTAACTTTTAGACTCTAAATACATAATTGAAAAAAACTTAATTAAACAACTACAGCATCAATTTTGAGGCAATTGAGGCTCGACTTGCTTCTCTAAAATGTAAAACAATGAGCTTGCATAGAAATTGTTTCTTTCAATTTAATCTCAAGAAAAATCTGGCATTCACTCCGCAATCTACGACAAGGGGCGCATTATCAGGAGAATCAGACTGAGATAGAAGCTTCGAATTGCTATGCAAATGATCACGGGCGGGACGTACTTCCATTTTTCAGTTCACAGAATACCAGCAAAGCGAATCTAACCGGGATTAACCTTTTTCTTAGTCAAAGAGTAAATAAAAATAACACTAACTCTTCAAAAAGAGCTGCAAAACATTATTCTACAATACATAAAAAAAAAATGCTGGACTTTTCACACAGCATCAAAAATTATCTGTAGATCATACAAACATTTGTCCCGCGGCGGGGATCGAACCTTCTTCGCAGGCGGGCCTTCGCCCACTGCGCTACAGAGGTCGTCAAATACCTAATTAGAGTCACCAGTGGGTGGGTAGTAGGTATAATTGTAAACTTGCTAAAACTTGTGTAGGTATTTGCTTGTACAAAACAACTACTTATCATAAATGGTTTTTGAAATCATAAGGTTGTTTTTGGCGTGAAATATTTCGTCATCTGAGTCTAGTCTTTTAGCAATAATATTTGCTTTATCTCAAACCTAGAGCGATCATATATTATGTAACAACTAACCCACCCTCGCTCTACTTAAGCAAGGTCGTATCCCAAAGGAGAGCCTAGCTTGTTTGTGCTTCAATCACTTTGTAAGACCTGGACGTGAAATATTTGACTGATAACTGTATTTACAACATCGGCATAAATTAATTCAATTTAAGAACAATTTGTATTGTTTCTGCATTGACGCGTGTCTGAACATCACTGCGCCTACTGAAGCAAGCTCATAAGCATGTTGAATATGTGCGTTACTGTCACTAAACATGTTAAATAAACATATTTTTAAATAAAAAAACACAAATCGTTTTTTTATGGATGTAGTAGGTATTTAAATTACTTACACCGTAACCATTGAACCGATTTGTGTCGAACTTGTAATTGATGAAAACGTGGCTTAGAACATCATAAGGATTATTTCAAATATTGAAAACAACGCGAGCAAAGCCTAAGGCAAAAGCTAATCTGAAAAATACTGAAAAGCTTTTAAGAGCAATGAATCATTCCTGCTTAGAGTGAGTGATCGAAAGAACTTTTTTGATGTTTTAAAAACAGTATTGAAATATTTCCTGCAAAAGTAGGTCGCAGGAAAACAAAAATTTGCATAAATAAAATTACTCTCAAAAAGTTATTTATTATTCGCGTTCTCGAACACCGTGTAGTCCATTTTTGAATAAGTAGTTTCGGAAGGAATAATTTGTTTTATGAATGTAGGTCGAGCGCTTGTGACCCGTAAACCGTATTTTTAGAGAAACTGAAATAGGAGAAATAGAGCATTATTATTTAAGACAGGTATCAAAATATTAAGTAAATTAATGCTTCTATTCTTAACCCTAAGAAACTATGTAGATAACAAAATCTTTGATAGTTTCTTTGAAGTTTAGAAAGTGATTCCTGCGAGAATCATACAGGTGCTAGGTGTCTTTTAAACTTGGAGATTGTTAAACGTAAATTACACGATACCACTATGACATACCATTCTTGCCTCTTGCTTTTTCAAACTCAATGGAGCAAAAGCTATAATTCTGTGGCAAGATGCAAGAATGGTATTGTGTAAACGGCGTTTTATGCGCATTTTATATTTCTTTACGTGACCCTACCAAAAATCTAGACACATTTTTGCCTACTTCATAAACTTTCTAGAATTACTCTCTATCACATTAAGGATCATTAAGTGAGGATTTAATAAAAAAGTATTTTATAGTTAAAACTCTTTCAAAACGCTTTTTAACCTATTTATAGAGTCTATCTATGTAATACAGAGTCTATGAGTATTATATAGTTTATGCCTCTGACTTACCCCCTTAGACATCTTCAAAGCATCTGGTAGATATATAAAAGATCTGAATGTCTACCGTGCCTTGGGATACAGTCGTGACCCTGTTTATGTATTTTGTTTTTATAGAGTCTTATAAAATTACTTAAAAAATGCGGAAACATCTTTGCTCATGCCCATACACATTTTCAAAGGAAGATAGAATTTCTTACTGAAAATCTAAACGTATGTCTTCTAGTTTTTTTTATAATTTTAAAAGCAGTTAAAGACCTGAGAAGTAAAGAGCCCCAACGAGACAACCCTAGCCCGTTAAAAGGGACACGTAAAGAATCCAATCTATCGTCGTCAATAAGCGTCTATCGTCTCTAGTACAGTCTCGCATCCTCACGTTCTTTGGGCACGTGTCCCGACGTGGAGAACTATCCATAGAACGTCTTGTAGTTCAGGGAAAGATTGAGGGTACAAGGCCACGAGGTAGATCCCCAATGAGATGGACGGACCAAGTGAAGGCAGCGCTGGACAGACCCATAAATGAGTGCTCCAGAAAGACCACCATCCGAAACGAATGGCGCAGAATTGTAAAGCGAGCCACACAACTCCCGACATGACGACCACGACCACTCTGTCAAGAGTGATACGACTAAGAAGAAAGAATCCAATTAGCTGACGACAGGTGCACAAACGTGTTTAACATAAAACATGCGAAGATTCAACCCTTTGAAGTCTGAAGATTTACCCTTCAAGTTTTTGCTCAATCGTTGAGTTTACTTGTTCGTAGGGCTGGTTGTTTTTATGATTACTAGATGGCGACACACAAGAAATCAGAAAGCGCTCTCATTCTGTTATTTTTATTTAAACTAAGCAGTGGGTATAGCAATTATAAGTACCTCAACTCAAACGTAAATAAGTGAGTGAGCGAAAACGGAGCACCTAATTGTTTGTTATCTAAGCTCTTTTGTTCGCGAAGCACGCTTCTGCGGTTCTGTAGGTGCAAGTGAAAGCATTACCTGTAAACAAAGAAAAATATATTATTTCACAGATTTACAAACCAAAATGAGCAATAGTCACGGTATATTAGCGTGGTGTGAACTAAAAAGGATGGGGAGAGTTTTAGAAAGACAATGAAAACCACATGATAACGATTAAAATTATGAATTTCCTTAAATAAAACCTATGAATAAAAGGTATGGCTTTATAAGTGAATTAATAAAGGATAATGGAAGAGAGAATCAGGTAAAGCTGACCCACAGAAAAAGGTCAGGAAATCAGGGTAACATAAAAGGGGACAGTGGTATGACAGGAAGCACACTGACGCAAGCCAAACGCACTCAGCAAGTGACACCTTGCTGAGTATGCGTTTAGAAAAATGCTCAAAGGAAAAGTACAAAATGTACGGAGCTATTGATAGTGCGTGTTCTAGAAAAGGCATCTTTGATTGTCAACGGATGCATTTGTTGACACATACAAAAATATCATCATCATCATCATCCGCAGCCTGACTTCACCCACTTTCTGGGTATAAGCCTCCCTCTTTTACTATTCTTCCCGGTTCTGCGCCATACGAAAATATAGCATTGATAGATAGCCGATTTTTTTCTTAAATTTCCAAAATGCATTAAAAATATGGGCTACTTTTGTGTGTCTATTTTTGTGTGTATTATTTACGAGTATTTTTGTATCCTTATATTTTAACCTACTGCATCGAAACGGTCGTTCTTAATCTTTAGTAAATCATTTATCTGCTTTATTGATAGACTAAAGCATAACATCATTATACGTGGTTATGAAAGAAATTACTACGTTTCCATAAACTAAACCTGTACTAAGGGTAACCAATGATCTTTTAAACTCTGAGGGTAACTGAGTGATTTTTGGTATAAATTCTTCTAGCCACGCTAAATTCACTATGGTTTTACACAAGCTCATACAACTTAATAGTTGTTAATAAATACACAAATGCAGCTTTATTCGCTATACTCCCTAGACTTAAAAGGCCAACCACACAAAAATGTAGTGCTTTCTTTACGTAGAGTCCGTGGAAAATCGGTTTTTGTGCCAAAGCGGCCAAGCGTCGAGTTGACGGCGAACCGATTTACTGAAAATCGAGCTCCATTTGAGGTTCTCTGGCTTGACATTGTGTTTTAGGTGTAAAATAAAAATATTTTCTGAAAGAAAGCAAAAGAAAGTCAACATTGTGAGTCTTTTTAGACCCCTCGCAGGCTGCAGACTTTCTATCGGCCGATAGTTGAAACGGAACATACTTCGGCTTACTTCTCCATACTCATTACGAGCTGAAGTATGTTTTGTCTCAACTATCGGCCGATAGAAAGTCTGCAGTCTGCGAGGGGTCTTAAACTTTCAGAATTTGTTGTTAGATCGAGATATCAAAACTCAAATCAAAAAGTTCGAAAAATGTACATGACATTTTTTTTAAGTTAAAAAAAGTAGAAAAAAAAACCAAAAGTGAGAGATTAGTTCATTGATTTACCCGTTTATCACGTTTTTTGATATATTTTTTTAATTTTTTTTTCTATAGAAAGATATCTTGTGATCCTATAATTAATGTGTTTAAGGAAATAAGAAAATAAAACAAGAATATGACTGTATGTACTTCAAGGCGCGATCCGAGGCCTTCAGATCTTCAGTCATTATAAATCCTTTGATGTTTCCTGAGTAGTAAGAAGTACATTCAAATATATTTTGGCATCACAAGGACCCTCGTTTTTAAAATGTTCTAGAAACAAAAATGATTTTTTTATCAAAAAAAAAAAATTATCAACATTTGCCTACTTTTATTATTAATTACCATAATATTTGAAAAACATTGTAATTACAATTTTATACTGTTGGTAGATTAGATACTGGTTGGGAACATTAACTAGAATGCATTTATTCATTATTTTAGAATTGTTTTTATCTATGGTTTATCTATTTTGTTCATTCTCTAAAAGTAATTCACTCTCCTTGAAAATTATAATTCCTGTGCACACGCTGATTTTTATTTTAATTTAAAAATTGGTTGTCTGTAAAGTCGGTTTACTGACGATAGTTGAGCGTGACAACGTTTGTGCTTCTTTGTCGCGCGTTCCGCGCTCTCGCTTGCACTTCAAGCCTTACATGGAACGCCTCAGAGCGAGGTAACGCCGCATTTTTTCGTGCGTGCTGCCGGCTCTATGGAATTATAAGATGTTGTCACGTCAAAAATTTTCTTCAGGTACAATATAAATATTTATGTTCGTAAGTCTCAAAAATAAATATTATACAATAATTTTCTAACCATTCCATGCAAATAATTTTCATTACCTACATTAACCTTAATCCTATTTCTACTTAACCCATTTGCTCATACAAATATAGCGTCGCTTTCACAAAACTCTACGGCATTTAAATTTGGGATTTTTAATACAAAGAGGGCTTTTTCATACTTATCCCGTTTAAGCACTTACAAAATGAGATAAGTAGTAGGATTTGTCTCAGTCTTTATTTAAAGCTTTTGCACTGAATTGCTTTACAATTAGACTGTTTTTTTTTTTGTAAAAATGATAAATAGAGTTTATGAATAACATTTCAAGATTTTACTGCGCATTCGAAGTCCCATTACGGTTTTTTTTAAGTAGGCTTTTTATCCGTCTATTTTGCGAACATTCAAACCAACAAAGAACAATAGAATTTTCCTTTTCAAGCTAAAATCAATACAAAGTAAGTACATTCGAACCACAATGAAAACTCTCATAACCCAAAAAGCTTTACGTTTGCGAAGATATTTTTCATTGTAGCCACAAAATATATCAAACTTTTACAATATCGCGCCAACAGGAACGAGACGTAACAAATGTAGAAAATTTTGCTTTCTCAGAAATTGAGTTCGTGAAATGACATTTTTCGCTGAAACGCGGCTGTAAAAACAGTCAAAATGTTGAAAGTGTAAGGCCCCGTTTCCATCTGCAAGAAGCTTTCCAAATGTCTGACAGTCTGTCCGATAGCAGTTTGGAAGTGTAAACGCAGCAAGTGCTGTCACAAAACTCATGACACTAAACTAAGGCCGGTATTCACAAACATTATTATGAGTGTGCGCGCGGACGCACAGGGTCCCAAAAACCTACTGATTTTGGGACCCTGTACGTTCGCGCGCACTGTGAAATGTGATAGTAATGTTTGTGAATACCGGTGTAAGTAACAATTGGAACTGAAAAACATTATTGAAATTCATACTTTTCGAATGTTCAACACAGTTATCTGAATTGCCAGACATTATCCAAAACTGATCGAAACTTGTTAGCGACTTTCTAAAGTACAGAAAATCTAATATTTAACTAATCCATTACGAAGACTTGTTAAATTGAACTTGAAATTCCTAGTTCAAGTACTTACATTCAACAAATCTTTGAGAGGGACAGTAAGAATATTTTAGAAGTGAATATTACGATTTTAATAAAAGCTCCATGCGCACATTTAGCTCTGACCAAGGGTTACTTTTTAGTTTTTGTATTCATAATGGACCCTCTTCACCGATGATAGACGAATGCCGACGGCCATCAAACGTGTAGAGGGCCTCATCGCCAATCAATAATAGTTCGGCAAATAGTTCGGCGAATATGTAGAGTGCCGTAACCACTTTTGCATCGTCATTTTGCCGACCACCGTTTTTTGAAAAAAGCAATACAAACCTAATCTTTAGCAACCTTTATTCGGGCATTTTATTCACAAAGAGTTTCTTTATTTCCCATTGTTCAGCGAAGATAATTTTCCACCAGTTTAAATCCTCTTTCATATTAAATGGCCATGTACGGCCCGCTGATTTTCTTTTACCTTTTATGTGATCCCAAAAGAAAATTAATTAAGTAGCATTGTTCTTTGTGAAGCGTTTTGTATGTGAGAGCGGTGGAGCTTAAGGGCTAAAACTTTTAAGGGGACAACGCGGACTGATTGGCGTGGACGTGTGTCGAGTAAATGGCGATTAATTAGGAGTTTTTGCGTGAACTGTCTCATACATTCATTACATTACAATTTTGTATTCATAAACCATGTGTCGAC
Organism: Epirrhoe alternata; assembly: GCA_963565295.1. Classification (NCBI taxonomy): domain Eukaryota; kingdom Metazoa; phylum Arthropoda; class Insecta; order Lepidoptera; family Geometridae; genus Epirrhoe; species Epirrhoe alternata. The sequence goes on along the minus strand of OY751386.1, from coordinate 10,021,135 downwards.
TTCTTTACATGATCTTTCACTGAACAAGCAAAAAAATTGGTTGTCTGTAAAGTCGGTTTACTGACGATAGTTGAACCTGACAACGTTTGTGCTTCTTTGTCGCTCGTTCCGCGCTCTTGCTTGCACTTCAAGCCTTACGTGGAACGCCTCAGAGCGAGGTAACGCCGCATTTTTTCGTGCGTGCAGCCGGCTCTATCGAATTATAAGACGTTGTCACGTCAAAAATATTACTTTATAATGATGTTGATGGATTTACGAGTAGAGGTAGGCTAAAGAAAAGATGGATGGATTTTGTGAAGGATGACATGAGTAAGAAAGGAGTGAGTGTTGAGATGTCGGCTGGTAGAGGAGAATGGAAGAAGAACACATGTTGTGCCGACCCCACATAATGTGGAAAAAGGGCAGGGAGATGATGATGAATCAATTAACCCTGTCTGTTATGGAAATGTGGCCTAAGAAATCAGTTGTTCAGATATTATTGCAATCAGTGTCATTACGCACCTGAGCCATTCTAGACTCTAAAGCCACATAAATAGGGATTGAAATAACATCTAGCAAGTAGCTTAGCATAATAACGGTTTGATGTTTTCAGTATCAAACCGATCAGAAACGTCATTTGATTTTACTATAAGGTTAGGGTTCGCTAAGGAAATGACCCCATAGGAAGTGGAACTCATAGAGATATCGGTCTGGTAGAAAACTTTTAGCTATCCCACCAATGGGCAGTATTGGTAGCCCTAGCCATGTTACAATTAGAAATGGAATAGAAATCGAATCGACAGATAACCTGCGCCTAGTGACATCAATTGCAGAAACTGCATACATTTTATTTCAAGTGTCGCGGCACGTGAGTTCTTGGCATTATGTCAAACTGTCCATTTACATAGAGCCAGGAACTCACGTGCCGCCATAATTTATATAAAATGTATGCAGTTTTGGCAATTAATGCCGTAAGACGCAGATGGAGTCTCAGCGTTATCTGTCGATTCGATTTCTATTCCATGAAAGCGCTTAAAGTCCTAATGAATTTAAAAGAAAATTATCCCTTCCTAAAAGTTTCATCAGATTATTCAGAGTTCAAAGTTGATACTTTCAAACTAGCCACTTGAGTACTTACCTAAATTAAAAATCTCAGATAAGGTTGATACCTTATCCAAGATCTAACCCTTTTGAAATGTCGGGCAACTTGATCACTTACCCTAAATTGTCTTAATTTAAATCGTAGCTGTTCCTTGATTTGCCCTGCGGTGATAAGACCTGGTTTACCAAGTTGGGATTTACCTGTTTCAAACGTCCACCATTTTAAGTAAAAGTATGATAAACTACGGGTTATTGGGGAAACTAGATTATGTTTGCGACGGAGCATGTAGGAGAGATTTGATCTCGAGGAAAACGGTGCTCTTTGCACATAACTAAGAGTGATTTTACGTGTTTTAATTTGCAAGTTACATTAAGGATGCATTACATAAACAGGAATTTTCTTTCATATACATATTTGGCAAATGCTCACATTAATTATAAAGTTGTAAGTATGCCCATTAGGGTATACTTTTATACCCTAATGGGGTCAAATGAAAATACAAGTAGGCATATTACCCACAGTTATATCCTAACCCTGCCAAAAATCCGATTAGTCTTTCTGAAAATCAATACGATTCCCAATTCCCGCAAAATACCAGTAAAATTCTTTTAATATTTTCAGATTGTCAAAAAATTCTACCGTATTTCCAGAAACGACAGGATCCGGCTTATTCTATTTTTTCATCGGCCCGCTACCGTGGAACTTTATATTCATGGGGGTTTTGCATTTTTTACGCGGCGGCTTCCGTCACGGTTGACGCGATCAAACTTTTGATAGCAGACGTTGAGGGGTGCCATACGTTTGGGAAGTTAGAAGCTTAGCCCGATTTTGGGGCATGTTTTGTATTCGAAGGGGATTAGCCCAAAAATAAGGCATTCAAATATTGTATGGTCGGAAGAGGTCAATAAGTAATTCTAAAAGCTGTACAGCTTCTACAGCTCACAACAATTGAAAACAATTTCTTGTGATGGTAAGAAGTTGTTACTCTTCATCATAAAAAAATTTACTTTAACACTACAAAACAAGCCCCACAGACATCTTTAAACAAATCTATATGTACGGATAAGTAGTGCTATGTTTTTCCATGGCACACTAGCTCTACAGTCAATTTTAAAAAATCTTCCTCCTTCAACCTCAACATACGACAACCCCAACAAAACGCATCTAAAAGTCAATTAAATCGGATATGGCGACCAATGAGAATATCAAACTATTGAAATGACGCAGAAAATTAAATGAAACTGAATACGAAGCAACAAAATGCATTCACGTAACCAAACTGTTTTTACTTCCACCTTGTTTAAATATGCAAAGGTCTGAAAGGTACTATGAGGCTTGACCTGGCATCGAATGCTGAGTTTGTTTTAAGGTCGACGAACAAAATATTTCCTTTTAAGCCGGTGTAGTTTATTTTAAAAGTGTGACTTTTTGTATTTTATTCTACTACACAGTTTCTCACTTAACTTTGTGTTTTTTTAAAGGGTGGTTTTTAATTTGAAATTATGAGTCTTTTATCTTTTTTATGTGAGATAGAATTGGTATAGTTGATTTAAAGAAAAACGCTAATATGTTTTTTTTTAATGAGACTTAAGGGCGCGTACTACCTCAAAACTGCTTCGACTCTGGATCATATCTATAAAAGTATTGAACTAATATTATTGAAAAAAATATATATTATAGTTGAGGATATAAACTGTTGCTCCATTGTAGTGAAAACACGATTACTAAATATTTTCTCGATAGAAAATAATCACAAACTTCCCTCTGAATTTTACTTAAAAACAAAAGTACTCATTAAATACTTTATCTAGACTAGTAAAACTTTGTATCTAAACTCAGCTTAGTACACTACGTGATCTCGTTGTTCTGAATTTTGAACTTATTTTGTTTTTGTACTTGTAATTAGCTAAAAAGTGTTTTAGCGCCGTAAATAACGTTGCATATCCATAGCTCTGTACTCCTCACACGCCGAACAAATCACACTCGCTGTCCCGCTTACAAAATGGCGGCGTATGGTAAGCCCTTAATTGAAAATTTCAATAATTATAGGAGCTCCAGCTGAAGGTCTGTGAATAATCCTTAACACGTAAAATGAAATGATGAAAACAGTTGGTATTCGAATCTGTATCATTTGATACACAGCATACAACCAAGCCACAGAGGTCGTCAGATGAATTTATGGATAATTTAATTTCAGTAGCTGGTGTTTGTTGTAAGAAAAGAATAATAAACTTCGCTCCCGAGCTAAATTGAAACATCTGTTATGTTTGCAAACAGACCTTAATTTAAAAAATACAGGCTTCCTTCCCAGAGTTGACTCAGCTTGTTGAAATATTTTCAGGTAAAATTATGATTTACAAAAATCACGATATAAAAAACATGGAGAAGGCTGGAATCGCGTGCAAAATAAAACGCCCATATATACATTTTATCTTATGTAATTCAGGCCTTTACACCTAATACTAGATGTAGATACAGCATCAGGAAGAAACCTATGCCTAGTGCCTACACTAAATGGGATGCTGTAGTGCCGGTGACATTGAGATGAGTTCTCTTACCCAATACCCAGCTCTTAAACCATACTCTCGGCATTATCCACGGGAAAGTTATCTTAGTTGAACAATAGATTTTTTATTATAATTGAGTATATATTATTATGTCACCGGTAGATCGATGAATTAGCCATTTCATGATATGTCTAGGCATATCGTTCAACGACGCCATTTCACAATCTGCTTAACTTACACACGCCATATCGTTCGTTTGACGATTTGGCTTGTGATACCTAGGCATATCATGATATGCCTAACAGATCGTGAAGTAAAACAAATTTATAGCGGAATATTTAATTTCTGGCGTTTTTGCAGCCGCTGCCGCGGCACGCTTGCTTTGCTCGCTCGCATAACGCGTATTTTTGTCACTAAAGTAACATAACCTAACTAACTTATTTCGATCTAAGTAAATGTTTGAACGATATGGCGGGTGTAAGTTAGGCGGATCGTGAAATGGCGTTTTTGCTCGATATGCGTAGGCATATCATGAAATGGTTAATTCATCGATCTGCCTGCGACATACATACATACGTATATTATAATTTCCTTTAATAATTTAGCAGAAATAACACTTTCTTCTATATTGGAAACGTACTATCCAGAACAATACGTGCCTTTTGATAAGACAAACATATTTTTTCCCGCGATACATAACCATTTCCTTTCAGTGACCTCTTTCTTACCCACATTTTTTCATACATCTGTTTTGTTTTTCTACCAACCATTCTCCGCAATGTTGTATTTATTTAGGCCCGTTATCCCGGCGTGATAATTTAGTTATATCACCCAATGACGTTTTATGTTTGTATATGTTGTTTGCTCTCTAAGTATAAATAAAGGGAAATAAAATTTAGCGCAAACTGAAATGGCGAAGCTGGAAAGACTTGGAAATAAATCGAATAGTTTGTCTAACCAGAAAATCCACACACACATTACATCATCCTTCCCCCCACTGCTGGGCATAGGCCACTCTTCGCTCTCACCATTCGCCCCTATTTTGACCCAGTCTTGTCCATGTACGACCGGATTTAACGATGTCGTCGACCCATCTTGTAGTGGACGACCGACACTCCTTTTCAACTCGTAACAAGACCATCGCGTCCTTTTAGAACTGTGGTCTCTTCATGGTAGAAGCACTCATGGTCGTGCTTGCTTGGTCGTTCGTGATAGATCTTTAAGTGTATGGGTGATCGCCAGTGTCATTTTCATCTGAGTGCTTCCATGCTTCGGAGGGCAGGTTGTATCGGTCCTGGCTATTTAAGGCCTCAAAGCGGCCTAAAAAACTCCGTCCCCAGAGTTGGCCACTGACTCATACGAACTTACTTTTTTCTTCACGCTCTTTTACTTCATCCATACTTACTTACTCACTTACTTAATATCATAAATGTGAAAGTAACTCTGTCTGTCTATCTGTCTGTCTGTTTGTTACCTTTTCACGCCCAAACCGCTAAACAGATAACGCTGAAAATTGGCATGGATAATGGTTGTATCCCACGGAAGGACCTAGGCTACTTTTTATTCCGAAAAAATCCCGAGAGACTGCGGGTCACACCGCGGGAGCGCTGCTAGTCTTCAATAAAATTATAATGATGAAACTTGCATTAGATTAAGTAAATAATTGACTTGTAATTGTATCCAGAAAGCAAAGAAATCGGTTCTAAGTAGCAAATCTAAACAAAAGTAATCATTGTGGATGGAAAATTTTGTCATAATTGTACTCACACTGAATAAACTCTTTCCAAACTTCGTCTAGTTAGTACTGTCTGTTATCTCATCCACTCTAATAGGCATGTTTACAATTGGTATATGGTAGGAAGAGCGTTTTATTAAACTTATTCAGTGATTCAAATTAATTGAAGAGTGTTGACAATATAATCTGTATTACTTAATAATCTGTCATAGAATGTTATATGTAAAAGCTTTAATGTTATTGATTTATATAATAATAGGATGCATAAAAATACTCTGGATATTGAACATAGCTTTTTGGAGTTTACAAAATCTTATAAAGTTGAAAAAAAGTAAAGTAAAAGGTAACACAACGTAAATTATATTAACACCACCAAATGAAGTGTTGATTGAGTTTGACCAAAAATAGTATAAAAGGGGTGAAAAGTAAACTCACCTTGACAGTGCTCCCCGTGAAACAGCGACTGTCCACAACACAAAACAATCACCACGGATAAATCTAACCTACAACTCTAATTTTACAGTTCAAAATCGCATATCAGATGTATTTTTGTAGTGTGAGCTTCGTAGCAAATTCGTAGCGGGGTGTGACAAGCGTGTCAAGGTCTCGGGGTCTACGAGTGCTACAAGCGTCCGCTCCGTAGCGGATCTCCCGTACGACAACCCACTGTTACCAACTGCGTCCCGGTGGTTGGCTAGATTCATCCCGAATGCGCCGGGATAGATCTGAAATACGCCAGTTTTTAATAAAAGTGTTTTAAAACAGATTTATTTTATAAAAGCAAGTGATTAGAGTATTGAAGACGATATCAGTAGTTCTTTTAAATATTACAGCGCATAATTGTTTTTTATTTTGTAATTAATAAAGAATAATTGTTTCATTTTTAATTGTTTTTCACATTTTAGTCTCTAGTGTACATTTTTATTAGTTTGAGTTTTTTCTATCTCATTAAAAAAAGTGCATAATTAACACAAAACCATAGTTTTACACGAAATAGTTTTTGGTTAAATTCGCTAAAAATCCGGCCAGATCTGGCCAAATATCTAAAAGCTGGCAACAATGCCCACGTTGCCACGCTACGAGTCTCGCAGCCAATCGAAGTGAGGCTGCGCGGACGAGAGAATGCTCCACACGGATTTTTGAGATAATTTCGCGACGGATTGGATTAAGTGGCTTTAGATTTTTTTTCTTCCGCCATGACGACTCTCTTGTTGACTTTGCGTTAAGATTGAGGATGCTGCTTGTAATTTAATTTTGGTTTAATCATATCGAAACTCCGTATTTTACGAGGTTTACATTAATATAACTTAACATGAAATAACCTCAAATGATTACGGTGTTTTATAAAAAATAAATAGTTTTTTTTACTGTAAAGACTTTATTTATATTCAATTTTTTTATGAAATACACGGTGTTCAGAAAGATAGAGCTTTCTGTCTAAACAATTTCGTTAATTAATGTTAAAAGCTTTCATTACAGAACGTCAGACTTTGCCAATTTATTGATAGAAAACTGATACTCCTACTTCCGGGCGCTGTTATTGAGAAAACAAACTGGTTCCAGAAAACAGGAAGCGTTATGATCGGTCTGTAGCTTCACTACAATAAATTTCTAAAGTAGAGCATCTTGCAATCGCTACAAACTGCACAGAAGGGTGATAACAGTAAAGTAAATTTTCGCAGGTTAAAGTAAGACAACGCTATTGGATGTTTGCAAACCAGAAAGAGACAGAAATTGTTAATGTATATTATTTTAATAAAACTAGTTTTGTTTATTTTAGTCTTATTTAGTTTTAGTTTTGTTTTAGTCGCGATATTGTGAAACTCATTACGGGGCTCTGTATTTCCCGAAAAGTACAATATAGGGGTCTTCAAATCAAAAGTAAATAGGTTCTTTCTAGGTAAGCATGCTCCATCTCCTCACTGCTGCTTAACATCAGGCAGAGTGAAGTCAAAAATGCTGACATATTTAATCAAAAGAATATTGTCTTCATCGACAGCCCGATCTAGCCCACTGTTGGGCATAGGCCTCCCTTTGCTTGTGCCATCCAACACGATCTCGCGCCAATCCCATCCATCTACGTCCCACGGCCTTGGTTAGAAAATTGTCTTAGTCGTTATTAATACATAAAACTGATAAAACCTCATATCACACCTATGCCAGAACTTTTAATTAGTAAGTAAGTAAGTTCGTATGAGACAGTGGCCAACTCTGGTGACGGAGTTTTTAGGCCGCCTTAAGGCCTCCGTCATGGCTTAACGACTTAAATATCCGGGACCGACAATTTAACGTGCTCTCCGAAGCGCGGAAGCGCTCAGATGAAAATGCCACTGGCGGTCACCCATCCACTAACAAACCGTTTCGAACGTTGCTTAACTTCGACGATCTATCACGATCGACTTAGCAAGCACGATCACGAGCGCTTCAATTAATACATACCAGTGTAGCATCTAATTTGTGCAGAGTGACAGAGAAAAAGATATCTGTGAAAGTGGGACAAAGACAAAGATAATGAAGATAGTTTTCAATACTAAAGTAGTTGTTACAAAGCCTTATGTTTTAATTTGGGGTTACCAAATATAAACGCTCTAAAAGGTTATTTGAAACTATCCATGTGTGCTCATTAGTTGGGTCAAACAGGAATATGCAAAGGTCCAAGGTAATTCCGGGTAAAATTCTCTGACATTTAATTAAGGTAATTTTTACGCTTTTGCATGATACAAATTGGGATGTTGTTCTTTTAGATTACTTAATATGCGTGAATTTGTGTTTTATTCCAATTTGTAAAACGCGGTCGTGTTTATCTAACGAATCATACTTCTGTTGATTTATCTAAGTAGAATCTGTAGCTGGGGAAACATTTTCAAAATATTTACTAAGGCTTGTGACATTGAAAGGTGCGTACCTGGATACATTAATTTTGACCGGGACAAACAAACATAAACTTTTACATCTTTACTCAATAAATATTTAAAAATCAGAGATCTTGGCTTCAAATGTCACATAAGTTTATTTCAAAATTTGGGGTGCTTAAGATCTTTGATGATCACCAAGTGTGAGGTAAAAAAATGTAAGTTCGTATGAGTCAGTGGCCAACTCTGGTGACGGAGTTTTTCGGCCACCTTAAGGCCTCCGTCATGGCTTAACTACTTAAATAGCCGGGACCGACAATTTAACGTGCCCTCCGAAGCACGGAAGCGCTCAGATGAAAATGCCAATGGCAGTCACCCATTGGCCCCCCTTCGCTTACAGACCGTTTCAAACGTTGCTTAACTTCGGCGTTCTATCAAGCACGATCACGAGCGCTTCGAGGTAAAAATACTAAAAAAAATATCTGTTCTTTACTAGATATTATGCAGCGTCAACAAAACCGGCCTACACTCAAAAGGGCTGTAATTTTTTGAGGTGGAATAACAAGATACCTACCTTTTGTAAATGTCTTCGGGGGTAGTCAAAAGCATGTCCAAATACAAAATTTGGCATATGCCCATATCTTGAAGAAACAATTCATACGTGACAGCTTGTAAAATGCTTGAATTTTATTTCAAGCATGAATTTCGTATTTCCCTCAGAACTAGATTAATAATGCACGTGCCAGGTAGCTCCCCTAAGAATGGTTTGAGATGGAATTAAGGGGTGCGTCAGAGCCTTGTCAGTCATTCCAAACCGTGATGTGTTTGGGATTATGTTACATGGTTTGAGTTTTGCACTTTAGTTTTTTAACCAACTTAAAAAAATTGGACGTTCTTTTTCGGCTACAGATCAAAAATGTATCCCAAAAATTGCTCCCATAACTTGAACCTCTCTTTAGTGATACCTAATGGTTATCGCACATCTAACCGCACCGTACGCACCTTACGCATTTTTATATAGAAAAGTTCTGATGACGCCGGAAATGCGGCGCGCTTCTGACGTCAGCAGCATTTTTTTATAGAAAAATGACTGCGGCACGTAGTGTCGTGCCACGCCGTACTAAGTATGCGAGCAGGGAAAGTGTGAAGTTGACACTTTTAAAAAAATCATCTATTTGTTGCCAATATTTTCGTCAATTTCGATTTAGATTATACCAGTTTCTTTATTACTTACTTTATCTTTACTTTACTTTATTTCACGTATGAATTCTAACGCAGGAAACTACTATTTACCTTGACGTACAATAGTATGAGTGTATAAAGGCTTTCGCGAGCATGATTTGCAAAGTCAAAAAGCAAAACATTTTCGAGGAACAAAATGTAATCAAATCAACTGGCTTTATGCTTTCTGCATTTGCAAAAATACCCATACTGCTAAATTGGAGGAAAAGGAACTTTATACCGTTGCAATAAGAGTTTGAACTTTATGAATGGATATTGGTTTAAATGAAGAGTGGAACAATAGGCCACTCAAGTTTGAACACAGTGTTAATGTTAATATGAAGAGGGTTTTGTGGGGAACTATAGTTTAAATGGTGCTTTTGGTACTGGAATACTATTTGTGGGAGCATTTGTTGTACGTTAATTTCCATATGTTCACTGTATGCCTATAATTTTATTATACTTAGCTCATTTGTGCTCTATAGTGTTGTATTTAATAGCCTACGAACTTCATTTTATTTTAGGCTCAATTCCACTCTATTGCATTTTTATGCGGCCTCAGTACTCGGTCTATAGATGTCACCACCAAGTCCCCTCGCAGACTACAGCACGCAGACTTTCTATCGGCCGATAGTAGAGACGGCCTATACTTCTCCATACTCATTACGAGCCGAAGTATATTCCGTCTCAACTATCGGCCGATAGAAAGTCTGTGGTCGAGGGGTCTAACATAAACGAACCGGTTGCAACCACTGCTGGGTATAAGCCTCCTCTTTATAACGCCACTCTGTTCGGTCCTGCGAAGTCCTTTCCCACGCTGTCCCAGCCACATTGACAATGTCATTCGACCATTGGGCGGGTGGTCTACCTCGTGGTCTTTGAGCATCTCTGGGCCACCATCCCGCAATCACTGTATTCCATCTTCCGTCTTTTCGTCTAGCCAGTACTTACTTTACGACACAAGAAATCGAACTATGTTTGAGGCTGGTGTGTATATATTTATGAACTGGTTCCAGAGTTTATTACGACCGTCTGAAGGTATCTATTGAAAATATCTCAAACTAGTTGCGCTCCCGCGGTGTAACCCGCGGTCCCTCGGGATTTTTTCGGGATAAAAAGTAGCCCTTCCCTGGGATACAACCTTTATCCATGCCAATTTTCAGCCCAATCTGTTCAGTGGTTTAGGCGTGAAAAGGTAACAAACAAACAGACAGACAGATAGCCTGAGTTACTTTCACATTTATAATATTAGTCTCAAATAATAAGTAGTAAAATAATGAAATAAAATCCAGTAGCTGAATCTTGTGTGAACTAGCTTCTAGTTTGACGTAAAGCAAAACTTAAACAACAATAACTTTTGCACCAACTTTCAAGAACGCACAAGTTCAACCCAGCATACTTACGAGCAGTTGCTGGTTAAACCATGTTTAATTAAAACGGCAAAACTATTAAATTTTACGAATAGTTATGCCAACATAGATTTGCAACATCGTAGGTCTTGAATTAGGTACATAAAAAGTTATTTTTTCTAAATATTTTTACGTTCTACGGCACATTGGTTTTCTCATAATGTTTTTCTTGATTGTACTAGTAGTAATAGTGCACATCACCAACATTTTAAGTCAGAAAAGCTTGATGGTGGACCTCCGGATTGGAACCTACAATCATAAAATCGAATGACGAGGCTATTCCAGACCACCAAGTGCTCTCTAGGCCAAACTTGGTATAAGATTAGTCATGCTTTGACTAAATTCTCAGGGAAGTTTGAAAGTATCGCCAGTGACTGACACATTGAGAAGTGGAAGGTTGGCCTGGTATGGGCGACGAGTGATGAGTATGAATGCGGATGGACATACTGGTAGGGGTAGGCCTAAGAAAAGATGGATGGACTGTGTGAATGCGGATATGTTTGTGAAAGAAGTGAGTTCTGATATGACGATTCATAGAGGGAAATGGAAGAAAGAAACATGTTGTGCCGACCCCACTTAGGGATAAAGGCAGGAAGAAGAGAATGCTTCTAAGCTCGATATAAGACAGTCTACAGCACTGAGTAAATAACGCTGAAAAATCTTAGATGACGCATACAAATAATGAACAATCTTGCAGAGCAATTTGAATCGTGCCCCATTTGCACACATTTAGGGTACGATATGCTCATCGTGGGTTTTACAGCATCAGATGAGGTTCGAGAAACTGATTGCCTCATATAACTCACAAGTGATAAATGAAAGTACTAGAAGCTTCTGGTACCAGATGCTACATATGGAAAAAGTTGGTTTACTCGTTACATTGATGAATTAAGTTTTAACTCAAATGGTGGCTGTTATTTTATGTTTTGCTGACCCTACTTAGAAGTAATTTTTTAGACTAAATACATAACAAAATATTTACTTTAAGACTATTACAAAATATTTACATGCAATAAGAATTTAATTCGAAAGACTGTTGATTAGGTTAATTAATATCTTGTGCCTATTCTAATTAACCTTTCAGTCTGAAATAAAAAAAAACAAGAGTTCAACATAACCTAGTTTTGTCTTTCAACACAAGTTTGGGGAATGGGTGGAACGAGATAGGTACATATTTATGCAATATATGTGCTTCCGAACGTTTTTCCAATAAAAACAATTCCTAAATCTGACAAAAACCAAATATTCCAACTTCCAACAAAGGCCCAAACATTTTCAGGAAATATGTATAACATCTAAATAAAAGGTTACAATATTCGTTGTTCCGTCAATAAATATCGCGACTTCCGAAGCTGTGAGTTTCAAACTGCTGGAAGTGAAAATGTTTTAAACTTTTTACAGGCTTCTTGTATCTATTGAATTTGTTCACAACTTTAAAACTAGTTGAAGGAAAAACAATAGGCGCGTTTGCCTTGCTTCATCAAGCTTGGTTTTTTTGAGCTTTGCGTAGTATGTGTGGGGTAACGTTGAATGATAGAAGATGTAGTGTTGAGGATCGAGAAAGGTATGTAAAGATGGTTTGGGCATGTAGACCGTATGGATGACAGTCATTTGACAAAGCAAGTGTGAATGGGACAGCTGGAAGGGGAAGGCCTAGAACCGTCTTGGATCAAATTGGCAAAATTTTGGTTAGAGAAGGGCCAGGTTAAAAGTACCTAAATCGGCGAGCATGTATAAATAAATAATGCTGGATATTTCACTCAGCATCATCTAGCCCCAAACTAAGCAAAGCTTGTACTATGGGAACCAGATAACTGATATACTACCTATATACTTTTTGTTTGTAAATACATACATATTATACATAGAAACACCCAGACCCGAGACAAATATCTGTTGATTATACTAACATTTGTCCCACGGCGGGGATCGAACCCGCAACCTACTGCGTCGCAAGCGGACTTTCGCCCACTGCGCTACAGAGGTCGTCATAGTATGAGGAATCTAATGAGAGTGAATGAAGCAAAAATTGTGTGTCAGGATCGTGGCAAGTAGAGATCCGTGGTCTCTGCCTACCGCTTCAGGAAAGAGGCTTGATTTTATGTATGTAAGCTCCGTAAAGTGTGTGCTTTACGTAACTTCGTAAAAAATCAGAATAGCCGGAGACTCCAGTGTAGATGAATCCCAGCTGAAGGGACTGTCCGAGTACTTCAACAGCCAGACCAACAGAGGCAGAGCTAACACAGCCAAGGCAACATACGCAGTCATGGGAGTTTTCATCTGATACTTGACATTGAAACCTAAATCAAAGAAATAGTTATGTTACTCTTTCATGGTAAACTTTCTCCATAAGTGCAATGTTTAAGTTATTTAGTAAAAACATCATGTGATGACAAAAGTGCGTTGTTTTTGTAAATTATTTGCCTCTTATTCTACGAGTATGTAACGTTTTGAATTTCTGTCAATAAAGTATACAAAGCTAATTTGGAGTTTTCAAACCACTTCCAGCACCTCAAACTCCACAAAGGCTCTTCGAAAGGGTTTGTATGTAATTAAAATTCAGTTCGGTTGCGGCAGTGTTAGCGGCATATAAATCAGTGCGTCCCCTCGCCTTTTCTCTTATTTAGCGAGCTCTTGCATACGAAAGCGTGTTTTGAGGTTATGTTATTGAAGTGAAAATTTCTTCAATATATTTTATTACTGATTGACAGGCTCAAACAATGTCCCAGGCATCACAAGCTACAGCATCTCGTTACGTGTAGGCATAGGTTGCCTCCTGACGCTGTATAAATCATCTAATATACACCGCTATTTTATGACTACCAAAAAAAATTTAATGACAGTTGCAGCAGATGCAGGAAATGATAATGGCATGGTCAGAACTTTTTTTTATTTAACTATCACAAAGTTTTCGAGGATTGTAGTCAACCAAAGCCGAACAAAATTTTATGAAAACTGTACAAATAAGTACTACAGACAACAATAGCGTACCAGACTCTCATTGTAACTATGCTCTCGTATCATCCCCAGTCAGTAAAACCGCAGTAGCTATCATAAATCCATGTCTGACTCGTCTCGTCTCCTTTTAAGGCTATAATTTTTTTTTCTCTTTTTTTGAGTTTTAACTACATAAATGTGATCAGTAACAGACACTGAGACCATGTTTAAAATTTTTTTGGTAATTACAAAATAGGGGTGTAGATGTAAAGGTCTAAGTTTTTACAGATTGGGAATTGGTACCCGACAGTCTAATGAGATCATAAACTATAACCAGCTAATTTGCACTAACCAGAAAAGAGGATTCAGATGGTTTTTCGTAGCAATTTCTACCTCATATGTAAAACATTTTCTTATTTAGAATGTGCGTGTCCCGAAATAATCTGTGCAGTAATGCTCTCGGAAGAACTTTGGGTTACTACAGACATTCGATTTGAATATACTGTACGTAATTTGAATTTTTTCTCAAATTGAAGTGCACAATTTGGATCATAATTAAAATTATTTAAAACGTTTTATTGCCAATAAATTATCATTTTTATTGCCAATAAATTATCATTCAATTGTTACCTCACACCGAGGAAGGCGACACGTTAAAATGTCCTCAAATTATTATTTTATACGTAGAAAAGTTTTTAAGGGACTGACCACGAGAAAAAAGTTCCTTTTTACTTTAGCCCAATTTTGTCATACGTACTGCCGTCTTGTTGTCTCTCGATTGTCAATGTGCAATCGAGTCGAGAGTCGAGAGTAAACCGACCCATCCCTAGTGGGATTGCGAGGGCGAGGATTATCAATCAATAAGACGTGACTGGCAATTGTTGGAGGCGAATTATATAAAATCCTCTATTACCTACTTGTTTAAAGATGAGGCTTAGTTGTAACAATTAATTTTGCACTTATTGAAGATTAGTTTTTTACTGAAACCAATTGATGGTCTAAAGAAGGACATGACCGGACAAAGACTTTGTAAAGACAATGCGTTTAGAATGCCGTTGTTGAGAGACCTATAGGTACTCACCCAGGTAGGTGCAAGCGGGCTGATTAGATAATTAGATAGAAGCGAAAGTAAGAAAATATACCTAAATAGGAGTGTAAAAAAAAAGAATCAGTAAACTGTTTCAGTTTACTGATTCTTCAATCCATGAGCTAAGTTGGCCATCATCATCATCATCATCCGCAGCCTGACTTCAGGCTTCCCTCTACTTTTGCCATTCTTCCCGGTCCTGTGCCAGCCTGATCCACTGTCGGCCTACGACGTTAATAATATCGTCCGCCCATCTCGCTGCCGGACGTCCGACGCTTCTCTAGCCAGTTCTAGGCCACCATTCTGTCATACTTTTACACCACCTATCGTCACCACGTCTTGTCAGGTACCCGCATACCTACATCCATTTGTAGGCTGAGTTTTTTTAGGACGAGTTCCCAATATGAGATCTGGAGAGCGTTGCCACGTGTGAAATGAAACTAAATTGATGATCAATAAATTTATTACTTCCCTTTCATTGTATTTAGTTTATCTTCACCGCCGAAATACTTCGCGTATATGTCACGGAACTTGGCATAAATATCATCAACGTCGACCTTTGCATCCACGTCGCGTTCTGTGTATCTGTGCCCACAGTAGCACCTGTGGTCTTTACCGCAGAACGCTGGTTTACCAACCTGAAAAAGCACATTCAGCAGTCATTTTTCAATCGACTTCAAAGAAGGAAGAGGTTCTGTTTTCCGTTGTCTCCTCTTTATGTATCTACACTTTAATAATAATAATATAAAGGATTTGTTTCTTTGTTTTTTTGAATTGAATAGGCTCCGAAACTACTGGACCGATTTGAAAAATTCTTTCACTATTACATTCCCACATTATCCCTGAACATAGGCTATATTATCTTTATCTCGGGAAAGTGATGTTTTCCTGAGGGACTGCGGATAGCACCGCGACCGACAGCTAGTGTTTAAAAATAACTATTGCTTATCATAACCTCGCATAGTAAAGTGGGTTGACCTTAGATGAACAGATATCTTGTATTATATTGCTTTGGATGATCAATACACTCATACACTCATAACAGGGTTTTAATCACCTAATTCAACCCCTGATCTTTTAAAGTGTTCAAAGTCATTTTAAGTTTTATAATCAGTCTATTAAAGCTGATTAAAGCTTGCTAAGAAACTTGACTAGAAAATACCTTCATGCAGGTTCTAATGCAAGCCCGAGCAATTCCTAAATTAGGACAGAAATGAGCAATATGGTGACGTAGAGCTGGATGCTCCTCCAACTCCACTTCAGGTTCTTCATCATCTTCTTTTAGGTATCGACGAATGCCATCTGAAAAGTTATAAATTCCCATCAAACGTATCATTTATTTAAAAAAAAATAATAGGTACATTTATTGATTTGTATAAAGAACACTATCTAGAGATCAGTTGCTACGATCCATAAATGGCTCGTCAATTGTCAGTCGAACGCGTGACAAAACACTGGCTTCAAACTATTCATATCACACAAACCAACCACTTTTTTGGCCATTTTTTACAATGCTTATCCAATCCACACATTACGGCATTAATTTCCAAAAATTCATACACATGTCAAGTATCGCGCCACGTGAGTTCCTGGCTCTATGTAAATCGTCAGTTTGACATAATGCCAGGAACACACGTGCCGCGATAAATGTATGCAGTTTTGACATTTAATGCCATTTGCCGCTGGTGGGGTCGCAGCGTTATCTGTCGATTGGATTTCTATTCTATTGCGATTTTGGTCATGGCTAGGGGGGCTGGTGTTACAATAGAGGAGGCCTATGTCCAGCAGTGGATTGCTATGGCTGATGATGATAATGAAGTGTCACTTACCAACTAGATCTTCAAACTCATGCAGCATCATTTTTATTTCTTGCTTTGAAGGTGGTAAGTTCTCTTCAGATTTCTTTTTAGCTACAGAATAAAGATGAATTTAAGCTAATTCTTAATTTTAATTTAACTAGCTTCCACCCGCAGTTTCACTCGCTATCAACATTTTAATAGCCGAATGCTATTCTAAGCTATGATTTACTATTCATAGTCTACACTAATTTATAAAGAGGAAAGATTTGTTTGTTTGTATGTTTTAATTAAATAGGCTGCGAAACTACTGGACCGATTTGAAAAATTCTTTCACCATTAGATAGAGAAGTTTTCCCGAGAGAACGCGGGTAACACCGCGACTAGCTAGTATCAAATAAATTGATCCTCTGGTTAATGCGTGGTGGAAATATAAAACAAAATACACACAAACTTTGGGATTTATGCATAGGATAGGAAATAGGATTGCGAAAAGCAGATTCATAAAAGCTGATCGCACATATTATATCCGCGCCGTACGCGACGCAGTCATTTCTCTTTAGAAAAAATACTGATGACGCCAGAAAAATGCGACTCGCTTCAGACGTCTCAGCCCCCTTACCATGGCGTTTGTCTAGGTACCAGAGAAAGAAAGAAATGACAGTAATGACATTAGAGTGTGGATAAAACGCGTAGAAAGTGGGCATTCCCTCTATTGAATTGACAGTTTGGCACGGATACAGTGACCACCTAAAGGGGCCTACTGATACTGGTCCTACAAATAGAAATATCAGCCAATTTTCGGCTGGTTTAATTGATTCCACAATTGAGTTTTGAGTATCCGACACAATTCACTTACGTTTCTTCAAATTTCGATCTAAGCATACACATTCATCAAAAATGCAGCCGTAGTTGTCAGGTCCACACATTGCTCTACATTCTTTCTTAAGTTCCAGAGTGTGGCATTTCATATTTGCAGGACTACGCAAAACTTCTTTTCCGTAAAAATAGTCCATTTCAATTTCCGCTACGACAAAATATTTTTTATAAATTATGTTTATTAAAATTGTTAAGATGTCAATTACTAAATAAATGCCCGAAATGAGTCTCTTTGAGGTACACTTAAATCTTTACACCACACTGGTTAGGAAGACATGTCATGACAATAAATAGGTAAATAAATAAATAAATAATGATGGACATTTTCACATAGCATCATCTAGCCCCAAACTAAGCAACGCTTGTACTATGGAAACCAGATAACTGATAAACTACTTATATACTTTTTGTTTCTAAATAAATACATTTTACATGAACACCCAAACAGTTCTATCGCGGCGGGGATCGAACCCGCCACCATCTAAGTCCTAAGCGACTTTCACCCACTGCGCCACAGAGGTCGTTAAATTCAATTATGTCTGTTAGGTACTAAGATGGTTTCTACGAAATTACAACTAATTTAAAAATATGACTTTTAGGTCTGGCTGTAAAGAATTTTATTCCTTTTAATTTTTATTTTTTAACAAAATACATTGCATGCGTAAATACACAAAAATAAATTTAAAGAAACAGGGTTACTAGATCTATCACCAGATAGACATTCTCTCAGATCTTTGAGTATTCCACTCCTATCCTAAGCATACGCTCTAGAAACATGAAACTTGGAAGGGCATGTAGGGGCACTAAGAAAAAAAAGGGGTAAAAACGTGGTGAGCGAAGCTGCGGGTGTGCATGCAAGTAATTTTTACCCACCTGAATCTGGCTCTGCCGTGCTGCCTGCATTTTCCAGGACGTAAACTTGTGCAGCGGTCAGCAAATCAAGACCTTATGTTTAAAAATATGACCTTTCAAGTTCTTACCATCAGAAAAAAATCACGTTGTTTAACGTTCTTGTTTGAACATTGCAAAAACTAACAACATTTTATATAATTTTACAAACAGAATCTGTTGAGCCATGAAAGACCTAGACCTAGGGGAGTTATTTACCCTTACAGTTAAAAAAACACTGTCAACTTTTAAATAAAGTTGGCTGCATAGCCTGAGCGATGCGATATGATGCATTACAATGCAATCACTCTCAATGCAACCGGCTTTGAAAATTGAATAAAATTAAACCTACCATTTATTTTCGATGGGAACAAAATAAAGGCAAAAATAATGACACTCCAGTTTTCGATGAATGCCATCTTGCTTGAACGACACAACAATAAGTGTAGAAATAACTCGATTAACGCCGTAAAATTAGAAATATAATCGATTTTCAATTCGTCATCACTGCAGATAGGGGTTTAAACAAAAATACTACGAAGTACTTCGGGAGTAGAATTATGTAATTTTAGTTTTAATGGTGTAGGTATGGTAAAAGATAATGTACTTTTGATCGTCAAGATAGAAACAAAGATTATTTTGTAATTAAAAGTACAGTGCAACAAACTTATCTGAACCGTCAAAGTTGACGACAAGTCAAATTTTGGAGTCATGTCATCTTTGAGCACCTTATTTCTGCCATACATTTTGCCAGCAAGTGGTTTCCAAACAAATGGCTGTTTTCCACAAAATAAAAATGTTTTCCGAAAGCGCTTTACAGCGGGGATCAAACCAATTAAAAGTCATATAAATCAACCGGAGCAAGATGTCCCATTGTACAAAAGCGCTTCAAAACTGGCATCAAACAATGCCAGCGCGAGTCCAATTACAGAAGTCTAAACGACTCCCGAGTGAGTGAAACTTCATTTCCTTGCTTAAAGAAAGTGAAGCTTTCTTATAGAGTCGTTACACACTCACTCAATCCATAGCAACCGTAGAGATACGCAGTATGATTGCACAAGTCAACCGCTTAGTTAGTTAGTGCGTATAAGTCAGTGGCCAACTCTGGCAACGGAGTTTTTAGGCCGCCTTAAGGCCTCCGTCATGGCTTAACGACTTAAATAGCCGGGACCGACAATTTAACGTGCCCTCCGAAGCACGGAAGCGCTCAGATGAAAATGCCACTGGCGGTCACCCATCCACTTACTGACCGTTTCGAGCGTTGCTTAACTTC
The DNA here is from genome assembly GCA_963565295.1 of Epirrhoe alternata. Lineage (NCBI taxonomy): Eukaryota > Metazoa > Arthropoda > Insecta > Lepidoptera > Geometridae > Epirrhoe > Epirrhoe alternata. The sequence continues at coordinate 10,001,470 of OY751386.1, read as the reverse complement.
GACGATCTATCAAGAACGACTAAGCAAGCACGACCACGAGCGCTTCGACCACGAGTCAACCGCTGATATATGTTGACTTATTTTATTTTTGATATAGTAAGCTTTTGACTCTCATCCTTTATTTTCAGCTCCGCCTCGCATTTATTTTAAAGGTTCTGTTACTGACATGAAACCTAAATATCTAAAACCTAGCCTTTTATCCTCAGGCACTTTAAACAGGTGTCTAATCTTGACACTGAGGCTGGGTTAAAAAGAAACCTAATACCTAATTGAAAGATTTTGGCTCCTCTCAAGACAGGTAATTTTGTCATAGTGATGACTAGTCTTTTTGTCCTGTTTTTTGGATGTAAACGTTACCTACGTTTTTAACTTAAACAATGATTCGCAAAAAGAAGAGTATAAAGTGCAAGGAAAAATATAATTGTTACTCAAGACACTCGTAAGACTGAGCGCACACTAATGGCCACACATAATAAACCGGTTTTTTTATGATGAATGGGTCGACTCTTGACCTCAAAACTTACATAGGCAAGAATAAGGTCTACGATGGAGCGAGCCTACCCAGAAGGTGCCTATTAACTCTCTTCTTAAAAACAACAGGGTCGTAGCTCAGCGGAAATACAGACGCGGGAAGCTGATTCTACATTTTTGCAGTGCGCATGATAAAAGAACTTTGAAAGCGCTTAGTTCTAAAATAACCAAATAATATTGTGAGGCAAGAAAGCTATTGAGTGTTAAAGTTATCTGCTTATTATTATTATTAGGCATAAAATAAAAATACTTGAGGGCATTTTTTAGCTGAGAACCCCAATGAAATAAGTTTTTATTTAATATTCGCTTGTGTAGAATCCGTACAAACTTTGTGTTCCGTACTTAATCGTCTAGTTCAACTAAATTATGGAGAATAATTGTTGTACAAAGATTGATAGAAGATTCCAAATTAATTATTCAAGTTTGGCCATCGAAAGAGATATAAGTTATTTTAGAACATAACTACAGGAAAAATAGAAGAAGCGTATTATCAATGTATGAATGACATAAATGGTAAGTTATGTCCATGGTCTTTTCCAGGTGTCTATGTTCAATAAATGTCCATGGTCTTTGCGATAACAGTGCGCGTTCGGCCTTAAAGTAACGAGGTTCATAATGAACTCGGCGTAAGTTTGCAACTAGCTCCTTCAGAAGTTCGGCATATTTTTACTTATTTCAGAAAACGACAGAACTAGTTTGATTTGTCGAAGTTCTCAGCGAAGTTTCACTTTGAACTTTAGACTTTTTAAGTTATTTGTCGGGATTTTTCAATAAAACTTCGGTTCTTTGTTTAACGTGCACTTTTAAAGCGAGTTACAGAAATGGCGGACGGAATAAAGCGAGGACTATAGTATTATCGTTATCGTAAATTATTGAAAAGCATAATTTATCTACAGGGTGTAAAAAGACTGCTACCGAAAACTGAGGGGTTGCAATCAG